>CM052798.1:6556998-6683894 GCA_028533885.1 Nasua narica | reverse complement strand
AAGCTCCCGTGGAGACGCTTTTTCTCGGGCTGGATGCGCGACAGCAGGCCCAGCGGGATCCCGCGCGCGCGGAACTGCTCGGGGTTTCCCAGGCAGCTTTGCTCGACACAGAGAAAGCAGCCATCCTGCATCCCCCCACTGGCCCCCAGAAGGAGATGCGAACTCAGAGGCTTTCTGCTTATGTTCTCCTCACTACCGACCTCTGAAGGCTTCTTCCCAAAAAGTTTTGTGTTTTTTTTAAGATTTTACTTATTTATTCGACAGAGAGAGACATAGCGAGAGAGGGAACACAAGCAGGGGGAGCCGGGGAGAGAGAAGCAGGCTTCCGGCTGAGCAGAGAGCCCGATGCACGGCTCCATCCCAGGACCCTGGGATCATGACCTGAGCCGAAGACACGCTTCACCGACTGAGCCACCCAGGCGCCCCACAAAGTTTTTGGTAAAGACCCGGGGCTGCCAGGGTTGCCAAGTTCACGCCCAGGATTAGAGCTAAGACAGCTCCACGTTAAGCTTTAGAACCTCCCTGAACTCGTACTCAGCATTTTGGGTAACGGCACCACTCCCACTGCTGCTGGGGCTCAATCTCACCACCCCCAGGCTGTGACCTGAGCCGAAATCAAGAGTCGGACACTTAACTGACTGAGCTGCCGCCAGGCAACCCCATTTTAAACACTATATTAACCACCGTTCCTATTAGTTTGACCAAACAGTTTGAATGAGCGTTCTATATGCTTCCAACCACCAGACCAGTCTGGGAGGATGAGTCACTGAGCAGTCGGGGCATCTGTGCCTTATCAAATATCTTCGTGTGTATCATCTGCGTGTCTAGCCCAAGATAAGTGTTTGTAAACTTCTGAGAAGCAGGAAAGCCTCTGTCTACTAGATTTCACATACCGGGTCTGTATGTTTCACACACAGCCGGCTCCTGATGTTGGCTCAGGTCATGATCTCAGGGTTCTGGGATCAAGCCCCACTTCGGGCTCCACACTGGTGGGGAGTCTGCTTGGGATTCTGTCCCTCCCTCTCCCTTTGCCTCTTCCTCACTGACACACACTCACTCCCTCCCTCTCTCTCTCAAATAATTAAATAAATAAATAAAATCTTTAGATCTCACATGCTGCACAGAATCCCCAAACTTACTCACCAGAGAGGTAATTTAAAGAATAACCTTGGGGCACCTGGGTGGCTCAGTTGGTTAAGCAACTTCCTTTGGCTCAGATCATGATCCTGGAGTCCTGGGATCGAGTCCCACATCGGGCTCCCTGCTCAGCAGGGAGTCTGCTCCTCCCTCTGACCTTCTCCCCTTTCGTGTTCTCTCTCTCACATAAATAAATAAAATCTTTAAAAGAAATAAAAAATAACCTTCCCCAGGAGACCCTTCACCTCTGGGAATTAGGTTTGATCACTCCTTACTTTAACTCCTAATTCTAGCACATTGGAAATCAAACTCATTCAGAAAAGAATGGTACCTTTCCATGTCTCCCTCAAAAGGATCTCTCCTTTTTTGTTTCTTTCTCTTCTGCTTGCCCACCTCCCTGTCTGGCTCGCTCTCTCTGCGATCTCGGCAGCGGGTTTCCCTCAGTCTGTACCAGGTGTGATTATTACTTGTACCTTTTCATTTTGATTCTGTCCCGCTCACCCCCCACCCTTACGCCTTGTGCACCCCTGCTCTTACATCACTGGCCCCTCCCCCCGCCACGGCCAACACTTCCTCTTACGTACAGCTCAGTGCGGTGTAAAACTTGTTTTTTCCCCCAAGTCAGATACAAAACTTTTACCTCGCTTTCCCAGAGACAAAACAGGTCCCGTGAGATTTTTCCATTACTCACGATTAATAAATAAATGGTTATTTTAGGACTGGGCATCACTTAGAGAGGCAGACTTTACTTTCTAAGTGCACACGGTGCCCAAGACATTATCCAAAGCCTCTGAACTCAGTAAGCCTGTTTAGAGCTTCTAGTATCTGTCTTGGAAGGAATAACAGAGAACAGAAGGCAAAAGAGAATATGCACGTACAGGATGTCAAAGTGGCAAAATGTACAGAGGAAAGAACCACTTCCGGCATCTCCACCACTCCGGCCCCAGAAATCGGGGTGACAGGAGGTGCTCACAGCTCAGGCTCCCTCGTGCTGAAACGTGTGGCACCTTTGATACTCACCAGGCTTCCTTGTCCCCTCCTGGCATAAGGGAGGGGCCATACCGGGCCCCCTCCTCTCCACCACTCACTCCACTCCCCACAAACAAGATTCCCTTGGCCTTGAGGTCGCGACATCGTCTCTACGTGAGAGAAGAAGAATCTCATTAGGCTTCCCTAAGACAGGGATGGAGAGCCCACGCTGGACATGAAATGAACCCGGGATCCGAGAATAACCTGATCATTCCAGAAATCTTATCCCGGGGTACCTGGCTGGCTTAGTGGTAGAGCATGCACCTTTTGATCTCAGGGTTGTGAGTTCAAGCCCCATGTTGGGTGTGGAGCCTACTTAAAAAAATAAGCGAATAATAAAAATAAATAAATAATCTTAAAAAAGAAATTTAATCCCCTCAGTTTGGGAGTTAAGACAAAAAAAAAAAAAAAATCCGGGGGGCCTGGCTGGCTCAGTCAGTAAAGCGTGTGACTCCTGATCTCGGGGTTGTGAGTTTTGAACCCAAGTTGGGCACAGAAATTACTCAATCAAAAAAAAAAAAAAAAAAAAAAGTGGGACACTTGGGTGGCTCAGGCAGTTAAGTGTTGCCTTCAGCTCAGGTCATGATCCCAGGGTCCTGGGATTGAGTCCGACATCGGGCTCCTTGCTCAGCAGGGGACCTGCTTCTCCCTCTGCCTCCCACTCCCCCTGGTTGTACGCCCTCTCTTTTTCTCTCTCTCTCTCTGACAAATGAATATTTTTTTTAAAAAAATCCATGGAAGTTTAAAATAGCTACCCTTCCCCCGAAAGGAAATAATAAAGCCAAACATACAATCTCATTTTCCTGGAAGATCTAGTACCGTAAGACCCCATTAAGAGTTGGTGGGTTTTGGGGGTTGTGGGTTTGGTTTTTAAGAGTTGGTTTCATAGGAGTATAACTTCTTGCCACTCAGCACTTAGACGGTACAGGGCCCTCTCCCAGCACCCGAGGCCAGTAAAGCCGTGGTTCTCAACCATGCTGTTCATGGACTATCACGGGCTGATGGCAGAGGAGAGAAGAGCTGAGCACAAACTGTCAGCCTCCTGCATCTACACGGAAGTCCTCCTTCGGAGTTACACGTATGCCTGAGGAGACCTCAAGTACGCCTTAGCAGAAACGGAGGCTGAGGACAGCAGAGGCTGAGGACAGCAGCGTCTGCACCAAGCCCCAGGATCAGCACTGCAGAAGGACGGTCCGCTCTTTTAGCACGTGTGCAATGTGGATACTTTTTTCTAGAATATTCTTAGAACCACAAAGAATTCAGACTGAAGACTACTTACTGTGGTGTCCCTGTATTCAGAATTTCCTCCATCGATGATGATGTCACCAATGTCCAACAATGGTACCTGTAACCAGACGCAAGCATTAAGATGGGCTGAAGAAAAAAAAAAGAGAAAAAAAAAAAAAAAAAGATGGGCTGAAGAAATGAAAGACGAAATAGGACGTACCTTGACCAATTAAAACAAACAAGAATTTATCCCAAATAAATGCGATCTAAAAGCACATGTGGTTTAATTTTCAGTACTCCTCCCTGTGGCTAGAGCTGGTGCCTACGTGCAAGGTGAGGGCTTGCAACCCAGTCGTAAATCTGCGCAACGAAGCACGTTCTCTTTCAAATTTTACGACAACCAAAACATGCTTGAAAAATTTTGTGTTTCCCCTGGGTGCCACTGGCCGTATTACAGTCCCAAACCCTGGGGTCTGGGGCCCGGTAAGCAGCCATCAGCGGGTTCGGTGCCTGACTCAATGACCAGCCCTGTCTGGAGACAGCAGGAGGAGGCCAGGCCCCAAACAAGCGCATCTTCCCACGGTGCACAAGTCTGCCTTTGTTAATTATTCCTTAGTCTCCCCGCACAAGGACCTGGAGAACGTGACTTCGTATTTCCTTATGCTGAAGAATAAGCTGCCACCTTCCAGTCCATTCTGTGTACCCTCACGATCACGATCTGCTTAGCATCTCGCTACACAAAAAGCTTGGTATGTCCTTTCCTTATCGCAGTGTTCTTTCTTTCTAGGTCATTCTTTTTTAAAGTGGCAACACACTGGTTACAAGTTCCTCTCCCTGCGGAGACACCCCCAGTGTTCATAGGACCAACCCCCCCCCCCCCCCCGCAGAAAAGGAAAGTTCATCCCTTGCCTTTGTTTACTGTCACTCCATTCTCCCATCAGCTAATGGCTTCGTTTTTCCAGAGCTGTTACTGAGAATCGTTTACAGTATCTTTGCAAGTTATTTCAACATGTTCCCCTTCAGCCATATGCTGTGTGTGGTTTTGTGGGTTTTGTTGGCAGGAAAAGCACCCAAAGACAACAGAGCCCCTTCTCGGGGGCACCAGCCCCAGGGTCACCCCTCTGCCCAAGCAAGGCCATTGCAGCCCATACACATGGGTTTTTTCTTCCAAAAAAGATATACATGCTAGAGCCAACAAAACATTCAGAAATAAGTACCCAGCGTGTAGTTCCTAGGATTCCCTAAGGGGAATCTCATCATTTATATTAAATTATACAACGATTAACATATTGTAACTTTATACAACCTACTTCTAAATTTGGACAATACGATTTATTGGTGAACGGCACTAAACATGCATAATCCACAATCAAAACTGTAAGTTTTTTGACTATCAAAGACAGAGAGAGACCGAGCTTACTACTGTTTCTGCTCCTACTGTTAGTGAATTCTAATTGAAATGTCTCTTGGTGTCCCAGAATTTCATATACGGAACTATTACCACCTGAGGATATGCTGTGACTTAATTAGGGCCGATGAAGTTCACCAACCCTGAGACGTCGAAGCTTTGTCTGAACTAAGTGGCTCACATCCAGACACTGACGAGGCAAATAAATAAATAAAAATCTCTTAAGTAGGGGCGCCTGTGTGGCTCAGTGGGTTAAAGCCTCTGCCTTTGGCTCAGGTCGTGGTCTCGGGGTCCTGGGATCGAGGCCCACATAGGGCTCTCCGCTCGGTGGGGAGCCTGCTTCCTCCTCTCTCTCTGCCTGCCTCTCTGCCTACTTGTGATCTCTCTCTCTCTCTCTGTCAAATAAATAAATAAAATCTTAAAAAAAAAACAAACAGAAATCTCTTAAGTAAAAACCGGTGGAATAGCGGAAGGACTGAAGGAGACAAGTTGCCCCACCAGCAGCAGCTGGGAGCGGAGCTGCCTCACCAGTTTGTCGATGAAATCGTCAACAGCCTGACCCGCCTTCACCAGCAGTATGATCCGCCTTGGCTTCTTCAGCTTCGACACCATCTCCTCCAAGGATCGAGCACCGACCACTTTGGTTCCCTTTGCCTCATTGGCCAAGAAATCATCAACTTTGGAGACTGTCCTATTGTAAGCACAAACCTAAGAAGGACAAAAGATCTGCTTAGGAGATTCAGACCACAGAAGACCTTCAGACCCTAGATTAAGTGGCAGTGACATTTCTACCGGTGGAGAAGGGAATGTAAGCAAAGGTCAGCTGCCCGAGGCAAATCAGGCTGAAGTCACTAGCTGATTGGGACTCAGACTCAAATCATGGAACCAGCTGCTGCAAACTGTTATCTTTTTGTCACCAGGACTCTCTGTATTGAAACAAGCCTAGTGTTTATACTATTTAACTTTCATTCACTCCAGTTCTCATTAGACAATATAGTTAGAGTTCTACTGAATCCAGTGCAGATTTCTCCTTAAGATATGGGTAAGATGGGGCGCCTGGGTGGCTCAGTCAGTTAAGCTTCTGCCTTCTGCTCAGGTCATGATCTTGGGGTCCTAGGATGGAGCCCCGCCAGCAGGGAGTCTGTTTCTCCCTCTCCCTCTGCCCCTCACCCCTGGCTCACGCTTTCTCTCTCTCTCTCTCTCAAATAAATAAAATCTTAAAAAAAAAAAAAAAAGATCCGGATAAGTTTATTCAGGCTGTAACCGTAGATATATTTAGCAAGAGTCTCCTTCAGAGAATGGTGGAACTTTCCCCCAATCCTGCTACATGCGAACTAGTGCTTCTCCCTCCTTCCAAAACCTCATGCGCAGCAACAGGTGATCTATCAGGAGAAGTAAGCGGCAATTGCATAGGATCTTGGAAATCAGCAGCAGTGCACCCATTTGCACCAAGAACCCGCAAGAGAAGTGTGTGTCCTCCTCCTGACTTACCACAAAGCCGTGGTCATTCATGTTCAAAATTAAGTTCTGGCCCATGACAGCCAGTCCAATCAGTGCAATGTCAGCTCTAAAAGACCAGGAAAGGGAACAAAGAAAAATGTGTCAGTTCCACTTAATCCATTCCAACTCAGAGACCCAGAGTGTCCTAGCTTTTGCTATGAATGATTTGCCTTCCCTTTCCCTCTGTCCCCCTACTCCCTTTCATCCTTGAGAACGCAGGCATGCACCCCCACCCCCAAGCCACTGCAGACGGCCACCCCGCGCTCCGCCACTTCACAGGACGGCAAGTTCTCTTGAGATCAACTAATCCTGCACGGAGCAGGGCGTGCAATCTTTGCTGTGCTCCCGTCTACCCGGTAATGACTCATTGCTGCTGCCCTGGTCTCCCACAGTCTCCCACACCGGGGAGAAGCCCCTGCAGGCACAACTGCCCACCGTCCAGCCACTTCCCCTCCGGCTCGGGCCCGGACTCCCTTCGGCCACGCCGGTCCCCTCCCCGCCGAGCCCCTTCTGGACGCGGGGATCCGCCCGGCGCCGCCGCGAGGGGCAGAGGGCCTGCCCGACGGGGCTGAGACCCTGAAGGTCCGGGGCTCCGGGCGCCACGAGGCCGGCCTCCCGCGACCCCCGTGGTCAAGAGCAGGGGTGGCTCCGCCCTCCGCGCCGGCCCCCGAAAAGTTCTCCGGCCGTCCGCGGGCCGTCACTCACTGGGCCATGGCGGCAGCGGCGGTGACAGACTCGGTAGGACCAGACGGAACCGAAGAGCACAGAGCGCGCGGCGAGGCTACGAAGACTGAGTCCCGCTCCTGCACTGGCCCCCAGGCCTTGGCCGCGGCCTTCCGGAGCCGACCAATCGGAAGGAAGGGGCGGAGCTATGAAGCTACGCCATTGGCCCTCCCGGACGCCTGTTAGACCACCTGAGGCAAACGGGCCCGCCCACTCCCGGGGCCAGCTCAGGAGAGCGCCGAGCACATCGATGTCAACACAGACGCAGGAGGGGCGGGGGCGCCTGGGGACCCGCACGAGGGGGCTGAGCGCGGGGTTGGGGCCCTGGGACAGGTGGAGGAGCCCGGGCAGGGAGCAGGAGGCACCCGGGACGGGCACAGGAGCCTCGGAAAGGCGCGGGCACCAGTGGAGGGACGGGGGGGGGTGGCGCCCCCGACAGCACAGGGGAGGGGGCCGGCGGCGCCCGGCACAGGTACGGGGGGCGGGGGCGCTAGCCGAGAGGAGCTGGACAGAGAAGGGGGGCGGGGAGGGAAGGAGGGGGCACCCGGGACCGGCACGGGGGCGTGAGCGGGGCGCAAGCGCCAGTGGACGGACTTGGGGCGCCGGGACTGACACGGGGCGGGGTGGGGTCTCCCGGGACGGGCAGCGGGGGCCGGGTGGGGCGCGGGCACAAGTGGAGGGGGGTGGGGACTCGAGGCGGAAGGAGCTGGGATAGAAGAGGGGGACGGGCCCCGAGGACTGGGCGGGGGGGAGCCAGGGACAGGCTCTGGGCGCCCCGGGGCTAGCGATCACGGGTGGAGGGCTTGGGGGACCCCAGCCAGGAGGCGCTGGGACCGCGAAGGGGGCCGGGCGCAGATCGGGGAGCGGGGCGGAGGGGCGGCGGGCGGCTCCACCCGGACCCCGGAGCAGAGGACGCCTGTCCCCGGCACTCGGACGCCTGGTCTGAGTGTCCTTCGCCCCTTCCTCCGATCGCTGCCTCTCACTGTGGGCTTCAGCCGCGTCGGGGACCCAGGTTCGTTCTGGCCATGTGCGTGTAATAGGTGCCAGGAAATGTGGGTCCTCACCCACGACACCGCGCGGGGAACGTGCGGCCCCTGCTTGCAGGAGCGGCTGCAGACGCAGAGCAGGCAGCCAAAGAACTTGGGTGATGGGAGCGTCACAGAACTTCCGGTACAGATGAGGCTCTCGAGGCGACCCCATCACCTTCTCAGAAGCCCCCCGTGCTCCAGGCATCTTCCCGACAGCACTGAACCCTCCTGCCTCTGAGAGCAGATGCTGATGAACCAGAGTTGGTGCCTCCAGTGTATTTTAGGATTTTTTTAAAATGCTTCCTATCATCTAACATGTACCTTGCATCCTTGCACGTAGTAAGTGCTCACCAGAAACAAAGTCACACAGCTAGTTAATGACTAGTTAGTGGCCCAGTTGTGACCCATTCAAGGCCAAAGCTAGTTCCATGACATCAATTGCACAAGTTACTTTGTAATACAAGTTTTAACGGCTACACTATAATAATGTACAAGTAAGCCTGTATCCCACTATGGTGGTCTTCTCCTATTGGAAGTTAGGTATGAGTAAATCAGTTAACAATATTTTTGAATGCTAATGGAATCTCACTCTGAATATTTAAAATTTCACGATGTTTTGCATGTAAAAATTTTGCTGTATTATTTTCTGCACTAAAGGCATTCTGTTAATTTGTTCTTTTCCTTGAGTTGCTTCCCTATTTGCCCATTTTGTACCAGCCAGAGCTTACAGTCCTGAAGGTCGCATTTTCCTTCCTCTACTCTCCCTGTGGAGCATGGTGGTCATGAACTCTGTGGTTGACTCACTGTACAATGTCCAGGTGGAGCCAAGATTACAACAGAACTTCCTCCTGAGGAAGAAAAGTCCCTGTCCCATGAGGCCCTTTCCTTCATTCCTTCTTGCTTTTCCTGGTTGTGGAAATAGACAACTGGAAGCAAGGCCAGGATTTATTTTAATTTTTCATTGGTTCAACATTAGTCGTTTTTGACTAATTTCAGTCATTGCCCCTAAATTCCAGTATAGTGAACATGCAGTATTCTGTCTGAGGTGTACAGTGTAGTGACACAAGAATTCTGTGCATTACTTAGTGCTCATCACAATTAGCGTACATTTTTTTAAAAAGTAATCTTTACCCCCTACAAGGGGCTTGAACTCATGACCCTAAGAGTCACACACTCGGGGCACCTGGGTGGCTCAGTGGGTTAAAGCCTCTGCTCAGGTCATGATCTCAGGGTCCTGGGATTGGCTCCGCATCGGGCTCTCTGCTCGGTAGGGAGCCTGCTTCCCCCTCTCTCTCTCTCTGCCTGTTTCTCTGCCTACTTGTGATCTCTGTCAAATAAATAAATAAAATATTTTTTTTTAAAAAAAGAGTCACACGCTCTACCAACTAAGCCAGCCAGGCACCCCACAATGAGTATACTCTAAATCCCTTCCACATATTTCACCCATCTCCCCGCCCACCTCCCCTCTGGTGACCACTAGTTTATTCTCTGTAGTTAAGAGTCTGTTTTTTTATTTGTCTCTGTTTTTCATTTGTTTTGTTTCTTAAATTCCACGTGAGTGAAATCATTCGGTATTTGTCTTTCTCTGACTCACTTTTTCACTTAGCATGATACTCTCTAGATCCACCCATGTTGCAAAAGGCAAGATTTCATTCTTTCTAAGGCTGAGTGAGATTCCGATATATAGCTTTTATGTATATTTACCGCATCTTCTTTATCCATTCATCTAGCGATGGACACTTGGGATGCTTCCATAGTTTGGTTATTGGAAATAATGCTGCTATAAATATAGGAGGGCATGATATCTTTTCAAATTAATGCATTTTTTTTTCCAAGTAGGCTTCCTGCCAGCATAGAGCCCAACTCAGGGCTTCAACTCATGACCCTGAGATCAAGACCTGAGCTGAGATCAAGAGTCGGATGCTTGGGGCGCCTGGGTGGCTCAGTGGGTTAAAGCCTCTGCCCTCAGCTCAAGCAATGATCTCAAGGTCCTGCGATCAAGCCCCGCCTTGGGCTCCCTGCTCAGCAGGGAGCCTGCTTCCCCCTCTCTCCCTGCCTGCCTCTCTGACTACTTGTGATCTATCAAATAAATAAATCTTAAAAAAAAAAAAAAAAAGGAGTCGGATGCTTAACCGATTGAGACACCTAGGTGCTTCTTGAATTTGTATTTTCTTATTTTTTTTGAGTGAATGCCTAGTAGTGGAATTATTGGATCATAGGATAGTTCTATTTTTAATTTTTTTTTTCTATTTTTAATTTTTTAAAGAACTTCCATCCTGTCTTCCAGAGGGGCTGCACCAGTTTGCATTCCCACCAACAGTGCAGGAGGGTTCCTTTTCCTCCACATCCGTGCCAATACCTATTGTTTCTTGTGTTTTCTATTTTTGCCAATAAAGCCCAGCATGTATTTTATTTTTTTAAAAGAGGAACAGTAGCTTTTTTTTTTTTTTTTAAGATTTTATTTATTTATTTAAAGCGAGAGCACATGAGAGAGAGGAAGGGCAGAGGAAGAGGGAGAAGCAGACTCCCCGCTGAGCAGGGAGCCCGATGCGGGACTCCATCCCAGGACCCTGGGATCATGACCTGAGCCAAAGGCAGATGCTTAATGGACTGAGCCACCCAGGTGCCCCAGAATGTATTTTAAAGCTACAAGCAAGATGCCTGGCTGCCCTCAATACTTCCCCAAAGGGGGAAGGACGTGAGTTTAGAGATGGGGAGCTGATTGAGCAGGTAAAACTAGGGAGGGCAAGAGCTCCTTCCATTACTGGCCACTGCTGAGACATAGGGACATGTGTCTTAATCCCAGGTTCGGCGACTTTGTAGTTTTGGATGGACCAGGCTGGCAGGAATCTTGGGGCTCTCCCAGCCAAGTGTCTCCACACTCTAGTGTGCAAGGAAGTTTGATAAATATGAACTCTGATTCCACAGATCTGGGGTAGGCCCGGAAGTGCGTTTTATCATCCCTGTGATTCTCACTGCAGATGGTCTCTGGACCACCTTTTGAAATAGTTCTTAAGGGGTGGTCCATGACCCTGGAGGTCCCTGGTACCCTTTCAGGGAGAAGTGGGCACAAAGCTATTTCGATAGCACTAGCAAGATCTGACTTGCCTTTTTCATCCTCATTCTCTTACAAGTGTCTGGTGGAGTTTTCTAGAGACTCTGAGACATGTGATATGGAAGAGATTAAATGCAGAAGCAAGGAAGAGAATCCAGCTGTCTTAAACTGTAGTAAACCAGACGGTAGATTTCAAAATGGTCAAACAACGACACGTATCACTGACTTTCCTTTGGTTTTGGGAAATTGTTCCAAAGTTTCTCAGTTTTGATTTCTAAAATAGTAAATATTGATAAAACATAAATGAAAGCTCTTTGTGTCATCAGTCCTTTTTAAGAATAGAAAAAGGTCTGAGCAGTGGTTTGTGAACCACGGATCTTGCCCAATTCCTGTTTTAGAGAGGAGGAAATTGGGGTTCAGAGAGCCCAGACTGGCCTACCCAGAGACGTATATCAGAACTGCCCTCTGGGGACAGATTAGATGCTCTCCAAGGTCCCTTTCAGTGGACCCTGGGGTCCGGAGACAGATTCGGTGGTAGGACAGCACCAGATCGCAGAAGTCAGACTGGATGGCTGCTTGGATGGTCTGGAATGTTCTTCTTGGAAGCTGCTTGATAGAGCAGGGGAAGAATGGGTCTTGGTGTCACACTTTCCTTAGCTCGCTCTGGTTCCACTTCTTTCTAGCTGCGCAATTGGGGCAAGTTGTTGAGTCTCAAGAGTTTCATGTGTAAAACAGGAAGGGCAAAACCTCAGAGGGTAGCTCCAGGGTGAAACGACACAAACAGGGACATGCTAGCCTCTGCCTTTTTTATGGAATGGACACAGAAGAGATGCAAACTGTAGCGGAAAATAGGATTGAATCAAAGCATTTCTCCCAGGCCTCGCTGTGCACCCTTCTGGGGATAGAAGCAGAAAAGCAATTTTGCGGCTTCCTTGCAAGGCTTCTGAGCGGTTCCTGTAGTTTTAACTCAGCTGGTGATAAAATGCTCCAGTGTTTGAGTTGTTTGCTATGAAAAAACTTCCCAGGACCTACCCATGAATCGCACAATACCTGTCATCATCCCCAGCAGCCTATCCTCTTCCCCACAGTCGTTACCTCTGCCCGACATCCCCTTAGGGGACCCCAAGTCGGATGCACCAGCAGAGATACGACGTCTGACTCGCTCCTGTGTGTTTGTATCACCTGCCTATGCCTTACACACAACAGATGGCCACTCGCTAACCGTTGCTGTCAAATGTCTGGTTTATATCGGTTTTGTGTTGTTTTTTTAAAGGGTACAATTCATGCAGATGTCTGGAACAGTCCTCATTCCTACCTGTTTTCCTGCATAGCTGTAGTAGCAATCCTTCTCACTCTCGAAATTGTTCTGGCTTGAATGATAAATTCTATTGGTACGCTAGCTTAAAATCATATGCTGGGGCGCCTGGTGGGCTCAGTCGGTGGAACCTGTGACTCTTGATCTCAGGGTTGTGAGTTTGAGCCCCATGTTGGGCATAGAGCTTACATAAAAAAAATATTTCACAACTTCCTCGTAGGACTATCCTTTAAAAAGATCTATTGAAGTATAGGGAAGTGGGGTAATAAGAGAGACTGGTGAAAGGATACAGACTTTCAGCTAGGAAATGAGCAAGTTCTGAGGATCTAATGTTAACACGGTCGCTATACTTGATAACACTCTATGATCGACACTTGCTGAGACAGTAGAACTTACATGTTTTCCCAAAGAAACATACATATGCAAATAATAAAGTGACAGAGGCATTGACTAGATGGGATGTAGCCTTTCACACCGTGTATATCTACCAAATCATCAGGAGGTAAACTTTAAATTTCTTACCACACCTCAATAAAGCTGAACAAAAAGAAAGATTTTTTTGAAGTCTAATTTATGGGCCATACAATCCCTAGATGGTAGGTGTATGGCCGGGCGAGTTTTAGTTAATTTATATGGCGGTGTGGCACCCATCACCGCCCATCGCGCCACAGTGTTCCCTTGTGCCTGTCTGTAGTCAGCCTCTGCTCCCCCCCCCACCCCCCACCCCCACCCCCACCCCCCCCCCGTCTCAGGCAGCCTCTGGTCTCTATAGTTTTGCCTGTCCTAGAAGTTTCGTGGAACTGGAGTATGTCATGTTTCACGTCTGGCTTCCTTCCCTCAGCACGTTTCTGAGGTTTGTCCATGTTACGGCTCGAATGAACGGTACGTTGTTATTTACTGCCGGTTGGCAGCCCATTGTGTGTAATCTATCCATGCAATTGGTCTGGTGATGACATTTGGATCACTTCTCAGTTGGGCAGTAAATAAGGAATAAATCGTGAACATTCACATACAAATCGTTGTGTGGGCATGTTTTCATTTCTCTCGGGTAGACCCTCAGCAGAAGTGGAGACGACTCCTGTGGTGTTTAAGTTCTGAGCATGGGCTAAGCTGCTTCCCTCCTCCATTCCCACAGGCCGTGGGGGATGGTTCCCGTTTCTCCACATCCTCGCCAACGCTTGCTTCTGACCTTGTGATTCCAGCCATCCTGGCAGCTGTGAAGGGGTATCTCCTCGTGCCTTTAATTTACATCTCCCTAATGTCTAATGATGTTGAGCATATTTCCAAATGCCCATTTGCTACTCACACATTGTCTCTGATGAAATAGCCATTCAAATATTTTCCTTGCTTTTTTGTTTTTGGTTTTGTTTGGTTTAGAGAGAGAGAGGGAAGCAGGAATGCAGAAGAAGAGAACCTTCAGCAGGCTCCATGCCAAGTGCTGAGCCCAAGGAGGGTCTCAATCTCATGACCCCGAGAGCATGACCTGAACCAAAACCAAGAGTCAGAGGCTTAACCATCTGAGCCACCCAGGCATCCCTTCATTGTTCGTTTTTAATAAATTTTAGAATAGATGTACTTAAAAAGTTGTAGTTCAGACAGTGACCTTACAGGCTTTAATTAGTTTCCCGTGGTTACATCTTGACATTACCGTGGCCTATTTGTCACAACTAAGAAAGCACAACATTGGTACAATACCATTAACTGAACTCCAGACTTCCTAAGAACTGTGTTTTTCTACAAATGTAATTTTCCTGTTTGGGGCTAACCAGGATACATTATATTTAGTTATCATGTCTTCTTATTTCCTCTGGGCTATGACAATTTCTTGGTCTTGTTTTGAATGACCTTCAATTTTTTTTTTAAAGATTTTATTTATTTAGTTGACAGAGAGATCACAAGTAGGCAGGGAGAGAGGGGGAAGCAGGCCCTGCTGAGCAGAGAGCCCAATGCGGGGCTCAATCCCAGGACCCTGAGATCATGACCTGAGCTGAAGGCAGAGGCTTCAACCCACTGAGCCGCCCAGGCACCCCAGGTATTTGTATATTCTAAATACAAGTTCTTTATCAGATATATGATTTGCAAATATTTTCTCCCAGTTTGGGGCTTGTCTTTTTTATTTTCTCAATGGTGTCTTCTGAAGAGTAAAGATTTATAATTTTGATGAAGTTCAATGTATCATGCTTTCAGTGACCTATCCAAAAAATCTTACCCTAACCCAAGGTCACAAAGATTTTCTCCTATGTTCTCATTCAGTATTCTTATAATTTTAGCTCTTACATGTAGATCCATGATCCATTTTGAGTTAATTTTTATGTGACATGTAAGGTGAGGGTCTAAGTTCCTATTTTTTCCATATGGATAGCCAATTGTTCAAGCAACACTAGTCAGAAAGACTCTATTGAGTTGCCTTGGGATCTTTGTAAAAAATCAGTTGACCTCAAACGTGAATGTGTTTCTGGATTTTCTATTGTGTTCCCCTGATTTGATGCCAGCATGACACTGCCTTGATTACTGTGTCTTATGGCAAGTTTTACAGTCAAGCAATTTATGTTCTTCAACTGAGTTTTTCTTATCCAAATTTGTGTGTGTGTGTGGCTATTTTAGGTCCTTTGCCATTTTCATATAAATTTCATGATGAGCATCTCAATTTCTACAGAGAAGCACCCTGGGATTTTATTGGGAGTGCACTGAATCTATAGCTAATTTGGGGAGAATGGGCATCTCAAGGATATTGTGTCTTCCAAGCCAGGAACATGTTACAATGTTTCCATGTATTCAGAGTCTCTTTAATTTGCTTCAACAAAGTTTGTAGTCTGAGTGGGGGCGGGGAGGTTGCATTTTTGTTAACTGAATTCCAAGTACTCCTTTTGGTGTTATTGTGAATGGGACTTTCTTGTGAGTTTTAAATTGTTCATTACTGGTACGTAGAAACACAACTAATTGTTGTTCGTTGATTGTCGTGTCCCAACGCCTTGTCATCTGTGATCATGTTATCTGTGAATGAAGAGTTTTAATTCTTCCTTTCCAATATGTTTATTTTCCTTGCTTTTTGCCCTGGAGACCACCTTGAGAATACTGTAGAGTGGATGTGGTAAGAGGAGTTATATTTGCCTTGTTCTCAACCTTAGGGGGAAAACATCAGTTTTTCACTAATAAGTATCATGTTTTAGGTTTTTCATAGATGTCTTTCATTATGTTGAGAAATTTCTCTTTTATTTCTAATTTGCTGAGAATTTTTATCATGAATTTTCAGTTGCCCACTTCTGCTCCCGCTTGTCTTTGCCTCATATAGTATGTCCCGAAGGGTTATAATGGTTGTATCTTCCTGATGGTTATATCTTCCTTGATTCCCTGACCTGTTCCTCTTTGGATCTGTTAAGTAACAAAAAGTCAACAAAATACATTTTATTTATTTATCTATCTATTACTTAGGAATCTCTCCACTCAATGCAAGGCTCAAATGTACAACCCCAAGAACAAGAGTTGCACCTCCTGCTGACTGACCTAGCCAGGCGCCCCCCATCAAGTCCATTTTAAAGATTTAATTTACTTTATTGATTCATGAGTCAGCAGCATCTTGTGGAGCAGAGTGGAGCTCTCAAGGGCTACAGAAAAGGAAGTTTTTTTTTTTTTAATTATGTTGTGTTAGTCATCATAGTACCTCATTAGTTTTTGATGTTGTGTTCCATGATTCATTATTTGCATATAACACCCAGTGCTCATTATAACCCCTGCCCTCCTTAATACCCATCACCGGGCTAACCCCACCCAGAAAAGGAAAGGCTTTTAAAGGTAGAAAAGGGAGTGGAAAAAAGGGAAATTGTTTGCAAACAGTTTACTGTTCCCATTAGGAGGGCAAGGTTGCCCTCCTAATGGGAACAGAGGGGTCTATCAGTAAATTTCTTAATGCTGGCCAGGAAAGTCTCACGTTAAAGGTTACACATTTGGGGGCGGGGTTGGGAGGGGGGTCGAAACTGTAGTTAAATTAGGTATTGTTTGTTTGCTGACTTGGGGCCTTAACCTAGGAGGCACCCTTTCAGGCCTGCGGTTTTTCTTTAACAATTCCCTGTTTTGGGGCGCCTGAGTGGCTCAGTTGTTAAGTGCCTGGCTTCGGCTTGGGTCATGATCCCAGGGTCTTGCGATCGAGCCCTACATCGGGCTCCCTGCTCGGTGGGAAGCCTGATTCTCCCTCTCTCGATGTGTCTCTCTCTGTCAAATAAATAAATTAAAATCTTTAAACAAAACAAAAAAACCAATTCCTTCTTTTGATCATAACTCAGCTTAACTGAGAGACATGATCGAAATTTAAGGCATTAACGCTACTCTCAGCTACTGCTCTATTTCTTGACGCTTCTGTCCATCCTTTGTGTGGGATTCACAGTGAGTGACGTTTTGACTTAATCTCTGGGATATTCACAGGTTACACCTTCAAGTGAACCATTTTTAACTTGGTTGTCCTCTTTATTCCTTTTCGGACGTTCGGGTCTCAGGGAGACCATTTGTCGTGGGTTAGTGGCTGCAAGCATGCACGTACAGCTTTTAGGAGAACAAAACACAGCCGAGAGATTATTATGATTACTACGGGCAGGATAACTTCCAATGTTTGGTGTACACTTTGAAGCATGGTCCCTGAGAACCAAACTAAAGTAGTCAAAGCAAGCCCCGGCTGAAGGAGGTCCTCTTTTGGTCCAGTGGCTTGCTCAGTGATCTTCTCTTTTGACTTCCCAGAAGCGTTAATCCAGGTGCAGGAGGTGGTGTTGGCCAGACACCTCCTCGCTCAGCTCGAAGATCATCAAGGGCTATCTTATTATCAAGAACTACTTTGGCCAGGAAGTCGTAGGACTGCTGGGGGAAAGCTACCGAACTTCAGAAGCAGATTTTGCCGCCATTTTCAGAGCAGAGAAGTTCCTGATCCTAGAGCCCTCACATACATTTATCCCTAACGAGGGAAGTCGGGAGAAGTTTTGTGGGGGAGTTGATTTTCCTGGTAGGGGAGTTGACCAATGAGATGTCTGATATTGCTTGGGAAAGTCAGGACCCCAGGTGGATTTTCTCATAGCCTGAAATAAAAGGTCGCTCTGAATACTGAGGTTGCACACCTCCCCTTAGCTGTGGCTTGGGAGACAGAGAGGAGAGCATTATTTTTCCAGCACAATGCCAGACTAAAAGGCAGGAAAAGAAGGAGAACGTTCTTATGTTTAGTTAAAGAAGAAGCCTTGATCCCTGGGCTTGGGCAGAAGCGCTCTGCCTTGGCGTCTTCCTCCTTGCCACTTGGGTTCAGAGGTCTTCAGCGTCTGTGCCGGGCCAGGAGGGGGGGCACCTTCTTCAGCTGAGGCCTAATACCTTCAGGAGCACTTGCCATGGTCCCTTCTGGCGGGGCTCCAGGGCTGTCTCCAACTGCTCACGTCTGCAGAATACGCACTCCAAGGCTCTAGACTGCGACCCACAGGATCCTCTGAACTGTGATCGGGGAAGCCGTCGTGAACTTCGGTCACAGGCTTGCGTGGGAGACACCAGAGACTCATCAGTAGTTTACAGAAGGCTGTACACCGATAGGATGTCAAGAAGTTTGCAAGGTTTTCATTAAGACTCATGTGATTTGCCCAGTGGGGTGAGTGCCTTGATCACTGGAGATTACAGATCTGCCCAAGTGAAAAAGACATTCTTGAACGGTTTCTTTGACATTGTGAGGGCAATAGCCAAGAGGCAGGGAAAGGCTTTCACCCACCTGGAAAACAGATACATAGTGACAAGGGCGTATCGGTAACTCACACTAGGTGGAAACCAAAGGCCGGCTGCAGGTGTGCAAAGTATCCAGGAGGAGGAGGAGGGAGGAACTCTTCCAGGATTACGGACCTGACAGGTAGACATTGCAGATAGACTATTCCTGTAATATAGAAGCCTCTCCACCAATGTCTACCTATAATTTGAGTCATCTTATTTGAAATACCCTATGGCGGGTGAAGGATTGAAATGGAAAAATGGGGTTTGCCGGGGAGTTGGGAAGCACGAGGTGCCATTCTGGTTTCCCCGAGGCCCTGACGGTTCGGGTGATTTCCAGACACAAGTCAGCCCCCTTACCGCCTCTGACTCAGGAGTGAACTGCTGCCGTTACCGAGACGTCAGGATGGCGGGTCCCGCAACGAGGGGCCGTTACTGGAGAAGCAGAACGGACTTTATCCACATCTGCCATCATCGTACAAATACAACATAAAGAAAATTAAGTTTCGCTTCTTATTTGACAATGCTTTCCATGCAATTTAATATCGCAAATAAGGCCAATTAGTTGAACAAATCCTTTGGAACGTTCCAGGTCAAAAAGACTTAAGCAGACCAAAAGTAAAAAAATAAAACATAAAACCCAAGAAATCTTTGTCTATTTATTTGAGAGGGAGAGAGAGCGTGTGCAGGGGGAGAGTGAGAGGGAGAAGAAAGCTCCTCACTGAGCAGGGAGCCTGATGCGGGGCTCGATCCCAGGACCCTGAGATCATGATCTGAGTCAAAATCAAGAGTTGGCCGCTCAACCGAGTCACCCAGGCGCCCCCCCCAAATAAATAAACTTAAACATATAAATAACCCCCCATGTTTACTAATGACCCAAATTTATCTGTAGTTTCTCTGTTAATTAGGAAGTCAAAAGTAGACAAACCTATGTTAAGTGACTAATATTTTAGTATTATATCTTTATTTGGAAGTGATCTACATATTTAATGAGTTTAACTTAATTCATCATTTAACCTAACTCAGCAAAACTTTAAGATTTTAGGTTACCAAGCTCTTTATGGGTTACCTAGAAACTTTACGAGACATCAAAGTCCAGCATTCTTCTGAGCTACTTAAAAAAGACACAAAAAAACATTTTGTGCAAGAGATCTTGAGATCAACCTATTTTTCAGTAAACTCAGGCAGAATTAAAGTTTTAATTTTAATGCTGATAACTCTAGAGACAAGTCTATTTTAATTAAACCAGGAACTGAATATTTTCCCAGATCACACGAACTTGAAAGAGCATTTGGATTAGCTTCCGTGTGTCTGAGAGTTTTAGAATGGCCCATCCTGACAAGCGCTTGTCCAACTCGATAGAGCTCTCGACAAATTAATTTTAGCAATGTCACATTTGTACCACATGTAAGTATGGACACACAGGCAACGGAGGGACCCTGTCGTTCTAATATTTGTGGAGAAGATTCTCAAGACTTGTCTTTGTTCTTGGAATTGATCCTAAGGAGGAGGTGCCAGAGTTTGGGCATGAGAACCCTTTTAGCAGTTTATATCATTAAAAGGCCTCTCTCCCCCCCTTTTTTCCCTTCAATCTCCAGTGATCGTGGGCTGTGTTTGCATTTCAAAGTCCTGATAAGATGTGTTAAGTTTGAGGAACACAGAAAGAATGCAGATTCCTCTAGAAGAACTTTGGTTTCTTAAAGCCAGTAGTTTACAAGCGGTTTAAGATACTTAGGGGAAGTTTGGGGATTGGGAAAGGAGCAGGTGAACTTTGAATTGCCTCTAGAGCTGCATTTCTAGTTCTGTAAAGATTTGAAAGATAAGGACAGTTGTTTTCAGTTCCTCAAACAATTAGGTTGTACCTTAAATGATATCCTGGATTATCCACCTTCCCCACTATACTTTCTCAATTTGCTTTTTTCCCCTCTGGGTACGTAGTTCTTTTTTTTTTTTTTTTTTTTAAGATTTTATTCATTTATCTGAGAGAGGGAGAGGGCATGGTAGGGGGTTGGGCAGGGGAAGAGGGAGAAGCAGACTCCCCACTGAGAGCAAGGAGCCCAAGGCGGGGCTGAGATCATGACCTGGGCCGAAGGCAGACACTTAATCAACTGGGCTGCCCCGGTGCCCCTGAGTACATAGGTCTAATTTTAAATATTTCTGGAAGTATTGAATAATCCCCCCTCTTTGGTGTCCACAGACAGTCCACAAAGTGGGTGCAAAGGACAGTAACTTCCCAAGATCCAGAGTCACTCCCAATGAGAGCCAAAAGAAAGAAACACAACCTCAGGTCCCGAGCAGGCAGAAGGCCAAGCCCAGGCCCAGCTGTGCGAACGAGAAGAGCAAGGCGGCAGCTGGGACACAGAGGATCAATGACCAATGGGTCTGGATTTGGAAAGGGACAACACGACATTTCCCCCTTGCAATTGGGCACTGCAGAGAGATTCAGAAGAGCTGATCCTGGTAAGAATTTCTGCCGTTTGCTGGCTTCTGCCAGTTTCTCCAGGATCCCCTCTGCTGGCTCTGGGATCTAGCAGAGTTTCCCCTTGGCAATTTACCAGAAAATCCCTCCCTTCTGTCAACTCTGGAGGGGCCTGTGTGGGGCCCTTCTTTGAAGGTGGATAGGGGTGTGTGTGTGTAAGGCCGTCCCCCGGTGGACTTCTGTTGACAGTTCCGTAGTCCTCTCGGGGGGGGGAGAAACCATCCAGAGGATTAGTAGAGTGAGCTCCGCAAGGGCAGAGGGGAGCAGGGGCTTATCAGTCTCCTAGGCTTTGTTTCAGGCACCTCTCACCTCTGCAATTTTTCATTAGCCTCTTGCGATGAATCTCTTAACGAAACCCCTTTGGGGTTTGAGAATCTTTGAGAGGCTTCTGCTTGCCGATTAAAACAGGGATCCCATTTGACCTAACTTGGGAACCTATGCTTCCAAGGGTACTTCCTAAATGATCTTTTCTAATTGGAATGCTCCCCTTAGGGGCCACTGTATTTTTAGGCTGTAATTCCGGGGGCTGGCAGGACCCTGGCTGCAAATGGAGGGAAGTCCCAGTTTTGTACCGCCGTAGCCAGCCGCCCGTGGGGGGCGACTCACGTTTTGCTCTGGCCTTGTTCCGGGGCCTCTGGCCTCATGGTTCCCGCGCCAAATTCCTCAGGTCACAAAAGCGGCCTAGAAAGGTTTTGCTGTTCTGGCTAGTTCTGCAACTTCTAAGAAAAACTTCTGTTGTTCTGAGACACAAAATAAGCAGGTGTGCTGAGAGGTTGAGTGTGTGACTCTTCAGAATTTAAGGATCCTGTTAGCTAAGACTTTGGGTTTCTTGGAGCCGCACTGATACCTAACGGGGTGCGCGGCGAGGCCGGGACTGTGTGTGCTCGACGGCGCGCCTCTTTGCACGAGGTTTTCTTGAGGTCGGTGGGTGACCTGATGTCAGTCTAACCTGTTCGCGTCCAACTTAATCCTATCACGGGAATCTTCTGGAGGCGGCAAGTGCTCAGATAGTCTTTAAATGTTCAGCCTGGGCCCACCGATTTTTGTGGCTTTTTGGCCTCTTCTGCGACCCCGCCATGAGCCTTTATCTCTATAAAACCAAACAAATGTGCATCTTAACGCGTTGGCAGAACTGAGACACGTTACAGTATCGGCCACAAGACGGCCCCGTGAGCACCACCGCCGATA
The DNA here is from genome assembly GCA_028533885.1 of Nasua narica. Lineage (NCBI taxonomy): Eukaryota > Metazoa > Chordata > Mammalia > Carnivora > Procyonidae > Nasua > Nasua narica. The sequence continues at coordinate 6,662,084 of CM052798.1, read as the reverse complement.
CCCGCGGACGCCTGTGGAGGTTCCTGGGGACCCACGACTGGAAGGGCCGGGGGCTTGGCTGTGGGCATAACTCTCGCCACTCAAACTGCCCTGCTCTGTAAAGGAGAGCTGATTCGATTAGGAGCCGGAACACAAAAAGGGCAGAGCCCAGATCCAGGAGAAACTCACCAACAGCCCTTGGAAACAGCGAGAAAGGCGGTGAACTCCCGCGGTTCGTGGGAATCACACCAGTTTCTCGCTGTCCCCAAATGCTGCTGGACATTTGCTTTGGATCCCACGGCTACCACCAAATCTGTTAAATAAAAATTCAGCCAAATACATTTTGAAGATCTAATTGACTTTTTTTTTTTTTTTTTAGAGATTTTATTTATTTGACAAAGAGATCACAAGTAGGCAGAGAGTCAGGCAGAGGGAGAGGGGGAAGCAGGCTCCCTGCTGAGCAGAGAGCCCGATGCCAGGCTCAATCCCAGGACCCTGAAATCATGACCCGAGTCGAAGGCAGAGGCTTTAACCCACTGAGCCACCCAGGCGCCCCTCTAATTGACTTTCTTAATCAGTCCCTCCACAGCACTGTCCTTTTGTCTGCTGTGAGGGCCTTCACCTTGAGTCTGCCAGAGAGCGGTCAGGATCTGGGGGTTTCCAGACACCGATCTGGGGGCAAACTGAAACCGACTCTGGGCTGGGACTGCCTCCACTGGCATTCGTCTTTTGCAGGCCCGTAACAGAGGACGAAAGGCATCAAGAAGCATAACATGCACAGAGAAGCTTTGAAGAGGACAAAGGGATCAGGAACCTCCCCCAATTCCTGTTCTTCTCCAGGGGCTAATAAGAGCTTGCAGGGTCCTTCGGACGCCTGGCTGGCTCAGTTGGTAGAGCATGTGACTCTTGATCTTGGGGTTGGGAGTTTGAGCCCCATGCCAGGCAGAGTTTATTAAAAAAAAAAAAGAAGTTTGTAGGGTCCTTGACTGCAGGACCACATCCTGCCTGTCCCGCCCCCTTCCCAGGATGGGCAGAGCACAGTGAGCTAATATATAGGAAAGTTCCTTGCAAACTTCAAATTGCTACATGGTTTGTTTTGGTTTTTTGGAGAGAGAGCATGGGGATAGGCAGGGCAGAGGGAAAGAGAGAAGGAGACTTCTCACTGAGCACAGCAGAGCCCAACACGGGGCTTGATCTCGTGACCCTAAGAATCATGATCTGAGCTGAAATTAACAGTCAGATGCTTAACTGATTGAGCCACCCAGGAGCCCCTTAGGGGGCCATTATTATCTAACTTGACGAGGAGCCTCAGCCCAGGGAAGCTCACTTCCTCAGCCAGAGGCAGAGCAGAACTCAGGCTGAGTCGGCGAAGGGAGAGCCCAGCCCTCTGTCCTCATGGGAGTAACAGGTTGTCCATCAGCAGGAGCTCACAGAAACACATTTCCCCCGCAAAACTGGGGTGAGCTGCGTATTAGTGGCCTTTAGTTGGCTTTGAAATGGCCTTTCCGTGACTGGTTTCCCCTTGGGAAATTGTACCGCTGGGACTTGACACAGTGACCCCCTTCAAGAGGGCCTCGGTGCCCGCACACCTCTCGGCTTTGTGGCCAGGATCTCCTCTTTCCGTGGGGCTTGGCTGCAAGGAAAGCCCACCACCCGGTTTTGCTGCAGGAACAAATTGATTGCTCTAGTCTGAGATTTGGCAAGCGAGAGAAATTATGCTGAGTCAATGTGACTAAACATCTGGACACACCCAAGTTATTACTGAACAGGCCTCGCTTTAGGCAAATACGTTTATCTAATCCAACAGCCCCCATTTGTTTCTTCTCTACTAATGTTACTGCAGCATAGCAGTCCCATTTCTTTGCTAAGGTGCCAACAACCAGCAAAAAATGCCACTTCCCAGGCCTGCTGGCAAATGAGCTCCGGCTGGTTTAGGGGAGGGCAGGCGCCGGGACAGGGGACAGGGGCAAGCAGGTCTTCTCTTCTTTCTAAGTACCTGACACTTAAGCTCGGATGGCGTTCTCGAAAAACACCTCACCAGCCAGGCTACTAGATGAAGAGCTAGTCCCCCCTCCCCAATTCCCCTGCTCCTCTGTTTTAGAGCTCTTGATTAACTGGCCATTTGGGTCACTTGTTTATTCTTCCTCCCTTTAAATTCCTTCTTTTGTTTTAAATTCACCAATAAAGAGTGAGCCCAGGGACGCCAGGGTGGCTCAGTCTGGCTCAGTCGGTTAAGTGTCTGCTTTCGGCCCCGGTCATGATCCCGGGGTCCTGGGATCCAGCCCTGCGTCGGGCTCCCTGCTCAGAGGGGAGCCTGCTTCTCCCTCTCCCCCTGCTTGTGCTCTCCCCCTCTCTGACAAATAAATAGATAAAATCTTAAAAAAAAAAAAAAAAAAAAAAGAGCGAGCCCAGCTAAACCCTGGATCCTCTCCTCCCCTAGTAAGAGCAGAACCCCAGGCCTGGGTGCTCTCTCTAACTGTGACCTTGCTGGGTGGCCCCAGGAGTGCCAGGCAATTTCCAAGTCCTGTAAAAATAATAAACCTTTTTTTGTTGTTGTTCCCCAGTTTCCTGATTGTTATTGCTGAAGGGCACCTTGCAATCAAAAAACCACAACGTTGGTAATTAATAGGCTGAGACCAGCACACAAGCACTGGGCCAGCGGAAGGGCAGGTCTCTCCCAGAGACCAACAGCATAAAGCCAAGGCTTGCTAGAGCCAGAGTAAGCTGACCTTCAGTTTTTAGAAAATCCTCAAATACTTAGCTTATAATGCTTAAGAAAGTCAACTCACGTTATTACTCACCTTAACTTTTTGCCTTGCCCTAAATCCCTAAATCCCAAATCAAAGCATGGCTATGAATTCTACAAAAACAGCCCTCGCATGCAGCTCTCCCAGAGCAGAATCCTTTGTTAGACTTACGTAAGAGGGCGTCTAAGTTAACAGAAATACTAGTTGGGGCAGATTTGAAAATCCCAGCTCTGCTACTCACTTGCTCTAACTCCCGCAACTGAACTCAAAGGACTCGTTCACTTGCCAGGCAGAAAGAGCAATTATGGAAAAAAAACCAGGAGACCATATATTCAAAAGCCAGAGGAGCAAGCAGGTGATGTACTCAGAAAAGCTGAATTAAAAGGGACTGTGTGGAGACAGAGTTCCTTAGGGAACCCGACCGCAAGTGGAATGCCAAGAAATTTCAGGTAGAAAAGTAATGCATTCCATGTGCACAGTTCCGGGGGAACCTCCCGACGTCCCGTAGGTCAGCTTTGTGACAGACACGGTGACTCTTAGGAGAGCGACCCTGGTGAGGGACCAAGTGTCCACGAGCCTGGATGAGGTTGCAGGAGACACCAACTCTAAGACTAAAGTCAGAGTCAGTGCGCGGTCCTGCGGGGCTCAGGAAGGCGTGGCCCGACAGGAGCCCTGGAGCCGACTCACCTTCTCAGGCTGAGGAGGCCCAGGAGAGAAACTGTGCAACCACAGGGGGCCCTGCGCGCTCCCGGGGCTGCTGCCGGCTGCTGGCCACCGCGCCCGGCCTCCGGGAGCCCCCGGGGGACTGAGACCGGTGCCACCGCACCAGCCTACAGGGTATGACTCCAGCAAAGCTCTCCACACTGCTCTCGTCCCCGAGCCAGGCTTCCCTTCCTGCTCACTCATCCAGTCTGCACACACACACACACACACACACACACACACACACACACCCGTAAGCATAGCTCTTTCCTTTCAAACAAAAACCTCTCCTTGACTCCGTAGCCTTGTCCTTTCTCCCTCTTCGGTACAAATTCCTGGAAGAATTATCCAGACTATTCCAACCTCCTGTCCTCCCCCTTTCCCAGGTAGGCTCTCTGGGCCCCGTTCAAGAAATGCTGCTCTACCCACCTTCTAGGGCAGAGACACTCTGCATGTCGTCTCCCATGTGCAGTCGCTCCACTCCTGGAACCTTCCTGCTCCTGCCACCCCCTCCCAGACCCCGGGAGAGAAGTGGTGAGTGCGCGCTTGGGAAGCCTGGCCACTTCCTCCCCTCCAAGAAGACTGCCTGCCTCCCAAGAACACAGTCTGTTGCTTCTTTATACTTCGCTCCTCGGGGGGGGGGGGGGGCAGGGGAGGGGACCCACGACCACAGCCCTGGCGTCCCCCCGGGAAGCTGATAAGGAATGCGGGATCTCGGGCTGCACCTCAGACTGCAAGCCAGAATCCCGTTCAGTGAGGCCACCTGGGCGTCTGGGGCACCAACACTCTAATCCTCACGTTCGCTAACAGAACCTTTAGCAGTAACCAAGGAGGTTATTTTGATCTGCTGTGTGCCTTATTTCTTGGCTGGCTCCGAAATTGGGAAAAAGGGGTGGGAGTGTCTGGCTCCCCCAAACGTCCCAGACCTCCCTGTTGCCAAACCCTGTGTCGCTGCTGGGTTCTGACCTTCACCTGTCACAGCCGTGCTGGACACAGTTCTCCCTGCGTCCGCCCTCACGTCCTCCACCTGGTTGCCAACGTCCCTCTCTCTCCACGGCCCTCCTTCGCGCGCGTCCTCTCCCTCCTGACTTGTCCTGGTGGCAGTGCTCCAAGGGCCCAGGGCCTTGGTTCTCACCGGCTACTCGTTCCCGGGCCTCCTCGCCTCCTGCCCTCCTGTCATCCTCACGCGACAGCTCCCAAATCCGCCACCTGTCCCCTTGATTCCGGCGGCCCAAATGTCGGGGTTTCCAAGTGAACGTGACTGGAACCAAACTCTTCACTGAGCGACGCCCCCCACCCCACTCTCCCAATCTTCTTCATTTTAAGGCAATCGCAACACGTTCTTTATGTTCAGGCGCACATCCCCGGGCATCTTTCTCCCGATGACACGCTGTGGCTCAGCAAATCTGCTGGCTCTGACACTAGAATATCCTAATCTGACCACATCTCCCACCTTCACTGCTCTTGTGTCCCAGCGGCCACCCTCCCCCGGGGACACTGGGCAATAATTTCCTATTTTGTCTCCCTTCCTCCCCAAGTCCCCCCTCCACACCCCTACAGGCTGTTTTTCACTCAGCAGTCAGAATGGTGTTTTGAAAAAACACAAATAGGACCATGTGACTCATCGTCCTCAAACCCTTCACTGGCTTCCTATTTCCCACTAATGAAATTAGAGTTACCTCAGCCTTAAGTCACCTGGTCTTTGGCTACTCGCTGCCGCCACGGCTCTAGTGCTCTCCCCCTTACCCAGAGGGGCCCCCTTGCGATCTTTGGGCCCTACAGAGGACACTGCTGCCCCAAGGGCCTAGCTTCTTTGCCTGGAGGCCTCCTTGCCCAGGTTTTGCACGCCTATCAATTCCCTCATTCAAGGGTCTGCTCCAAAGTCCTCTGCCAACACAGGACTGCCCTGACAACGAGGTCTAAAAGGGTGTCTCCCTCCCATCCCTTCTCACCTTCCGTCCAGCTGCCATGTGGCCTGTCACTGACCACTCGACGTCACACATTCCACATTCATGACACAGAGGTCCTTCCTCAAAGGGACAAGAATGCCGGGGCACGTTCTGTTTGCTGCCGAGTTACCGCACCGTAGGCGCGGGCCTCAGATGGGCACTGACCCCATCACCGCCCTCAGTCTGAATGCCGCTGCTCCCTCCCGTCCTCTGCCCCCAACCCCCCCCCCCCCGCCCCCCGGCCACCAGGACAGCGGTCCCTGCTCGAGCTCTGCTCACAGCGGGGAACTCGTTAAACTCAGCAGACAGGGTGCGTGAGTCCACCTCTCCACCCAGAAAGACCACACCGCCGCGGGAGAATCACTGGCGGGTACAGAGGAGAGGCTTCGCCAGAGCCCAGACAGCTCTTGGGAGGCAAGCATCTTCAAAGAAACAGCACAAAGAAATAGCATCTGGCTCTAAAATAACCCTACTCTGAATGACCAGAAAAGAACACACGGGTCACACCACACTACTACCTTTGCAAGGCAAGAAAAGAAATCGTGTGTAAATACCTTTCGAAGGAGGCAAGAATAAACGCACGTCAAAAGCCTTCTGATGCACTGGTTGTACCTTTATTATGTTTACCTCGTTCACTAAGAGTTCCGTGATGCAAGGTTACCATACACAGTTAGATAATGTCCGCATTGCACATCTAAGGCTATACAGCAAAAGAACCAGAATTAGTACAAATACAAGAACTATATTTACATTCTGTATACTCAAGCCCCAAACATCAGATATTTACATAATAAAACATGAAAATGAAAATCTGAAATTAATAATGTACATTGTTGCTAATGTGCTCAACTCCTTACTGGGGAGAGATCAGTTTGCAAAGTCTTGGTTCAAAAAGGCCACGTGCACTCCACGGGTTCCGTGGCCGCGCACGCGGATGGTGAGAAGAGACCCGAAATCCCGACGGGTGGTGCCTTGCACGCGAGAAGGCCGATGGAGTCCTCGGACGAACCGACGCCAGAATGTGCAGCCCGGAAAAAGGGAACTTGAAGACATGAAGACGACACACAACAGCCAGGGTTTGGCGAGAGACCAGCCTCAGCTCGGACGTGCTGAGCACAGCTTTTAACACGAAATTTGCACCAACTCTCATTCTTTCCTTTAAATGATCAGAGGCTTTCCTAAGATTTCGTGGGGCTCAAATCCGAATTTCCTAAACGGCCTTTTGAACAACTGCGGGTCATCTCTCAGCTGACGTTTCCATCTCCTAAGGAAGCACAATCAGTCCATCCCTGCCACACGGCCCTGGTTTGGCCACGCACTGGGGCGAGCGGTGACCGGCCACGGCGGGCAGCCCCAGGGCGCACGAGCCCGTACATTCAGCAAACCTTCCGAGAGCAGCAGCAGAATTAGTGTCTTCTTTTTAAGGAGCAGGTTAACAATCACATTTCAGAAAGGGAACCCAAAGCAAAATCGAAGGACCCCAGTCTAACAGACCGACAAGCCCTGACCCCGTCCTGGAGGACCTGCGTGGACGCAGCGCGAGGAAATGGGAGCGTACCGGAGCTGCCACGTGCTGGGTCATCCGTTCTTCCCCAATGTGCAATTAATCACAGCTGTATAAATATACAAATACCTTAAAAAATTAAATATCCCTGTAAATCACAACAAGCAGCAGGCAACAAAGTCTTTGCTTTGAAATATGTGCCAAGAGTCATTTTTAGATCCCTAAAGATCTTTCACAATGATTTAACTTATTCCTTCATCGTAAAAGAGCTGAAAAACCCACTGAAAATATGGAGTAGTTGTAGAAGTTCAATGCAGCTGAAGGGGGAACAGTGTAAAACAACAGTGGTTTCTTAGCCAGGAGCAACTGTTTTCCTTCCCCTCACCGTGATGGCTCGAGTGTCTAACGATGCGCTAGGATTTGGGCGCCGCTAGGATTTGAGTGTCTAACGATGCGCTAGGATTTGACAGCCCCGCTGCCAGCAGCAGCCCTTCCCCGCGCCCCCGGCTGTGTGCACGGCTGGCTGGCCCCGCACAGCCCGGCCGAGAGCTGGCTGACTCCCAGGCCGGCGCAGAGGTGAAGAGGCTGCAGGCGCTGGTCTGGTGTGGGCTGTGAGGTCATGTTTTGCTTTGGCAGGAAAAAGGAGGATGGGGAAGGAGGGGAGGACGTGATTACTTTTAACTAGCACTCATTTCTCCTTCATTTGTGTAAGAGCTTTTTCTTTTTCTTTTTTGCTTGTTTAACGGAGTGCTTTTGGGAAAAAAAAACCACATTAAAAAACCCTCAAAGGTAGTTTCCTTAATATTCAATAGCAAATTTCCTGCCACCACGGCTTCAGCTGAAGCCTCATGAGTAGCTCCTGCCATAAATGCTCTCTCAGCTTTCAAGTGGGGATGGATTTGTCCAGAAAAGGAACATAAACCCCGAAACCGTTCCAACTCCAATCTGGACATGGGCCACTGATGGAAAAGGGGGAACCAACTAGAGCTGTCCTCAGACGGGGAAAGCCCCCGCGCCAGAGACCCCTGCCGGCCGCGGACGTCCGGCTTCCGTGGGGCCCCCTGCCCAGGGCTGTCACCAACAGTCCAGTGCCACTAGCTCTAACCTCTGACACCTCCAAAGCAAAGACTTTCCCAGCCAGTTCTGAGTTAGAAGAAAAACCAAACGTCCTTTCAGTGTATCACATAGTCTGACTCCCCGCAGCCCTCCCTGCCTCCCTCTGTCATGGACACGGGTCCCTCTGTCAGACTTCGTGACGAGCAGCAGCGGCACCCGTGACTTCATTCTAAAACATGACTTTTGAATTTCATCTTCGTTTCCCTGAAATCGGATTTCATTCCGGTCCAGCAGCGGTCTCTAAGCACCAATAGATCCTGGATTTGAGTCAATGCCAGAAGGACATACTGTGTCCATTAGACAACGAAGGAACCTCTAACTACATTAAAAATCCACGCACTGCTTAGAAAACAAATAACAACACAGTTAATGACCTATGTCTTAAGGAGAAGAAGGAAGTTTAAAAAAAACCTACTGTAGAGTTTTTATTGATCACTATTCAGCTAAGATCACAGCCTGGGACTTCTATCCTTCCTTTCAAGCTCGCCATGATTCCCTTTCCCTCCTCTCTGCAAAGCAACTCTCCCGAAGCCAGAAGACCTGTTCTCAGAGACGCGCCCCGCCAGGAGGTCAGAAGCAAGGGTCTGCCGACACGCGCCCACCCAGCCCTGTCCCTCAGCGGATGCGCGCCCCTGCCCCGTGCTGCCTGAAGCAGAACATCAGCCGGCCCCCACCACCTGAAAGGCAGCAACTTCAAGGCTGGAGACCCTTGGTCTCCATGAGGTGGGAGAGGGCAGATACTTTCCTGAATGCCTGAGGGATGGCCAGCACAGGTGTCTTGCAGGGAGGTAAAGGATGGTACAAAACACTCCACAGCAAAGCAACTGAATTAACCCGCAGGCCTTCTTTTCCCCAGGCCATTCCTATAAAACTTACTGGCGGCTGAAAGAAAAAGAGTATCTCATCTTCTTCTAGATGGCGTCTGGATGCAGAGGACCCCGCTCGGTGAGAGCAGGAGACTGTCAGCCCTGAGCTGCCTCCTCTGGCAGTATTTCCATATCCCGTGAAGGCAAGGTGGAGGCAGCAGCCAGCAGCCAGCCACTGGGTCAGGGCTCAGGTGTGCCTCTTCTCTGCCCCCAGGTGTCCTTTTGGTTTGTTTTTTTTTTTTTTTCAGTGGTAGGAGGGGATTGGTCTTAATCCCGGGATCCAGAAGGCAAAGCCTGCCATGTCTGCTTATTTATGATGATAGGAGGAGAAGCATTACTGAAAACATTTTCAATTTGACAAGGATCATTGGAAATGACCACTGGATTCAGAGGGAGACTTCCAAGTCTATACTTTGCTCAAAGAGAGCTACAACAATCACAAGGTCACTACTCAGCATTTCCATAATTATAATGACAACAATGATCCTCAAATTCATTAGTAGAAAGTGAGTCTCTCCCCACTTGTGGGACATTTGTGTATGACACTGCACTAATTCCAAACTGTACCACCATCACTAATGCCAAGAAGAGAAATGAGAAACTCTGAGAGAAAAGCGGTTCATAGGAGCGCCTGCTGGGAGGAACTATCCTCATCCTACTGTCTGCCCCCCTTCATGACCCAACGTCACGTCCCACAGTGTCTCAAATCCCCTGGTAATATCCTGGGCCCTTCCCTTCTTACAAGGTCAGTAGCAGCCACTGTTCCAGGCCCACTAAGAAGTCCTCCTTTCTCTCTTCCACTAAAAGAAAACTGCGTAACTACGTTCTAAATAAGCTCCACTTCGAGAGAACCACCTGTGCCATTTCTAAGCTCCCGACAACCTTTTCCCTGAAAGGAAAATGCAGAGATTAGCAATGGCCAAAAGAGATGAAAAGGGAAAAGGTAAGTTTTTTCCTTTTAGGTTTTAAAAAAAAGCCAGATGTTTCCTCCCATAGTCTCTAAGCCACCCCCCCACCCCAAATTAAAGTGATATCACGAATAGATAAACGGAAAAAAAGTATTATGTTGTCTTAAAAAACACACAAAGACATCCAAAGACAGCAGTACAGACATCACAGGTGGTCATAATGGGGACCTATCGTACAAAAGGAAGCCAGAAGACACGAAAAATAACCCGGAGATTCACGGCATCCCCTCCGGGTTGTTTTTGTTTTTTTGTTTGTTTTTCTCCCTTTTGTTAGGCCACATGCTACTACCAAGATTCTCGGCACAGGAAAAGAGGGTACAGAGCAATGGAGACGGGGACCAGGAGCGCTGGAAAGAGTGCTGACAGGAGGGAAAGCAGTTATTACGCAGGCTCACACGTGACAGGGGCCATCAAGAATCACAGAGAGAGGTGAGGGGCAACACTTTCTTTATCTCTCGCAGGCGAGTGAGGGTGCTCAGCAGTCTCTTAGTACTTCGGTTCGCTGGGGCATCTGCGAGAGAGTTTGGACCTGCAGGGGACAGAGGACAAGGGCGGATTAGAAAGCTAGATCCAGATGTCTCTCCCCTCACAAGGTCTACCCCCCTCGGTCCCCTCCCTGCGCTTCTTCCCCTCCAGCACTCACGGCCCAGGCCCCTAGGCTCCCTGAGCAAGTAGGCTAAGCTGTGGGTGCCCGTGGGATGTGATCCCGACAGGATCGGAGGCTGGCATCACAGGGCGGAATACCGGGAGACCGCGACGGTTCTCACCACCTTCCCCTGACTCAGTCAAAAATTAAAAAAAAAAAAAAAAAAAATCTTGAAAAAAAAAATTAAAGCAGGACATTAACTGGGTGCAAATGTGACCAGGTTCCCCAGCCATTCGGGACACCAGGCGATGCCTTCTGAGGAGCAGCGGTCTCATCGCCACATCACGACCTCACTTCCGCTGCTGTCCTTCCTCTATTTTCAACCTACTTTTGGGAACAAGACTTCCTTCTTGATTTACATTGACTGAAGCCAAGGAGATGAAGGAAACACGAGGACAACTTCTTACCGTATCGTGCCAGCAAGGAGTGGGTTAAAGGCATATAACCAGTCGTTCATGTCTTTGTCATTGAGAGCCTGTAAAAGGACCCCACGATGCTTTGTGCAGACGGCAAAGATGTTCGGTGTCTGAAAGAGACACAGGGAGACGGGAGAGTTACGACGCTGCTGGCAACGGGGACCACCCTGCCATATGCCCAGGGCACACAGCACCTCATACTGAAGGTCCAGGGAGACCAGACACAGAGGAGAGATGCCACACCACACAACAGAGTTTAGAACTTGGAAGGGAAGAGGCAATTAGCCAAGAGAGCTGGACTGACCTTCACCATGGCCTGCTGGTCCTCGCTGTACTCCACCTGTGCGGTGGACAGGTTAATGATGCCACGTTCCACCGGGTCTTTGTCACTGTTGTAGATGAAGACATAAGGGCGACGGACCACGACAAAATGCTTAGCCCAGTTGCTGTAAAGTGGCTCCTTGAAATGCAGGTATCCTTTCTTAGAGACCACGGAGCTAAAAAGGACAGTAGGACAGTGGTTAGTTTTTTACAAAAAGAAAGTGATCATGGTCTCAGGAACATGAAAATATAGCTCACTGAGGCCCAGCCTAGGATGAACAAAGCAGGCCAAAGATTTGTTTGGCCTAGAATCTTCTCTGCTAGAGTAACGCAGCAAAAAACCACAAAGTACTGCCCCCCGAGCACACTGCGGCGTGGTGACATGCCTGATGGGACACAGTGGGGCAGGAACCCGGCCCAGCTCTCTGGCCCCGACTCCACTGGCATTAGAAGTAATGTGCACCTCGGGGACAAGAGGGGAGAGTCAGGTACTGCGATTTGTCTTTTATACCCGGTCCCCCAATCAATACGGTACTCACCCTGGTCTAATTTCTTCAATATCTGGAACAAGGTTGAGAAATTCATTTTTTCCTGCTCGGGCCAAATAGGGTGTTTCCACAGTTGGGACAATCTGAAACTGTTCAAATTCTGGGCAGGGACTAGAGGCCCGGGAATTGGCTTCTGGGGTCCTTTAAAAGAGAAAGGTTAGGGGAAAGAGGGGCTTCAGCAAGGTCAATGCATAATGTGTACACCCCTCTCACGGGAGGAACGGGCCCTCCCCTCAACGGCAGGTGCCTTGCAAACATCGGTTGCAGAGAGCTCAGCTGAGAAGACAAGCGGGTGTCAGAAAGCTGATTCCAACTTTAACTGGGGTCATCCTTTAGCAGCTACAAAAGTCACCAAGTCACGTGTCCCTCTTCCTACTCTGAAGCCCTCTGAACAGAAGTGTCTGAGGCATCAACTCCATTCCGTTACGTGTTTCTATTTTGTTCCATGGCCACAACTAGGGCAGTGGTTCTCAAAGTGTAATCCCTGACCAGCAGCAACAACTTCACCTGGAAACTTGTTAGAAATTCAAATTCTTGGGGCACCTGGGTGGCTCAGTGGGTTAAAGCCTCTGCCTTCGGCTCAGGTCATGATCTCAGGGTCCTGGGCTTGAGCCCCACATCAGGCTCTCTGCTCAGCAGGGAGCCTGCTTCCTACCCCCCCTCCCCCCGCCTGCCTCTGCCTACTTGTGATCTGTCTCTCTCTGTCAAATAAATAAATAAAATCTTTAAAAAAAAAAAAAAAAGAAAGAAATTCAAATTCTTGGGCTCCAACCCAGACCGACAGAATCAGAAACAACGGGTGGAGTTTAGCTGCCTGTACTTTACCAAGCCTCCCAGGTGACGCCGGTGTGCACTGACATCTGAGAACCACTGCCACATGGGGCTGGCAAGAAAGCCAACAAGTGGGAAGAAGCTGGCTTCCCGAACAACCGGCGGAGAGCAGTCTGGGACCGTGACATGAGCAGGAGCGCCCACACTCTGCACTGCGAGTTATCGTAGAGCATCTTAGCCCGATGAACTGTACCTCACCAATTCTATAAAACCCATTGTTTTAATACTCCACCATTTCTCAACTTGGGGTGCATCTTACAATTGACGACAGGCCACATTTTGGTTGGCAGTGCTTTTTTCTTTCTTAGTGGCACATAAAATTATGTTATAGTTGATGACATCCCAAATTAATTAAATTTCCCTGTTGTGTAATTTTCTCAGCCACACTCACCTGTGGCCATGTGGGTGCGGCGAGACAGACAGCTGGGTACCCAGGTGGGTTCTGACAGGTGAGCATGGTGAACAGAGACGGGCCCAGGAGTGTGACGGTGAATCATGAACAAGTGATTTCAGTGATGAATTCATTGGATCTAGACTAAATTTGTCTCTATCATTCTTACCAGTATGTTTCACTGTGCCATTAAAATATATATTTTCCAAACTAGTTTTAAACTGTTTTCCCCGAGATGGGGACTTGCTCCGCTAGCACCGGGGAGCCGAGCAGGAGTAGGAACGGTAGGCCAAAACGAGCAGGAGAGGGATTCAGGAGAGGAACCAAGGGTTTTCATGCAGAAAGTTGGTGAGAGATGGTGTTAGAAGGAACAGGAGCATCTCCCTGGGACTGTGATATCCAGAAAAGGCTCCCACATATTTCTGAGGGCTGCTGAGAAGGGTGGCCCTGCCCCCAGTGGAGAACCGGAGCTCGAGGAAAGCTGGTATTTCTTTGGCTCTTATGCTAGCTTCTCTCAGTGAAGTCTGGGTTATCAAGGCTTCTTTTCTTTTCCTTTTTGTATGTATGTATGTATGTATGTATGTATCGTAATTATCACCACCAACGTGGGGCTTGAACTCACGACCCTGAGATCAAGACTTGCATCCTCCGCCAACTGAGCCAGCCAGGCGACTCTTAATTTGTTTTTTAAGTAAACTAGGGTACTTACTTCTGATCCAGAGAGTTGCCCCTTGCATCTACTAGAGAAGGGCAGGTGGAGGAAGGAGTGAGGGTCGCACTGCTGAAGCTGGACACAGAGGGGTCCCGTCCGATAGGAGAGATATCAGACAACTACGGAGGTAAACAGAAGGCAGCAGGTGAGATTCGGCTGAGAACCCAAAATGCCTCTTTATTAACAAGGAGCTTTGACACCTAGTGACCTCATGTTCATGTATCTGCACATCAGATGCTGCACATCATTCAAGAAAACGACGTACAAATCCTTTATGGCCTGAGTGTCACATTAGGAATCATTTACAAAAGAGGCAAGGGTGGTTTTTTTATTTTGTGACTGTCCTGCATTAATTACATGAGCCTATCTCTATAGTGCCCAGGCACTATTCTAAGACTATGGCAGAGGCCCTGCCCTCCTGGAGCTTACGTTCTAAGTGGAGAAGGCAGACAACAAAGAAATCAACAATCAATTTGCAAAGTGTCAGGTAGTCCTATGATCCAATAATTCTACTACTGGGTATTTACCCCCACAAAAATGAAAACACTAATTCAAAGAGATACATGCACACCTATGTTCACCGCAGCATTATGTACAATAGCTAAGATAGGAAAGCAACTCAAGTGTCCACTGGTAGATGAATGGATAAAGAAGACGTGGTACAGTGGAGTATCATTCAGCCATAAAAATAATGTTGTCACTTGCAACAAGCCAGATGGACCTAGAGGGTATTACAAAAGTGAAATACGAGAAAGACAAACACCACACGATTTTACTTATATATGGAACCTAAAAAACAGACAGACAAAACAAGTAAAAAAGCAGACTTTTAAGTACAGAAACAAACCGAGGGGAGATCGGTGAGGGGATGGGGGAAACAGATGAAGGGGATGAAGAGGTACAGACTTCCAGTTGCAAAATAAATAAGTCATGCAAATGAAAAGTACAGCGTCGGGACTACGGTCAAAAATACTGTAATAACGTCGTGTAGTGACAGACGGGGACAACGCTTATCGTGTGGTGAGGGCTGGGTGAGGTACAGACTCGTTCAATCACTACGTTGTACGCCCGGAGCTAGTTTCACATGGCGTGTCAACTATACTTGAATAAAACACGGCGTCAGGTGGTGGCAAGTGCTACAGCAAAAATGCAGCAGGGAGAGGGGTCAGGCAGCTTCGGGAAGCTGCTGCCTTTACAGAGGGTGGTTAAGGAGCCGATTTTTGAGCAGATAAATGAACAAGATAAGGGCACCAATCACGGGAACATCTGGAAGCAGGCTATTCCAAGGAAAGGGACAGCAAGGGTGCAAAGGCCACCTGAGCAGGAAGGAAGAGGGAGCGTCTGAGGAAGAGCAAGACGGTCACAAGGCCTAGAACTGAGTGAGCACTACAGAAGTTCTGTAAGTGCTCGCCTCACTCTCTGCTGAAGGCAACAACATTTAATGCCACCAAAACCCTCAGGACTTCTGGTGTTCTGTCCCAGTGACATACCAGACCCTCCAAGGTCTTCCCCGAGGGATTCGGGGGAAAGCCAAAATGCTTCCCATCTGATAATACTCTAAGAGCCACAGGGGAATGCCTGCTTCTGCAGAAGTCAGTGTCCTGACTCTGAGAAATTAAATACAAGAGCAGATACGTCCTACATCCTCAGACGCAATGTGGCTCGCATATGAGGCCACCTCGGAGCAGGGAACCTGGGACGGGAAGTCTGAGCAGCTCACCTTACAGTCGCTGATGCTGCCGTGCACCTGGCTGAACTCCCGGTTGAAAGTGTGGGTGAGAAGCTGCAGGCACTAGGGAAGAGAGAGGAAGGTGTGAGTCTCAACGGTTCAGTGAAGCCCTCGATGCAACGCAGGAAGAGGAAACAACAGGCTAACACTCACGGTGGAGCCCAGGTGTGGCCCCAGAAGCTCTAGAATGAAGAATTTAATTTAGCAATGGCAGCGTGGCGTAGGCCTAACGAAGAGAAATTAAGTGGGTAAAAAGGCCTTTCTCCAGACACAAAAGCCGCCAATGCCACAGTTCAGAAGTGCTTAAGAACACAACAGTGCCCCTTCCCACTCACCCTGGTACTGAAAGCCATGGAGACTTCTGGATGGACATTATTTTTCTAAACTGACTAGAAGACCATTCGGTTACTGAAACAACATGGCACTAAAGCCCTCTCGCCTCTATATCCCACCGCGGGCCAGCTGCCCAGACACCGCATGCCTGGCCGTCACCCTGAGCGACCCCTCTGCCCTCTCCCGCCCCGTCCGGGCGACAAGGAGTGCCAAGCCCACCTCCCCCTTGCCTCCTCCGTGACGACGCTTCCTCTTCACCCCGCAGGCTCCTGCCTCAGCTGAGGCCCGCACCATCTCTCACCCGGACCCCCCAATCAAGAGCTCTTTGTCACCCCAAACCCACGCTCTTCCCTGCTGCCGCAGCAGTCTGCCTCAAACACGAACACCTGTTGCAAGTGCTTCCGCATCACCGCCAGGACACTGCACTGCAGTCCAGCCCCAGGCCTGCAAGACCTGGTCCTGCCCCTCCCCACGTTCCCCACGCGACTCCCTGGCGCTGAAGCGTCGCCCACGGGGCTCCGGCTGGTGCGGCCTTCCCCGCTCGGCTCACCAGCACCAGCCCGTGGAGGCCTCTCCTGTGGCTCCCCCGGACTCCGGACACAGACCTCTATTATATGCTTGTCACCGAGTCACCTCTGAGTTCCGTAAGGGTAGAAATGGAGTCTTATTTCTGTCTTCACAGCGAGTACAGGCCTTGAAACAGAGGCCCTCAAAAAAAGATGAAAATGAAAAACCCCACTAGCTCACAGGGTCTCAGCAGAGAGGAAGGGACGCACACCTTGGTAGCCAGCTCCTTCTCTCGATCCACCAGGCTCTCAATGTCCGTCGAGTCGTAGCCGCTGCTCTCGCTGGGGGTGATGGCGCTTTCAAAGGTAGTGGTAGAGATCTGAGAGGAGATGCTGGTGGAGGTGCTGAGGGTCCCACTGCTGAGGCTGGGCGACAACGAGTCACTCAGGGACCTGGGGATGCTGTCACCAAGTCGCTCACGCAGCAGCAGGAAGTGTCGAGTTTTCTCCACCTAGGAAGATCAACCCAGATGCCTCAGCAAACGTAAAGCTTGTTAAGATTTTTTTGGTTAAAGATTTATTTATTTATTTGACGGAGCGAGAGACAGCGAGAGAGGGAATATAAGCAGGGGGAATGGGAGAGGGAGAAGCAGGCATCCCACTGAGCAGGGAATCGAGCAGGGCTCGATCCCAGGACCTGACTGAGCCACCCCGGGACCCCAGGGCTTTTTTTAAAAGATTTATTTGAGAAAGAGAGAGTGCGTGCTCGCGTGGGCAGAGGGAGACTGAAAGGGACAGAGAATCTTCTGCAGACTCCCCACTAAGCAAGGAGCCTGACACGGGGCTCGATCTCACGACCCCAAGATCATGACCTGAGCTGAAACCAAGAACTGGACGCTTAACCAATTGAGCCACCCAGGTACCCCAAAGCTCATTAAGATCTTAATAAGCAAAATATGCCTCCATCATGATTGAAAGTTGAAAAGCCTAGATCACAGTGTGGGACTGATACTTTGGGAGTCGTGCTCAGGAGTCCATCTGAGCGTCTCCTGCCCTTGGATACCTCGTGAAGGAGCTCCAGCTTCTCTAACTCCCACTGGTGCTCAAGAATGAGACTGTCCCCGCGGGGCCGCCAGCCTGCTAAGTTCTCTTCTCCTCGCACATATGCCACTGACGTATCCAAAATTTTTCTTCTTCTCCTCTGCATGCCTGAGACAAGAGGAAACAAATTTCTTTTTTTTTAGAGAAAAATCTGATTCCATTTTTAACTCAAAACAAATAATTCATATACATGGTAAACCAAGACACTTAGTCAAGATACACGGGATTTTATTTACTAATAAATATTCATCCCTTTTTCCCCTAAAGGAATTCTCTGAACTTCTTTTAAAACTGAGTTTTACATTCTTTGATAACTATGAAGACTGTAATTCAACTTGAGAAGATGTCCAGGTTATTGTGTTAAGTAAAAATACAGAAATACTGAATAGTCTGTATACTATGGTTCCAAATATATAAAAATACACCCTTATGAATAAAGTAGGAAAGGACCACCTCTCCCTTGCCCCCTTCCCACACCCCACATTCAGGAGCAAGGTTAGGACTGCAGATGACAGGCCGCTTCAGCCCCATCATTTCCTATTAATTTTTTAAAATGTTGCACTGTTTCTACATATCAAAGATACAAATTTATGTTAATTAAAAAACTTTCTTAAGGAAGTATCTGGATACTATAATTAGCTGCTATTGGGACTTGGATTCATACTCAAGTTCTGTTTTTAATCTAAATCTTACACAGTACAGATTCAGTTTAATGATGTTTTCCTAGAGCACAGGAAGTTCAAATTCTAGCTTGATAGCACCTATAAAGTCACACTGCCAAGGTATCTTTGGCACTAACGTGGAAAGGGAAGTGGTTATCAAGTTTGCCAAGCCAAATTCATTCTAATATACTCAAAAATTTTTTATAATATATTGCATTCTCATGACATTTTCTTCAATACAGTTTTTATTAAAGATTTTATTTATTTATTTGATAAGAGATCACAAGTAGGCAGAGAAGCAGAGAGAGAGAGAGGAGGAAGCAGGCTTCCTGCTGAGCAGAGAGCCTGATTTGGGGCTCGATCTCAGGACCCTGAGATCATGACCTGAGCTGAAGGCAGAGGCTTTAACCCACTGAGCCACACAGGTGCCCCTCAATACAGTTTTTATAACTGTTTTGCAGGTCACAAACCAAACAGTGTTGTAACTCAGAAAAGGGTAACTCTCATCACCACCAAAACAAAAGGCTTATAAAATATACCTGGTTTCTAAAAGATTTTCTATCTATCCTACATGAGTAGGATAGATTTTTGACATAATATACTCCAAACATAGGCAAAGATAACGATCACCTCCCCAATCCATAAGGGCTTACCTGGACTGCCCGTGTCTGCCATTTTGCATAAACTGAGTTCATAAATTCCAGTGACTCGATTGCTATTCGAATTAAAACAAACAACTATTTAACTTCTTAAAGCACAAGAACAGGAAAATCTCAATTCCTTCTACTTAAAACACTGCTGTAGGGACTGCAGCCCACCCTCAAATATAATTACAGACTTTTCTTATTTCTTTTCTTATTCTGAACTTAAGAAGTATATTTTTCCTAGAAGGAGTTTGTTTTTATCCCAATCTTTTGAATTATTTCAACAGAAAGAATAAAATTGAATGATAAAACCAAAAGTCTATAATACAAATATAAAAATTAAAAATCTGCCTTACCACAAGAGCAGAGATGAGGGGGATAGTCTGACTAGAATTAGTCGAATTCGGGGGCATGTGATTAGGAAGGTACTGAACCTTCCACGTATTAGTAACTAACACTCATTGTTTAGGCCGCGTCGTGAGGCACAGGTAATCCCTGCATTAGGCTTGACATATTTTGATGTACCTTAAGTAGGAATAAGTCTTTAAAAGAAGAAAATCCCAGCAGTGATCAGTTAGAATTAATGACATCTGAAAGAACTGAAAGGATTCAGTCCCTGCAAAACTGTTCTGCGAGAGCTCCCAATGTTACACTGCTTCGTTCCTTCACACACTCAAGCGTCCTTCAGTATTTTAGTAAATCCCAGCCCTTGGAAGTCACTGCACTCCTGTTCTCAGGCTTTGGCCAAGTCTGAGACAGCAAGCCAGGGACCCCGAGGGCTCTGCTGCGCCTGTAGTGGGCAAACCAGCTGGAAGCTATACTCGTCTCACTTACGAGTCTGGGGACTTGGAGTAGCCGCTGCCGAAGAGGCTGCGCAGAGAGCGTGGCGGCGAGATCTTGGCGTCCCGGGAGTAGAAGACCATGCACACGTCCTTGGTGATGACCGCCGGCTGGATGCAGTGATCCAGCTGAAAGCACAAAGGAGGGGGCTCCGGTTAAACGCGGACAGAGCACCTGTGGTAGCAGAGTCGGAGAGCTGGTCCCGGAGGTGGGGGCTGGAAGATTTCAGCTCTACCAATTACTTCAACACAGCTCAGCAGATAGTATGCGCAAGATTAGGTCGTAGTCCTTGCAGCTGCTTTATTTTCCCCAAATTTCAAAAAGCTTTCTTCTGAAATAACCGCAAATAGTTATTATTATGTGCCAAGCGCTGTTCTAATGCTTTTGTATATGACCTCTCTACACCGTTCTGACGTAAATGCCATCATTATTACTCCCATTTAAGAGATGGGGGAACTGAGGCACAGAGAGAGTCCTGTGGAAGGACATGCTGGCAGTAAGAGGCAGCAAAGGGATCCGAACTCAGAGAGGCTGGTTCCAGGGTCTATGCTGTTACTCACTACTAGGCTCTGCCCACAGCCGCAAAAACAAGAGGGGAAGTTTCCTCCTTCACAGAAGGTACGATTTTAAGAAAACTTAAAGAAAGTCATATGGTTACTAAAACTGGAATTATAATAGAAGCCATATGACTTTCTTTACGTTTACTTATTATTTTTTTAGTGATCTCTACACCCAACATGGGGCTCAAACTCACGACCATAAGATCGAGCTACACGCTCTTCCGAGCCAGCCAGGCACCCTGTCATAGGACTTTGTGATGACACAGAAACTAGGGACAGAGGCTAATAGAGTCAGAACAGTAGCAAACCATTACCAAAAAATCAGTTGAATCATTCCTCCTCATTTCCTGTGGCAATCCGCCCACTGTTCAGGCCTAGCCATTCGTGGTGATTTGGGTTCAAAATCGCCTCACCTCTAGGTACGCTGACAAGGTCATGTAGATCTTTTCCCCATAGGGCGTCACTCGGTTCAGAAGGAGAGAGTTATGGAGGGAGCTGTCCCACACGGCCTCGAAACGGTAGAAGGTCCTGAGGTCAGAGAGCAAGAGGGAGTCATCCAGAAGAAGCGAAGCCACCTTGGTTCAGGTACTCTGTCAGTAACGCTACCGAGTCCTACACCAACAAACACTTGCAATATACTGAAATCTAATGACACGGTGGCGCCTTCATCCCCTGGAAGGAAAAGGCAGGCCCCCAATCTCTCACCCCACCCACCACCCAGGAGCGCTTAGCTCTGCTTTTTATTTTCTCTGGACAAGCCTGCTTCTCTGCCTATAAACAGAACAACAGGTCAATCAAGGAGATTAAGATGGAAAGGATAAGTGCCTGTGAACAGAAACTAAAGGAAGAAAGCCTAAATAAGTGCCTCCGACAGTCAACAAAGAGAGCAAGACGCAAATCCTCAGGAGCCTGGAAGCCGGCCTTCACATCCCAGTCCAGATCCGCTGAGCCTTTGAAACGTCACAAACACCTGCGAGGCCTGACAGAGGAAACAGGCAGAATAATTTAAGTACAGAAAATCTAATTTTAAATAAAAGAATAAGAGGCTACTCTTAGCTGATGTCTCAGTAAAAGAATGATTTTAATATCAAAGCTGGCTAACTACTATTTGTTACCTTTCAAAAAAAATCCACATGAAAACCAATCTTATGCTTCAATAAGAACCTGAAGCTTGACTTTATAAGCCCCAGAAGCTGTTTTTTTAGGCTGTTCTAATATCTTCTTTTTTTGCTGCCGGTAAAGCCCCACAGACCTGACCTGACAGCCGTTCTGCCAGTCCCGCCGTCTCCCCCGAAGCACCGCACTGAGTTACAGCCCCGCTCCCAGCTCCGCCCGTGGTCCCCTCGGCCCCACAGGCCCCAGGACAAGGGTCTGCTCTGCACAGCGCACGCTCCATCATCGCTGGCTTGCACCTGGTTCAGCAAGAAAGTTTCCACACACCTGGCTTCTTCTACATTCCTCCTTGCTCCTCCCCGAATGGTAACCTTGCTATTGCTATTTTTTCTAGATTTCCTATGACAAATAACTTCCCTAAATGAGCTGAAGAGAGGTGGGAAGAGACTTCCTTCACTACTGAACCAGGATTTTTTTCTACCCCAAAAGAAGAAAATAAATAGATGAGACGAGCAGCTCTGACAGCAGAAAGAGAAATGTTTAAAAATAAACAACCTGTTTCTCACAGACTCAGCTGCCCAAATAGCATCTACTACCTCATGGGACAAAACCAAGAAAACAGCGAATGATTATGCAGAACTACAGAGCAGCAACCCTTCAAACTCCTGACAGGACAAAGAGAAGACCAGAAGACTCAGGCTGAGATTCCACATGAAAAGAAGGGGCTAACACTAGAATTTGTAATCCAGCAGAAGAAAAGCCCAGAAGAAAAGCTGAAGGTGCATAAGAGTAAAATGGACAAAGTTAGTAAATGGGAAGAGAAAAGAGGAGCTCTATCAGTCACTTACGAAGCTGTACGTGAAACTGTACACGCAGCAGGAAAAGCCAGGTCACAACGGGTACAGGATAAGATGCGGCTCTATCCTAGGTCTGCATGGGGGAAACTACTAAATTTAAACGGTAGTCTAACGAACATAAGACATAAAGCATTCTAATAAACTAGAATCTCTATGTGCAAAAAAGCAAACAGAAAATACCTAGGAATATCCTTATCAAGAAAGAGCCTGCAAAAACATAGAAAAGACTTTTGTTAGTGTAGTAGCAGAACAAAAAAGGAAAGGAAAAAAGAGCAGAGCAAAAGAAAAAAAATATATAAAAAAAATTTGCTTGAAGCAAAGTGAATCCAAGTGGACAGTTAACAGAGAGCTCCGTGGGGCACAAATTTGATAGACAGACACGGGTCCATTAAATGTCTCCTGAGACATTTAATTAAGGAAAACGCCGGGCACAGAGAGGATGGTGGACACTACTTCCATTAACACCCTGTCGGCAGGTGACTTGGTACTGGAAATGGTAGGAAGGTGCTGTGGAGTGAAGGGAAACCCACGTCAATTAGGTTAACACAGAAGCAGGACCGGGAGGAAAAGCAGCAGTGGCCCTGTGGCCTACACAGCACCATCAGTGCGCTGGAAGAGCTCTCACAGATAAATGTGCTTCACACACCCAAACTGGAGTTCTTTAAGTTCAATTTTAAACATTAAACCTTAGGCAAATAGAACAAAAGCTCTCTTAACCAAATTCCACTTAGCAACTTGCTAAATTAACTTATGCTCTCCATATTCTTAAAATATAAAGACAGACGTCCGTTTCGCACTGAGCATCCCAGACTCGCGGTATCTCCCATGCCAGATGGTTTGTTCCAAGAGCTGAGTGTTGTGCTTACCAAATATCAACAGTATTTGGTTCCGACCCTATTTATACAGTTTTAGTTATTATAATCATCTAATTTAATCAAACATTAGGCAAACCCATGAAACATGAGGGCAAAAGGAATTTTTGTTTAGTGTGAAACAAAACTTTTTTAAGATTTTATTTACTGGGGTGGCACTTGGGTGGCTCAAGCGGTTGGTTAAGCGGCTGCCTTCAGCTCAGATCGTGATCGCAGGGTCCTGGGATCGAGCCCCACATTGGGATCCCTGCTAAGTGGAGAACCTGCTTCTCCCTCTCTCTCTGCCTGCTGCTCTGCCAACTTGTGGTCTCTCTCTCTCTGTGTCAAATAATTAAACAAATAGAATCTTAAGCAAACAAACAAAAAAAGATTTTATTTTTATTATTAATGCTGACTTCAGAGAAACGGGATTGTTCACGATTCTGCCCAGGACCAGGCCGGGCAGGGCCAGAGCATGCGTCCTTCTCTCTGCCGCCCCTCCCCCTCGGGCACACCTTCATATTCCTTCCCCCCACTTCTCTCTCTCTCTCTCTCTCTCAGCGCCTGCAGCTCCTCCTACAGGCAAAAAAAACAAAAAACAAAAAACAAAAAAAACTAAAAAAAACAGACACTTATTTTTTTCCCCTCTTTTCTACGCTAAACTGTAACAAGGAAATAATGGAAAGAAACTAATCCTGGCCCAAACTTTTAATCCTGTTTCTGCTTTTTGTCTCCTTTTTCCTCTCCCTCTTTCCAACACAGATGTGAGCACGTTTTTCAGGAACAGACAGAGTATAAGAAGTTTTCCTGTAATGCAAAGGGCAGCCCTACTTCCCAGCCCTTGCCACATAAAGGAGTGGGGTCTACGCACAGGGACATAACTCCTTTCCTGGGGAGGGAGGGGCGCCCCAGCGGATTTATCTCCAGTCGGACATGGGAAAGCAGATTGGTTATGTACTTTATGCACCGTCTGTCCTTATTTGATTATAAAATGGAATTTTAAGGGAAACTAATTTACAATTTAAAATAAAATTCATTATTTATAGCAGACAACCTTGTTCAGTTTATATATATTATCACTTTTTTTAAAAGATTTTATTTATTTATTTAAGAGAGAGAAGGAGAGAGAGAGATTACAAGTAGGCAGAGAGACAGGCAGAGAAATGGGGAAGCAGGCTCCCTGCTGAGCAGAGAGCCCCATGCGGGGCTCGATCCCAGGACCCTGAGATCATGACCTGAGCTGAAAGGCAGAGGCTTTAACCCACTGAGCCACCCCGGCGCCCCTATTAATTTATCACCTTTATGAGTAAATGAAAATGAAAAGCAAACACTGAGGCTCCTGGGCCCTCCGCTGGCAGCAGCCAAGGCTAAACACAAGAGAGTCCGCTATGCCCGGGAGGACATGTTTCCATGACACTCAGGATCAACAGACCTTTCTCCACAGCAACTCCTTCATAGGACAACACTTAGTCTGAGCAACAATTAATTTGTACTTTTAAACCTTTGGGTAGCAGGCTGCCTTTTCTTTTTCTGTTCTTGTCTCTCGGACTGTGTTACATCTACCCAAACTCCACATGGGACAGAACGTTTTCATTCCGTCCAGGTAACTGATCCACACACACACCGATATCTATTTATTTACTTTTGGAGAGCAGGTGGCAGGGAGAAAAGGGATGTCTGAAGCGAGAAAGGAATTTGTTTCTGCACCTGAACAGGAGTCACTGGTGAGCAAGGAATCTAACGGGGGAGCCATGGACCCCTGCAGGGTGGACTCGTCGGGCTGCGTAGGGGCCCTACCTGCTGGAGTTGTGGGAGGACTTCAGGTACTTGGCAGAGATAATATTTAGAGAGAGGATGGCATCAACCGCAGCCTCATCCACTTCAGCCTTGTTCCTGATCCGGCCTGTAAGGGGGAATGAAGAAACTAGCACAGAGGTACACTTAAAAACACAACAGAAATTCAGAAAGCCAAAGAGAGACTTTTAAACCCAGGTACCCTCAGACGCTGGAAGGGTCACGTGGCTCACCACTGAGTGGTCTCCCACAATTTTCCGTGTCGCCTTCCACTTACTTCTCACATTTAGTCCTTTGCGAAACCTGACTGATTCTCTGTTCGAAAAATTTCTCATATTCACCTCGACTTTTATTATTTTTTTTAATATTTTATTTATTTATTCGACATAGAAAGAGAGATCACAAGCAGGCAGAGAGGTAGGCAGAGGGAGAGGGGGAAGCAGGCTTCCTGCTGAGCAGAGAGCCTGATGTGGGGCTTGATCCCAGGACCCCGAGATCATGTCCTGAGCCGAAGGCAGAGGCTTTAACCCACTGAGCCACCCAGGCGCCCCTCACCTCGACATTTATTTCCGATACCACTGCTGGCTCACAGGGGTCATCCCATTCCTGTCTGGAACACTGTGGTGGCCATTTCACTGGCCTCCTGGCTGCTCACCTCTCCCCCTCTCCAATCCACACTATGCCCACTTTAAACTTAGGCCACTGCCTTCATTATATCACTTTCTTGTTCAAAATCCCGCCACCATTTTCAAATTAAGACTAGGGGAACCCTAGGGTATGTGGGGCCTAGAGGTCAAGAGCATAGTCTGTGGAGCTGGACGGCCTGGGTTCAAACCTTGGCTTTAATACTTTCTGGCTGTGAGGCTTAGGCATATTGCTCAACCTCTCTGGGCCTCATCTGTGAGGTGGGACTAACAATTCTTCCCTGACAAGCTTGTTACAACCATGTTATATGTTTGTTATGTTATATTAAATAAACTAATATTTTTAGAGCATTCAGAAATGTTACCTGTTACAGAGTAAGTGTTCATAAAAAAAAAAGTGCCTTGAAAACCACTGCCCTAGACAGAAGAGAATAGAATCTCCCTTCTAGAGGGTCTTAATCTGGCCCACAGATACTCAAAGAGTCTATGGATAGCATTCAGGAGGTCCATGTGCTTAAATGGTAAAATAAAAAAAAAAGTACAACTTTATTTTCACAAACCTCTTACTGAAATTTTGCATTTCCTTCAATTATGAAGGGAAGGGACAATTCACAGGAAAACCAGCAGTACTTGTGACTCTGTCCACAGAAGTCTAGTGGATTATATATAATTTTGTCTCCTCAACGAAACTACAAGCTCACAACGAGCAGAAACTTCTGCCCTCTTTGAGCCTCCAACACAGAGCCATTCCCATGGTAGCTGAGTAAACTACGGTTGGTTGAATGCCTTTCCCCAACCATGGGGGCTGAGAAACAAGAGTAGTTTCAAACTCAAGGCCACATGTCCTCCACACGCTGTGTTCTCCAGGACTCTTTCTCTACATTCCCCATTTTCCTCGAAAAAGCCTGGCTCCACACTCAGCCCGCCCGTGGAATGTACTCACCTACCACCAGCTCACGAACATCCTTCCAGTGGAGCTCACTCCCCTTCTCATGGATGATGGTCACCGTGATCCTTCGCTGGATGCCCTAGGTAGTAGAGCCGGGTTACAATTTAGCTGGGACAATCTAT
This sequence comes from Nasua narica, assembly GCA_028533885.1. Classification (NCBI taxonomy): domain Eukaryota; kingdom Metazoa; phylum Chordata; class Mammalia; order Carnivora; family Procyonidae; genus Nasua; species Nasua narica. The sequence continues at coordinate 6,635,683 of CM052798.1, read as the reverse complement.
GATTTCCTCTTTTGTGTTTTTTCTGGATTGTATGGTATAAGGCTGGGCAAGAGGAGGTCTGGAGAGAGAGGGGAATGCTGTCCCCATTGTTACTCTAAACAAAGGGATATAGGTCAGGGGCTGAGGAAGAACCAGGTTCTGACATGGCTTTAAGAAGAGATGACCAGATAGTATAACCCAGAATATGAGACCCTAAGCTCCTATGCCCACCTTGGTCATAAGCTTTTTTTTTTTTTTTTTAAGATTTTTAAGTAATCTCTACACCCAGTGTGGGTTTCAACTCACAACCCTGAGATGCAGAGCCGTAAGCCCCACAGATGGAGCCAGCCAGGCATCGTAGTCGAGCATTGCTGAGCACTAACTGAATCTACTTTTGATTTACCAAAGGAAGACCTACATTTCATGGCCAGATTTTTAGTCCACTGCGACATTCACCCTCTATCTCCATTAAGAACTCTTTTTTTAAAGTTTTTTTTTTTGAAGATTTTTATTTATTTATTTGACAGAGGGAGAGAGAGAGCGAGAGCACACAAAGCAGAGGGAACGGGAGAGGGAGAAGCAGGGAGACTGGTGCGGGGCTCAATCCCATGACCCTGGGATCATGACCCGAGCCGAAGGCAGAGGCTTAACTGAGCCACTGAGGCACCCTCCATTAAGAACTTTTAACTGGAGGTGGCTCAGTCGTTGAGTGTCTGCCTTCGGCTTGGGTCATGATTCCTGGGATCGAGTCCCGCATCGGGCTCTCTGCTCAGCCGGAAGCCTGCTTCTCCCTCTCCTGGTCCCCCTGCTTATGCTCCCTCTCTTGCTGTGTCTCTGTCAAATAAATAAATAAATAAATAAATAAATAAATAAAATATTTAAAGACAAAACAAAACTCTTAATTGTGAAAGCACAATTTCCAAATATGAAAACTGTGTACAAGAAAATAAAATTATATAAAATGACATAAGAGCTGCACAAATTATAGTAATTGGATAAAACAAAATCGTTTTCAAAATAGGTCTTCTAAGATATATTTTTATATATAAGCAGGTATATAATATAAGCCATGGTCTGAGAAGAAATATTTAAAAACAAACATACAAAAAAAGGGGGGAAAAAAAAAGAAGGAGGACAAGGTCTCTCCAATCCCCATATCCACTTAAAATGGAGAGGAAAAGCAGAGAAACAGAAAGAGCTCTGTGTCCATCCTCTCTTAGGGCCTCTCTGGCTCCCTCGTTAGTACCTGATGAAGCAGAAACGTGCCCTGGCAGGGCAAGCCTGCTGTGTGGTCAACCACAGCTGGGATGTACCTGTAAAAACAGAAATGCACGAGAAAGCAGTGAATGGGATGCTTGTGCTGCGCGCCGCCTCACCCACAAGGCGCTTCCTCCCTGTCGCCACAGCCCCTGTGGTCTCTGTTTCCCACTGTCTTCCTCACTGTCTGGGCACTTCATCACACAGTCACTTGCATTTAATGACACTCTCCCCTTACCCATGTCGCACCACCCTCACGAGCCCGAAGTGCCCCCAGCCCAGTATGGTTCTTCGGCCCCATCCCACCCTCTTGCGTAAGAGACAGCCCATAAATAAACATACAGCTGCAGCAGGAGGTGTCAGGAGGGAGAGAGGGATCGTTTCAGATTTGGGGCAGTTTTTAAGATTCAGAAAGCAATGAACTCAGTAGACACGATTACTGCAACCACGTCTCCCTCATAATGCAAGTTATAATCACATTATAGATCTGTCTACAGAAAGTACAATCTCTTAAAGCAACGTCACCACTGACAAATGCAGGACTGGTACAGCCATACTCTCTCACAGAGTAGGACCTCAAAAAATGTTCCACAGAGATGATCATGATGGCGGTACTTGACACTATCCTCAGGGTAACATTTTATTATACCCCTTTACGTGAACCGATAAAGCCCCGTGCCTCTGCTTGGGAATGGGATCTTTTTTGTGTGTTTTTCCAAGAGCATTTTAGAGACAACTATGAACGACAATTACACTCCCCACTTACTCCAGTTCAGCTCACACAGAGAACATAAGCTGATGTTGATTATTTTGATCCAGGTCAATAGTCCTCAACTGGGGGTGATTTGGAATGTCTGAAGACATTTGCGGTTATCACACTGGAGGGGCGGTGCGACCAGCATCTCGTGGGTAGAGGCCAGGGATGTGGCTCAAAAGCCCCCAGTGCCCAGGACAGCCCCCCATGACAAAGGGTTATCCAGCCCAAAACAGTGCTGAGATGGAGAAACCCTGGTCTAAAGGAACTTATTCTGCCCCCAGTCCTCTCACTGACATTATTAAGGTTAAAGTCCTGGCTGTATTATGTGTAATATGCTTCTGACTCCCTTTGCTTTGGGGCTGACAGAATCCACTCTGTAAGTTTTCTTTCCTCATACAAAGTGCCAGTCTCCGTGTTCTTGCTGTTGCTAATAAGAAGGCAAATTATTATTCCGACAGTCACTTCTTTGACAAACATCTGATTCAAAAAAATAACACCAACACCACCAAAAATTCAATTCAAAACTGGAATTCAACAGTGACAGTGAGTCTTTAACCTGAGTATGAGGAGACTCAAAATTACATTTTCTAACTTTGAAAAACTTAGCCTTTGTTTATAAATTTATAAAGTTGGACTTACTCTCCGGTGGGCTCCAGTTCACTGATCTCAAACCAAACCAGAAGATCATACTTGCTCATGCTCTGGCCAAGGCTGGTTTTGCTCATGGTGTTTAACTTGGTGGCTGGAACTTTTAAAAGTTTTTAGAAAATGTCAAAATATGGTCCAAGTCTACTTAGTAAAAGCATACGTTCTTCAAGGACACACTTGGGAAAGGTAACAAGAGTTGGGGTGAGATTTAAATGCAGAGGACCCAGATAAACATCACCATCAAGGACATTAGTGCCTCTAAATTCAGAGAACTGGGAAAATGGGGAGTTGGTATCTTTCTCCCTCTCTGCAAACAGTATCTGTTAATAAAAAAACGGGTTTTGTGCGGAGTAAATGCGCTCACAAAACCTTCCTTAGACTCTCCTATTCTGCGGCATGCGGAGCATGGAAGTGATGTGGAAGAGACAGTGTGGGGAGAGCCTCACACCCCACAGGGTCTCCTCAAAGCTGGAGAGCAGGAGGGAAGACCCATGCCCCAGCCCTATAGTTTCCAAACCTTCCTGCACATGGATCTTAAAGCGAAGCTCCGGCAATTAAATGACACAATCTCTATGGGTGGGACCCAGTCCTCTGAGAGGACTGAAATCCCTCCAGGTGATTCTAACGTGCACATTCTCTGCTCAGAATCTTCGAGCACCAGAGTGAGAGTCCAGTGACTTGGGATCTACTACTATTCAACCGCTAACTACTAAGTGACTTTGGTTGAGTCGCTTAATCTATGGAAGTACGTCTCCTCTTCTGTAAAAAGTACATTAGAATATTTAGCCTACAATCTGGAAAAGGTATCGTAATGACCACTGACCCAGGGTATCTAAAGGGACCTTATGACTCATACAGTACTAGTCAGATGTTGGCCTATCTACACTATTCACTTCAGCTGAATTCCACATGAATTGGTGCTCCTAGTCAAGAAAAAATTAGCGTCACTGATTCTGGCGGTCATCTGAGGGCCAAAAAGCAAAATCAGAAACATTAAAAAAAAAAAAAAAAACTACTAGGAAAAATCTTTAAAATTAAAGAACCATTGCAAAGAATCGAAGTGAACACACACAGAGATTTCACCCCCGCCCCAGGGTGATGTGAAAGAGGCCCAAGCAAAGAAGGTGTGTCCTCACATCTCTCCAAGGGAAGCGTGTTCTTGACAATGTGCTAGACCCTAGACCCGGTTCAAGCAACAAACAGCAATGCTGGCGTTTCCTGCCCAGAGAGCCGGGCTTCAGGATAAGCCCCTGAGGATGGTTCTACATCTAGGGCAGAGCTAAGTCAGCTACTAACCATCTCGTTTGGGTGCCCTCTCACTCTGGCAGCCTGGAACTGGCAGAGAGAGAAAAGACAGCCCTGGGTCCGCCCCATCCTGGAAGGTGGCGACAGCAGAGGAAGCAAGTGCGTTGGCGTGCTCAGAAAACGCGTCCAACACATGCACATTCACATAGTCAGCTATGAGAAACCGAACGAGCTCAATCTTTCTCTCATGGTCTGAAGGCAGGATGGAGAGCAGAAGTACAGAGGTGGAGAACAAGTACAGGGGGCGGGTGGGGGGGAAGAGGGCAAGGAGGCAATGAGGAAAAAGGATGAAAATAAAGAAAAAGCAAAATAAGATGAATGAACGTGCAGAATACATTTGAAATGCAAAGAAATGCCCAGTCACCCAAGAGTTAGGAGGAGTTACATATAAAGCAGAGAGATTTAGGAACAGGGAGCTTATCGAAATCTGCAATAAGACTGGAAAGTTGGCAGGGAAGGAGCCCTATCGTTCCTTACTTATTTAAACCAGGAACCAAGAATTCCAGTTCCCGCTAGACACAGGAACATGTAGGGATACACAGGAGTGGGGCGGGCATGTAAAAATGATTCCTGTCTGAAAAGTCATCCGAATAAGAGCCGTGCCACCCGGAGAAGGGCTCACCTGGCTTGGAGAGTGGCATGGGCGGAGGGAAGAAGCGACGAGATGGTTGAGGGGGGCTGCAAAGGAAGGAAACAAAGTTCAAGGCTGAGGAAGGGTCTCATGTTGACATTAACGGCATGTTTAAATCCCCTCCAGAAACAGATCATCTGCACTTTCCTAATATCAGACACTAGACATAATCCCCACAGTGAAACTGAGGCTCACATATTTTAATAAAAGTCCCCTTGTGGGTCGTAGCTAATAAGTGAAATATGAGAAATTTCCGGCGAACACTGACACTCTGTTATCACCCAAAGGCCCCATCGTTGCTCTCCTCACCACCTGTGATGTCCCCACTCACAGTCATGCTTCCTAAAGTTCTAGGGAATGAGGAGTAATTACACACAACCGTCGTCTTACATCACCTCACTTTCTATCCTGTTCAAAGTCTCTTCCTAGAAAAGAGACGGTACTCCGGGCCAGCTGGGCAAAAGTCCACGTGCTTCACCTACAATTAGTGGTTCGGGGCCTTAGAAAAAAGGTGCTGATGTTTCTAAAGAGGAAACATCAGGTGACATAGAAAATTGTTCTTCAATTATCTTAATCCCTTAAAAGATTTCTTCCTTCCCGGAGAGTGGCAGTAGGAGTAACAATAAGATCCACAATAAAAATCTTTGCTTATCCGGTTCAAACCTGTTAAGTTCCTGTCCTTGCAGATGAAGCGGGTGCTGCTGATAATGCCCGAAGACTTCAAATACTATTGGCTTGGTTTTGATATATTCCACAAATGACTCAGTGACCTCCACTGCAATCTAGAAAGGAAGAAAGCCAAGCTAGATTAGGGTAAGATCTACAATAACATACACACGTTTGCTGCAATCGGAATTGCAGCACTTTTGAGCAGCCAGTATGTGCTGGGTATTTGACTCTGCGGGCCTCCCCTACCACGACGGGGGCTCCTCCCTGGCCTTCACTACTCTACCTCGCGCTAGGCCTTCAAGGCCCTCCGTCACCTGCCCCACCCGCTGCCCTTCACACACGTACGCTTTGGCACAAGTTCACCTGCTGTTCCTCTTGCCTGCGCTTTGCTCCCCTGGGATGCCTGAGGACTTATCCAGGCTACAGCTCTGCCTGGAAGGCCTGCTCCCATCTCTGTGCCTCTAAGTCATTCCCATGCCTCGAGACCCAGACATATAGTAACGACAGTGAGAAAAACATGACTGTTGACCAGGCACCAGGTGCAATACCAAGTCTGACCCCCCTTTTCTTATTACGCTATATACTTCAGGAAGCTCCCCACCTCCTTTCTCCACCCAACATAACTTTAAAGTATCTTTTCATTAATGGAAATAACCTTCCCTTCTTTCCACTCCCTTTGCATTTAAGGAATATCCTTCTAAGATCACGTGCTACTGCTGTTCAAATATTCATTTTATTTCCCCTAAGCTTTTCGGGGCACAACCCTCTGCGATTTATCCTTACTCCCCAGCCATGTCAGGCACAGTCCTTGTGCACACTGTCCCAACGAGTATTTATCAGCTATGTGCGTGCTTATATTCATGCAATTAAACCTAAAAAAGAAAACATCGTGTTTTGTGCTTGCTGTTCCATTTTTGGTGTTGTCCTTTCTGCTCGTACCGTAGAGCATGGATACGGTTAGCAAGAGAAAGAGAGTTTCACGTCATGGTGAGACCCTGGACACCTGAGTCACACTGCTCTGGGCTTAAACCCCATCTCCGCCTCTTCCGAGCTCTGTCGCCCTGGTGAATGACTTTAACTGCTCTGTGCCTGTTCTCTCAGCCCATATGGGGGTTATGAGGGTCTACAGTATGAAGGTAAGGATTAAATGAATGAAGACACAAAAAAGGCATTTGGAACAGTAACAGACATGAAATAAGCTCTCCAAGAATGTTAGCTATTGTGATGAGAATGAAGACTTTGAGCAGAGAAGAGACGGAAGCTATTGTCTAATTCCACAAACGAGAGCTCCGAGGGGCACTAATGGATTCATTATACTATAGCTGCAAGGCAAAGAGACTGAATCTTAATTTAGCTACAAAAGATAACTTTTTTACAACTGAGCAATCTAAGTATCTTACAGCTTAAAGGACAATACGCGAACTTTAACAAAGCTCATATTAAATGCACTTATTTTTCTAGGAAGGAAACACTAAAACAACTCACTACATTCATACTGATGGAACCTTTTATTGGCAGCCCAACCCGCACACACTCATGGGGCCCATTGTAACTCGGAGAAGGCTGGCCACTCAGTCCACTGAGGATTACCTCATCGCTCGGGCCACACCCCCTATTGTCTATTCTCACCACAAAGCAGCTCGGATAATCCTCCTTCCAGGGCTGAGAAAGACAAAGGCCGCCCACCCAGGTCGACTGCCTAACACCCGCATCTCAGACAGCCCCCAGACCTGCAGTACGTCTGGCAAAAATGTCCGTGTCACTTACATTCTGCACGTGATAAAAGCCCAGAGGACTTCCTCTGCCGTTGTTTTTGAGGGGTTCAGTGGAGAATGCTTCATCATGGCGATGCAAAAAGCTTAATTAAAAAAAATAAGACACATAAACTTAGAATTACACAGTTTCATCAAGATCTACGTTTTAAGAATCTGACTTGGAGGGGTGCTTGGGTGGCTCAGTCAGTTAAAACGTCCGACTCTTGATCTCAGCTCAGGTCATGATCTCGGGGTTGTGAGATATAGCCCTGAGGGGAACCAGCTTAAGATTCTCTCTTTTTCTCCCTCTGCCCCCTCTGACCACAGCCCTCTTAAAACAAAAACAAAAACAAAAAAGAACCTGATTTGGATCCTATGGAAAAAAGCAGCCTACTTAAGCAGAGTCTTTAACTGAACCAAGTAATTTGTAGTTCCTTGTAATATACATTTTCCATTATCGTTCAGACAATATTTTAGATTTTATTTCAAAAATGATTGAAAGATTAACTGACCCTAACTACTTAGCTATGTGGACACATATGCAAGAATATCTCAGAGAGCATCAAGAGCAAATTCAGTGAATTCCTGTTCTTTGTAGGAACAGTTTTTTTTACTGAGAATAAAAATTATTGAAATTATTTTGTGCAGAAAAGATCTGGCAGATTCAAACTTCCATAAGGTAGTACTAAAGCTTGTGTTTAGTATTCTTGCCTAGGAGAGCCTCTGACAACCTGCAAAGATTAAATTTAAACGTCACCTCTTCCAGGAAGTCTTCCCTGACTCACGCACAGTTCTGTCTTCCCACAGCACTAGGGACCCATTTTTCTTCAGTAGCAATGGTTTCACTCTTTGTAATAATATATTTATATGCTTGTGTCCCTGAAAGACAGCGAGCTATCTCCTATAGTGCTCCAGATATAGAAGATACTCCTGAAATATTTGTGAAACAATAGACTATGCTTATTTATGCTCATAGATAGTGAGCTTTTACTTCTCTCTCCTTTCCTATTAGTCTGAAATAAGCAGAAGTAGATAATTAAAGAATACAAAGATTTACTCTGACTGAGCCACCCAGGTGCCTCTATCCTTCTTGTACTTCTTAACTTTTTTTTTTCTTCCAATTTTTTCCTCTCTGGACCATAAACTGTATGTGTCAGGGGCATTACTTGATTTGGGATCTACACTCCTCCAGCGCTCTGCTTAGAGCAGGTTCAAATATCCTGGGGTTCCACACTGGTGATGCGTGAAATCATTCATACTGCTCGACAGCTGTGTCTTCTCTATACAGGCCAGATGAGAGTCTGTAAAAGCTCAAGAAGAATCTGGGCCTTCTTTCAACGGAAGTCAACATTCGCTCCCCTCCAGAGCTGACGCCGGGTGGAGCTGCTACTCTAGTGCTGGAGATTTTAGGACAGAAAGATCGACATAACATTACTGGCATTTTAGATGCCAGTTAACCAAGTAGTTCTTTTCCATAAAATATTTCAGTTGCAGGGCGCCTGGGTGGCTCAGTTGGTTAAGCTTCTGCCTTTGACTCTGGTCATGATCTCGGGTCCTGGGATTGAGCCCCACACGGGGGGCTCGGAGAGAAGTCTGCTTCTCCCCTTCCCTCTGTCCTTCCCCCCAGTTCATTCCCCCTCTCTCAAATTAATAAAATCTAAGTATATATATATATTTTAGTTGCCTAACTAGTATACTAATGAAAGCTCAAAGCGACTGGATCATCTAGCTAACTCCGTCCCCCCATGTTAACTTAGGGCTGCTAGTGATCATACACTGAATGGGCACAAGCAACACTGGACAGATAATACTTGAACAACAACTTGAGTTCTACCAAATGATATTAGTGGCTTACTATGCATTAATCACATTTGATTTGGGACTTGGCTAAAATCTCCATAAAGGCTGTGCTTTGTCAACTGTACGAGGACCCCTGATATGCAGAGAGGCACACGATGAGGGAGAGGGATGGCACAACTGCAGAGGAGCCTCCTGGTGGTGCAAGGGGCCAACTGTGGACTTCAGGAAGGAGGCCAGTGAGCCAGCACTCTCTTGTACTATGGCCCTTCCTAAACACTGAAAAGATATACTGATGTCTGAAGGTATTAAAAGTTAACACTGTCAAAAAAGTGTTTTCCAAAGGGGGTCATGAGAGGAAAAACTCGGGAGTTCCAGAGGATTATAGGATAGAAAGAGTGTATAAGTGGCTAAGGAATGAAACCTGTCACATCTTCTCTACACACTAGTTATTTTTCAGTTGACGTAGAATTTTACTGTCACTTACATCATTTTTTTCCCCCAAGTATTGAACAGGCATAACTGGTGGCTGGATAATTCATGGCCTTCCGACTTTTTTATCAATAAGATATTTCCCCATAAGAGCAATAAAAAGATGAGTAAACAGGCTTATCTACATCAGATCCCGTATTTCCAGCAGGGGGGGCCAGCCACCGTGGAACCCTCTTAGCAGGAAGCCCGGGCACACCCCTCCCACAGCGAACTCTGTTTCATCGCATTTTAGGGTTCTGGTTCTTGCTCCCCCTGGAGTGAAGAAAGCTGTTCTATTTCAGACACTGGTCGTCGTTTCCCTTTTGAGAGTATGAACAGCTCACAGACGTAAAGCAAAGCACTGGGTGGCACACAAAGGATGTCCCCTGGGTCACCAGCTAGGTAGGCAGGCAGAGGGGGGCTTACTTGAACTGACAGAAGACGTCTGCATACTCGGGGAGGATCCCACCGGCCTGCAGCACAGTTACTCGGAAAGTGAAGGCGCTGCCCAGTCTCAGGTGGTTGCCGATCTCTTCAGAAAACCCCTCCATGACCATTTTACCGTCCAGCAAAGAGCCCGACTTCAAGTCTAAGGGTCAAATGAACACACATGTGGTTCAGATATGGCACAGACCACCTTTCAAGGAGGAGAGGGGAGGGCATTCTTTCCATTCCTAGTCGATGAAAGTAACTATCTCCCTTGATGATGGTCAATATTTTGCCCTCGTTGAGGCTGTCCCCAGTCACAGTAAACTCTGTCTACGTACCTAAGTCATTCATTCGATTGATTTCTTCCGGAGGAGTGATGACCTCAGAACTCTGACCCTGTCCTTCCACAATCCTTAGTTCCTCCAAGGACAGACCAGAACGAGTCATTGCAACTGAAGAAAAGTCATTCTGAAAATAAGGCAGGAGCAGGCAGCTGATCAAGGAGCGTATTTCCCCCAACCTCCTCACTTATGTCTATTTGCCCAGAAAGTAATAGTGACTGAAAAGTATCGAGATTAAGACCTGCCTGAGAAAAGGCAATACAATAAAATATACGTTCGTGCCTTTACCTCTGTAACTGTAAGACATGTCCTGTGTTCATGGAACGAGCCCGTGGTTACCTATCTTTTGTAGTTCTAGGTAGAATAATTGTTTTCTAGTGGACTTCCTCCTTTTAAGCCTGTCTTCTACTTTTTCCTTCTACGAGTTTTTCTCTCCCTGGAAGGCTTCTCACCTGATTAAAGTACTCGTTATCAAAAGATATTTTAGCTGTTCCCGATTGTCGAATTCCGGAGCCATAATCAGGAGCTTCTTCATCAGCTAAGCAGAAAACACAACAAAAGAGAGAAGGATCAAATGAGACTACACATGGGCCAGAGGAATGGCTCTTGTCAGATTATAAAATAAACAGGAAAGTAGCAGAGCCTTCCAGTTCAATGACTTTAGTAAGACGAGATGCTAAAGAATAATCTTTCGCTTAAGAAAGGAAGAGCCGGAAGCAGTAAAGTCACAGGGGCTGATTCCAACTCTACTCAGGTGCATTTACCAACCTGCTTGCCCTAAAGGAGACCAGTTAGCAAAGAATCGGTTTCAATCTTGGTATTGTTCAAATGTCACACCTAGAAACACTGATCCTTCACTTGGCAAGATGATGTGCAATACTACCCAACAAATATTTGAAGGTATTAGACTGTACTTGCATTAACTTTCATAAACTCAACCTCGGTGACCGTGCCAAAGATTTCCATGGGGAAAAGCTGCAAGGACACTCCATATTGCAGGGCATTTGGAAATCAAGAGAAAAATTATATGAAATGGCCACATTCTTTCCTCAGAATGTAGGCTGGATCATGGAGAAGTGTAAATTATCAGGATCTTGATCCATAAACAACAAAACACTAGTCAAAGGAATGTCTAGTACAAGTAACCATGAGAGAAAATTAAGCAAGAAAAAGTCCTGACTATCCTTTGCTACTTCTGAAGCAGTTTTCGAGATGACTTTTGTAAGAGTTGTTCTTTATGTTAAAGGAATCCCTTCATCCCATTACTACACAACAGCTGTGGCCCAGACTAAACAGAATCTATTCATGATCCAGGGCAATAGGAACTAAAAGGAAGCAATGAAAGCTTTCTCCAATACAGACGCGCCATCACGCAACTGAAGTGTGGCCCATACAGACCCAGCCTGCCTTGTCTCTAGGCAAAGAATCCGCAGCTCTCACCCCGGGGGGGACCGTCACCTACCTGCAATGGCCTGCACAGCCACACGCAGAAACCCCCGCACTTCGCCTTTCTCACTGACAATGGCCACCCTGTGAATCAGGGGCACAGGATACAGCAGGTTGCTCAGGTAAACAAACGCCCTAGGGACAGAAACCGGGAGACAAACAGCTGAGCACCCCGCAGACAGAGAAGCCGGCTTTCAGATTTCCCGAGAACATTTTCAAAGCGTCTAGGCCCTGTCTCAAGGTCACCTTTCTGTTCTGTGCTACCAGACTGCCTCTCGTTGCTTTTTTGGCAGAGATAATACAGAAAGAAATGCAAATGCTTGGTAAAGCAGTTGACAGAGACCAACTTATACCAAATTACTCCCTATAAAAATGACTAGTTAAAAAAAAAAATGACTAGTGTAGGTAGAAGAGTAACAATTGGAAATAGACTTTCAAGAGGACTGTCCTATGGATACCCCTAAGGGTGGAGAAAAGGGAACCCACTGAAGAGCTTAACCTTTTAACATAAAGGTGTTTTGTTCTATTTCTCCTCAGAGATAAAACAGAAATTGGGAGACAAAAGACAGGAAATGGGCCTGAAATACAGTTAATAACTCTAAAATAGATTTCAAGTCACAACATAATGGAAATGCTCTAGGAAATGACTATTATTTTCAGGCAGGTGACTGACACATATGAGCAGAGAGGCTTTGTAGCCAGAAGTTTCTGAGTAGCAAACTTAGAGGAGACTCCAGCTGGACATAGAGACGAATATCCAGGGAGAAAAAGACAGTTCATCCCTAAAGGACTGCTTTTGTTCTTGGAGTCCAAAACTTAACTCAGAAATGGAAACACAAAAGGAAAGTTACAGACCTAAAATCGTCTATTTCAAACAAACTAGCAGAGTACCATCCCATTTGTACTCTTTTTACTTCATCATTTTGTATCTATTGATTTTTTTAACAATAAAAATGTGACCACAAGTTCATTTCAATTAGTGGATGTGATACAGAATCTAGTTCCTACTGTTACTCTTGTCTTCCCACCGGGTACATGATCTTTGAACACAAGGCAAGACAGAGAGTAAGCATTTGCACCAAGAAATCAAACATAACTGAACGCGACACATATGCCTGTCTGCTTCTTTTCCTGCTCTGAATCTCCATTAGAACAAAGAGGAATGGAAGATGGAATGGATTTGTGGGATTTCAACTCAAAGTAATGAAACAAATACTGAAAACAGACAAAATACATCACAGAAAAACATGTTAATAAAACTTTAAGAGCATAAATGAAACGTGAATGAAAAGTACAACAAAAACAACTGTAAGTAAAACACTGAATCAGATCAAAAGAAGTCTACTTCCCTTTCAGTCTGCTCCAAAGGTGGGGAAAGAAATGTTAAGAAACAGAGGGTTAAAGCTATGTTGTATAAAAATTTAAAAATGGAAAGTCTTCTAAAAAGGATTACAAACAAGACTCTCAAATATCAGCTACTGTGACAGAGTTGAAAGATGAAGAATTGGGCATCGGTACCAGATGGACTGCTTCCCTCCCCAAGGCAGCACCCTACAGAACACCTTCAGCTCTTGATGGCATCCCAGCCCCACTTGCTCGCTCTCAGTGCCTCGCCGCTGCAGAGTCACATGCACATCCCTGTCCCCTGCGTGGAGTCCTCCCTGAACTCTACTACCCAACTCACGCCTTTGATTTCACAACTGCAGGTCTTATTCTGAACGCAACTCTCATGACAGGCTCCCCCCCCAGTGCTAAGTGATCTCAGTAACACACATGATCCCATCATTGCTATGATTTACATGTATGTGACTGTTTAATTTATCTGTCTCACCCACCAGACTGCAAACCTGTGAGAGCAGGAATCACATCTGTTTTGCTTACCACTGTCTACAGAGGGTCTGGTACATTTATTAAGTAAGTACATGCAACATTCAATCAACATGATTGAGCATCTATGTACATAAGTGAATAGAAAATGACTCGTCCTCTACCTTTAAGCAGAAGTGGAACATTTTCCAGAAAAATGGGTTACACTAGAGGTAGAGAAGCAAAGCCATCCAACTTTATATACTGGGTTGATTTTTCTAAGATACACTCAAGATGGTTATTAACTATAGAGAACACGGTTAGGTTACTAACTATACTTAACTTGTATAGTTGTTTTTATACTTACACCAGGAAGGCCTGTTTCTAATTTTCAAAAGCTTCCCATTTGAAGGCACTGCACATTGTGTTCACACACGCATTACAACAAAGTACTGTTTTGACCACACATTGAGACAAGAATCTCCTTTCCACCTATGGCCATGTTTATTCCAAAGGTGAAAGGCCAGAAAGTATTCTTGGGTATTTCCCGTTTTAGAAAAGCGAATTCTGGGATTCTGCGGCAGTGACAGGGGCACTGGCACAACTACAGGGGCTACCCAAGTGCACGCTCACTAGCCAGCCCTCCCTGTTCTATTATCAGAAGACAGTCCTTTGCCCAAAGTCAATGCCGTAGAAGTTCTCCTCTGAAGTTTTTTTAAGCTGGAATTTTTATAAATGCTCTGCATTCTTGAGAGTCCTTATACTTTGACCTAGCAGACTGAAGGAGAACAGTAATGAGAGAGGGGAAGATGTAAAGGGTGTATTAGCATAAGTTCCATGAAGTTACATCAAAAAGGGAAACAAATTTGGTCAACATAAAGACAAATCAGCATAATTATGGTTCTAGTTACAGAACACAATGTCAGTTCAGACTTAGGTGTCAAGAATAACCATCTTTTGCCCCCTTTTAACCCAGAAGACTAGCTTAAATATTTTACATTGCATCCCAGATTATGATGGATGGTTCATAACATCCCCGCATGCCGTAAGAGAATAGCTAAAGGGACAAGCTCTTTTCGTTTTCATACAAAAATTCACCAGAGGCAGCCAAGGCCAAGAAACAAGAAATCCTACAAGTGGGATTTCACAAGAAAGTGGAAAATTTTACAAGTGAATTGTATTTGCAATTATGCGCCAATATGGGAAATCCAATCCTGTGAATCACAAAAACAGGAAGAAGTTACTTCTCATACATACAATGACCACTACATATCTGGGTGATGTTGCATAGTCATCCGTTTTGATTGTAGATGAGAAATATAGTCAAGGGTGAAAAGTAAAGAGCTATCCTTCACTCTACTGATGGCCATGATTTCACCTCCTCCATTAACCTCTTCCTCACAAATTAAAGTTAGGTTTTAGAACCTGGGAAGCCGAATATATGGAAATTATCTGAAAATCAAAGCAGAGCTGGTTGCTTTATACCTACACTTAAATCTGATATGATTAAATGAATAAAACAATAGAGAAAATAATGCATATATTTTAAGCCAGTGAATGTCCATACTAAGTGGGATTCTGAAATAAGTTCTCCATACAAGTGACTCAAAATACAAATGCTTTGGAGAACTCTTCACCAGGATATTCACTTGGCTAGTGGGGATGACAGAATCAAAAAGATAAAGATCTTTAAGGCTGTTCTCCTACCTAACTCCTCATTTATTCTTGAGAACCCGACAAGCCTCGGTCTCAGTGAAGCCGACGTGAGGCCTCAGACACCTCTTAGGGTCAGGGTTCTTCCCGACGTGCCATGTAAGATGAAGCTACACGTTCCTCCCTGTGTGACGGTGCACAACACACACGAGCAGCCTCAGAAGCTGTGCAACTGGCACCAGGACCAAGCAGTTTAGGAACAGAAACTTGGTTCTAACTTCCAACCCTTTTAGAACACACAAAGCCGTAAAGTAAGAAAAGGCTTTATGGTCCCACTATTGGTACACAGAACCACTGTTCTCAGTTTTAATATAAATCAGCTTCTTCAAAATTCTAAGCATCTATTTCTGGCAATACACCAGTAGAAAACAATATTCATGGCTGCACAATCCTTTAATGTTTATTCATGGAAAAACTGAATAGATGCCCTTCCACTACCATAAAACCCCAAGACTGTCTAATACTAAATTACAACCAGTGGTCATAAATGAGGCTTTCACGTCTACCAGAAAGCTTGTCTTTCCCTCTGTCCAGCCCAGGGGTCGTGTGCTACAGTAGTTATTTAGTCCTCGCCGGGTGACCAACATCACACCATGAGCTCCGTGTTAGAACCTTACCTCCCTATCGGGTCAGGACACACGCTGCGCTCTAATTTTTAGAGAAGTGGCGGTTATCCGTTTAACACTGGCATAATTCCCTATTTTTAAAGCATTCAGCAATATGTGGTTCTAGTGCACTGTTAAGATTCAACTTCATACCTTAAAACCTGGACACATTTTTTGTTAACCCAGCAAGTGCTTCACTGTTGAATTTGTAATAAAATGACTTCAGCGTGAGGACTGGGCGTAGACAAAGACTCCAGTGTGAGGAGCGTATGAGGAGAGCCCTGCGTCACTGACAGATGGAGTCCGAGACAAGGCCTCAGTTTGGAAAACCAAACTGAGCACAAAGCAGTTTCATGTGGTGCTGAACAACTATCCATTGTTGATGGTGTCAACAGATAATTTCATGAGCTTCATCATTATAAAACCTATAGGTAAAATTTTGGCAGAAGCCAAAGATCTACAGATAGGTTCAGTGAAACTGGTTAAAGAAAGCCATCCATTTCAGACAAAAGGAAACTTAATGTTCCTGATTCTTTTTCTGACTCAAAGTAGGTAAAAATTAAACCTAACACTACTCCTTTATATTTACCTATTTTTTAAGATTTTTAAGTAATCTCTACATCCAACTTGGGGCTCGAACTCACAACCCTGAGATCAAGAGTTGCACACTCTTCTGACGGAGTCAGCCAGGCGCCCCCTTATTTATTAACGTATTTTGATTTTATTTTTAAGCAACCCAACACTACTCCTGATTCCACTTTTGTCCTCTTGATTCCTGCTGTTGTTATACATCCTTTGGTTAAACCTTGCTCTGCTTTCCTCATGTCATCCCCATGTGCTTCTTTACTCACGTTCCTACAAAAAGGAAGCACCAGAACATAGTAACATTCTTTGACCTTGTAACATCAGACTCTTAGCTTTAATTCCTTTCTCGTCTGGGATTTTCCCCTTCAGAGGGAAATCACTGGGCAGTTTAAGACAAGGGGTCCTCCACGTAGCGCCTTCACACACTGCCGATGCTGTACCAAGCAAATACTGACTACCTCACGAACACGGCCTGAGGGCTCCCCCTCGCCGGATCAGCATGTCACCAATTGAGTCTGCTAAGGAAGATCATCCAACATTGCACAAGGAGCCTCTTTAAAGCAAGAGCTGGTCCCTTTTCGCCCTTCTCACAATAACCTCACCAACCTTCCCACTAAAATGAACCATGGGGATCGGTCGTAAAACGGGTCATGCCCGTCACTGAAGAGATCTGATCCCTCCTCCGTCCCTGCGTCAGAGCCGGTGTCATCCACGAATGCCTCATCATCAAAATCCTCCATTTCATCTTGCTGTTCGTCAGCCAGCTCAGTGATGTCGGAATCGGCCGTGGAAAAAGTGGGGGAGGGCGTGCGGTCAGCAAGGCGCTCATTCACACAGCCGTGGAAAATGGGGGAGCTAGACACCAGGGAAGACGCCAAGGGACACAGCCAAGGAAGGAGAGAGGAATAGTTGGTTAAACAGGAAGCTCTAGGTGTCACCAGGACAGAACCCGCTGGGGAATCAACACAATAAAAGCAAGTGGGAAAGCAGAAGGATCAAATGAGCATACATCATCTGGTTCAGGTCAAAGGGGACAAGGATTGATCCTTAGAATAAGAAAAGCAAAGGAAATACATGAGTAGAAGATCCCAGGTAAGTAGTGTGCTGCAAAAATGCTTCTATTTTCCAGTTCACACAAAAGATCAGCAGCCACGCCTCAAAGGAGCCACTCAACATTTGGTGAAATAAAAAAGGTATAGATCTTTATTTCAGTTCCCACATCATCTTGAAGCAGAAAACAAAATGGATGCAACTGTATATGGCAAAGCAAGTACGTGCCTTGCTTGGATAAGATGTGTTTGGCCAATTCAACTCTAGAAACGCTCTACTATCAGAGTGGAATGGAACGGATTGAACTGCATTTCTACAAAATAGGATGACTTCAGCTCCTTCTTTTGGCCTAGTTCCTTTAAAACTGTCAGAAAATTTTTGCAGTTGAAAAACAATTCAATTTCCGAAATCATTAAGCTCAAAACATATTACATTTCTCTGCTTCTTAAATTCTAAACCTCTAAGAACTTGGACTCAGTATGGATTCATAGGGCCACTACTTGTTTTCATTACATGTTGAAATTTATGTATACACGAAAGAGTCTCAGGCAGATGATCAAGGTAGGCAGTTGGCTCACCCCTGGCAAAGACTAATGTGAGATAAATTGCCTTAAAAAAAAAAAAAAGAGGACACGTCGGATTAAGGAGAAGTTGCCGGCTGGTAAGCTGTAAATCATTCTATAATTTTAAACTGTGCAGGATGCAGACACAGATTTTCTTTTTCTTGTAAATCTATGCTTTTCAACTGTAAGAGGCAGGGAAGGCTGTCAATTACTTTGGATGAAAGATGCGACTAAAGTACGCACACTGAATAAAACGTAGGCAAGGATACCATGTGACACAGTGACTGAGTCTGAGTGGATAAGGTTATATGTGGAGCATTTTTGCACACTTTTTCTTTTAACTTTCTGTAATAGCTGCTGAGATTTTAAACAAATCATTCACTATTTAAAAAGGCATTGATGAAATCATCACGTACCTTCCTACCAGTTTGAACCAATGGAACCGATCATAAAACGGATCACTGCCAGTCACGGTGGCTTCGCTTTCATCCTGGGCGCCGGAGGCCACCTCTCCCGCCCTGTCATACATCTCTCGCATCAAATCCAGCCTCTGCCTGCATAAACATAGAGTGCTCTGCTTAGTATCATGAGATTGCATTAAAATTTCACTAAGTACCTTCCACGCAAGACTAAAAACAAAAAAGCTGCTTGCACCATTTAATGATGTTAAAAAAGAATGAAGGCCAAAAGTAGAGAAACTCAAAACACTCAGTATCCACAGTGTCTGAGCCTAGAGACAAGCCACCAAAAGTAACAAATGGCCACCTAAGTAGCCACCTAAATAGATTCACCTCTACTGAATCTTAAGAGAAATGTAGGTCAATGGTATATGACATCGCAAATATACTGAACATTGGAAAACATCTCACCATGTTAAAGGCAAAGGAAACCATGTTATAACTTTCCTATTTATTACCGATCACCAGATCCAGAAAAGAAAAGATATATAATTACTAGACCCAAGGCAGAACTAGGTATCATGAGACTGAAACATTTAAAATGTAATAGGGTAAATCTAAATCCAGATAGAAAACAAATTGTAGATAACAAATGACAGCAAGGCTTAGTAGAAAATGGATGGATGGCAGTCTCCTGGTAGGCGACAGCACCACAGGAAAGGAAGCAATAGTGACATCACAAGGCGGAGAGTCTGAGGGAGCCCACCTGAGTGATTTATTATTTCCTAAATAAAACAACTGGTTTTATGAGGAAAGTTTTCATACTTGAGTTTCTCCAAAGACCAATAATGCGTCGCTCCATTCTTCAGATCCTGGACTTCTACTGCCACCACAGTGCGAGGGAAAGGCCTGTCTTCATGAGTTTTTTCCATCTCAGTGGGAAGTAATTCCGGAGGCAAAGGGGAGTACAACGTGTCCGTCAGCAGAACAAACTGCAACTGCACCTATGTGGAAAGAGTAAACCATCCAAATGGCCTTAATATTTTCAGGAAGTCAGCTTCAGAAACGAGGCGATATAATCACGTCCCATGGGAAAGAGGTCGAATGTGTAGTATGTGCTCAATGAAGAGCTTGTGATTAACTTGGGGGGAAATGGCCACTTGTGTAGTAGCTGTGGAGTGACCCTACTTTCAAATTAAGCTATTTACAGACTTGGCTCTCCTACCCGGCGTTGTGTCTTCACACAAACTAAAATCTCAGTCCCTGTATTTTGGTCAACAGAACTTACACAAGAGAACAAAAGCTGGACCCACGAGGACATCTCAAGCCTCTCACTGAGGGGGGTGCAGAAATGTCACAGCTGGTTTTCCATCCTAAATTCAAGAATCACAGGTGCCACTCTTTCAAGGGTTTACTACATGGTAAGTGCTTTGCGTGCACCATGTTGTTTATTTCTTGCTACCGCCCTGTATTCCCACCTACGAACATGGAGTAAATGCCGGATACAGCAGCAAGAAGAAAAGACATAGTCCCCTGCCCGTATCTTGTCTACTTAAAGAGAGGGGTAAATACCTACAAAATGAAATGGGTTGCTGAGATGGAATGAAGAAGATAACCTACCCTGTTTTACAGAACTAGAATACAGCCCGGGGGGAAGAGAATGACTCTCCCCAAGGCTGAGCAGTCCGTGCTCTTTCCTGCCCCGTGACACTGCCCACTGCCCCCCGCTGTCATCCCAGCAGCCTCCAGACCGCTCGGCAAGTGGGGCATATAGAAGAATCGACCTAAGATGTGGTGTGACGTTTTGGTCATAAGGAAAATCAGTAAGATTTATTGCCTTTTCAAGTCTAAGAGCTATTTCAGCTCTTTACATCTATTCCTTCTTTCAGGCCTCACAGAACCCTAGGTGGCAGGGGCCGCTGCCAAGCCCTTCTTGAGGGAATGAAGGAATGGAGGCCCAGGGCCATTAGGGTCAACACACGCGGAGTGCTGGAAATGGAGCCCGGCTGTCTGAGGGCAGAGGGCCCTGCCACTGCCCACACCTGCCTCTCAGACCCTAGAGCAGGAAGGGCACTTGGGTGCAAATGTAATGGTTGAAAACTAAAAGCAAACTGAGATTTTCAGAAACCCAAGAATAGCATTCTCCTATTAGTATGTTCCCCTAGCTCTTGGGGTACCTGGGTGGCTCAGTTGGTTGGGTGTCTGTCTTTGGCTCAGGTCGTGATCCCAGGGTCCTGGGATCGAGCCCCACATCTTCCGCTGAGCAGGGAGCCTGCTTCTCCCTCCCCCTCTCCTTCTGCCTCTGCCTCTGCCTCTTCTCGTGTGCTCTCTCTCTCGCTCGCTCACTCTCTCAAATAAATAAAATCTTTAAAAAAAAAAAAAGTTTCGCTAGCTCTTGTTGGAATATAGTCTCCGCATTCGTAAATAAGATGGAAAACAAGTTGTTTTAAAAGTGTCCTGTGATTGGGACGCCTGGGTGACTCTGTCAGTTAAGTGTCTGCCTTTGGCTTGGGTCATGATTCCAGGGTCCGGGGACAGAGTCCCGTATCAGACTCCCTGCTCACAGGTAATCTGCTTCTCCCTCTCCCTCTGCCACTTCCCCTGCTTGGGCTGGGAAAGCTCTGACAAATAAATAGATAACAGCAGCTGAGTTCACCCAAGGGAAAGGTTAGTTCAAGATGAGAGCCACGAGCCCCCGAGGGACATCTGCACCCCCAGATTACCCGCGGCCTCCCGCCCTCCATACCTTCTTCTTCAGTTCCACACTGATGGCGTTAGCCTCCTTCAGGTAAACAGCATTGCCCCAGAGTAAGTCCCTTAAGGAAGTAAACTGGTGAGACTTCCACTTCCGGAAGGCCCACTGGGCCAGCTCAAATTCACGTTGTGTCCAAGGAGCTGAAAGAGCAAATGAAGTGTAACAAATGGCAATCTCATAACTATGGAGAAACTACATGTCTCCTCTACCTCATATCTCTTATTAAGTTAAAGTATCTCCCCATGCTTCTCCATTCAGCTGCTTTTGTTTTCTGTTTTTCAGTAAAGCTTACTAAATTCTGTTCATATTATGAAGGTAGTATATGCATTTTAGAAAACCTAAAAAAAAAAAAATCCCATTTAAAACAGTACATGACAGAAATAGACTTCTCTTCCTTTTAAAAAAATGTATACATCTAATACATGACTTATAATAAAGAACCCTCTGGTATATATTGTACAAATTCATATACTATCTATTTTTCTTGCTAGTACAAGAAAGAAAAAAGTCGTATTTTACTTCAATATTAAAAAATAAAGAATTTAGTACATAGTTTCTCCAAAGTTAATCTGAAGTCTTGGGATTACTGGGAGGTTGGGTGAAGAAACAAAATGTGATGAATATTCATACTGTATCATAAGGAAATAAAACTCAAGGCAGGTAGGCATGACTAAGCAATATGATTAGAGATCTGCCAGAAATGGCTTTAATATACATTAATATATTCCAAAGTCCTCTCTGTGTAATCCTGGGCATAAACCATGTCAGCAAATAAAAGAATATCTTAACAAAGATTAGACTCTATATTTATCTGCAACATATACACGAGCTTCACATGTACAGTAATTTGAGACAGTACATGTAAACTGCCTAAGAGATTTCTGTAAGGACGGAGCTAAGAAATCTTGTGTCCTAAGGAACACAATCAGCCCCGCTCCCACCTCAGAGAGCACAGTCTGTGTTTTCAGCATTGAGAATCTTCTGAATCACCTTTAAACTGGCTCGGTAAAAGATCAATAAATGGTAGGGTCAACTATGATCAAATCCAGCTTTGATCATAGATGAAGGGCTAATCTGATGGTACAGATCCGAAAGCTATACAGAGGGAAGTTTCCATCTCTAGAGTTCACCTTCTTCCTCTTCTTCCTCTTCTTCTGTGGTCTCTGCAGCGAGGGAGCGGGTCTCAACCTGCTTCTGCAAGGCCTGCAACTTACTCTCATAGTCCTGGATGAAAAGAGAGGAGAGGACATGTAGGAGAGGGGGGAAGTCGACGGAGGGGAGGAGGAATGAGAGCAGTGTTGGGGAAAGCAGAGAAAGCAAAAAAAAGAGAAGACAGAGGCAAGAAACAACAATAAAAAGACATAGAGAGAAATACTTAGGAAAAACCCACAAAGTACACAAGATAGTCTGTAAGGGGTAAATGCTGAAGAAAGCGAACTGCCGTCTTTTCTATTCCCTCAGACTCAAAAGTTCTTTATTTGGGGTTGAGGTCCAGCCAGGGGGGACTTTGAGCGGGAAAATATGTAGATCCCTTAAATTTATTTCATGGTAGTATTTATGTAGAACCTTCACACATCAAGGAATTCAGAAAAAAAAACAATATTGGAAAATTCACCAGGACCACCAACAGTTCCGATTAGCTGTTTGGGCGGGAACCGTGGACTGTGAACTCTCTGGGGACGAAACAGCAGGATGCAGGACACAGCCTTCAGGTAACCAAAAGATCACGGCACTATTAGGGCCAAAATTATCTATAGATTGTATTTAGCTATTTAAGAGATATTTTAGGGGCGCCTGGGTGGTTCAGTGGGTTAAGCCTCTGCCTTTGGCTCGGGTCATGATTTCGGGGTCCTGGGATCGAGCCCCACATCGGGCTCTCTGCTCAGCAGGGAGCCTGCTACCTCCTCTCTCTGCCTACTTGTGATCTCTTTCTCTCTGTTGAATAAATAAATAAAAATCTTTGAAAAAAAAAGATATTTTAAAATACACTGTTATAATACAAAATGTATTATTATAATACAAATCAGATGTATCCTTCAATTCTCCATCTACTCACTTGATGCATTCTCAGTGAGAGTGGTATCACCTTGAAGAGGATAAAAATATGGTTCTTGAAGGATACAAAAAATCTTACTCTTTTTATGCATAAAGCACAAATATACATACAGTATCTAAAGAAATGTACTATATATCTGAGGTATTAAAATTTCATGGTGGGGAGGAATTTAGGAAAAAATACCTAAAAAGTTTCCTTGGAGTGGTAATTTTAAAAAGCTTGCATTATTTGAAAATAAATCAAGTAAGGTTAAGAAAAGAGACCTTCACATAATAAAATACCAAATCACAGCATAAGCACAGTATTTTAAGATATACTGCCTGGGTTTCCTGCTTCTTGGAGTGACCCAATTATAGGCTGCTGTGAGACACAGGGATTGGGTATCGCCTTGTACTGTTTTCAAACAGAGTTCTCCCTGAGTCAGAAGTCAAATATTCTTTTCGTTACAAAGGACCACTGAAAGCCTCCAAGCTAACTCTATTATGAAAACAGCTCCCAATGGCGATGCTAACTAAGAAGGATGCAAATATTCTCAAGGCTCATCATTTATCACTTAGTCTCACAGAGGAAGCTTTCTCTCTTTTGGGGAGCTGGCACTCAGGAGAGACACCAGCGACACAGCTTTATTAGATACCGAAACACATTTTTTAGGAGACAATGCACTGTGGCAAAAAAAAAAAAAAAAAAATTAAACTTGCAGATGAAAGTTTTGCTCCTGGCATCTGCTCTTACTAGTCTTATAATTCTGGGAAAGTTAAATACTCTCTACACTTCATTTTTTTCATCTTTAAAATGAACATTTTGGTATCTGACCTGCCTCCCACACAGGACTGAAGGAAGAACCAAATGAGGAACCATTTAAAAATGCATATGAAAGTCTTCTTAATTGTAACACACACTATCAAAGTGACAGGCCATGTTTTAAGAAGTTTATTTTCTGGGGCACCAGGGTGGCTCAGTCGGTTAAGCATCTGACTTTGGTTCAGGTGGGATCGAGCCCTACATTGGGCTCCCTACTCGGTGGGAAGCCTGCTTCTCTCTCTTTCACTCCCCCTACTTGTGTTCGCTCTCTTGTTGTGTCTTTCTCTGTCAAATAAATAAATAAAATCTTTAAAAAAAAAATAACAGAAGCACGATATAGCACATTGGGTATTAAAAGGAATCCAGGAGTCCACAGTGCTGCCAAAAAGAAGGGAGAAAAAGAAGCTCTTCTTTGCTCCCCTGCAAAAGCCAGCTACTAAATAAATGCAGAGGAACGGCAATTAGAAAAACTACACTGCAACCCAGATGTAATGACTGAATCTGGCAAGAATCATTAATGCATGCTAAACCAACTGAGTGAAAGGTGGATGAAGAACAGAATAGTCACACAATCCCAAGTGCCACCCTAGATACCTGTTAATAAGACAAAGAAAGAGCTGGGAAACGTCACATTAAATGTATAAGCTTTAACATTACTGGTAACAGGACAATTGAACATTTTGTCTGCTAATGTGACACGAGGGAAGTACACGATG
Source organism: Nasua narica (assembly GCA_028533885.1). Lineage (NCBI taxonomy): Eukaryota > Metazoa > Chordata > Mammalia > Carnivora > Procyonidae > Nasua > Nasua narica. The sequence continues at coordinate 6,611,151 of CM052798.1, read as the reverse complement.
TCACCTTGACAGCTATCTTATCAAACATGCTTAACCTAAATCTAATCTTGAGAAATAACCAGACGAATCAAAATGCAGCCTATTCAAAAATACCTATGTAATGAAAGAGAAAAGAAACATAACCAACTGTAATATACAAACTTCGATTAGAACTGGGATTAAAACACACACACACTTCTTAACCATTATATTTTTCAGACAATAGGGAAAATTGGAAAATGGACAGTATATTATCTAATACTGAATCAGTACTAAATTTCTTGGATAGATTAATGGTATTAAGAGAATATCCCTGATTTTAGGAGATACATAGGGTAGTATTTTGGCGTAAGCTGCATGATGCCTGCAACTTACGTTCAAAAGATTCAGAAAAAATACATAAATATGGGTATATAAAACTTCATTATACTATCTTTTCAGCTTCTTGGCATGTGTGAAATATTTAAAATAAAAGGTTGGGGAAAGGGTACTTTTTTTCCCCTTAGAAAATCTGTATGTTCTACGGGATCCTTTCAAAAGAGAAAGATGGCTGATTTACCCGAAAATCCTCTGGTGGGAAAATGTTAGTATTTTAGCTTGAGGATTTTTTTTCTTGTTTTTCATTTACCCCCAATTTTTTATTATAGTAAAATGCATGTAACATAAAATTTACTATCTGAACCATTTTCGAGTGCACAGTTCAGTGGTGTGAAATGCATTCACACTGTCGGGCAACAATTACCAGAATCCACCTCCAAAACTCTTTCCATCTTGCCAAACTGAAACGCCATCTCCACTAAACACGAACTCTCCATTCTCCCTTCCTCCTCCCCTGGCAACTACTGTTCTATTTTCTATTATTTTAACTACTGTAAGTATCCCATATAAGTGGAATCACATAATTTTAGCTTTTTTTTTTTCTTTTAAAGATTTTATTTATTTGAGAGAGAAAGAGAAAGGAAAAGATGAGCAGGGGCAGAGGGAGAGGGAGAAGCAGGCTCCCTGCTGAGCAGAGAGCCAAACATGGGGCTTGATCCCAGGACCCTGGGATCATGACCTGAGCCAAAGACAGATTCTTAACCAACTGAGACACCCAGGCGCCCCAACGTTAGCTTTTAGTGACTAGCTTATTTTTGAGGCTTTCTTCAAGAATCAGCTTACAAGCTGGTCAAACTACCAAAAAACCAAAATCCTTTGATTCTGACAGTTAGGGTAGGAAGATGACCTTCCCTTTAAAGGCTCTGGTTACGCTTTAGTGGCAGCAAAGAGAACATAAAAAAGGTTTTCTGTAACACTAGGGACCTAGAATTTTAACTGCATTTTGACTTGGGGAAATTTCATCAGCAGATGATAATCCAAATACCAACACGACAACCTGAAGTGGCCCTCCTCTTCTCCAAACCAGGCTGTATGTGAGCTTCCAACAAAGACATTTTGCATGTCAGCAAAAAAACTCTAAGTATTGGATTTTCCTACAACAAATGGATAAATAGACTTGAATACTATTGTTCTGTTGATTCCTTGGTGAAAACTAGGATAATTATGGAAAGTATACCAAATAATAATATACTTATCAGTAGTCTTTTGTGTTTGTCAGAAGTCCCAATTGGTTGGATATATCCCCGAAATATAAAGGTACTACACTGGCTGTTCCGGCTTCTAGAATGTTCTTTTTCTCCTGTCCATCCTTGTTTTTAAGCTTATTTTGTGCCAGGAACTGTTCTTAATGTTTTGTATAGATTATCTGACTCTTCCCAATAACCCTAGGAAGATGGTACTACTGTTACCCTCATGTTAAAGAAGAAAAGGCTTAAAGAAATTAAGTAATTTTATCAAGATCAGAGTTAGTAAGCATGGATATAGGGATGTGAACTCAGGCAGCTGGACTCCAGGGCACGCTCTTTTAACCACTATCACTCCTACCACATGCAGATGTTAGGAGCGCAGTGGTCAGTAAGACAAAAGTCTCACTGGTGAGGGAAAGAGAGACGATCAATAGTAAGAAGACATAAGACACACCATGATTTCAGTAGTGAGAAGTACTATGAAGGAAAAAAAGGTTGGTAGGTATGGGGGCTGATAGGGAGGTGCGAGGAACAGGAGGAACTTCGAGATTAGGTGCTTGGGGAAGGTCTGTCTGCAGAGAGGACATTTAATAAGAGATCTAAGCAGGCATGCTGAGAGATCTCCAGGGGGAGTGGTGGCAGTGGTGAAGATTCCAATCAAAATAGAGCAGACAGCAAGTAGGATGGTCTTGAGAGGGAAAAGAGCGGAGCCTGGTGTGCTTTAAGGAAAAGCACGAAAACTTGTATGGGTGGAGTGAGGAGGAAGAAGGCTCAGAGACGCAGTTGTGAAGGAGGCAGACAGGGACTGGGTCATGGACATCCTTATGGGACAAAGTAAAGACTGTGGGTTTCATTCTAAGGGAAGCCACTGGGCAGTTTAGAGCTAGGAAGTAATATGAGTCCAGTACATGTTTTAAAAACATCACTCTCTGCAGAGGAACAGCATGGGGACAGCAGTCATGACTCCGTCATCGCGGCGCAGAGGGAGATGGTGGCGGGCGACCCAGGGTGTCAGCAGTAGAGGTGGTGAACAGAGAATGGAGTTGCGGTACGCGTTACAGGGAGAGGAAATGCAGCTTACTGATGATGTGGTCGGGGCTGTGAAAAAAAAAAGGGGGGGGGGAAACTGAGGATGGCTCTTGGATGTTTGGTTTGAGCTGGTTGCCACTCAGCTACATGGTGGTCGGGTCACAGTTGTGTGTTGGTGTGTTGAAGTCAGGGCAGAAGACTGAGAAAACACCACTGGGCTGGGCATCGTGGAGATCTTCGGTCAGACAAGAGTCTGACTAGAGTGAGTTCCAGCAAGAATGGGGAAAAGGAACAAGCGAAGAACAATAAAAAGAAATAATGGGGGTGGACAAGTGGGAAATAATAGAGCAAGCTCTTCCAAGGAGTATTTCTATAAAAAGCAACAGAGAAATGGAATGATGGCGGCCCTCAGGCAACATGGGAGTGTTTCGCAGGTGGTCAAACAAAGCCGTGCTCGAATGGAGGTGTTCAAGGGAAGGGTAAACGCACAGTGAGTTCCTGAGAAGGTGATGGAAGCTGGAATGCAGGGAGAATGGGCGGGGCTAAGGTAGGAGCAAGGCCAGCCCAACCACCACCAGGAAGGAAGGACGCATGACGACGCACAAACTAGAAGTGGGCAGAAAAGGAGGTTTTCTTAGGATCACTTATTTTTCTCAGTGCAGCAAAATGGAGGCAATCAACTGAGAGCAAGGAAAGGCCATCTTTCACTCCTCGCATCTCCTGGTTGTAAGCTTTCAGCGCACCTTGCATTTTTCCCTCATAGCATTTGTCACAAATATAAGCTATAACTACTGGTGTGACAGTTCATCTGATGGCTGTCTTGTCCACAACTGTGACCTTCCCAAGGCTAGGGATCGGCCATTCACCACGGAATCACCAGCATCTGGTTCCTCTCTGTCTTCTAGATCAGATACATAGAAATGCACCCAGCTTCCCGAGGAAGTTCTCAAAAGTGGCTATTTTCTAGATCAGGGTTGGCAAACTAGAGCCTTTGGATAAATCCAGCCCCCTGCCTATTTGCTGTAAATAAAACTTTTACTGGAACATAGCCACACCCATTCCACTGCTGCTATTCAGCTATAACAGTGGAGCTGAGCAGTTGCGACAGAGTCTGTGGGACCCATAGAGCCTAAAATATTCACTATCTGGTCCTTTACCTAAAAGGTTTGCCAATCCCTGTTCCAGATCAGTGGCTCTCCGAGGTGGGTGCTGGTCCAGCCGCATCAGTATCACCCGGGAACTCATCAGAAATGCAGATGATGGGGTACCTAGGTGGCTCAGTCAGTTAAGGATCTGACTCTTGATTTCAGCTCAGGTCATGATCTCAGGGTCATGGGATCAAGCCCCAAGTCAGGCTCTGCGGTAGGTGTGGAGCTCGCTGAGGATTCTCCTTTCCTCTTCCCCACTTCCCCTGACCTCCCCTCTTCACTCTCAAAGAAAGAAAGAAAGAAAGAAAGAAAGAAATTCAAATTATCAGGCTACGCCAGACCTCCTGAATCAGAAACTCTGGAGGTGGGCCCAGCAGTCTCTGTTCTCAGGGGCCCCCAGGGAATTCCGATGTGCATCGGTTTCAGAAGCACTCTTCTGTGTATGCGTACAGGGGAACGGTAGACAGGTAAGGCATTTATTCTAAGTGGGTTGAGGTTCCCATGGAAAAACCAAACAAGCACAAAGACAATTACGGGCTGTCATTATTAACCTGTGCGAGCTAGCCCGGGCTGGGCTGGGGCAGAAGTGCCCGTGAGTGTAGGTCTGAAGAGGAGTCACACACGATGAGGAACGACTCCAGTGCTGGGGACGTGCAAAAGCCCAGAGGTGAGGACGCACTTGGCGTATGTTCGAGGAACAAAACATCCGAAGGGCTTGCAGTGTGGGAATGTTTAGAGATGAAGTCAGAGAAGCAGGCAAGCAGCCAGAACACGGAACGCTCTGTAGGCTTTGGTAAGAAGGTTAGAGTTTACAGCACAACGGCAAGCCACCAGAGGCCACTGACAGGATCTGATTTTTGTTTTCACAAGATGATGCTGGTTGCTATGCGAACAGAAGCGGAGAGACAGGGTAGGAAGAGCACTCTCAGGAAAAGATGCCAGGGGCATACAGGAGCATCTCCCAGGAGGTGGCACTCAAGGTGAAATCAACGTCATCATTCCAGGGTTTCTGGTTAGGTTTGTTTTTGACGTTAGAGACTTGGCTCCTTTTGCTAATATTGCCGCCTTCTTTTAATGGCAGATTATAATTGGCAAGCAATAGCCGGAAGTTCTTGTCAACACCTAACCCTGCTCCCCACCTGTGGCTCCGTGAGGATGCGGCCTCAGATCTCTCCCCCCAGGGACCCCACAACACCCATTCTTACATGGGAGTGGCTCCTCCTTTCTCCCAGTCCCCCAGGGCCGTCTTGGTCTCACTTACTTTCCAACCATGATCCACGTGAGAGCATTCATCACTTTTCAGGTCATACGCACAGGGTTTTTATCCCGCCCACAAGCTGATTTTTTTATTCTACCTCTAATCAGTCTTTCTCCCTCTCCTTTGTCCCTGGTTTGGAAAGCATCGTTTCTCATTTAGTCCAAACAGCAGTTTCTCAACTGGGGCACTGGGCTCTGAATTTGCCTCCAACTCAAACTTTAACCATTTCTAAAAGGTGAATCTAATTATGCAATCCCCCTGTATAATATCATCTGATATCTTCCCATCTTCCCATCCCAGGATAAAATCCCAATTCCTTAGCACGCCACGATGGGGCTCTGGTACCCGAGTTCTCCTCGTCTATTACCTCTCGCTGGCACACAGTTGCTGTTCTGACCACCTCGGGTTACTCGCAGGTGCTCACGGTTCGCCGGACCTGCTGCTGCTCTCACCCTGCCATTCCTCACTTGTTAAATTCCCAGTTGTACTCTGGGACTCTGCTCTGGGCTCAGGGCCTCCCCCTACAAACACCTTTCCCCACTCTCCCCCCGTGTGCACACGACTATCACTGCACACCTCGTACTACAAAGGAATCATCTGTGTCACCCTAGAAATGGTCAGTCAGATCTTGGCAACTTTCCTACCAGTTTCTCCACAAGTGGAGAAATACAAAGTACCCTGAGAGACAGAGTATGAGGCCTGAAGCAGACCAAGCCCAGGATAACATTTTTCTCAAGTTCCAAATTTCATATAATAAACTCACGGGGGGGGGGGAAAAAGAGACTCGGGTAGATTTTGTATTCTCCTCCATAATACAAGACCATGTCATTTTTCAATATAAAAAACTAATGTCATGTCCAAATGATCGTTAAGACTGATGGCCCACTCCAGAAAACTCTTCTGCTTTATCCTGTGTCACCTCTAGCACACCTCAAATACTCTGGGTGGAGAAGAGGAGCAATTAAGGGGGGAAAAAAAAGAAGCTAAACGGAGTTACTGAAAGCTTTGCAGAAATTCAGGTTCTTTCCATATGAAGAGAACTATACTATTTCATTGTAAAAACTTTCAGATTATATGATAAAAAGGTTGAAAACACAGCTAAGGTAAACTCAACTTAACTAGACAAGTTTTTATTTAAATAAAATGTGGCAAAAAGCAGGGGCTAAAGACACCGTTTAAGATAGAATTTTGATAAACAGAAAAGGGAACAGAAGCAAAAGCTTTAAATGAACCAAGTTCATGCAGAGATACATTTAAAAGATTTGGTTTGCAACCATCTTCCAAAAGACAAGACCAGACTTAATTAGCACCACCCTGTTTCACTTTTCCTTCTTCCCACATCAGAGAGAAATCACACTCTTAAAAGATGGTTTCAACTTTTATTGAATGAGGAACTTTATTTTCTAACATTACAAACTAACTCTCCCTTTCTGAAAAGGTAGATCTTACACTCAAAGACAATCTTCAAGCATTTCATTTTAGAAACGGGGGAGAAATCCATAGTTCACGAACAAGATTCACAACTTCTTTTTACAGTAATGATGGCAGGAAACCACTACATGTCACAACCCAGAGTGGTTCGGACTAAGTAGCTAGAGCAGATTTCGAAATCTCGGAAAGATGGCAGAGCTGGACAGTTATGAAAGCTGCCCATAAGGCAGACTCCGGCTCGAACGGTTCCGGATAGACGCCAGCTCTCTGCTGTGCGCGCGCCCGCGAGGGGGGTCTTTTATGGGCATTTCCACACCAGGTCATGGCAGCTTCCCTTTCTCCCAGGCTTTTGAGTAAATCATTAAGGCCAGTCTACAAAGGACCCGCCAGGCACAGGTGTACAGCAGCTGACCAGAGCAAACCCATGTAACCTCGGGCAGCCTCTCCTGCAGACATCAGTGTGGCAAACCCTGCTGCGCTGTTTTAGTTTCGGCATCAACCTGCACCTACCGCACAAGAGAGCCCTTCAAGTCACTTCAGTGGAATAAACAATCCCCATTCATTGCATTTCCAGTGAATGGAGAAAATAATCTGAAGGGCTAGAAAGAATTAGAGGCAAAACTAAAGGAAAAGCCCTTTGGCTTAGACTTATTAGGTGAACAGAATGTCTCTAACTCTCCAGGCAACACCACTGTGGCATATGAATTACACTAATTAATTAGCACTCCTCCACGTTTCCATAATTTTCAGATCCCTATATAATTTTAGTAGCACACTTTCCCCATATTTCTATGATAATAGCTATGAATACTTCAATAATATAATAACGGTTTAATGATGACCACTTCCCTTTGGTCACGTAGTATTTAGGCTTAAGGAGAGATTCTGTCAAATTTAAAAACAAAGCAACATAAGCTATGCCAACACCTCATAAAAGCATGGCACTAGTAGCTTATTTAGTAAAATAGTTAATGAAGTCTTTTTATTCACCCAAAGTTACTTTCTAAGACAAGCGTCTGCTCTGACATGCAGGAGGGTACATATATGGCAATCAACCCGACCTTGGTTCTCTTCTTTCCGGTCATCTGAAATTAAGGGCTTTTTTAGAAATCTAAACATTTCAGCAATTCGAGGGCACATAGATCAGCAGATGAAGCATATACACAAACCTAATTCTTTGGAATATCAGTGTGGGCACAGTGCTTACCACAACCCACATTTGTAAATGAAAATGCTTTATTACTTTTCATTCTATAAGGTCAACTGATCATCAGTAGAAATGCACTCAAGTTGTTTCACGGGAAAGGGAAGCACCTGCTCAGAGTAAGATTAAAAGGCCACCATAAAGATGAAAATATATAGGCTCATCCTATGGTATTTCAAGTTAGGGAAATGAGAGCCTACTTTTGGTATGGAGTTGAAAGCTGAGTCAATTATTACTAATATTAAAGCAGGTATCCCCCGCATTTCGAAAGTGTGTGTTAGGCCACGCTGCTTCTACGAAAGACCCATGTTAGTACCTGTTTTTGCTAACCGAAAGAAATTCAAAGAGGATTTTCGCTTTTATGCAAAACTGCAGTTAGTCTGTTTGTTTGTTTTGCAGCGAGCCAGTTTAGAGGTAGCACGCACATCCCAAGCAGCTAGTGGCCCCACCAAGCTCCTTCCTCGGGGAATACACAGAGTAGCTCAGCATCCAGAGCTCCGAACTGTGTCTGTGCACAACTGTGCTTTATCTCCATTTACTCTGTGCATCCGCCAGCAAGATGTGTCATAAGGCATCAGAAAAGCCTAAGAGAGGCTATTTTTTTGAGCCTGGGAACGCTCAAAAATTTTTTTTCATTTACATTAATGGTAATGGTTTCTTCACTTTACACCATTTTCAGCTTATGAAGGGCTTCACAGAAACACTCTACTTTCAGATAGCAGGGGAAACCTGTCATGGAAAAGGAATTTTTTGCAGGAAAGCAACAAGTAATATATCTGTTTCTAGGATTCATGAAGAGCAACTGGGGCTTACACAAGATGCGCTGAAGTGACTGATCTGACGTAGCCTAGTGAGGTCACTCAAACCACATGGTACAGGAGATTGTCTCAAGTCCGCCCATTACAAACATCATTCACCGTGATCTGCCTAATCTGTCTAATCTGCCATAAAACCTCAGCCAAAGACTAGAACCGTTCTAGCTATGAAAGCAAAAAATAGCCCCAAAGTTAATCAGAAGCAACTTTCTGTGCATTAAGAAAGCACTTTCTTAGAAGCAAAAAAAAAAAAAGAAAAAAAAGAAAAGAAAAGAAAAGAAAAATAAAATAAAATACTATGGTTAAAAATAATGTGTTCTAATAAGGCATAGAGCCCACACGCAAAGGAAAAGAAAGCTATGTAATCACAATCTTTAAGGCTTCCTCGAATGCTACTCGCTCTGTTGGCTGCAATTCCACACCGTCTGGAAGACGAGTGCTGGGCAGGTGACTCCGTGACTCAGAGGAGTCATCACCACGAAGTCGGGCAGTAGCACAGACATCTCCGGCTCTTCACGCCGCCTCTTATAAAAGTTGCTGATAAGTTCGAGAGATGAGGAAGGATGTAGAAAACAATTCTTTTCTTCCCATCAGTATCCATCCTTTTTGGTGGATTCTCCAGTGAGGCAAACTGAGACCACGACACGGTAAAATGAGGTATTGACACAATAAATGTTCATCAGGACTTCTCTCCTTGCTTGAGCATCTGTGAGCATTGCTAGTGTTGTGCAAAGAGTAGTTTATTATACATCATCCCCTTAATTCTCAATCCAACCAAAGTTAACTTATTTCATGATCTCCTCATCCACGGAGAATAAACAGCACAGAGCCAGACGCTGTGGCCTTCTCCCCACGGCCCACCTCTTCCCTCTCCACCAAATGACCTCCCTGTGAACTTAAACACACGGCTCAAAGCGCCATACAAGTGTCTTGTTGGCATTTCTGTTGGCATGATTTTGGTGAACGGTTCAGAGTGTGATAGTGTGTGTGCGCGCACGCATGTGTGTCTGTGTATGTGAGAAATGATATGTTAGACTTCAAAAAGCAAACTACAAACAAATCCAGAAACGGTGCCGATCTACAGATTTCAGTATTACGACAAGTTTCATGCACATACGGATACATTCAAAAGAAAAACACAAACAAACCTACTGAATCAGTTCTATGTAAAATATGGTAGAAGAAGAAGATGGGGAAGTTCTACGGAAGGATGCAAAGCTGTGTACTATACACTATGTCCGAAGACATTCAAATTTTGGCTTTTGAAAATTCCAATTATATTTAAAGACAGGAACAGACATGGATGAGATATCCAAAGCTGTGTCCACCTAGTCGAATGTAATTAAACTAATGTCTAACATTTATGGGGAAATAATAGACACTTAATTCTGTACCAAATTCCCCTTTTGAATGTCTGCATAAACCAAGAGGCAGGGCTTTCTGGATATCAGATCAGTTTACAGGCATTATAAAAACATAACAAACTTACACCAAAACAAGACCAGTCAGTGTAAGTAAGTGTAGTATCCAGGCACCAAGAAAGGAGGAAAGTCTCAGAAAAATAAGGGAGGTCTCAGTGTTTTGTCCAAAATTCCAGAAACTGCCCATTTATGGCATGTACAAACAAAAGGGAGGTGTTGAAATGTCTACCAGTGTTTTATGTTTTAACAATATTAAAATCAGTTAGGATTTGTAGGAACGCAACATTAAAACCATAATGTAAAGAGTAGGAACTCAAGGCCAAGGCTAGAACCAACTCAAATCATGAGCTAACATTGCCTGTTTCCTCCACCAAGACTTCAAGTTTGTCCAGTAATTTACACTGTGGTTTCTCGACCAGCTTTGAGATTGGGTGCCGAAAACTGGCGCCTCATCCTCGGAGGTGTCACGAACTGGCTACAGTGGCCGGGCTTGTCCGTCTGCTTCTGACACGAACTGGCTGCGCTGCCCTCGAACTGACCGCCAGTGCCATGATTACAGTAAGACTGACGGTGCTGGTGAATATGGCGCTTCGCCTGGAAAGTCTGCAGATCAGCAGTGGGGTGACCACTGTGGGAATTTAATGATTCTGAGGAGGCAGATGCCTGGCAGCGCGTATTTTTCGGTTGGCCATTATTGAGAGAATTGCTTCTCCAGCGCAACTGAGGTGGCTGGTGTTGAGGGTTAATATGCTGCTTGGTAACTTGGATGTGATCTTGACATCGTGCGCCCTGAGAGCCCCACGGTAACTGGGGATCCTTAGAAGTTGCTCTACCCCCCTTTTCTTGGCTCTCCTCTTTATTTCCTTTCCTTCCGTCTTCATCTTTTGGGATTCTAAGCTCTATGACCTCATCTTCTGTTATGATGATATGCGTCCCAGGGCTCCAAGAGTTTCTGTGCTTAGGGTTGCTCTTAAAGGGGAACCGGGGCTTGCGGTTCTCAGGAGGGATGAACCTGTGAGGTACGTTCTGCCTACGCAGCTGCTTTGCTATCTCCTGCTGTTGCAGATTCTTAAAGCGGATTTGCTCTTGCCTCATCCAGCGCAGACGTCCGCGTCTAAAAGCTGGATCCCCGTTCATGAGCTGGGAAACGCGCTCTTCTTTCCCAAGTTCTCCACTGTCCCCTCTGCTTCCATCATTTTCAGACTTGCTACTGGCACCAGCGCCCACAGGTTCCTTTGCTCTGTGGTTTCCTTGGCTTTTCTGTTCCTGAGATCCAATCAGTGGCAAGACTTTCTCCATTTTGAGCATTTTGTTTCTTAGGGCTTTTATTTCCTCATCTTTCATGTTATTTTGCTTTTTTACTTCTTGCAAAATATCTTCCAGCTTGTCGATGTGAACCTTGAGGTCATCTACATCAGTTCCACCTTTACCACTGGCCATGACGTCTTCGATCTTCTCATCCCCTACACCAACAGTGTCCCAGACATCCCTGGCCACTGCCCTCCACGAGTCCCGCTCATTGGGATCTTTCTTCCCATACATGGCACAGAGCTCTTTCATCTTAACAATGGCCAAGGCTTCAATCTCCTGCCGACTGTGCCTAAAATCGTTGAGTGCAACCTCATAGCATATCTCTTTTACGGCCTGAATCTTAAGATCTGAGATGGTGACCCACTTGGAATCTTTGCTCAGGCGCCGTCTTTGGGGGATTTGATACATTTTAATTGGCTCTCGTTTCTTCCCACTGCTAGGGAGGCCACATTTTTTAACAATGGTTTGTAACTTGCTGGGAGGTAGCTTTTCTCTCAGAGAAGTAATCAGTTTCCAGCTCTCTTCACAGGACCTCTTGTCAGAATCGTCCCCGCTATCAGAATCCGCGTCCTTTGGAAAAACAAAATCAAAAAATGGCCCCAAAATAACCAAAATTAAAATGTAAAAAAGGAAAATCAAATTGAAGAAAAAACAAGCAAAAAAGTCTTAACCAAATTTAAAACCAAAACCAAAAAATAAATAAAACTTAAAAAAAAAAAGATAAAATAAAAAACCCCCTAAGTGGTGTGTAAGTTTATCAAGACTTATGTATATATATACACAGGTCATTAATATAAAGATTTGCTTGTTTAGTAACACTAATGCGAATTCTCACTTTCTGGCTTAAGTGATGAAATGTGCAATCCAATTTCTTAGGAGGATTGATACAGTGACAGTCCCCTCTAAGGTCACGTGACATCATTAACAAAATGCTGTAAAGTCACACCTGCGGAAGTGCAGTAAAACCTGCGCCCCGCACATGCTGACACCCCATGCAGCCATGTCCCCACATTTGCCTTGGTTATTGCTGTTGCTTCTTCCAGAAACTCTTTCCCCCATGAGCGGGCACAGATGCCATACAAGATGTGACGAGCAGGCGGATTAACAAAGGTTAGTAAGGCTGTAGGATGCCACGTTTTGTTTAGCTTTACTAAAAAGAGCAGCCCTAGAAAAAAGTTAGAAGAGGAGAAGGTAGAAAAAGAAGCAGTCAACAGGGATGATGTTAAAAATGAGTCCCTATTAGCAGACCACACAGGGTTCTCATCAACCAAATTGTTTTTCTAGAAGACAAGTGAGTTTTGAAACTATGCCTTCCATGAGCTTATACTGGATTTACTATTTTCTTGTCACGTTAAATTGATGTGCTACATTTGTACAATCAATGTTTGTTATCTAGAGAACAAGGAAGCATAAAAAAAGGATCCTTACAGTGGGTCTGCTTTTTTGATTTCACACAGTTAAACCAATAAACACTTCACCTCTAAAATTTTAAGAAGTTTCCAGAACATAAATTAAGGTAGGCAAATATACTTTCATTAAACATCACTTAAAATTCCCCAAGAAATACTTTAATAAATATGGCCTAACGATGTTTTCTATCTATGAAAACCCATGGCATTTCTAGTTATTTGAGGAATATCACTTTAAGTGACAACTCTTTTTCTATCAGCACATAAAACAAAAAGATTATATTCCACTTAAGTAAAACAGATTCACTTTAAAATGCTGTCTCTAATTCTGTTTTTCTGGCTATGTTTGCACTTTCCCTCTTTTTCAAAAACTTTAGTTGGGCAGTCAGGCTGCTGTTTTACTTCTATTTTAGGCCCAAGTAAAACTGCAGCCCAGGAGTGCTGGGGTGGCTCAGCCGGTTAAGTGTCTGCCTTCTGGGATTGAGCTCTGAGTCAGGCTTCCCCGCTCAGCAGACAGCCTGCTTTTTCCCTCTCCCTCACTCAGATAAGTACGTAAAACCTTAAAAACGAACAAACAAGCAAAACAGCAGCCTGACTGCCCAACTAACTAGTCTTCAAGGGCTATCTGGATAATAACCAATTGTTCTTAACACAAGCACATCTTTATAACATGAAAACAATGTTGGATCTACACAAAAACAATGCTAGATTTAGAATTCCCTACGGAATTAAGGAAGGGTTAAGGAAGAATTTCAATTCAGGAACTAAAAGTTCCTTGGAAAAGAAACTATTCCCTTAGAAAAGTAGCTCAGGATAGTCTAGTTAAAAAAAAAAATCTTAATACTCTCTTTTACTTCGCTGTGATTACTAAAATTATCTCTAGTAAATGGTATTTTGCTTTCTAGGCCAAAGAGTCCTATCTACAGTTACTTTCTACGTACAATTATTTCCAAAAAAATAACGTTTAACAGTAAGGACAATAATCTGGTCCCTGAATTTGTTGGCACTGATCTGTATTATTTCTGTTGGTCTATAAGCGGCTACTAAACCCATTTATAATCCCCTTTCTAAATGAAAATTTAACAAAAAGCAGAGTTAAATGTAGACTTTACACTGTTTTTTTCATTTTTAGTTTAAACTCAGAATGTCTAATCTGAAGTGATAAAAGAGAACATTAATAAACATTAGAGAAAAAAATGTCCCTGACTGCTAAAAAAGGTTCTTACCAGTATGTATAAATTAAGTTATACAGAACATAACATACTGACTGTTCGCACATAACTGACAACTATCACTCTGTCCCCACCCCGGCTTCTTTTCTTTTCCTTTTAAGATTGCTCAAGGATGAAATGAATCCTATCTACTTCACAACGTAACAAATACTCTAATCACTGCTTTCATTATCACACTTGAGAGACAGAGATTAGGTCTTTAAACTCTAAAATAAAACGTAAATAAATAGGAAAGTCTACATAAATCCAAAGGAACTCAAATTAAATGGCCATCACTGTCATTCTTTTTAAAATACTGTCACATTGGGGCGCCTGGGTGGCTCAGTCAGATAAGCGGCCAACTCTTGATTTTGGCTCAGGTCTGATCTCAGGATTGTGAGATCAAGCCCCACATTGGGCTCCGTGCTGGTGCGGAGCCTGCTTAAGATTCTCTCTCTCTTCCTCTGTCCCTCCCAAGCCCCCCAATAAATAAAATAAAATAACACAAAATAAAATACTACCATATTGTCTTCGTAGAATATGTTCTCCTTACAGCCCCGATATCACATACTGACCATGATACTAAAAATTCTGTATGCAAAGTTTATGTGCCACGATGTCCACCCTCTCTCATGTCAAAAAGGATTTAAAGATATTTAGATTCACTTATTACAGGGTTGGAAAAACTACTTAGGTCTGGCCAATTCATGTCATTAAATGACGCTTCCAATTTCATTAAATCTCAATGCAAAGGCCTCCTGAAGAGACTCTGCAAGAAGCTTGTGCGTAAAGAAGAAAGACACCTAAAAGACATAGGTGAAAAAGCAAGCACAGAAAGGACCAAGTGCGTAATAGAGGACTAACCAGAAGAGAACGTTCAGCAGTGCGGTCATATGAGGCATTTGGGAAACTATCATAATAGAAAACTCGTGAGCCTGAATTCCATTTTTTAATGTTGTCATTATACAAAAATGATTACATATAATATTAAATACATATTTACTGAATAATTATTCTTGTATCCTCTCAGTGTTTATTCATAGGGTGCATTCAAAATGTACACGTTGGTTGACCGATACAGGGTCATAAAAATATATTTTCCATTCAGTATTGTTACTGCTATTCTTCAGGCCACGGCATTAGAAATCAATTCCTCTGGAGGACAAGAAATCCGAGTGGAACGGACAGCTGGACTTAGGGGAGGAAAGCAACCTCCTTGCTTTAAGGAACTGCTCTTGAAATCCTAGCTTGCTCTCAGATACACAGAACACAGGACAACCAGAACCGGATCACTTGCAGACTAAGGATGTCCCCTGGAAACTACATATGTCTTAGAGACATTTACTTTCTCTTTATTTGACGGTCATCATCTGTATTTCAGACCAAAGAATGGTCATCAGCTCTTGGTTATGGGCAACCCCAGCCACCATCATTCTTTCTCACCTGGAGACTCAAAGGCTGATCTTGGGATCAGCCGCACCGGCATCACCTGGGAGCCTACTAGAAAGGAAGACTCTCGGGTCCCACCCCAGACCTACTGAATCAGCATCTGCATTTTAACAGGACTCCCAGCTGGCGAGCTGCTCTTCTTACTGGACAGAAAGAACCCTGAAGCAATTCAGAAGCCCCAAGATCAAGCCTCAGACCCCATGACTTAACAGGTGTTTTAAGAGTGAGCAAGACAGCACGTTTTTAGCCTTGGTTTCCTCAACTGTAAGTTGGAGGTAATATTACTCATTTTATTTACACACACACCTATCAAGGAGGGCTGTTTTGGGAATCCAAAAAAGAAGAAAGAAAATGATGGATGTTAAAGCTCCCTGTAAATTACAAAGCACTATACAAATACAAGGCACTATGGTTAACGATACACACAGCTTAATGATACCTGTCCTCATTTAATCTGTCACAGACCATCAGAGGCATGTTATTAGATTATACATTATTAAAAGGCTCCTCATGTGTCAAAACCTTTGAAGCGCCTATCACACTGCAGTCAAATCCTTCTGTTTTCATTAAAAACTAAATGTCAACTAGGCCTCATAAAGGGATTTGAACATTGCTATTATCTTGCCCCAAATACCTGATTTATTTTTTCTTGGACTTCACTACAGTTTCCAAGATAACAAACTAACTGGTTTAACACACTGCCAGGCCTCAGAAATGAGTGGCCCTGGAAAAGCCTACTTTTGCTTGAGCCCTTGGCATTTCTGGCCTATTTAGCACCAGCCTCTCTTCCCCAAAGCAGAGCATGACCAGAAGGCTGCAGTTCACGTGTAGTATTTTAGACGCTATGTTTTATGCTAAGGGAAGCAACCCTTAGAGAAAGTATCCCAGCTTTCTCTTTATCTTAAAAGAAGCCTATGAGTCTTAAAAAATCCTAAATTGTACCCACAGTACCAAAAGGTTTATTTTATCTTTCTCTTACCTATCAAATGAATGCCAAGAAGTTTTTATGACCAGGGCTTTGTTAACCTAAGCTGGATAGTTTTAAAAATGATAATCTAACTAATGGGTCAACTTATTTATTCATGAGATTCAGGTTCTATCAAACTTAGAGAATCAATCCACATCATAAAATGCTAAATAAACCCATTAGCATTGTAAGCTACAACCTTAAACCAACTTTTCAGCTGCTCACCCAAATCTCTCTCAACCTGGAGAAACCAGGCTTCCTCCTCCTGAGTGGATTGTGTAGCCCCTGCTTCCCCTGCCATCCCACACACCACAGAGACCCTTATTGAGAATTCAGACTCCATGCAGGGGGACAGAAAAGGATTAACACATGCAACTGTGCAGCAACACTTTTAGACACAGTTTAACTAAAAAAAGAAAAAGGAAAAAAAAAAAGTCTGCCCAGCATAAGAACAATCCCCAAGTCAGCCCAAGAGCAGAGAATTAGTACTATCAGGTGATCAGAAACAAAACCAAGGCAAACACCCACCAAATTCAATATTCAATATAATTATCATTAAAAGAATCACCACTGATGCATACTCAAAAACCACGATCAAGAGGCAAAGCCTACCAGAAAAGCTCCCATTAGTTCCTCAGAAAGCACTTGGTTTTGCTAGAACTAAAGATTTAACTTTAAGACAGAAAAGGCACAAAACTGTACCTTTACGGACACTTTTTCAGACAAAGGCTACCAGGAGGTGTAAGTTCATTCTCCATTAAGGAAGTGAGAGAACAGCATATGGTATCAGTGAGAGCTGGACAAGCAACTGGGCGGGTGCTCATCTGTGGACCAGGGAAGGTCGGAGAGCAAGCTGCCGTTTTCCTAACAGAGAATTCAGGATGGACTCCTACCAGTCTCTGCTGCTCCAAGAGAAGATCAGCTTCTTCCTTCTCCTTTTTGTATAGGATCTCCATCTCCTGGAGTCTAGAAGGAAAAGAAAAACGAGAGAGGAAAGAATAAATTGTGAAATCACCGGGCTGCTCGACGAGTGCTCTATACCGTATGTTTAAGAGAGGTGAGAGTCGTGGGGCCACATCATGTTTGTGAATTACCTTTTCTCCATCTCCTGCTTCATATCAATCCCTTGTTTTTCCAGAAGTTCTCTCTGGGCAAACGTCCAGTCCACAGGTTCAGACGGGGTCTCAGCAGAAGGCGTCTTCTCCCGCTCTGCCCGTGCTTGCTCCGGGTGGTTGAAACGGAACACATGGTTTTTACCCATGATAATACGGTTTCCTAGCACAAAACAAAAACAGTTAAGAAGCCATTTTTTAAATGTACACCCATCTAGATTAATAACCTCACTTTCCCTCCCTTTCCCTAAGGCAAAAAGACAGCTTTTGGAGTTTTACAAGAACAGAAATCCTAATTCCATCATACTTCAGTCTTTATCTTATTTTATTTGTAATTAATTTTATTTTAGTTTTTCAGTGTTCCAAGATTCACTGTTCATGCACCACACCCAGTGCTCCATGCAACACGTGCCCTCCTCAATACCCACCACCAGGCTTGCCCAGACCCCACCCCCCACCCCTCCAAAACCCTCAGTTTGTTGCTCAGAGTCCACAGTCTCTCATGGTTCATCTCCCCCTAAAAATATGGAACGCTTCACAAATTTGCGTGTCATGCTTGCGCAGCGGCCATGCTAATCTTCTCTGTATCATTCCAATTTTAGTGTATGTGCTGCCAAAGTGAGCACCATACTTCAGTCTTTAAACAAAGGGTCAAAAATTCAAGAGTTCCTCACACAGATTTCAAACCTTTCCCAGTCTCAGGGGTGCCTGGGTGGCTCAGTCGGGTAAGCACCCAGCTCCTGATTTCGGCTCAGGTCGTGGTCTCAGGGCCCGAAAATGGAGTTCCATGTGGGGCTCCCTGCTCAGCAGGGAGTCCACTTCCTCCCTCTCCCTCTCCGCACACTTGCATGCACTCTCTCTCAAATAAATGAATAAAATCTTAAAAAAAAAAGAAAGAAGAAGGAAAAAGGAAAGCACTTAAAAAAAACCCCAAAAAACGTTCCCCTTCTCACCTGAGCGCAGCTGAACAGGCTGGGCCACTCTCTTGCCATTTACATAGGTCTCTGAGCGGTCACAGGGCTCTAGAGTCACAATAACTAAGAAGAACAAACTAGTATTAGCATCGCAAACCACTGGAATAAAACAGCGGAAAAAAGATGCCTATAAAGATTCAGGGTAACTAGAACACACTCATGCAACCATCCAAGTGGCAGACCATGTGCATGTATACAGTATTTCACTTTAGAGTATCAAAACCAGGGGTGTGGCTAAGAAATTTAAATGATTTTGACAAACCTCAGAAGAAGATGGGAAATGTTAGTTTTGGTGATATCTGACAGTTCAGTCCATAAAACTGAAAGCCATCAGAAATCTTTATAAGATATAGGTGCTAACCAGAAATGTAAAATCAAAAGCAGCTAACATTTTGATTAAAGGAATGAGTCATATTGTACAAAAATACCATTAGATTATTATTTTGTTAGTAATCCAGGCAAAAATCAAGATTGACTTTTTCTTCCCTTTTAGATAAAAATAAATTCTGAGTTTAGAGGTCCTTCAAATCTCCCACTACCCAGGATATTTGTTCCTTTCTTACTTGTCTATTAAATAATTAACATTCAAGACCAAGCCTAATTGCCTATGTCCCCACTCAGTTCTTGGCAGTTACAAAAGGGCTCCTTTTGTCCAGGCTATTTTCATGTAAAATAGCTATGTCCCTCCCTGAATTTGTAAGCAGGCCAGGTTTCTTCATTTTCAAATATTAGATTGTACAAGAAAGTATCACTGAGAGAGACAGGGAATAGCAAGCCCCAGGGATTTCTAGTAATATAGAATGAAAAGGTTGTTGGAAAAGCTGCGCCAGGAACTCTCACCGTCCCCACTGTTGTTTCTTTCGCTCCGGAAGATACAATGCTCTTCTTGAATGTGAGCCCCACTCAGCACGATGTCCTGGCGCCGCTCAGCATCTGCTTGGCCAACCCTGAACACAAGGGAAAGTGTTTCCCAGGGAAATTCAGATACAAAAAGCACTGAAAACAATGAACCTCTTTTTCCCAAAGAATATTCTTTAGTATGTACAAAAAAGGTATTGCTTCTTTTTATCAGAGGCTTTCAACTGCAAATTTTATTTTCACATATGATCAACCTCCCTACATTAGAATAAGAAACCAAGGAGCAAGGATACATCAATGTAACTCACTGAGCTTTATAAAAAGACACTAATTAGTGAACTAATCTCCCTAATGAATTCATATAAGTTAGAAAAAAAATTTTACTTAGGGTTTTTAGGGAAAACTACATGTTAACTGGTTCAGAAGGCTAAAGCACTTACATAATTTGGGAAGACAGGATAGTTTGTAACTATTTCAGGCATGAAAAACAGCAAATCATTACAACAAATTTTTCAACAAATAACTTTCCTTTAGTTATTCAATCATTTAAGAGAACAGAACACAGTAAGCCAAAAGAAACAAATATACCTTGTAATTCCATCTTTGATGTAATAAAGCAGGCATTCAGACATTAATGGGTCCTCATTGAGGTTAACAAGATGTGGGGTCTGAAAAAAGGTACAGATGATCAATTTGGAGCAAGTACCACTGGGCGGGCAGTGACAGTAACAGTGATCTAGGAGGCCAATGGCTTCCCGGATTACCCACATTCTCTAGAAGAGGGATGTCTTTTATTCCTAGTTCCTAGCTGCAATTCCACTTCAAAAAGAAAATACTTGTCTTCAGGCCTTCTCAAACCGCACTAATACATTCTATTTAAAAACATGAGTTCAGGGATAAAGCACAAGAACCAATTCTTGATAAGGTCAAAGCAAGAAGAATACAAAAGAAAAAAAAGGACAGGACAATTCTCTGGATGGGTTAATCATAATTTTTAACTATCTGGACAAAAATCTTGAAGAGTAACAAAATATGCCACCCCAAAATATGCCACTTTGACATATTATTTTGAGCTGAAGGCACCTAAAAAAACAGCAAACGGAGGGAGAAGCTTTATCTGAACCCCCTCTCCCATCTGAAGACAGGTCCTCCTAAATGGCCTTGGTTGTCATGTCCCCTGGGGAGTCCATCAACCAGGGAGGAGGGACTCGTATCCCAGGAAAGGACCGGAAGTGGACACCACCCTCAGACAGACTTTGTCACAAATGATCACACCATGCATCTATTCTCCCAAGGGCCCCTTCATCTTTCCTGAAAATCATTTATTCCCTCCTGAGATGCCTACATGCCCACTCCCTTTTCCCTACTAGGATAGTAATTAAGTCTGAATTCTAAGCCATCTTGGGGAATCATTCACTCTCCCTTGGGTAGCTCCCACACACAGATGAGGCAAATAACGTTAATAAGATTATTTTTTATTTTCTCTTATTGACCTTTTATTACAGGGCTCTCAGCCAAGAACGCAAAAGGGTGGAGGGAAAATTATTTTGCCTTCCTACAATCTCCAAAAATACTTAATTTTTCATTTACTTTATAAAAATGCTTTGTGGTTTTTTTTTTCCCCAAGATTTTATTTATTCATGAGAGAGAAAGAGAAAGACAGCAAGAGAGAGCCATAGAGAGAGAGCACAAGCAGGGGGAGAGGCACAGGGGGAGAGGGAGAAGCAGACTCGCTGACAAGCAAGGAGCTCAATGTGGGGCTCCATCCCGGGGCCTCTGAGATCATGACCTGAGCTGAAGACGGATGCTTAACCCACTGAGCCACCCAGGCACCCCTATAAAAGTGCTTTAAAAAATGGGGTGATTGGGTGGCACAGTCAGTTGAGCATCCAACTCTTGGTTTTGGCTTGGCTCATGATTTCAGGGTTGTGGGATCAAGCCCCGCATTGGGCTCTGCGCTCAGGATGCAGTCTGCTTGAGATTCTCTCACTTTCTCCCTCTGACTCTCCGCCCCCTAAAATAAATAAATTAAAAAAAAAATGTCCCCACATCTCCTGGGATTTCCCTCTATAATTTTTATCACTTCTTCCATGGTCCCAGTTACTGTCTTTAGTTTATTAGTCTTTACCTTAAAGAAAAAATTAAAATTACTGACATGCAACAATATACACATCTTGTAAAAATCCTCTTCATCTAACTCTAATATTTCTAAAATCATTGAAAAACCAACCTTCTTTGGTGAAAATACCCCACTGGAATCCAAAAATAAGTCACAAGGTCTTGGGGTCAAAATCTACTCAAGATAGTGCCAGCAAATGTGGAAAAATGAAAGAAGAATCAGATGAGAGGGTTAAGAACAGAGAATGAGAAAGGTGATTAAACAGAAATTAGAAAAAGCT
Organism: Nasua narica; assembly: GCA_028533885.1. Classification (NCBI taxonomy): domain Eukaryota; kingdom Metazoa; phylum Chordata; class Mammalia; order Carnivora; family Procyonidae; genus Nasua; species Nasua narica. The sequence goes on along the minus strand of CM052798.1, from coordinate 6,589,611 downwards.
CTATATCAGCATCTGCCTCTGTAGTTTAAGACCTCTGCTGGTTTAGAAAGTCAACGCCCTCTGTGGACAGTGTTCTTTAAAGCCCACTGGCCTCAGAAAAAGGAAATCCTGGAAACAGGTTTTGCTTCCCCTTGCCTTAAAAGTATTTCTCCCCCAACCCAGTTTTATGGAGGTATGATTGACAACTAAAAATTGTATACATTTAGGTTGTACATGATTTTTTTAAGGTATATCAAACGTGTCAGTTTAATATACATACACATCATGCAATGATTACCACAATCAAGTTAACACATCAGAAACAGGTTCTAAAACTGAATTTGGATGTAGTCAGTGGCGTATCCCTTCCTTTCCTAAGTAAGTCTAGAAAGTTAAAACAACATGCATAAAATTAAGGTAAGAAAAAGCTTTGGAAACAGAGATTTCAGTGTGGAATTCCATGCTATTTATATCACAACACTTATTTAAATTATTTATGACTTGTGTTAAATGTCACAGTTTTACAAGTTGTTACAAAAATTTTCTTTATATTGTTCTTAACACTCAAAGATGTTGTAAAATCTCTCAATATACACAAGGCACAAATCTGATCAAACCTATAACTGCTAAAATCTCTACAATCCTTAGTATGCTGTCTCAATAAATAAAGTCTTCCTGAAGGAATCACTATTAAACTGAAAATCACAAACCGTTCGCAGTACAGACACACAAAATACCGTTACTGTTATTCCAGTTTTAAAATATGTACCAAAAATGTCTTTAAAACATTCTTCTTTGTTGAAAATAATGCAACGAAATTCCTAAAAAAAAGTTATGTGACCTTGACAGAAAAACCAAACCTAAAGAATCCTAGCAAAAACCAGGAATGTTTCCTATCTCATAAAAACAAAAATGGAAACCCCCCTGCCCATTCAATGCCAACCTAGAGAGATCATCATCAGACCCCACAGAACATGTGGAAGTCTCTGATAGCCAAGCTGGGGTCATCTGAAATGAAGAACCATTTATTACTGGCATGAATATATTTGCTTTGTAAATCAATAAAAACAATAATTTGATAATCGTTTTCCAATATCTAAGAATAACTAGGAAACAACTTAGTAAAACAAAACGAAACAAAAACAACAAAAAAACCCCAAAAAACAAACGACCTTACTATTCTAATTAGCTACTACCTAACAACTAGGTATCTACTACCTAACAACGAAGATTATATAAGTGGGAGGGTAACTACTGGAGTCATTTTTTTAAAAAAGCTAAGAAAGGAGCAGAGGAGGCTAGAAGGGTGAGGACATTATACGCACTATAATGGCTATCTGTAACACAAGCTACAGAACCAAACCTGCGTGGTATTTTTCTACACAAACCTGAATAGATGAAATTGCTTCCAAAGAGTTATAAATCAGGGCTGCTGGCATCTGTGGGAAAATCTACATAGAAAGAGTAGCCAAACTGAAGCAAGGTATGCTAGGTGAGAGGCTGGGAATTTAAGAGAAAGCGACAATGCAGATGAGTAAACATACTAAATCATGACTGAAAGTTAGATTTACTGCCTTGGCTTCATTTTATAAACAGCACACACAATAGGCATTTCAGAAATAGGCTGCCCCTGTACTGTAATATGAAATCAGAAATTAAGCCAAATCTCAGGATAAAATGAAGGGAGGAGGAGCCAGCCCTGAGAGACCGGAAGTGCCTCAGTGACCAAGACAGATAGGAACTGCTTCTATTCGGTTGAGTTTCACAACAGTTTCCTACCTTCTTAGGTGAAAAAACTCCCAGGGTTCCTCCATCTTCCCGAATGGCCACTCCCATCTCAGCCAACAAGGCCTCCCTAGAAAAACAATAAGCACATCAGAATACCAATACCAAAATGTCAATTAAATCAGTCTCCTATGAAAAGGAGAGTAAAGCATGCAAAGCAAAAACTATTGTCTGTGTTAGTAATACACATGTGAAATATCTGTCTATCCCACCATTCATGAGAATTTAAGGGAAACAACATATTCAAAATAAGTTTTGTTCCCATGTTAGGTAAAGTTGTTATTCACTCAAGAACTTTGTCTCATCTAACTTTGGAGGCAGACAGTAATTCATAAATAACATATCTATTAATATTAAAGAAGGAAGACAGGAATATTCCTGTCTTCCTAGATGTTAGACATCTAACATGTCATCTAACAATAACATTCCAATCTTCCTAGATGTTAGACATCTAACTCAAAGAACCATTTCTTCAAAATCTAAGAAAGCAATCAAGAAGTGACTTGGATATATGAAGGTTGTCTGTAAATGTGATTTTCTCAGATGGGATGTTCCCAAGCCCAACATCACGGTGATTCTAGAATTCTAGCTTAAGATCCCTATAATAAGAATATTCTAATTGTTTGATACATCCACTGCATCCATACACCAGCACTCACTTCTACCTCATCTTCCATGAAGGGGGAAGACAGGTCTGACCTTTTTTAATGTATATTCTTCACAATAAGAAAAGTATTATTTCGGGTTACATTCACCTTCATGGTAGAGAACTGAGAGGTTAAAATAGAAAAGGGATTTTAAAAGTCTGTAATTCATGGGGCGCCTGGGTGGCTCAGTGGGTTAAAGCCTCTGCCTTCAGCTCAGGTCATGAGCTCAGGGTCCTGGGATCGAGCCCCGCATCGGGCTCTCTGCTCAGCAGGGAGCCTACTTCCCCCCTCTCTCTGCCTGCCTCTCTGCCCACTTGTGATCTCTCTCCTTTCTGTCAATAAATAAATAAAATCTTAAAAGCAATTCAAACTATTCGCCTCCTACCAAAGAGGTTCTATAAAACATAACTCATAGACAATCATCAGAGAGCTTTATTATTTAAGCCTTCATCAAATGCAGTTGTTTTACAAAGTAAAAAACTCTATCCCAGAGTATGTGGGTGGCTCAGTTGGTTAAGTGTCTGACTCTTGACTCTCGATTTCAGCTCAGGTCACGTCTTGGGGTTAGGGGATTGAGCCCCGCATTGGGCACGATGCTGGGTGTGGAGCCTGTTTGGGATTCTCTCTCCCCCTCTGCCCCTCCCCTACTCTAAAAAAATAAAATGTTTACCAAAAAAACACAAAAACCAAAAATTCCTCTATCCCTCGATATCTTCCATTTTACATGGAGCCTGAACACAATGCAGTACGGTAACGAGCACAGGACTCTCCAGAGAACGTCTGACTACGAAGGCTCTGCTGGGGGAAGGCCCCAAGCAGGCTGGGTTCTGTTCTGCTCTGTGGTTCCAGCTCAGAACCTTCCAGCTCAACTTCTCCCTCTATTAAAGGAACTCCAGTTCCCCTGAGAATGTGCCCCCGAGACACCCGAGAGCTTAACTGACCTCTCCATTCTGATGGCTTCTGTTTTACGCAGCTTCTCTTCCCAGGTCTCATTCAGCTCAGCAATGATCTTCTCCGATTCCTAAGAGGAAGTCCACAGTTAAAGCGGAGGAGAGCCTTATGATGTAACACGTTATGTCTAGGAAGGACAGCAGGAAGCACACGATGCCCTTTGTGGGGAAAAGGCAGAATCTAATACAATGAGATTTTTTCCTTTCTTAATTTTATGTACAATAAAATTCATGAAGACTAGGTCTAACATTAAATCAGCACGAGATGTATAAATTCTCCAAAGTCCTAATAAAAATACCTAGGAATGAGTGGGTGTAGAAAGAGGAATAACAATAATATCCTGAAATGTAAGACACTATTTCTGACGGCCACTTCTACAAAAGAATAAAGCCACCAAAGGTATTTATTGCTTTTGTTTCACTATAATTTCCCCATAGCACTGATGGGGCTCAGAAAATGTTCCATAAAATATGGCATCTTGGCGTATTGACTATTTTAGGCTGAAGTAATTTGAGAAATGGTATCTGCAAGTATCTGAGGTATCTGAACTCCTCAAGCAGGTTTTAAGACCCTCATGAGAGGAGCCTCCCTACCCCTGGAGGAAAGGAGCATCCTCCTCTCCAAAGATGGAGGAACACTAGGAGGAATCTGAATAAACAGGCCTTGATAAGTTTCCCCCAGGTCCCATCATAATTTCCCAGAACTCTTCCCTCTCTATCAAACCTAGCAAAAAAATGCTCAGGTTTAACACTTTTTTATTTCCTTATGAAGGCTCCCATGTCACATAAAACTTATATTAAAAAAAATTTGTGTACTTTTCTCTCATTAATCTGTCTTTGTTTGTAGAGGGCCCAGCCAAGAACCTGAAGGGTAAATGAATATTTTAATTCCTCTACAACACAATGACCTTCCGAACACAACCCAATACCTAATACAGAAAGGGTTAGTATTAATCTCAGTTGAAGGCATGCAGCCACTAAAGTGACAGTTTCCTAGTCTCCCGCTGAGTTTTTACGAATGCCAGAAATATAAGAACTAAAACATGTTTCCTGCTCTCAAGAAGTTTACTGTATACTGTATATGAGGGAGAGAGAAGTAACTGGTGATTCATTCATTCAATAGTTACACAAAACTGCATTATATATCAAGCCGTTTCAGACAGCTAAGGATGTGGCAGGGAACAAAATCCCTGATTTCATGAAACTTACATTCTAGAAAAGAGACTGAAGTAATCGATTTTAATAAACAATTCCAGTATATAGTACAACAGATAGTGGCAAGTGCCTTGGCAAAAAAGCAAGAAAGGGAAAGGGGTAAATGAGGGAACAATTTGGAATGGGGTTTTCAGAACAGGGCTCACTGGTAAGTTTCTGCGTGAGCAGAGACAAAGAGCAGGAGCCACCACACGTACATGTGAGCGAAGAGGGACGAAGTGCCTGGCCTTTTCCAGGAACCACAGCGCAGCCAGAGCAGCGGGCTTGCAGACCGTGAATGGGCAGGGCAGGAGAAAACAACACAACACTGTGCCACGTGCTAGAACAGAGGTGCTCACAGGTCGCTGGAGAATGAATGGGTGAGCTCAGACTGATGAATGAAGGATAAGTAGGAATCGACTCGGAGGAAAATGGAGGCAGGAGGACAACCTGAAAGGGGGATCAGCACATGCAAAAAGCAAAACTAGTCATGGAGACACAATTAGAAAGTCAGATGATGACGCCCAGGAGCATAACAGTGATGGGATGACAGCTCTGATGACAGCAGCGCTCGTGATTCTGGATGAGAACCCTGCACAGTTTACAAGATAGCTCACTGTTTGATTCACTTAACAGGCCACTGTTAGGAGCCTCTGGGATCTAAAAACATAATTATCTAAATAGAAAGAAACAGTGAGCATGTGACACAGTCAATCCTAAGGTGTCTGCGATTCAGTTTTCCGGAAGGAAGCACAGGAGAATGTAAAAAAAGTCATGAGTGAGAATTACAGGCAGCCGCTGCAAAAGCACAGGAGTCCAGGAGCCGGGAGAAACAAACAGGAGTGCATCGTGATGACGATGGTGAGGGGCAACTAGCCAAGCAGGGCAAAGAGCAAAACCGATGCCCGAAGGAGAAAAGTTAGAAACAGCACAGGCATCAGGGGGCCACTGATAAGCTACTCGTTCAGAAAAGGGTCAGTCACAAAGAGGAAGATGCCAGAACAAGTCCACGGGGGGCGGGGGGGAGCGGGGGAGAGGAAAAGCCCAAACCACCTCGACTGGCCATCACTAACCCTCCGAACACCCACGGAGGCTGAAAGACTAAAACAGCCACCTGAACAGCTTCTCTCCGGCGGCCTCCAAGAGACTGATTTGGCCTGCGGGGCACGCCCCCTCCCGAGCCGAGAAAGGGAACCACGGGCCTCGCTCCGGGCCCGCAACCAAAAACACCCATACAATTTCAGGAGGGAGGAAGATGGCCAGGAAAGCAAGTGTGCCAAGGAACACTGAACGCGGTCAGTAAGCACCTCGAGAGTTATCCTGACAGCTCTAATGGAGCAGCATTAAATGCTTTTGCACAGGACGGTGAGAGGGCAACTGCGGGACAAGCTGGCACCGCACGGCATGTGAGAGTTGGGCTTCTTAAAAACAGCCGGGTAGAAACCTTTACAATCTCAAAATGGACTAGGACAGCAGGCGGCCCACAGAGAGCATCTAGACTAGCGCTTACCATACACAGGGTGGCCCCAAAACCACGGATGCTGGTGACGGAATACAAACTGACCCCTGAGAAACTCAAAAAATTTTTTTTTCCTCCTGGTTGGTTATTTTCAGGAAAAGACCACGTCTAGAAGAGATTTATCTGGCTACAGGAAAGCCATTCTATTTTGGGGCAACTGTAAACTCACCCCAAGGCAGCAAAATCACTCTCTAGGGATCCTGTTTTCATTCTGCTACCAATCCTAATGTGAACTCTCTACTTTTACTTCCCACCTGGAGGATAAATCAGGACATGATCTCTTTGTAAAAAAGAGATTTAATGAGTTAGCTGAATATGGTACTACTTTTATTTTTCACGTTACAATTTTGATGTTGTCTAAAAAGCTATTTTTTAGGGGCACCTGGGTGGCTCAGTCAGTTAAGCCTCTACCTTCAGCTCAGGTCATGATCCCCCAGGTCCTGGGATGGAGCTGGCCTCGGGAATCCCTGCTCAGCGGGGAGTCTGCTTCTCCTTCTCCCTCTGCTCTGCTCCCTGCTCTTGCTTTCTCTCCCTCAAATAAATAAATAAAATCTTAAAAAAAAAAAAAAGCTATTCTTTTTAAAACTCTGAAGAAAGGTTAAAAAAAAAAGACACTAAGCAAAAGTTCAGTGCTAAAAAATCCATTTATTCTAGAACCATTCTAGAAATAAAGAAACCGAGGGCCAGAGAAGCTAAGAGACTAACCTGAGGCCACATTACATCCTGAACCACTAAACCCTAGAGTGAGGTTTCCTGACTCTTGACGCTCTTTCTTCAGTTAAGGCAGAAGCACTAGGTTTTAAAGAAAATATTCTGCAAAAAAAAAAAAAGAAAGAAAAAGAAAATATTCTATAAAACAGCTCACCATCAATTAAGAAAGAGTGAAGGATATTATTTCTTCAAGCCTGAATAGCAAACTTGGCCCAAATAAAACTGAGATGCCAACAGGAAAGATAACTTCCGATCTCTGAGTTGTCAACTTCCTCTGCAGTCAGGCCTGGTACACTGGTGCCCACTGCTGTCCATAACCCACTCTAGAAACCCAACTTATAAGACTAAATTGAAATTGGGATGCATGCTTCAGAAATAAGAAGTCCAGACAATCTTTAAGGGTCCCTCCTTCCTAGAGGTAGTACACACAAAAAAATTCCAAAGAACAGTGACATGAGCCACCTTGTCTTAAAACTCCAAGAAATGTTGGGCTCAGGCACAATTCAACTTTGGTCTCACATCACGAATGTCTCTCTATGTAGCACTCGTTAATAATTATGTTCACACAACTAAACACAACTTAATTTCTTTGTCATGATTCAGTTAAGCTGGCAGAGAAATCCGCAGAACAAATCAGAAATATTTCCATTAAAAAAAATCACAGTTTCAACTGATATTTAAAAGGTTCAACGCTTACTACATGGAACATTCCTTGAAGCCATCAGATAGCCAAGGTTTTACTGTACTGAACATAGTATGCACCATAAGTGTGTTCCAAGTGTGGGGCCCTTGGGCCGCCTAGCATAGCATCTGCCCTTGCGTGCTTCTGTAATGGATACTTGTGGATATTTATAGTTCAAGCCTAAGCGATGGCACTCACAGTACTAACTCTGATGCCAAACTAATAAACAAACACCAGAGCTACTGCACAGTAGCTACAGTTACATATTTAAAACCTTACTCAGTAAGAATCCAAATCAAGGATACATACATTCCAACTCAGTTTGAGTTGGGATTAAAAAACAAAAGCTATTACATTTTACTCTCTTTTGCCAGGGAGGTTTGTGGAAGGGTCGAGATCCCATGTTAGGATTGGGTTACATGGGTCTCTTCCGTCCGGCAAGAAGCTATTCAAAAAACGAAGCAGTAGCAACACATTATGCAAAAAGTATTTGGCCAACTGATCATATTATTTTTAAAGTCAAAAATAAAGAGAAGCAAAGAGAAACAAAATGTTAGGAAAGTGAATTAACCTCCTCTATTCCTGTTTTCCATGATAGTATTTTTCTCCTGCAATATCATGCCTTAGGAATGCAGCTCCTAAACACTCAACAATGAAGTAGTCCAAAAAGGAAGAATTCTCAAGCATTTCTGTTGGATAACCGCAGCCTTGCACTGTGCATGCATGATGCTATCTGCCTGAGGCATTAGAATGCAGGTCTGCTGGACTCAATTCTCACCATTCACAAAACAGGAGCAGAACCAAGGCACTTACGCCTCAGAGGACTGGCGTGCTACATTAAAAACTCAGGATCCAATGCAAAACTATTAAGAAGCAATTTTCCAAAGGTAGGGGAAATGGAAGATTTCACTTACATTGACTTAAAGGAAAATTAAAACGGAAATTTCTTTTCTCACGAAAGTAATATAGTCTTGTTTTGGTTTTGGTGGGAAGTAGGAAGGTTAGGGGGAGGGTTCCTTGAATAATGGCAGTGTTATTCCCCAGAAACTATCTGGAAGACATTGGGTGACCTAATTCTTAGAGTCTGGTTAACGTCTTGACTCCTAACGTTTAATGTTATTTTCAGTTGGCGCCACTTGGCAGTTAGGAAATTTCTTTTCTTTTACACCAAGATGTAAGTTAACAGAAATTATAATCTTATTTGTACACCAAGGCTTTAATAGGCAATATAGTAAGATTCAAAATCCCCAAAGAAAAGGACCATTTTATATTAAATAGTAAGTAAGAGACTTCACTTCCTGCCCGTGGAACCCCTGCATTTTCCTCACTGGCCCAAAGAGAACCCCACACAGCAACTTTGTCACCAATGCCCGTTGTGACACAACACACACATAAAGCCGTCCTGTACAGCCTTCGCTAATGTCTTTATTACAAAATAAAGACAATAAATTTTTGAAACAAAAATTTCAAAGGCAATTTTACAAAAGCAGGAATTGTCCTTTGATTTGTAACAATTAATTAAATGAAAAGATTTCTTTTTTTTTTTAAAGGTTTTATTTATTTATTTGACAGAGAGAGAGATCACAAGTAGTCAGAAAGGCAGGCAGAGAGAGAGAGAGAGGGGGAAGCAGGCTCCCTGCTGAGCAGAGAACCCGATGTGGGGCTCGATCCCAGGACCCTGAGATCATGACCTGAGCCGAAGGCAGAGGCTTTAACCCACTGAGTCACCCAGGCGCCCCAAATGAAAAGATTTCTTACCCTTCTCCCTTTGCTAGGTATATCAGAATTCTATTCACTTTCTACAAACATGTTCTGAAGGAAGAAACAAGATCATTACTTTTCGTTTCTGAAGCACGTTAGGTTAGAATTGAGTAAAAAATGCCAAGGGAAAAGGTAGGCTAAGAATCAGAGGCCCATTCTTCATATAAAACCTTTCTTGGCCTCACCTAAAAACCGAAATGAAAGCATCTGCCATCTTCGGTTATCAAGCTTCGTTCCCTTCCAGTGGTGAAAGGCTCAGCAAACCTTTCCCATCATTCATTCGTCAAAGTGGGTCACTGTTCTCAGCCGCGCTCAAGCAAGCAGCAGTTGCGGGGAGCACGGAGGGCGACACAAAGCGGCCCGCTGGCTTGAGCACAACCACCGCTCCCACAGCTCCCGACAACACCTTCCTTGCCCTCCTCCTTTTCCCTGCTCTGGCACTTGTGAATACGAAGACCCAAAAGTGTGGCTCAAACGATCACCCTGGAGGCCATGAGCAGGGAAAGAAAAAGTGTCTGTGATACCATCACGGTGATAGGATGGCCAGCAGGGTCTGTTCTCCCTGCAGTCTCTGAGCGGGAGGAAGAAGCCAGAAGTCAGCAGGTGCTGCCTCTGCTCACTTTCATACTCACAGAGAGACAAGAACATCCCCAACAGAGCCAACCACAGACGAGAAAAGCGAGGCCGGGTGCCACAGAAGGTGGACCTGCACACGCAGGGCGCAAGCGTGCCGCACGTCGCGGAGGCCCCTGATCCCATGGGCCCCAGCGCAGGAGTAGGCAGCCCTCCTATGGCAGTGATAGGGTTCCAAGACTTCCTACGAACCGCTACAAGTTATCATTTCACATGTCTCTAAATAAACCTTGGTAGAGCTACTCACATGCTCAAACCTTCTTTTGGTTGTCTATTTATTTTAATAACACAAACATGGCTCTATACAGAATTTCATCTTCAAATGAGTCCCTGTGCTTCTCACAAATTAGTCTCCAACTAAATTTCTAACTAAACAATTTCCCTGTGACTTATAAACTATCTACTTATAAATGATCTACTTATCAGTTATTTTCATGGCCAACCAATAATCTGGCCGTACATCTCTCTAATCTCTGCCTGGCCAGGTCATGACTCAAGCATTCTGGTAAAAAGATATTATTAATTATCTTACAAAGCAGCACATTCCATTTTCAAGACACCTGTAAGAGTTAGAAAGTTCTTCCATATCCTGAACAAAAATCTCAGTGATTTTTAAGACCAAGTTCTAAAGGTCTTTGTGAAGCTACATAGTACACCTTTCATTCAGTCTGAATTATTACCTACCTTTAGACGCTCAATGGCTTCCTCTCCTCCAGGTGTGGACATGATCCTCTCCTGAATACTGGTCACAGATGGTAAGCCCACCTGACTATTGAGTGAGCAGGAAGATGGAGATGAAGTAAGGGACCCCATGGATGCTGTGGAAAAATTGCCAGGGCGTTGATTCTCAGAGGCTAGCAAGTACCTATGCTTATTGTTCTGAAAATCTTTCAGATCTGGGAGAAGGAAGAAGGGAAGGCAGAAAAAGTGGAAAAGAGGGAAAGGAGCAGAAGGAGAAAAAAGACAGGAAGGAACACCAGCGTAAGAAAGGATAGCATTAAAGCGCCAAGACAAAGACACATTATAAAACAAAGACAAGTTATAATTGTTCTTCTAGATGGCAGTTCTAAAACGTGTCTGTCTTTAATACTGGTATCCTTGAGGTTAAGAACCACTTCTAAAACTAAAAAATTTAGAAACTAAAAAATTCCAGGGTGGATTAAAATTGAGTTTGGTAGGGAGTAACCAGAGCCTCAGAAGATAATGCTCAGGCACTCTCCGTAAACAGGACATGCTACATTCCTTCTATTCCCTCTACAGCTCCGAATGCACAATGTTTTAGATTTCCACTCTATTAAATCCCAGTCATTTGTAAGGGTACAGGAAGAAAGATGAACATTTATTTATCAGTAATATCAACCTGGCCCAGTATTTTATAGCATTCAGCAAAAATTCTCAAGAAAATACTACAGTTAAAACAAAAATCTGTAGTGTCCTTTGTATAAGCAACATTTCAACATTCTAAAAAGCATCTTGAAAATATGTCTTTTTTAAAAAGGAGAGGTACAAGTAGAAATCACAAGAATTTTGTGCAAGTCCTGGTGGAGAACTCAGGACCAGTTACCTCAACAGGGAAGAACAATTAGCAAATTAATGAAGTTGGTAAAGTTTAAATTCATCTATTAGAGCAAGCAAAAAACAAGGCTGATCACTTGTTAATTATTGCAAAGTGAGGCTCTTACTCTGCCTAACAGTACTACCATGAGTCACTGGTAAGCTGAGTTCCTAGTATGAAATTCAAGTTTCAGGGAAATACTTTCATTTACTAAGGTCTCTAATAGAAATATAAGTTTTATTTTTAAATTTAGTTTTATAAAAAGATCCACAAACAACAAAATTCATTAGTTTGCTGTTTGTACTTTCCTTCATCTGTCATTCTTGTCAAATAGATACCAGAGAAAAACCAAAGTTATCGATTGATTTCTATTTTAAAATTAGCTCATGTTCAAGAATTTGAGAAAACCTATATTGCTTAAAATTCATACCAAAACTAAGTCTTCCTTAAATGATACGAGTCAATGCAGAGAGAGAAAACATTATTTGTTCTCTCCGAGTCTACTTATCTCTATTTAATCAAAGCCAGTTCTTGAAACCCCTTAAAACCAGTGGTTGCTTCAAGACAGTTTGAAAACCACCATCTGCAAATATAGAACATAGGAAAACAAGCAAGTTTTTAAAGGGGGATAGGAACTGGAGCAAAAAATTAGCCATCAGGTGATGGCAGCAAGGTAGGAAAGAATAGGATGGGTAGAGTTTAGCAGGTCCAATGGACACATGCAAGCCCTCAAAGAAATTAAGAGTAGTAGACTGAAATGGAAATTCAGTAGTCAGGGCTGCTTTTCCTGCATGGAGACAAAATTAAAACTTAGTCATGCATAGCTTTTTGGGAGATGCCACAAATGCTCAGAAAAGAGCGAGGCAACAAGCTGATAGCAGCACCACCTGGGGCACAAAAGCAAGAACAAGATGATGTCTTTTTCATATCAGTATCAGTCAGCTTTGGAAATCTCAGACAGAGCTGTTCCAGTCCAAGAGTCACGCTGTATGGGAGTGTCATTGTGTCTTCAAGGCCTGGGCTCATCACGGTGGCCAGGGCTACGTTTCTTTTCTCCTACTGATGCCCTCCCTTCGAGCCCTATTACATGCCTCGTTAAATGAATAAGCAAATCAATTAAAATTTAAAACTTAGCCACAAAGTCAGGATTCTTCATTTCTTCTAAGATAAAAATCCCCTAATGAATTATCTTAAAAGGGTAAGAAATCATGTCCTCACCAACTTAATGATATCTATGGAGAGAATGAGGTGTGATCCTTCATAAAAATGTCATTTCAAACACATATTTGAGACACCCAAGTTTTTAAAATCTAATTTGTAATTCCAGAAAAGGAGGGAAAAAAAGTCTTCCTAACCACCATGTAAGACGAGGCCCAAAATATGGAGGAAACTAACGTAGCACAAGCACAGGTGGGTGCTAAACCAACACTCAGTGCTACTCAGTCATGGACAGTTTAGCCAACTGGAAGTGAAGTACATTCACTAAGGCTCAGAATTACATAGCTAATTTAAAAGGATTTTTCTGTTATATGATCAGACCCTTAAAGGATCTCAAGAGGCCAAAAAGGTAATGATTTTAAAAACTGGGGCTCTGAGGTTACACTATCCAATCTAACTGAGCAGAAACCATGGGATCTCAGCAAATTAACCACTCCAGGCAAGCGGTGTCCTCGAGGGGTAAAATGGGCATAATGGAATCTTTTCCTGAATCGGTGACATGATTAAATGAGATAATACATTCAAGGTTCCTGGAGTGGGGCCCAGTACACTATAAACACTCAGGAAATGTGAGCTGCTGTCATCACTATCATCATCCCTTATGACTTTGGATTCAGTTTAATCACGTAAGTGGAAAAAATGAAGAGCAGAAGCAGCAAGAGACTCTTAAGCCTCTAAACTACTTAATCCACAAACCGAAATTCAGCAGTGTTTGCTGAATGGAGAAGGGCAAAAACAGGATCATTTCTGAATCTACGGTATGCTCTGTCTGGGATTTCCCTGTTAGGATTGCTGGCATGCAAAGCTCATTTTAAGGCTGATCCAGCAAAGGCAGATTAGCAAATCAGAGTACTGGAAATAACCAATACATGAAATACACACATTTGCCTCCACTTCCAGAGTAATCATCGATCAATGGATCAACTGAAGGTAAGCAGGAGGGAAAATACAAGAAGGGTCAAAGTTCAGGTTCAGCAGTGAAACAGAGAGGGAACAGAGAAGCATTTGGCATTGGGGAAGATGAAAAAAATTAACACGTAGAATATATTATCATTTTGCACACTGTATTCACTTAAACTCAGGTGCTAATCAGTAAGAAGAACTAAACTAGAAGAGACTTTGAAAATCTTATTAGAATTTCAAGCAACATTAATTTTTCACTCAAAAAATAAAAATATGCTTTATCAAATACACCCCATATACTATTCTACCTGAATCATCCAGTTAACTTCTGATTAGACATTATGCAGGCAGATCGCGGAGGTTAAAAAAAGATTCCTTTTAAGACAACATTGTAAAATAATATTTTCTGGAAGTCTAATTCTTGAATTTGACAGGAAATGGGTATTTTTCCCTTTGTGTGTTCATAAGGAGCCGGGTGGGGAGTGGTCTTCAATCATTTTGCAGGACGGGAAAGATACCACTCAAAGGTAAATCTTACTCTGAAAGGGGACTGGAATGGTGGGTTTGTTACACATATATTACCACTGCTACATTAATCCAGAGAAGCCCCTAATACAAAAACCAAAATTTCAAGTAACAATTTTACGAACTGATTAATTTCTCAGTGAGAATAAGCTCAACATTCTAAATAAACTTCACTGCTGATCTCAAATGAAAACCTAATAAAAATATAAGCAGTAACATATTTACATTTTAAAAACTAATTTCATGAGTTCAGCTGGATAGACTGGTACATATTATATAAAGCTTCTAAAAAAACAATAAAAAAATATTAAAAAAGAAAGATTCTGAGATCATTTTCATGGGATTTTTTTAAAAGAAAAAACAAAAACAAAAAACCCATTTTCCACCATCTAACTTCATGTGCTTTCATCTAAGTTTAAATACAAGAACCCTGAAGAGGAAAAGATTAGAGTTTGTGTTGATCCTTAATTCACTTACTATCAATAATATCTCCCAGTCCCTGAGCACGAAGAAGGTCCTTCAGCCGTGTCACCTCCTCCTTTAATTCACGAACCAGTTTGGCATTGGGGTCCTCATTGATAACAGCATTGCACTTAATTTGTTTTGCACGATCTGCATATCTATATCCAAAAAGAACATTCATTTTTGCCATTCCTTGGATACTCCGCTTCTCCTAAGTAACATACCATTATTTCTATCTCTAAATCAAACAGCTTGAGAATTTACACATTTTATGAGCCTCCTTACTAATAATACATGCATTAGAAAGTTTTATAGTATCTTATCAAGTTGAGGAAAAAGGCTCAGATGAATTTTAGTGATTTACCCCAAATCAAAAAGAAATAAATACCAGAAAGAAGACCCAAAATGCATTTGTCAGATTGTATAGGGTTCTTTCCATCGCCAGGAGAAGAGTAGAAAGTTCTCTATTAAAGTAATGAAAACTATCCATATATAGAAATACAGCTGACTCTTGAACAACATGGGTTAGAACTACATGGGTCCACTAATAATCAGATTTTTTTCGATAAATACAGTCCAGTACTGTAAATGTGTTTTCCTTACGGTTTTCTTAATAACACGTATTCTCCCATAACTCACTTTATTGTAAGAATATAGTATGGCATTATATACATATACCTATATACATGTACAACACACAAAATATGGGTTAATCAACTGTTTATGTTATCAGTAAGGCTTCTGGTCAATAGTACGCTGTTAGTAGTTGGAGTTTTTGGGGAGTCAAGTTATATGCGGATTTTTTTTTTATATGTGGATTTTTGACTGCAGAGGGTTGGCACCCCTAACCACTGTGTTGTTAAACTGGCCAACTAATATTCTATTCATGAACATGCTGTAATTTTTTTAACACCATGTGTACTCATAGTTATATTACTTGTTAAGAGCTGAGTATCTCTATAGTGACAAACACTACAAGGGAACCTTTTACAGAAATAAAAATCGTTAACAAACTGAAAGTGAAATTGAAAACCATAAGCAGGTAAATTCTATTACAATAAAAATGTCTCCCTGATGACTATGGATGCCAAGATTCTCAACAAGATCCTAGCTAACAGGATCCAACAGCACATTAAAAAGATTATTCTTCATGACCAGGTGGGATTTATCCCTGGGATGCAAGGGTGGTTCAACATTCGTAAATCAATCCATGTGATAGAACAAATCAATAAGAGAAGAGAGAAGAACCACATGGTCCTCTCTATTGATGCAGAAAAAGCATTTGACAAAATACAGCATCTGTTCCTGATTAAAACTCTTCAAAGTATAAGGATAGAAGGAACATTCCTCAACTTCATAAAATCTATCTATGAAAAGCCCACAGTGAATATCATTCTCAATGGGGAAAAGCCGATGGCCTTCCCTTTGAGATCAGGAACACGACAAGGATGCCCACTCTCGCCACTCTTGTTCAACATAGCAGAAGTCCTAGCAACAGCAATCAGACAACAAAAAGAAATAAAAGGTATTTAAATTGGCAAAGAAAAAGTCAAACTCTCTCTCCTTGCAGATGATATGATACTTTATATGGAAAACCCCAGAGACTCCACCCCTAAACTTCTAGAACTCATACAGCAATTCAGTAATGTGGCAGGATACAAAATCAATGCACAGAAATCAGTTGCTTTCTTAAACACTAACAATGAAAATATGGAAAGGGAAATTAGAGAATCGATTCCATTTACTATAGCACCAAGAACCATAAGATACCTGGGAATAAATGTAACCAAAGAGGTAAAGGATCTGTACTCGAGGAACTACAGAACGCTCATGAAAGAAATTGAAGAAGACACAAAAAGGTGGAAAAGCATTCCATGCTCATAGATCGAAAGAATAAACATTGTTAAAATGGCTATACTGCACAGAGCAATCTATACTTTCAATGCCATCCCGATCAAAATTCCACCGGCATTTTTCAAAGGGCTAGAACAAATAATCCTAAATTTTGTATGGAACCAGAAAAGACCCCGAATCACTAAGGAAATGTTGAAAAAGAAAAACAAAGCTAGGAGCATCACATCGCCTGATTTCAAGTTTTACTACAAAGCTGCAATCACCAAGACAGCATGGTACTGGCACAAAAACAGACACATAGACCAGTGGAACAGAGTAGAAAGCCCAGATATGGACCCACAACTCTATGGTCAAATAATCTTTGACAAAGCAGGAAAAAATATCCAGTGAAAAAAAGACAGCCTCTTCAATAAATGGTGCTGGGAAAAGTGGACAGATACATATAGAAAAGTGAAACTTGACCATTCTCTTACACCATACACAAAGATAAACTCAAAATGGATAAAAGACCTCAATGTGAGGCAGGAATCTATCAAAATCCTAGAGAAGAACATGGGTAGTAACCTCTTCGACATCGGCCACAGCAACTTCTTTCAGGACATGTCTCCAAAGGCAAAGGAAACAAAAGTGAAAATGAACTTTTGGGACTTCATCAAGATAAAAAGCTTCTGCCCAGCAAACGAAACAGTTAACCCACGGAGTGGGAGAAGATATTCGCAAATGACACGACAAACAAAGGTCTGATATTTAAGATCTATAAAGAACTCCTCAAACCCAACACTCAAAAAACCAGATAATCACGTCAAAAAATGGGCAGAAGACATGGACCGACACTTCTCCAAAGAAGACATACAAATGGCTAACAGACACATGACAAAATGTTCATCATCATTAGCCATTAGGGAGACTCAAATCAAAACCACATTGAGATACCACCTTACACCAGTTAGAATGGTGAAAATCAACAAGACAGTAAACAATACATGTTGAAGAGGATGTGCAGAAAGGGGAACCTTCTTAACACTGTTGGTGGGAATGCAAGTTGGTGCAGCCACTTTGGAAAACAGTGTGGAGATTCCTCAAGAAATTAAAAATAGAGCTACCCTATGACCCTGCAATTGCACTACTGGGTATTTACCCCAAAGATGCAGATGTAGTACAAAAAAAGGCCACATGTACCCCCAATGTTCATAGCAGCAATGGCCACAATTGCCAAACTGTGGAAAGAGCCAAGATACCCTTCAATAGATGAATGGATAAAGAAGATACGGTCCAAATATACAATGGAATATTACGCCTCCATCAGAAAGGATGAATACCCAACTTTTATATCAACATGGATGGGACTGGAAGAGATTATGCTGAGTGAAATAAGTCAAGCAGAGAGAGTCAGTTATCATATGGTTTCACTTACATATGGAGCATAAGGAAGAACATGGAGGACATTGGGAGAAGGAAAGGAGGGGTGAATTGGGGGAAATCAGAGAAAGAGATGAACCATGAGAGACTATGGACTCTGAGAAACAAACTGAGTGTTTTGGAGGGGTGGCGTGGGGGGCTGGGTGAGCCTGGTGGTGGGTATTGAGGAGGGCACGTATTGCATGGAGCACTGGGTGTGATACATGAACAATGAATCTTGGAACACTGAAAAAATAAAATAAGATTAATTACAAAAAAAACCCCACCCAAAATAAAAAACGTCCCCCACCCCCAAAAATAAAATAAATAAAAATGAAAATCTCTTGCAATCCATGTTTTCCCTGTTATGAGAGAGATCATTACTTACATAAAAAATTACCCATACAGCGTAAGAAAACCAATGGCATAACAAAATGACTTATGGTGGCACAGTAATCTATTTAGCTATCAAGATCAACTGGGAGTACCTCAGAGTGCTCAAAGTTTCATCATAGTTGATATCTGCTGGGCTCAGAGCAGCAACCATTGCAGTTCGAGAATTGCCACCTAAGACGACAAATCAGTTATCGCAAATCATACTCATTTTAGAAAGAAGAATTTTATTAAATTTATGTCAAATTAGCCACCATCTCAAATCCTAAGATTTAATCAAGAGTCAACAAATGTCTTGAATGCTCCCACGTGGGGCACTGCTATACCGTTAATCCTGGTGTTTGGATCTGTGACAAGTCTCCCTCTCCCCACTCCAGTTAAGACCTCAGCCACTCCACAAAAATGCCCTTAGTGAGTCAAAGTCACAGTGACGTGGACAGTCCAGCAGGCCATTCTCAGTCTCCTCCTCCTATCCATGACATCTGATGTAGCTGATCACTCCCCTCTCGTAAGGAGAGAAAGAGGCTAACAGAACAGGGAATAAAGAGAATGACCTGAAGGCTGAAGGTCGAAAACCATCAGCAAAAAGGTAGCATGGAGTTTCCAAAGAAGTCTGAAGAAGGAGTGATAGTTTGAAGCAGGTGTGTTTGAAGACAACCACACCACAGTCCATGTTCTGAGGTCAACCAGATGGGAGAGAGAACCCTGGTTAAAAACTGAGCAAATCCAACAAGCTTCGATCAAGAGTAACATGGATATCTGGAGATTAATTTCCTCCAAAACAAACGTAAAAGACAATTAACCACAAAAGATAATCAGTAAACAGCTTTAAAAAGATACCTACACACCAGTGATCAACATACCTAGATTTTCTCGAAGAAGCCAAGTAAGTACAGAATCTCTGTAAGGAATAAAATCAGTCTTCTTCTTCTTTTTACTCTATTAAACAGAAAGAAATGGCCTTAGCATTGTTAGGGAGGAAAAATTCACACGAAAGGCAAACCAGTCCAAAATTCCTAAGTAAACTATAGATCACTGTAGAAATCTATATCACTGTAGAAATTTAACATTCATGGCTTCAATTTTTCACAATACCCAAAGTTCATGCAATAAAGTAATTTTTTCTTTTTATATTTTATTTTGAAAAATTAAAAACATACACAACAGTTCAGAGAGTGGCATAATGACCTATCATATATTCATTATACAACTCCAACCGTTATCAGTATTTTGCCAATCATGTTTCTATTATCCCTCAAATACTTTACACTTTTTCTTCCTGAACCATTTTGGAATAAATTGCAGGCACCATGCCCTTTCATCTCTAATACTTCAGCAGATAAGGACATTCTCTTACACTATTATCGAAAATCCCGTCTATATCATATCTCTTACAGCTGGTAGCGTTTTAAAGCAAATCCAATATTTCACCTATAAATAAATATTTCAGTTACATATTTCCAACAGAGAAGGACTTTTTTTCTTTTAAATAGAACTGTAAAACCATTATCACACCTAACAAAATTAACAATAATTCCTTAACATCATTCTCATTTCTAAGCCGCAAACAATGATTTTTTACTTTTGCAGAGGGGCAAATATGAATTCTGGGCATTCCAGGTTAGATGTGTAGGAGCCACGTCATTTAGTTAACAAATTTACTTGGCCAACCACCAAATCATCAAGTGGACTGTTTCATCTCTAACAACTCTTGTAAAAGTAATATACATTTGGTTTCTTTAGAAGGAAATTATACCCCAAATAAATCCAACCAAAAGAGTTAGGACTCAAAGTAAAAGGTCTAAGACAATGATGTGATATGCTAATCTGGAGCTCTGTAAAGACTGCAAGATGAATTGTCTGTATATATGTATCAAGCATTTACTTATACAGCTGTGACGCTTCTCATTACCATGAGATAGAGCAAAAGGCATCAATACAAAGCCAGTACTAAAATGGAAGAAATTATATCCTTTGAAAGTAAAAATTAATGCAAACCTTTTGCAGATAATAGCTACTGCATTACGTTCTGACTGATGACTAGGTTGTGATAATTTTAAGAAGCCACTAAGGGAAGCCAGGGTTCACTGATAAACATCTCTCCCCAGTCCTGGTATAACCTGAGATTAAAGGTTAAACTAAGGATGATCGAGTTCTTGCAAAAGCATGGGTATTCAGAAAAAGAGTACTAACTAGCTGACCCCTGGTCTGTTGAGGAGGAAAGGGAGTAAGCAAGTAGCACTTTAATTCCAACTCTTATCAAAAATATCCCAATTCATCCTATTCCACCCACAGAAACACTTTCCACCAATGAGAAAGCCATTTCCCATGGCAGGATCTATTTTTAAATGACACAGACCTGCAGGGAGAACAATGAACCCTCTGTCATTCACAGCTTAGTGGGAGTATCAGTTCATGCAAAATTCTTGAGGCCTGAGACCTCAATTCTTCCTTCTCTAGCCCCTCACCACAACTAAATACTCCATTTTGCCTAAGGTTAGTACTGAAAATGCTACAATATCTAAAGTACATCAGTTACAAGGACTGCAAACAGTACTATAAAAATAAGCAGTGTCTCTTTGCCAAAAAGTGTTCTATTTTCATTTTGATTAATTAGACTAAATTAAGAAGGAGTAGCTAAATAAAGAAGCATAAATAGAATTTCTACCTTTTCCATTTCAAAATATCTCAGAATTTTAGTCACTTCTTTTCTATTTGCTCTCTTACACAAATTAATCTCATCTGCTCTCACAAATAAGGGCCACAGTAATTACCTAAAAAGGTTTACTTACTGACATCACTAGCCTCCTCTAAAAAGACGTACTATTGAAAATGGACAGTAATAATCCTGTTTTTCTCCCCAGTGGAAATAGTACATTTTAATTCAACAAAAATTATGCTCATTACATAAAAACTAAAATTTGCCTTTGATCTATTATACTTAAGGCACAGATGCAAAGTTCTAAACTGGATTTTCCAAAACTAATTTTAAAAAAGTCATTTGCAAATGATTGTGACACAGAGCAATACGGGATATACACAGATAAATACTTTGTAAACTTATCCTCTGGTAGATAATAAATGTTAAAAATGAGCAAATGGACAGGACAAGTTAGAAAAACCACTAAATTTTAAGAGTTTTCAAGCTCAGGGACTCAGATTAGATATCTGAAGAATATCTGCACATGCATAATATCAAATAACAGACTTTTTAAATCTAAGGCAGCTTTTTCCAATAAACCAAAAGAAACAAAAAAGCATTACTTTTTATTAAGTAATTACTGCAGAAGCAGAGAACAAACCTACATATTTTATTTTTTTCTATTTATTTATTTATTTGTTTGTTTGTTTATTTATTTATTTTTATTTGAGAGAGAGAGAGAGCGCACATGAGAGGAGAGAAGGTCAGAGGGAGAAGCAGACTCCCCGCGGAACTGGGAGCCTGATGTGGGATTTGATCCCGGGACTCCAGGATCATGACCTGAGCCGAAGGCAGTCGCTTAACCAACTGAGCCACTCAGGCGCCCAAACGTACATATTTTAAAACACGAGTATAAAACAGTTCATCGCAGGGGCGCCTGGGTGGCTCTGGCGGTTATACTCTGCCTTTGGCTCCGGTGATGATCTCAAGGTCCCGGGATCAAACCCCAAGTCAGGCTCCCTGCTCAACAGGGAGTCCGCTTATCCCATTCCCTCTGCCTCTGCACCTCCCCTCTGCTCATGTTCTGTCTCTCTCACTCTCAAATAATAAATAAAATCTTTTAAAAAATAAAATAATTCATTGCAGATACTGCCTTTATCTCCGATGTTACTCATGTGATTCAGAACTGTTGAGTGCTCTATTATTAATGCAGAATAGTACTAAGAAATTCTAAAGTATGTGTATAGAAATATAAGGAAAAGTCTACTGTATTTGGATTAAAAGGATGCAAAGAGCATATTTCTTTATTTGGGGTGCCTGGGTGGCTTAGCCATTTAGCGGCTACCTTCAGTTCAGGTCACAATCCCAGTGTCCTGGGATCGAGCCCCCTATCTGACTCCCTGCTTAGCAGGAAGCCTGCTTCTCCCTCTCCCACTCCCCCTGCTTGTGTTCCCTCTCTCACTGTGTCTCTCTCTGTCAAATAAATAAATAAAATCTTAAATTAAAAAAAGACTTTATTTATGACAGAGAGATATAGCAATCTATATCTAATCTAATCTAAACATGAGAGAGAGACGGCGAGAGAGGGAACACAATAACAGGGGAGCTGGGGAGGGAGAGGCAGGCTCCCCGCTGAGCAGGGGGCCCGATATGGGGCTCAATCCTGGGAGCTGGGATCATGACCTGAGCCGAAGGCAGACACTTAAGAACTGAACCACCCAGGCACCCCAAAGAGCATGTGTTCTAGGTATGGAGTTTAATTTGATTCTACAGCCTTCATTCTATGTATAACCAAAGAGTACCAAGAAAAAAATTTTTTAACAAATTTAAATAATCCATGACTTTTCATGATAGGAAACAAGATTATACAAAAAAGTTTAAGAAAAATATCCTAATACTTTCAAGAAGGCGGTAATGTTTTAGAATAGCACCCATAAGAAATATCCTTATTACCCTTTCCAGAGGTTTACAGGTGACTTCTTGGGAGTGACAGTCCTACAGATCACTAGGAGAAACATCATTAAGATAACACAATGTAGACGCTTCCTCAATCTCTCTCTTATTCCCCATTTCGAATTCCCTCTCCGAAGTACATCATGTTCCCTAAATTAGGTTTGGCGTGCAGTCTCATGATTCATGGTCACTCTCAACAGCAATTCTACATTCCAGAGCCAGAAAGCAAGTATCAAGTTAGTTTTCTTTCTTTTTTTTTGTTTAAAGATTTTATTTATTTGACAGAGAGAGAGAGAGAGAGAGAGAGACAGAGATCACAAGTAGGCAGAGAGGCAGGCAGAGAGAGAGGGGGAATCAGGCTCCTTGCCGAACAGAGAGTCCGATGCGGGGCTCGATCCCAGGACCCCGAGATCATGACTTGAGCCGAAGGCAGAGGCTTTAACCCACTGAGCCACCCAAGTGCCCCAAAAAGTTATTTTTCAAGGTTCCATTCCTACTTATGCCTCCATACATCCTGCTGAGGATTTACAATCATCACAATCGATTCCATAGCTAGTTCATTCCTACCAAACCCCTCCGTACCTTGCTGGTGCAGTTATCCTACAGATGAAGCATTTAAAAGAGAGAATGAGAACACAGAATAAGCCTTCAAACAGAAAGTACTTGAAAGTAATAAATTGAGGATGACTTCAGAAACAAGCAAGAAAGCATCTGATTCTTTTTAGGGATTCAAAAGACGTACTAAACTAGAGTACACAATGACTAGTACCTCCTCAGCCTTTAATCTAAAAAATGAAGCCCCTAATACAAAACTGTTGCAGATACAGTGTCCCACTGTTAAAGAACAGGAAAGAATAACACAATTTAAAAAATATATTATTGGCCTCCAAATCAACAGCATTCACCAAGGCAAATGCTTAAAAAACTCCAAAAGGTACCGTAACCTACTTAAAAAAAATTACATAGGAAAAGAATATGCAACAAAATCCTTGTTTTGATGAGAGATCTGAAATAAGGCTCAAAAAGTAATCAAACCCTAGGTCTTCGTAAAGAGCTAGTTCTCAGTCTCGCCTCTGCAGATCTATGTTTACTTTCACTCTCCTTAATCTCTTTTGTGTTCAGTAGAAAGTCAAAGTGTGTTATACCTACTATCTTATCTGAAAAGCTCTAAAAGGAGAAAGCAAGATTACACAAAAGGGCCAAAAAAGGTCAGTCTTCATAAACACATAAAATATCCTCAAGTACATTTGCTGAACAGACAAGTTTTCCCATGCAATCAAGTATATAATACTTACCACCTCTGCCAAGGCTGAAATGACTTTGCCCAGAGTTGTGAGAGACTTATTAATATTCGCTCCTTCCTGAAATCAATACCAAACATGAAAGAACTATGATGAAGAATACCTTCTATGGCCACATCATCTATAATGCATAGGATACAACAAAGCCTTAAGCTAGCACTCTGTTTCCTTACGACCACAAATTCTAAAAACCTCTTTTAGTCCACAGTCTCCCCCGTTCCCTATTAATGCCATGCCAGGACCACACGCCTAACTCAGAGTCCTGAGTTAGGGCAAGATGGCTTGCCCTAAAAGCTTATGGATGCTGCCTTCTTCCCCCAACTTGCCAGCATGCAATTTCTGCTCTTGTTAAGCAAGCATCCCTCTGGAGAGGGCTGTGTGTGTTCTCACATTTGGATCTCATGTGTCCCTGTCCCATTAGTGACACTTCCATCAAAACACCTTTCAGCTCTCACCTTGACCACCAAGTCCTCCTTAATTATTACGTTATGTTACTTATCTTTCGTTGAAGTTATAGATCAGGCATCAGCAAAATGTTTCTGTAAAGGTTTTGCAGGCCATGTGTTCTCTATAACCCTCGGCCTTACTGTTATAGACAACACATGAACAAATAGAGGGGTCTGTGTCCCAGTAAATTTTTATTTACAACAACAGGTGTGGGTCAGATTGAACCTACTGGCCATAGTTTACTGACCTATGTTATAGAACATTTATTGACTAGGTCAAATGTTTGATAACATAAGTACCTTTAATCGAGTCCCTTTGGCACCAGTTGAATCAGCTCGTTCACTTCCCGCTAGATCCACCAAGCTGATTTTACTGACCTGGTCAAGAACAAGAACATTGGGGCAATTCAAAAATAAGCAAGGTAGAACCAGAAAACACTAAAAGACAAAAAAAAAAAAAAAAAAGAAAAGAAAGAAAAGAAAACACTAAAAGACAGAAAATTAAAAATTAGACATGAAGACTACAAATATTTGTTAGAGCTCTTACGGCACAAGGAGAAACAGCACGCACAAAAGTTCACAGCAATTATCTTGGTTCAAAATAAGTCATTTTAAGAGACACATGACATATTTTATAACACTGTGTCATAACACTCACTAACCCACTAAATGGCATATTAAATACGAAGCCTCCAGCAAGTGGAACTCTCACACACTGCTGGTGGGAATGTAAAATGATACAACCACTTTGGAAGGCAATTTAGCAGAGCTGTAGACCTACAGAGCTTAACATATACCTACCATAAGGCTCAACCATTCCACTCCCAGGTACTTACCAAGAGAAACAAAAGCAAATAGCTACACAGACTTATATACAAATGTTCATGGCATTTTCATTTTCATGATCAAAAACTTAACAATTTAAATGCCCACCAACAGGCGAATTAATGCACTAACTGTGATATAGCTATATAATGGAATACTAGTCAGCAATGAAAACAAGTGAACTACTGATGCACAAAACAACACAGATGAATCTCAAAATTATGCTAAGTGAAAGAAGCAAAGCAAGAAAATAGTACATACTATATAATTCCATTCATATAAAATTCTGAAAAATGTAAACTAATCTGTAGTGACAAAAAGCAGATCAGAATTACCTAATAAGTAGAGGGTGGAAAGAGTGACACAGATTATAAAGTGGCTTGAGGCAGCTTTTCAGGGGAATGGACACGGTTATGACTTGGAATATGATATTGGTTTTACAGGTGCATACACAGTAATCCAAGTTTATACTTCAAATATGTGTGGTCTATCGTACTTCAACAAATCAATAAAGTTGTTAAAAAAAAAATAGACTTTTAGGAAAGTTAGAAGTATCCAAAATGAATTATCAAAGAAGCTATGGTTATAGGATTAACATTATTTTTGTAGAGGTGACATCATAGTAGAAAGGAAAAAATGCTTTCACACAAGATGTAAATAGCATTAATATTGTAACTAGCTAAGCAATGTCAAGTTATCTGATCACCTATATGAAGGGTATATTTTTTTAAAAATAATTTTCAGCTAGGGAGGCAAACCATAAGAGACTTAACTCTAGGAAACAAACTAAGGGTTGCTGGAGGGAAGGTTGGTGGGGGGATGGGTAACTGGGGAATGGGCACTAAGGAGGGCACTTGATGGAATGAGCACTGGGTGTTATACACAACTGACGAATCACTAAATTCTACCTCTGAAACTAATAACATGGTATATATTAACTGAATTGAATTTAAATAAAAAATTTTAAAAATTAATAAAATAATTTTCAGCTAAAAACAAGTCACCAAGTAAAAGGTGATCCTAGTTTTTAGTGATGTCAGTCTCACAAATTACTCGGCTTATAAGGCAAAGGATCTTTCATCACTACTGGTAAAAGAAATCTAACTTCAGGTTTAAAAATCCAGTTGCATGCTACTTGGATACATAGGTAGAGAAGAAGTCAACATAAATTTATTACTAACAATAATAAGACTAAAATTCACATTTACTGAATGGTTACTCTGAGCCAGGCACTATTATTACATACACCAACCTATATTAGTATTTAATCATCTTAACGATCCCATGAGGTTGGGAAAACTGAGGCACAAAGAGGTTAAGTAACTTGCCCAAGTTAACAGTGCTGTAAGGCGGCAGAGGCACGATCTAAAGAAAGCAGTTTAACCCCAAAGTCTACTACATTTAACTACTGTAGAAAAGGAGACATTAACAAGCGAGGTATTTGAAGAGCATCACGGCTGTTGTGCAGTCCTTTACTTTCTAAGGAAAAACACACCTTGTCTGCGTAATTGTTTGCTTAAATATTTAACCCCCAATAACATTATCAGAGCTCAAAACAAACAAACAAAAACCCCTACATACAAACAAGGAAGAGATTCTAGTCAAGAAGAAAAAAAAGGAAAGATTTTTCTCCCCACAGAACTGCTTAATTAACTCTCTTGAACAGAGTAGTTTCTGAGACCCAAAGTCTTTGTTTTTTTCTAAACCCTATTTTCTATCTTGCAATTTCACTCAAAAACCCATGCTCAAAACTGGTTTTAAGTGGCAATAAAAATGACAAGCAAACGATATAAAGTATTCTCTCAAGTAAAAGGGTAACTTTCTCCCCTCCATAAGCTGGAGAGGGCAGCAAGAGGGACTTCTGAAAATCCCCATCTATACAACTCAAGCCTGGGCATTGACGTCCTACCTTCTCAGTGGAAAGGTTGGTCTCAGTATCATGTTTCTTCTGGGTGAAAACAATGGTAAACACAGCATGGGAACGGCTACTTGTTTCATTCATGTTGGTAGCCGCCACCGTCCTAAATGAACATAAAGGTGACACGTAACAATGGAATTCTTAGATGAAAGTTAAAATAGACAGCAGCCTCCACAGTAGCGATAACAATCAGAAGCAACAGCTTTATTCATAGATCATGAGATTGTCACTTGCACAAATTGTTTGTGCGCCTATCAAGTTATCCCCAAGTCCAAAGGTCTCCCATCAGAATCATTTTTCATACCTCAGTTGTCCCTTTAGAAACCACCGAGGCATTCAATTTGTATTCTTTAGTCTGCAATCAATTAATTCCATAGGCATATGATTATCCAACATTTTACCATGACCTAATCAAAACCTGATATTATAACTTTATCAAAGTTTTGACATGTTTCAGCACTGCATTATTTTGATGAGAAAATGCTGAATATGCTGAAGCCCTTACTTTTTACCCCAGCACAACCAAAGGATCAGAGGATCTACAATTAAAGCAACTTTCATAAGTATAAAGGTGGTCTCAAATCCTTTAACTGGGAACAAAGGACCTGAAAATGTGCCAAAGCCTTCAGTCATTAGTCTATTTCTACCATACCTGGCTTTGTTCCCAGCATCCATGAGGTCAGCAATGTCTGTGTAGGAAGTGACTGCCAGCTTGGACAGATCCTCCACATACGGGCCAAGAAGTGGGTGTTCCCGCACACGCAAATGACCCTTGTTTTTTGGATTCAGCAGGTCTCGTACTCTTTCACAGTAAATTTCCATGTAGCTCACCTAAGAACAAATTATTAAAGTGAACTGGACGACTTGGAAAAAGAAATCCTATTTCTTTATTCAAAGCTCTACAATTGGGGCGCATGGGTGGCTCAGTCAGTTAACTACCTGCCTTCGGCCTAGGTTATGATCCCAGGGTACTGGGATCGAGTACAGCATTGGGCCCCCTGCTCAGTGGGGACCCTCCTTCTCACTCTCTCTCTGCAGCTTCCCCGCTTACGTACTCTTTGTCAAATAAATAAAATATTAAAAAAAAAAAAAACCCTCTACAATTAGGGGTGCCTGGAGTCGTGAGTTCAAGACCCACATTGGGTACAGAGATTACTTTTAAAAAAAAGCTCTACAATGATTCAGGGCTCAATCCCTGATCAAGACTCTGGGATCATGACCTGAGCAGAAGGCGGACACTTAAGGACTGAGCCACCCAGGCACCCTGCTGACTGTATATTTATATTGCATTTTAGAATCAGTTTTTTAAATATTAAGAACCCTTGAATAACTGCTCCCCTATGAGATTAAAACAACAGGACAATAAGTACTCCTTCTTAAAACAGGTCTTCCTACAAAATGAAATGGTACTTTAACATTCATGTGTAGTATTTAACCTTGAACATACACTCCAGAGTCCCAGAAAGATACTACATCTTTTGAAAAACAGTTGTCCCTTTTCACCCAGGTGTGGGAGTATGAGAACCCAAGTAATCTAGGTAAAGGCTGCTGTGCTCTGCTACTTATTTCTCTAACACACAAACCCACCTAAAGCCAGCACTAGTTCCTTTGCGTCTGAGCCACACAGACCCCACCTGGCAAATTCAATTCACGGAGCAGCAGCATCTCCCAGGCATTTTCTAGGTACTTGGCATACATCAGTAAATAAAACAGACAAAACTCCCTGCCCCAGTAAGCTTATGATTCTAAATAAAAATAAACAACAAATACATAAATAAACAGAGAGAATTCTAAAGTGGGTCAGAACATTATGAGTACGGGGCGGGGGGGAGGGGGAACAGGCCGAAAGAGACCAGGAGTGCTGGTGTGGAAGGCAAGCAGCAGTGTAAGTTTCGTTGAGAGGGTAAGCCTTGAGCAAATGATTTGAAGGAGTTGAACACTTCAACACTTCTAAGAACACTTAGACAAAAAGATATATAAGGGAAGAAAATTTCAGGTAAAAAAAAAAAAAAAGTAAACGTAAAGGCCCTGAGGTAGGAAAGTTCCTATTGTTCCAGAAACAGCAAAAAAGCCAGTGTGGCTGGAGCAAACAAAGGAGAGAAGCAGGAGAGGAGGTAGAGGTCCCACAAACCTAAGGAAGTACAGTATCAACTACACTGCATTCCAAGCAAGACTGTAACTCCAATATGAAAGGAAATGGCATCTTCTTTTATTATCTATAAGCTCAAAAAATTGTCACATTCTGTCACTTTCCCTATCCTTTGAATTTTTAAAATATGTGATATTTTGGGCGCCTGGGTGGCGCAGTTGGTTGAGCAACTGCCTTCGGCTCAGGTCATGATCCCGGAGTCCCGAGATCGAGTCCCACATCGGACTCCCATCTCCATGGGGAGTCCGCTTCTCACTCTGACCTTCTCCCTTCTCATGCTCTCTCTCACTCTCTCTCTTTCCTAATAAATAAATAAACAAACAAACAAACAAACAAACAAACAAATAAATAAATAAAATCTTAAAAAAATAAAATATGTGATATTTTAATAGGAATAATCTACTGAATTTTCATTAGCTATACATTTAGTCTTCAAAAAGAATATAGGATGAGATAAGTTATTTAGAGAATTAATTTTAACAAAAATATTTTTAGAGCACCACATTCCCATTTTGGTGTATGACAGTCACAAGGAAGAATTCTCTAAAATTTATAAATTTATGCAACACTTTTTAGGCATAAAGAAAAAAATCCAAACCAGGTAACTGGGTCAACTAGGAATTTTATAAGTCCTATAGAAAATCACGACACAGGGGCGCCTGGGTGGCTCAGTGGGTTGAAGCCTCTGCCTTCGGCTCAGATCATGATCTCAGGGTCCTGGGATCGAGCCTTGCATCGGACTCTCTGCTCAGCAGGGAGCCTGCTTCCCCCTCTCTCTCTGCCTGCCTCTCTGCCTGCTTGTGATCTCTCTGTCAAACAAATAAATAAAATCTTTAAAAAAAAACAAAAAAGAAAGAAAATCACAACACATACATAAAAAAAAGTTTGCTTAAAAACAGCTTCATGTCTCAGAACACAGGCTCATGTTAACGAACACTTAAGTAATTTCAGTTACTATAGAACTGAGTAGCAAAACTGGAGGTAAGTGAAACAACGGCTTCAAAAAGCACATATCAATGAGTAGAAAGGTTTATCAAGTAAATTAATGTATACAGTGTAATTCTACAGGTCTCCTCTTCAAAGAGCTAGAGTATACACTGGATGAAGAATAAGTGTCTAAGATTCTAAGTAATTAAAAAGGGGAAGGGGAGAAGAGATCTGATTATACAGATTTTAAAAATCAATGCCTGTCACAAATCACTATTAATAAATGTGAAAGGGGGAAAGAGTTCACGCAAATGATTAAGATAAAACACTGCAATCTCAAAATGTAAACAGGCATATGTATAATTTACAAGATGTTCAATTACACTAATCCTCAAAGAAACTCTAATTTAAATAAGTGAAAAAGGGTGCCCTTATCAAGCTGGCAGAGAAAAAACAAAAATACTAACAATTGGCAATGACACAACAGATACACCCTCCTGTTAGGACTAGAAATTGGTACAGTGTTTCTTTCTAAAAAGCTATTTGGCAATTCACATGTATTGTCTGACAACTGGATACATAAAGGAAATAACTAAAAATAAAGCTTATGAACAAGCTTCTGACTTACAAGGATTTAATTGCAAGGATTTAATTGTAACATTATTCATGATGACCAAAACTTAGAAGTAGCCTAAGAATACAAAACTGGGAGGGGTGCCTGGGTGGCTCAGTGGGTTAAAGCCTCTGCCTTCAGCTCAGGTCATGATCTTAGGGTTCTGGGATCAAGCCCCACATCAGGCTCTTCTGTTCAGCAGGGAGCCTGCTTCCCCTCTCTCTCTCTGCCTGCCTCTCTGTCTACTTGTGATCTCTCTCTCTCTGTCAAATAAATAAATAAAGTCTTAAAAAAAAAAAAAGAATACAAAATTGGGAGAGTGGTTAAGTGATCTACAGTCATCATTTGGGACCACTGAAAAGTAACACTGGAGGGAATGGAGTCCAGAGGCCTGTGGCTTTAACCCACAGTTGTACTCACCTCTACAGAGTAAGACATTTCTTCATTACAGTTGTCATTGATTTTCTCGAATAGTTCTTCACATAACTACAGAAGCAGAAGGAGAGAGTTGTGAACAACATAAATGAGATAAGTATAAAGATACCCACGAGTGCTAAACGAATTAATGCGATCCCTTTTCTCTTTCTCAAAATATTAATGGTAACAACGTCAAAGAAGATGCTTTGAATGAAACAAAAGGACAGTTGTGAATTTTTATTCTCCCTAGATAAAAGCATCTCAGAAATGTTTCCTTAGAAAGCAAGCCACATTTAGGGGAAGAGTTCTGTCTCTTCCTGTGTTAGGTACCTGGCACATTAAATTTATGTAGAATTCAATTCCTTTCACTGTCCTGGAGTAACTGTGACTCTAATATTAGTATTATTATGTAGCAAACTACTATTAAACTACATTTTGGGGACGCCTGGGTGGCTCAAGTAGGTTAAGTGTCTGCCTTCAGCTCTGGTCATGATCCCAGGGTCCTGGGATTGAGTCCCACTTCGGGTCCTTGCTTAGTGGGGAGGCTGCTTCTTCCTCTGCCTGCCGCTTCCCCTGCTTCTGCACACGTATGCTCTTTTTCTCTCTGACAAAAACCTCACAGTGACATTTCCAATAGAAAATATTAATTTTTCTAGATCAGGAAAATCACAAAATTTCACTCTCCTCATCCTTTGAATTAATTCACAATGTGATATTTTAAAAGGAATACTTAATAAAATTCTATTAAATTTTCATTTGCTATACGTTTAATGTTTAGGCAATCAATACAGATTTGGAAAATACTATATGTTTGTGATTCTCTAGAAGTCTAAATAGAATTTAAAATTTACTATAAGTGGCAGTTTCTAAATGATAATCCTGTTTTCAAAAATTAATGCTTTTGCATTAAAATAAAATGTTTCAATATTCTACCAGAAAAGAGATATATAAGTAATTATACAAAAACAGACTGGGGTGCCTGGATGGCTCAGTCGTTAAGAGTCTGCCTTCAGAAACAGTCAACAAAACCAAAAGACAACTGACAGAATGGGAGAAGATATTTGCAAATGACATATCAGATAAAGGGCTAGTATCCAAAATCTATAAAGAACTTCTCAAACTCAACACTCAAAGAACAAATAATCCAATCAAGAAATGGGCAGAAGACATGAGCAGACATTTCAGCAAAGAGGATATCCAAATGGCCAACAGACACATGAAAAAATGCTCAACATCACTCGGCATCAGAGAAAT
>CM052798.1:6487618-6556898 GCA_028533885.1 Nasua narica | reverse complement strand
AAGAACCTAGATGTCCATCAACAGATGAATGGATAAAGAAGAGGTGGTATATATATTCAATGGAATACTATGCAGCCATCAAGAGAAACGAAATCTTGCCATTTGCAACAACATGGATGGAATCAGAGGGTATTATCCTAAGCAAAATAAGTTAGTCAGAGAAAGATAATTATCACATGATTTCTCTGATATGAAGAATTTGAGAGGCAGGGTGGGAGGCTATGGGGGGTTTGGGGAGAGAAATGAAACAAGATGGGATGGGGAAGGAGACAAACCATAAGAGACTCCTAAACTCACGAAACAAACTAAGAGTGGCTGGGAGGTAGGGGGGGTAGGGTTATGGACAACTAAGTATGTATGCGCTATGGCAAATGCTGTGAAATGCATAAGCCTGATGATTCACAGACATGTACCCTAGGGCAAATAATACATTATATATTAATAATAAAAAAAAAAAGAGTCTGCCTTCAGCTCAGGTCACAATCCCAGAGTCTCGGGATTGAGCCCCGCATTGGGCTCCCTGCTCGGCGGGAAGCCTGCTTCTCCCTCTCCCACTCCGCCTGCTTGTGTTCCCTCTCTCACTGTGTCTCCCTCTGTCAAATAAATAAATAAAATCTTTAACAACAACAACAACACAACAGATTAAAGGAGAGGGTGGAGAAACTTAAGTGTGATGATGGAGTAAACAGGACTGTTTAGTAGAACTTGCTCTGATCTACAAAAAAGTTAGTTCATTGCTAAAGAAGCATACATAGTAGCAAAAGCAAAGCCTCCAGAACCACCTTGCCTGCACCTGGATTCTGGCTCTACCACGCCCTTGGGCAAGTGATATGACTTCTCTGTGCTTCAGTTTCCTCATCTTTAAAATGAGGGAAATAAAATAAAGGTACTAACCGCATCTACTTCTTAGGGTCAAACTAGGAGGATTAGCTGAGTATCTGCAAAACACTTAGACCAGTGCTTGCACATCATGAGTGCTACACAGTATTTTCTCTAATTATTATTATAATTTTTGCTACTCCTACATACAAAGAAGGACAATTCCCAAGTATATGCCTTGATATTGACATATATTTTTTACAGAAGAAAATATGCTAGTATGTTCAGTTTTTTCTGAAAAATTCTTAATCTTTACTGAGAGTTAAGCATTACAATTATACGGCTGAATTTAAAATTATAGTCCAATAATGCATTACAAAAAGTAGCTATTGCTCTCTTATGTATTTTATTCTCAGAATACACAGAGGTCACACTAGGCCTATAATAAAAAAAAAACTTTAAAATTAATTCCAAATATCATCAATAAAAGTAAACCACATTTCTATTATTAAGGAGAGAAGTTCCTTCTAAATTAATAAATTCCTATGTCACAACTCCTCTCCATGCCAAACAATACAAGGTCCAAAGACACTGCTCTTAGGAATTCTCAGACTACTTAAGCTTAATGTGATAATATTAAATTAATAAGATAAAAGGAAAATATCTATGATAAGGCGATCGAAAAACTAAAAATAATCATATGCTTAAAAGGTGATTTATATATGGGCTTCGGGAAACAATCTGACCAACAATACCGACCAGGTGTCCCCAAGATTCAGAACAAAGCGTGGGGCACACTACCATTTTTTAAAGAATCTGGTGGCACTGTTCAAAAGATAAAATACCCAGAGAGGGGTATGCAGCAAAACCTTTACAGAACGCCAACTTTCCCACCTTTAAAAACAGACATGTATACACGTCAGTCTCTTTTATCAGACTACTAGATCCTTTGAAGGAAAGGAACAGGTGATTTATTTTTGTGTCTTGCATATGATAGTCCCTAAATAAATGTTTGCTAAATAAAAGAAAAATATATATTGTTATAGCAATGGAAGACTAAGAGTAGTATTAAACAGAGGTCTTGTGTTGTTTTTTGGCTTTTTTACCTGTGGAATGATGCCAGCCTGGCTTTCTTCTTGTTTACCCATCATTGTATAAGACTTCCCAGCACCAGTCTGCCCATAGGCAAAAATACAGACATTATATCCCTCAAAGGCATGTAAGAGCATTTCCTTTCCAATGTCATTGTACACACGGTTTTGAGATGCAAAACAGGGATCTTCAGGCTGTAAAGATTAAAAGAAGAAATAAATGGCATTTTATTCGTATTTTTTCCTATGCTTATTTGATTACTGCTATAATAAATTTCAGTGTTTGGAATCTCGACAGTCACCTATTAAAATATATTATAAGATTTGTGAGTCCTTGCTACACATAGCTTATTTTTCTCTTAACACAAACACACACAGTCATCCAGCTCGGCCACACATAAAAATATCTACATGAAATTATCTCACTTGGTTAAATGTCACTTTTCATAATCTTGAAATTATCACTCTTCCATTCATAGAAAGGTACAAGAAAATTTTCTTAAGTGGAAAGCAGTACTCAAAGCTCAAAGGTCAAGTCCACATACAAAAATACTTCCCTGCACTCACTCCAGGTGTTATGGCTATTTCTCAAAAAACCCAGCTTTGAGCGACAAATGTCCAGCCCCCTTTACAGGCCCTTCTGTTGGTCGTCAGGTTCTGCCGGTAATTTAAAACCGCTCCTACTCCAGCACAAAACAGAAAAAATACGTAATGAAGAGAAACAAATGCAAACTGCAGTTCAGGAAAACTCCCCTAGAAGTCAGCAAGATTTGGGGCCCTTTACTAATAATAAGGGCCCTGCAAAGGGCCCTAACTCTCTCCTTTCCTAGGTGTTGGTCATCTCTGTAGCCCTGGACCTTCAAGCTCTTTCAAAACTGTTCACAAACTGCATTATTCTATTATACTGCACCGTAAGTATACTTACCGAGGTGTGAGACCAGTAGGAGTAGTCGAAACTAAAGGACTTTGGAGCTTCCTTTGGGTTCTTTGGGTTAATAATACCTAGAGAATGAAAATGATTTGATTTTATAAGTCACTCAGTTACATGTCCTTTAGTTCGACATGCCATTATGTTTTAAGTTCAAACATCCAAATAAGTAAATTCATACCATTAAATCTGAAGAAGGCAATCAAAAAACAAAAATAATCATATTTTTAATAGGTAGGATCTGTATATAGAACTTAAAAGAATCAGACCATCAACAACTAGGTGCCACCAGGATTCAGAACACAGCCTGGTACATAGCAGGTGTTCAGTAAATATCTTATGGCTGACCCATAGGTAAAGAAGAAGCCAAAATTCAGAAACAGGCCACATAACTATTTGCATAAATATTTCAATACATTAGAAATAAAAATTGGGGGGGGCGCCTGGGTGGCTCAGTGGGTTAAGGCCTCTGCCTTCAGCTCAGGTCATGATCTCAGGGTCCAGGGATCGAGCCCCGCGTCGGGCTCTCTGCTCAGCAGGGAGCCTGCTTCCCCCTCTCTCTCTGCCTGCCTCTCTGTCTTCTTGTGATCTCTCTCTGTCGAATAAATAAATAAAATCTTAAAAAAAAAAAAAAAAGAAAAATTAGGGGCCCCTAAGGGGCTTAGTTGCTCAAGCGAATGCTTTTGGCTCAGGTCATGATCCCAGAGTCCTGGGATTGAGTCCCACATCGGGCTCCCCCTGCTCTGCAGGGAGACTGCTTCTCCTTCTCCCTCTGCCTGCCACTCCTCCTGCTTGTGCTCTCCCTCTCTCTGTCAAACAAATTTAAAAAAATCTTTAAAAAATAAATAAATAAAAATTAGAAAATTACTGAATACAACTACCTGAAATAAACCTTTTTTAAAGATCTTATTATCTACTTTAGAAAAGCATTTGATAACTAAGTATTCATTGGAAAGACAGTCTTATTTCTGAAATCCACGTTTGATAATAACATTGTATATATGTATACACATTCGTCTGTGTATTATTATGTATACAGTGGAATCACAGACCACCAATCATCTGCCGAATGTTGTGTAGACAACAAAATGGTTTTTTCTTTAGAGACTTTATTTATTTGAGAGAGAGCACCCACAAGTACAAGCAGGGGGGAGGGGCAAAGGGAGAGGGAGAAGCAGACTCTTCACTGAGCAGGGAGTCTGACTTGGGCTCAATCCCAGGACCCCGGAATCATGACCTGAGCCACCCAGGCGCCCCTAGACAGCAAAATTACTTTTGACTGAAAAGCACGAAGCCTTCCTGCCCCTACTAAAGTATTTCTCGTGTGACAAACCCAGTCGCACCATACTTCAGGGACCGTCCGAACCCGAGGCTTAGCCTCCCTTCCTTTCTCACGCACATAAAGCTTTAGCGCCTCATATTTCACATGGCATAGAATCTTTATAACATGTGGTCATGAAATCTCCTCAAGGACTAGACGTCTCACCCAGTCCACTTCCCTAAGGCCCGGCCACGTCCCCAGCGACCAGTGAGATCAGGATGAAAACATAACTGTCCGGGGCAGCTGCTGCTCAGGACGCAAACAGCAACAGTTGCTACGGTGCTCAGTTCTCCCTCCTGCCAGATTCCACTGGGCACGGCCACACGCTTCTGCCGAAACCTCAGCTGCTGACAGAGTATGAATAAGGCTCGCCCTGCACATAATCATGTGACAAGACACAGTTCTAGAAAGAACGTCTCCCCACACACAAAGAGCAACCTAAGCAAAGAACCAAAAGGCACTAGGGACAAGATTTAAATAATGGCCAACCTTTTGGAGCGCTAGAAGCACGATAAACACCGAGCTCTAAGAACTTCCTGTGCACTAACCTCCCCACCACTAAGGCAGATAGAGGTTTTATTACCGCCACTGTATAAAGACACCATCACAAAGAGGTGATAACTTCACCAAGGCTACAGAGCTAGCTAGTGGCAATCCAGGATGTGACCTCGGACAGCTCGGTTCCAGGGCCCCCACTCATAGCCAAGGGACGCATCATCTACAGGCTTATTCTCTGCCTATATGGAGCGACTGCCAAGGCAAACACGGTAAGGCATTTTTATGCATATGCAAACATGTGTGTGCATGTATGCACATGTATATGACCACCCCCCTAAAATTACATCACAGGCATTGTTTAAAACTCTCCTTACCCATAGAACTATGAGGATTACTGTTCCTAAAAGATGAACTACACACAAACTCTACCAAGCAATTGGAAATTAGTGTCACACTATGTGCACCAGATTCAGGTTTCAGCGGCTCAGCTATAAAGACAATGACAAGATACCGGCCATGACCCGTAAAGTAGTCTTCACTACTCAAAAAGATGGTTAATATACATACTCTCTAACCTCTAGGAAATTTGCTGTTATAAAACTTTGAATCCATACACTCAGTCTTTTAGCTACTCACTGATGGTACCAATTCTGCCAAGAACAACTTAAGAAAAGATGGTTTTCAGTTCCCACCTCTTTGTTCTCTTTTCCCTAGTACTAAGAAGCAGAAACACTACATCAGCAAGCAATTTTCTTGATTCACAGGAAATCCTTTTCCTCTTCCTCAAGATTCCCTCCTTCCAGATCTTTGCAACTTCTGAATCTAAGTCTCCTAACATACAGATTTAAAACCAAGCAGCCTTTTAAGTAACTGCCTGGATGGAGACAAAACCCTTTTTCTTTTAACATAAATAAGTAAATCAAAATATAATTCCAAAGAGCTATTTTCATAATAGTCATGTCAAACATGATGAAATTTACCCACAATATTTAGAAGATTTTAATTCCTATATGAAGGATATTTACAGAAAACACCTTAGAACAATGTAAAACTCAATACCGTTGTTACCTGCTTGAGGGGGCAGTGTAAGCCCCGGAAGGCACGGATAATTTCTATATGTTAGCTGGGGAGTATTTAATAGGATAGTTTGTTCTATATAATTCTTCGTATTTATGTATGCTATGTACTATCTTGAATAATGAAACGTTTCCTAATAAAAAATCTTGAAACTTTCCAACTCTGTAAATGAAAACACTGTTATAAAAATAAAATATCAGTAACAGCCCTTCACCTTATCAGAAGCCCATGAACTTCACCATACTTCTAAGGATAATGAATTAATGTTTTCTAATGTGCCAAAGTTTTCTCTTTCTGAATTAATAACAGTTGAGATCTAATTTACTTCCTTTAACCTACTTAAGAAACAGGATGTTTCCAACTATGACTAAAAGGGGGAAGAGGGACACAGTACATGTAATGGAAAGGAAATGTGATTTGGATCAAAAGACCATTCAGAACATGTTAATATTCTAAACATATGACGAACACTTGATAAATATACTTAGAATTTTTTGTCGCCTGGGGTGCCACTGCACTTTGAGTCCTCCCTAAAACTGAGGTAATACCTAGGTCACAGGATTAAATGAGTAAAGCACTACATAAATGCAAATTTTCAACAATAGGTATTTTTTCTTGTTTTTAATTTTCTCAGTGCTTTGGTGGATATGTTAACCCAATTCCATAGTCCTTAAACCAAAGTGAGGAAAGTTCATCCACTAACTGATAAAATAAGAATCCTATTTCTTGGCAAGAATCAAAGTACTACATTGGGGTCCTACAGCTGTGTCACCAAATCTCTGGTGTTCCTACCATATTACAAATCCCTTCAGTATATGAACCACATCTTGTGGATCCTCAAGAATGCCCTACACCAAATAGGCACTCAGATGCATGTCCTTTTTTGTCATGTATAATTCTGATTTCATTAAATCCTATACCATTTACAGGAGCATAAAAAGAAAAATAAAAACACTGTATATCTATGTAATATACACATAAAATATCAGTTCATTTCATCAACTTTCACAGAAAGAATAGAGAATTATATTACTGCAAGATTAGGCAATATGTGATATAATATTTGAGTTCTCTGTATCAAAGGCAACTGAGTGAAGAAAGCACATAAGAATGCAATAATAGTAATTAATGAATATCTTCAACATATAAACTATTTTCACCAACATAAAAGCTGTTACAAATGCGGCATGCCTCCCAGGGCCATGTGTCATCAGTATAAAGGCTTTGTTTAGGATAAATCACCACTTTTCTGCAATGAATGGACTCCAGGCATATTTTGAGGATTGGAGTCAGAACATAACTCTGTTTTAAATGCTGTACCCCTCATATTG
Source organism: Nasua narica (assembly GCA_028533885.1). Taxonomy (NCBI): domain Eukaryota; kingdom Metazoa; phylum Chordata; class Mammalia; order Carnivora; family Procyonidae; genus Nasua; species Nasua narica. Next base: position 6,549,833 of record CM052798.1, on the reverse strand, counting down.
CTTTATTTCCTATAAAATCACCTTTCATGCCACTTTTCAAGGCCCCTTTTAAGCAACTTCCACACCGAAGGCCTCCCCTCCTATTGAGACTTCTCTGGTCACACAGTATGCTCCAGACCTAGACTCATCTCCACAAGTAACTTTTAACGATGATCTGAAGAGTCCGCTCTAACTTTCCCCTCTCACACCCCACATCTGACCTATCCTGTCAGCTCTACTTTCAAAATGCATCTAGAATCCCATGGCTTCTCACCACCACCACCATTAACAGCCCTGGTCCAAGCCACCACCTCTCTCACCTAGAAGACGGCAGTAACTCCCAGCTGGGCTCCCGGCTTCCCCTGGGCCCCTGGAGAGTCTTATCTCCACACTGCAAACAGGGGTCCTTTTCTCACACTAATCTGGATCATGTTCACGTCATGCCGTCAGTGAACCTTCCAACAGGTTCCCAACATACACTGAAAAAACTCCAGGGGCGCCTGGGTGGCTCAGTTGGTTAAGCAACTGCCCTCAGCTCAGGTCAGGATCCTGGAGTCCCAGGATCGAGTCCCACATCGGGCTCCCTGCTCCATGGGGAGTCCACCTCTCCCTCTGACCTCTCCCCTCTCATGCTCTCTCTCTCAAATAAATAAATATATAAATAAATGGAAGGAAGGAAGGAAGGAAACTGTACTCCCTCTCTGACCTCCTGCCCAGTTACTGGAATGATTCACCCCCTACTCCAACCCCGCTGCCCTTCTCACTAAAGACACATACTCTCATTTCGGGGCCTCTGCACTCTGGCCCCACCAGGAATGCTACTGTCCCAGGTATTGGAACAGCCCAGTCCCCAGCTTCATTCAGGTCTCTGCTAAACATCACCAGGGCAGACGGTCCTGTCCGGACCACATTACTTACACAGCACGCCGTCACGCTCCATCTGTTTACCCAGCTTCAGTTGTCTTCACTGCGCTCCTGACTTCCTGACTTATGATGTGAGTACTGGAACGTAGGTTCCAGGACATGAGAACTTCTGTTTCATCTACTGCTATAGCCCAGCTCCACGGAGAGCACCTGCCACACGGTAGATACTCAATATGTACCCAAAGAACCAATGACTATGTCAGTTTTCTCTTTCCTTACAGATTGTTACTTCCTTGTAGCTGGAAACCGTGACTCCTCTTTCTGCATCACTCGCAGTGCTGACTTCGAAAGTAGGTGACGCTGATCTGTGAACTGGTACATAGCTCTCCCAAGACAACTCGCCTCCTCAGTCTTCTCCCTCAGCAGCCAACTTACTCAACTTCTGGCCAAGAAAGTTCATCTCTGGGAGAGGAGGAATCTAGATTTCTATTTTAGTGGTAGAAATACAACTTCTAGGAAACAGCAGTAATGGGTAAACAGGGGACAGAAGGAAAGACGACCAGGTTTTAAATAGGAAGATGTACTGATGGGGGTCACCAGGAAAGACAAGGACAAAGGAAAATATAATGGGAGGCAGCAGAGTGGCGTAGGTATTGGAAATCCCTCTTCTTCCCCAGGTGTTTAGAACTGTCTCTTACTGTATGCATTTCACAGGAAATATGGAATCTCAAACACACCTACCACCTTACCACTCAAATTTGTTGCTGTAAAGTTTTCTCCAGTATTCTAGATATGACGAGCTTGATCTACATTAAGGACTCTTGTGTGGGTGTGAAACACATTTTTTTTTTTTGTGAAACACATTCTTGACTTCACACTCAAGACACACACCCAAGAGACAGTCCCATATGATAAACACTAACAGACACAAATAAATGCTAATATTTTCAGCATTCATCTTCCCAAGCAGTTCTTCTGAAATATACATTCAACAAGAAGGGTGACATGCAGGGACTCAATAAGCACTGGTTGAGCCACTACTAAATACAACTGTATCCAGGATGGTACATCAATCAAAGATCTTCAACAAAAACACTTTGTTAGGGGTGCCTGGGTGGCTCAGTGGGTTAAAGCCTCTGCCCTTGGCTCAGGTCATGATCTCAGGGTCCTGGGATCGAGCTCCGCATCGGGCTCTCTGCTCAGCGGGGAGCCTGCTTTCCCCTCTCTCTCTGTTTGCCTCTCTGCCTACTTGTGGTCTCTCTCTCTCTCTGTGTCAAATAAATAAATAAAATCTTAAAACAAAACAAAACAACTTTGTTAGACACCATCCATCCAAAGAAGTCAATTTTCCTGATCTTTCTGCCTATCTTCCAACAGTCCCTGACCCTTTGCCTTCTGTACTTTTTACTCATTGGGCTCAGCTTTCCAAGCCTCCCAAGTTAGAAATAATGCTAGCTTCCATGCCAACATTCATCTTTCTCAAAAGCAGCATTATTGGGGTACCTGGGTGGGTCAGTCAGTTAAGCGTCCAACTTGATTTTGATCTTATTGTCATGAGATCAAGCCCCACGTTGGGTTCTGCTCTGGGCATGGAGTCTACTTAAGATTCTCTCTCCCGGGGCCCCTGGGTGGCTCAGTGGGTTAAAGCCTCTGCCTTTGGCTCAGGTCATGATCTCAGGGTCCTGGGATCGAACCTTGCATTGGGCTCTCTGCTCAGCAGGGAGCCTGCTTTCCCCTCTCTCTCTCTATCTGCCTCTTTGCCTACTTGTGATCTCTCTCTCTGTGTCAAATAAATAAATAAAATCTTTAAAATATTCCCTCCTCTTTCAAAAAAAAAGATTCTCTCTCCCTCTGCTCCCTCCCCCACCCCCCAATAAAGCAGCAGCAGCACTACTGCAAAAGATCCCAACATCCTATTTTAAGAACAGAAAAGTTAAACAGCACTTTTATTCATTGGCCACATTTATTAAGCACAAACTATGTGCCAGGCAAGGTGCCGGTGATACAACGGCAAGCAAACAAGTTATTTCTGTCCTTTTAGAGCTAATAGCCAATGGAGGAGACAGACATGTAATCACACAAAATAAACAAACACTTCCAAATGATGGTGAGAGCCAGGCTAGATAAGCATGGAATTCTAGAAGAACACAGAAACTTTGAAGAAAGATGATTTTTGAGTCAGTAAACTCTGATTTGATAAAACAGAAAAGGCTGGGCTGAGGATAAATAGGAGACAGCTAGGGAAAGTGGGGAGATAACCACAGCTAACACTTATTAAATGCTTACTATGTTCCAAGCACTGTGTTAAAGCTTTGCATGTATTCACTCGCTTAGTTCTTATAATAACCTTATGAGGTAGGTACTACTATCAACTCCATTTTACATTTGAGGCACCACAGAAGGCACCTGCCCAAGGCGAGAGGCTGGACTAAAGCTTGGCACATGTGGCTCCAAGGCTCCAAACCACTGGGCAGTATGCGTCCCAAGCCAGGAAGGAAGTCCTGGGGCATAAAGACACATGTGGCATCCAGATACTAGTTTGGCAGGTATGGCTCAGGTACAAGGAAAAACACAGGCTTAGAAAAGCACTAAAATCTCAGGGTCAAATCACCAACAGACCTCAAGGAGTTGGTGAACCCCTGGGCAGTGAGAAGCCACTGGAATGACTTGATTACATTTATAGACTACAGGATGGAGAGTGGATTGAAAGACACGAGTGGAAGTGTAGAGACCAATTACATAGCACACCGCAACTACGGCAGAATGTTTGGGAAATTTTGCTTGCCAGTTATAGAATGACTCCCATGAGAACCACATTTGGCATCAGAAACCCATGAGTTCCACTATGTAGCATTTGTGGGGGCAGGGAGAGAGAAAGGTCCATCCCCAAACAAAAACAATGTGTCTCTTGATCCAAAACTGAATTTTGTCTTATGGTATGACTCAATAGTCAATGCTCAAAATGCAAGTTGACCTAGAAAATATTGTTAGAAGACATTTTCAAGGACTTTAGCAATGAAGGAAATAGAATACTACAGAGGCTTTAATCTAACCCCCCTTAAGTATCCAGTATTATCCTAGCCTCCATCTATAACTTGAGCATATAACAAACTCTTTAAGCCTCAATTTTTTTAATCTGTAAAATGGGTACAATAATATTACCACCTAATTTTATAGAACTGTTACGGGGATTAATGATTAGCTCACGTCAAGAATTCTAACACAAAGCAAATGTTCAAAATATTCTTTTATTTAACAAATATTTGATGGGGCGCCTGGGTGACTCAGTCATTGGGCATCTGCCTTCAGCTCAGGCCATGTTCCCAGGGTACTGGGATCAAGCCCCACATCTGGCTCCCTACTTGGTGGGAAGCCTGCTTCTCCCTCTCCCACTCCTCCTGCTTGTGTTCCCTCTCTCACTGTGTCTGTCTCTGTCAAATAAATAAATAAAATCTTTAACAACAACAACAACAACAACAAAATATTTGAGTGTTTACCATTGGCCCAGACCTGAAGTATCTAGTGAAAAACAGTCTGTTAATCTTCAAGGAGCTAACATTCTCATCTGCAAGTCAGATAATTAACTAATGCAGATAGTATCGCCTGGGGAAGGCAGATAAAGGAGATTTAGGAGATATGAGGTGGCAGGGGTGGCTTTCATTTATTTTTTTTTAAAGATTTTATTTATTTATTTGACAGAGAGAGGCAGTGAGAGAGGGAACACAAGCAGGGCAAGTGGGAGAGGGAGAAGCAGGCTTCCTGCCAAGCAGAGCCAGATGTGGGGCTCGAACCCAGGACCCTGGGAACAGGACCTGAGCCGAAGGCAGATGCTTAGCTTAGCAAATGAGCCACCCAGACTTTTTAAAGTGAGCAGACTGCCACCTCTGGGGCTCCTGGGCGGTGCAGTACGTTAAGCATCTGACTTTTGGTTTTGGCTCAGGTCGTGTACTCAGGGTCGTGAGAGCGAGCCCTGCTTAGGGATCCACGCTCAGTGTGCAGTAGGCTTCAGACTCTCCCCAGCTCTGTCCCTTCCCCGCCTAAAATAAATAAATAAAGCTTTTTCTTTTTCTTTTTCTTTTTAAAGGTGGGCATACTGTTACCTCTGAGAAGGTAATATTCAAGCACAGACCTTAGTAACATTTAAAGAAAAGCAAGACCACCACTGTAGCCAGAAAAAAAAAATGATGATGAGATGCAGGGCGCCTAGGGGGCTCAGCCGGTTAAGTATCTGCCTTTGGCTCAGGTCATGACCCCGGAGTCCCGGGATCAAGTCCCAGGGCTCCTTGCTCAGCAGGGAGTCGTCTGCTTCTCCCTCGGCCCCTCACCCTGCTCTCCTGCTCTAATAAATAAATAAAATCTTAAAAAAAAAAATGATGAGGGGTGCCTGGGTGGCTCAGCGGGTTAAAGCCTCTGCCTTCAGCTCAGGTCATGGCATCAGGCTCTGCTCAGCAGGGAGTCTGCTTCCCTCTCTCTCTCTGCCTGCCTCTCTGCCTACTTGTGATCTCTCTCTCTCTTTGTGTCAAATAAATAAATAAAATCTTAAAAAAAAAATGATGAGATGTCAAATCAGCTAGATAACCAGAGGCCAAATTCTGTGGGGCCCTGTGACCAAGGTGAGAATTTTTAGTTTTATTCTAAAAGTGACAGGGCGTCAACAAAGGATCTGAAGCACAGAGGTGACAACAATCTGATTTACATTTCCAGATAGGACTCCGCTACTGCACAGCTACAAAGGCAGAAGCAGAGAGAGAGAAGCTACTGTAGTACTGACTTAGGCTAGAGCAGAAATGGTACAAAGTAACTGGAGTCAGGACACACTGTGAAGGTAGAGAGGACAGGCCTTCCCAATGGACAGCAGGCAGCCTCTGAGAGAGAGAGAGAGAAGGCCAGAGTGCCTTCAATATTTAGTCTGAGAAGCTAAAAAGGATGGGTGAGAATGAAGGAAGGGCCACTTTAGGTGCGCAGGGAGGAGTAAAGAACAGTTCTACTGAGGACATGTTAAGTTTAAGATACTTCTTCGGCTTTCAGGTAGGGGTAGGCGGACAATTCTAGAGATCTACAAAGAGGTCAGGCCAGGCTGGAGAAATGAATCTGGGAGTCATTGTCACCTCATGACCCTTACCGCCTTGAGCCTGAACGAAATCACCTAGGGGGTCTGTCTTCTCTGGAGACAGAGGAGAGATGGAAGAAAAGAAACAAAATCCTGGAGCACTTTTAATGCAGGAGGTGAGGACGAAGGAAGGAGAATGGCCTGTGAGGGAGGAAGGCAATCGGGAGAGCACAGGGAAACAGAAATGCTTCCCGGAGGAAGTCAAGCTTTGCTACCTACGTTATGACAATGCTGATTACCACAAGCTTCTCCGGCCCCCCTGGAGGAATGAGTCTTTGTTCCGGGGAATCTCCTGATTTCCAGGCAAACAACTCTGAACAACCCCGTTCGTTCACCCTCACTTCGGTGCCTTGGTTCCCATCACCATCCAGATCTCATCTAGCTTCAAGGCTGTTATTCTTAAGTCCCCTTCACAAATCAGAAAGGCAGCTTCAGCACTGAAGGTCTAACTGGACCTTTTTCCCAGTCCACAGGGCAGAGGACCTTGGTTTCTCTCTCCCTGTGCCCTACACACCTTTCCCCCTTTGTCTTTAAAAGTTTTGTTCCTCGTGCTGCAGCTGATGCTCATCACCTTCAGAGAGCTGGAGAAGAGTGAAGACCAGGACAGCCTCTGTGAGGCCTTACCTGAAGACCCTTATCCAAGATAAATGGAAATGCCTTTAAAATGATTATCACAAAATGTTCCACAAGTGTTAGTTTATCGATGAACCATAAGACCATCTTCTCTTTCTTAGAGACCCTTCTAGTCAAAATTGGCCTTACAAAATCTGTTAAGTGCCCCAACTTTATCCCCTTTTTTCTTTGCCTTCTTCCCAACTTTGTTACTTCAGCATAAAGATGCAGAAATAATGTTTTAATTACTAAGCCCCAGAAAACAAGGCAGTCAAAACAAGATTTGTACTTAAAAACGTTTTTATTTTCCAGAATGAATTTGTTTTATCTAATTTCCCAAAGTCTCTATGTAGCAATTATACTGCTGTTGGCAAACTATGAAAGATTTTGCCCGCAACTACAATTAACTTGTCATTGTGCAACACTGTAACTTTATATTAACTTTTCTAACAGCAATGTTTGGGGCTTGTTAAAAATCCCAGTGATATCTCCAATATGAACTTCCTCTTCCAAAAGCTTCTATACCCAAAATTTTTTTAAAAATTGCATACACTACAGCCATTCTGCCCACCTATTCCAAAACCATAAAACCAAAACCCATAACCAGTTCCTTCCCCTACTCAGAATAACATATTTCTGGAAACATATTAAAATGATATAAAAGCATATTGCCATAAAGTCTAATCGAGCAGAGCTATAATCATAAAGTTCCTTTGTCATTTAAAATAACAAACTTACATTCCAAATCCTATAAACAATATAAATGTACTATATGTTTCACTATATACTCAATCCTAAAGTATTAAAAATAAATATACAGTAGGAAAAAAAACCCTACTAACTCTATAATGTCACAATGTCATCAACTGGGTATAAAATAAATATGCTAGCTATAACATTTTGTTTTAAAGATTTTATTTTTTTTTATTTTTTTTAATATTTTTTATTTATTTATTTGAGATAGAGAGTGAGAGAGAGCATGAGAGGGGAGAAGGTCAGAGGGAGAAACAGACTCCCCGTGGAGCCGGGACCCCAATGTGGGACTCGATTCCAGGACTCTGGGATCATGACCTGAGCCGAAGGCAGTTGCTTAACCAACCGAGCCACCCAGGCGCCCAAAGATTTTATTTTTTTAAAGTAATCTCGACACCCAACATGGGGCTCGAACTTACAACCCTAAGATTCAAAGTTGTATACCCTACCGACTGAGCTAGCCAGGTGCCCCAAGCTATAATAAACACTGAAGAAACCCCCAGTTAATAACTATTCCTCAGCAAATGCTGAATGACTAGGAAGGGAGACAGATGCTCTGGAAGGCCTAGCTCCCCTCAGTCCAAGTGGCACAAAGATGGTGCAACTAATAATAATGCCCTTGTTATTCATAATTACCCTGCATCAGAAGTGTCATCAAAATAAATTTTAACCTAACAGTTAAGTTCAATTACACACAGATGGTCCTTCTACACAGAACAGTAAAACTTGCTACTTTGAGAGGGAAGATGTACTGGCCAGATGTCAAGAGAGAGGTTCTAGAGCCAGCCAGCACAAGTTCGTTTTCTCGTTCTCCCAATTCCTAGACCTGTGACCCCAGACAAGTCATCTGTGAAGCAGGGAGAACAGGAGTGTCTGCCCTAGGGTCACTGTGAGGACTAAACGAGCTAAAATCTGTAAGTGCCTGACTGTGGCTGGCAGAGCTCAAGTGCTTATTATTGTTTTTGTTGTTGTTAATTACTAATCATGGTTTGGTTTTTTCCCCACTAACAGGCATTTTAAAAGCTGCTTTTGTTTCCTCCTTCGCCCACTTTGCCTCCTCAGGTGTCTTCAGAGTCACGAAATGAACTCCTGGGATCAGAGCAGGACAGCGTCACAAGGACACAGGACGCGCAGTCGGTCACTCACACAGAGCTTCTGCTAATTCGGGTCACGTGGTTTTCTATTCTGCCAAACCAAAAAGGCTTCCCAGACATTCCCCACCTTTCCTGGCCCTATCTCTGAATCCTTCAGATGCCTCTCCTACATGCTTTCTTAAGTCACCACACTGCTGTGATTATTTGTCGCTAAGGCCCTGAGAGCCTGGGGCCGTGGTGGCCTCCCAGCTTATGTTTGCTGAATAATAAAAATCTAATTTCTTACAGATGCTCTCAAAAACCTGACTTCATATTTCTTATTCTCACCATCTGTATGTACGGAGCAATAATGCCTCAACAATGCAACTAAGAACTGTTTTTAGCTCACTGGAAATGATTTTGACAAAATAAGCAAATGTTAACATACTACCCAAAATTAAATCTAAATACCTACCTTGTCTACCCTATGACCAGATGCTGCAGGCCCTTTCCTGGTCTCACCAACAGCTCTCCGGACTCTGCTAGCTCCCATTACCGCACTTCACGCTTCACTAGGCAACTACCAAGAGCAGTCGGCGCCATGTTATCAGCACGGACTTTTAAAAATGAACTCCAAAACCTCTCAAGGAAAGGAAAGGAAAGGAAGAAAAAAAAGCCTGGGGATGGCTGCTTTCCCTTTGGGGGGGAAAAAAAACCCCTGCATATATAAAGGCCACATGAAGTACAGTTTGGATTTAATCAAGGAAACCTCAAAAGACTAGAACAATAAGATGCAAACCGGCACAGAAAGAGGACTAGGTTTCCTACATGATTTTAGCTAGTCTTCTTCTCTTCACTGTTTTGGAATCTAGATGGCAGATTTTTTAGGCAATTGAAGACGTTTAAATTATAAAATGTAATGAAAAGCAGTTGCAAATGCACAATATCAAAAGTCTCCTTCCACTTGGGGATAGGTTCAATTGTTTCTCCCTTTAAATTTATATTCCCGTTGAAAATAACAATTTAAATACCAAAACTAACCACAAAAAAACAAGTTAACAAGTAACTTTTCAAATACCATCCTCTGCAGTATCCCTGATTCCATGTGATCCTCACTCGCAACCCTGGGATATAGGCGAGGTTGGCGTTAGCAACAGTTCCACTTAATAAACAAAAGACTTAAGGTTCAAGTGTCTGGTCACAGAGGAGGAGCTAAATAATGTACGCTTCATAAATATAACAGGACCATGTGGTCACTAATATCACATTCTTAAAGAATGGGGGGGGTGGCTGGGTGGCTCAGTGGGTTAAAGCCGCTGCCTTCGGCTCAGGTCATGATCTCAGGGTCCTGGGATCGAGCCTCTCTGCCTACTTGTGATCTCTCTGTCAAACAAATAAATAAAATATTAAAAAAAAAAAAAAAAGAATACATGGGGAAATGTACCCAATACACTATTAAAAGTAAAAGACCAAAGAGGCTTTACAAAGGGAGAGGAGAGACCAAAGAACGGATTCTAGCTTTTATTCTGAGTGAAATGGGAACCATCTTAGAGTTTTGTGAGGGGAAAAAAATGAACAAACAAACAAAAAATCTGCTTTCCTTTCTAAAAGGATTGCTCCAGCCCCTCCGTCAAGAAGAGAGTCCTAGCAAACAAGGGTTGAAGCCCGAAGACTTGCTGGGAGGTGAATGCGGGTGGTGGCAGTAGAGGGCAGAGTGGTCAGATTCTGAGTCTCTTCTGAGGCAGAGCCCACAGGCCTTTTTTTGCCCCCAAAGATTTCATCCATTTATTTGACAGAGAGAGAGATCACAAGCAGGCAGAGAGAGAGGGAAGCAGGCTCCCTGCTGAGCAGAGAGCCCGATGCGGGGCTCCATCCCAGGACCCTGAAATCATGACCTGAGCTGAAGGCCGAGGCTTAACCCACTGAGCCACCCAGGCTCCCCATAGGCCTTTCTGACAGAGGGAAGAAAGGAGAGAAGTCCAGGGCGATTACATGATTTTTGCCCTGAGCAACCACAGACAGAATTTCCATTGAGTTGAAGGAGAGTGCAGGCAAGGACTAGAAGAGGACCTATCAGGAATTAAGCTTTGATCATGCTGAGTTCGACGTGTTTATCAGGCAGACAGAGAAGCCAGGTAGACAGCTGCGTCTAAACTGCCTTCTAGAAACAATTCCTTCCCTACCTGTATGGGCTTACAGTCTTCTTTACAGCAGGCCTAAGAAGCAGTTTTAAAGCTCAATTATCTGATAATAAGGGATTAGATAAATAAGTTATGGTTTATTAATATAACGGAATACTAAATAGCCATTACAATCATATTCTTGAAGAATACTTAAAAGATGTGCTCAATAAGTTAATGATAATTTATCTCATCTAAAGGAGGGTACATTCCAGGATGTCCGCTTAGTAAGTTGCCACATGAGAAGTTATCATGTCAGATGTAGAAGAAAATACAAAGTCTGTTTTGGGCCTGAGGAAAGGGAGGCAAAAGCTGCTTCGAAGGCTGACAGGAGGCAGCAAAAGGTCAGGGTGTAAAAAGGTGCAAAGCAAAGTCAGGGGCCAGCAGATGGTGCTAAATTGAGAAGGCCAGCCTCAAAGATCATCTAAAGGTCATTCTAAAGGACAAACTCAATTTCAGTCAACTCCAACTGAGTAAATATAGTATCATTTCTGGGACCCCTCTATTCCCCAACCCCCTTCACACACACACACCCCTCACTGCTATAACTCCAAGTCCTGATTAGAGGAAAAGTGTTTCATTTCAAATTTTTTAAGCAAGTTTAATGCCACCGGTACCCAAGTTGATTTCAATAGACTCTACTGAGCTCTCCCAGTGCCACAGAAGCCTCTTGTTGTTGCTTACCTTCTTCTACTCCAGTGACCAAATGAGTGTCATTTAATCAATATGCACATGCCACTTACAAGTAAACATGCCTCTCTTTGGAAAAAGGACTGAAAAGTGTCTAGAGGGATTCAGAAAGAGGGGGCAAGAGGAAAATTTCATGGGCTTGTCCCCCATCACATGAGAAGCCCTGGTCACTGATATAAATAGGCACGGTCCATAGCAGCTCTATTTGCAGGGTGAAGACTTCATTTTTTCTCTTTGTTTGTATACTTTTCAAATTAAGTACTTAGTATACAAACAGTAGATAGAGTCATAAAATTTATAATTTATAGGGGCACCTTGGTGGCTCAGTTCGTTGAGCGTCCACTCTTGGTTTCAGCTCAGGTCACGATCTCAGGGTCATGAGATCAAGCCCCATGATGGGGCTACACTCACCACAGAGTCTGCCTGGGACTCTCCCTCTCCTCTGCAACCTCCATCCCCTACTCGTGCACATGCGCACTCTCTAAAAATAAATAAATCTTAATATATGCTTATTATTTTAATAAAATGCACAAGCTGTGACAAGAGGACAAAACCCCAGGTACCCACCAGTTACAGAATAGGGCTCTCACCTCTGCAGCTCCCCTGTCTGATCCTCCCAGATCTCTCTGCCTACCGTCTCATCTCTGAAGCATGCTGAATTCTGTCATTATTGCCTTACTTGTCCTCATAGTTTTACCCATGTGTTTGTACAGCATAAAGAATACAGAGAACAGCTTTGCATGCTTTGAAATTTATATAAATACACTGGTTTCTCTTTTGGGTTGCTTATACAGCTACAGTTTGTTTATAATTTGTGTGTGTGCACATAAAAATTCTTCTCTACTGTATTCTATTTTACGTAAATCTACCATGATTTATTTATCCATTCCCCTGTTGATGGATACTGGAGTTGTTTCCAGTTTTTTGCTCTAAGAAAAAATCATGCAGGGTGCCTGGGTGGCTCAGTTGTTGGGCATCTGCCTTCGGTTTGGGTCATGATCTAAGGGTCCTGGGACTGAGCCCCGTATCGGGAACCCTGCTCGGCAGAAGGCCTGCTTCTCCCCTCTCCCAGTCCCCCTGTCTGTGTTCCCTCTCTCGCTGCATCTTTGTCAAATAAATAGATAAAATCTTTTAAAAAAAGAAAGAAAGAAAGAAAGAATCGTGTTGCTAAGAGTTTAAATGCCCAAATGGCGCCTGGGTAGCTCAGTCAGTTAAGTATCTTACTCTCAATTTCAGCTCAGGTCTTGATCTCAGGGTCGTGAGTTCAAGGCCCATGTTGGGTTCCATGCCAGGCATGGAGCCTACTTATGAAAAAAAAAAAAAAGTCTAACTGCCTGAATCTTCAGCAGCAGTTTTAGTGACTCAGTGAAATGGTGGCAGGTTATACAGACACATGACTGGACAGGAGTCAGATATGCAGCTCCCAGAATGCACCCTGAGAAAGTATAGGTTAAGAACTACTGAGTGTCCACCTCTAAGGTTAGAGCACATGCTGTGGAGATGGAGAAGTACTGCTGAAGAACCGGCCTTATCCTACATCTCCGGCCACACAAAAGCACTCTGGATGCTGTTTTATGGAGTTTACACCTCAGTCTGATCTAACTAATTATGGCTTATCCCAGAAAAGACTTAAGGAGACCTCATTCTGATTGTCGGTTAGAAAACACATTCTGATTTTTTTTTTTAAGATTTTTTTTATTTATTTTATTAGAGAGAGAGAGAGAGACTGAGAATGAGAGGGGAGAAGGTCAGAGGGAGAAGCGGACTTCATGCAGAGCTGGGAGTCCGACATGGGACTCGATCCCGGCACTCCGGGATCATGACCTGAGCTGAAGGCAGTCGCCCAACCAACTGAGCCACCCAGGCGCCCCGAAAACACATTCTGATTTAAAAGAATTCTTTTCCAAAGTCTTTCTTTCGAAACCTCCACTTTGTTCTTTCCTCCATTCTAGATTTTCATTAATGGACATGAAGTCATTGTTTGTATCAGTTATGATGTGCAGCATTTCATTTAGAAATGTACGTGTGAATGAAAAAGCCTTTAAAAATACACCATGTTAGTAATTAGCGGGGGGGTGGCGGGGGGATGGGACTGGGTCCCTTCTATCCCACTAAGATTTGGGCACTAAAAAACAAAAAAACCTGGACAAAAGAAGACTGATAAATACATGAAGGAGACTTACCAAAGGGCCAGCTAGAGATAGATTGCTGTGGTTAAAGATGAAGCAAACGTTCACAATTTAATCACCTAAAGGACCATTTGGGAGCCAGCTTTACCAGAGGGGAATTCATGCAGCTTCAAAGGCTCCAGATTTACCATAAATGTGAGCAGTTCAACCATTAATTCTGCCCCACTTTCCTTTTTTAAGAGTAGACAATTTAAAAAAAAAAAAGAGTAGACAATTAAAAGAACACTTCCAAAGTGGACGAAACTTGGAATATAATGGGATATTTTAAAACAAAGCCATTTGTATGCACTTGGGTCTCCAAAATGTCAAGGCAGTAACATTTATCTGTGCCATGGAAAATATTCTCTCTGAGACCAGAAAGTACTTAAATAAAACTGCTACTACCCAGTTTTCAGATTTGGCACGTTCCCTAAAGTATTCTTCACCCTTTCTACTTTTTCATAAGAGACCTTATGGCAGAACATTCCATGGCATTCCATGTGCAATCAGCTATAATCCCTACGAGCAACAGTCCAGGCCAGCTTGCCGGCACAGCAGTCTTTTAATGCGGCTAACACATGTGGCTACAGCAAATTCATTTCATTTTTTGCAACAAAATGCACACTTTCTCCCAATCTTAAGCCCAACTTTCTTAAAATAAGCCATTAATACTTTCTAAAACAGCAGTTTGTTTAAAATCTCTCACATAAAATTATTTGGATTATATTTTAGTCAGATTACTAAGAAATTGCCATATAAAACTGAAAAGAGAAAAAGAAAACAGTAGAAAACTGAAACTGCCAAAAATTCTAGAGGAAAAAGTCTCTCATACAATTAGTTTTCCAAGAACAAATACCTTTCAAAGGAATCAAAATTACCCTAAAATTTCTGAGCCATAAACAGTATTTAGCTAGAAAACCAACCCTACTTTTTCCAAAGCTAATTCATCAAATGAGGATTTTTGTTTCAGTAGACTAATGTTAATTTAAGAGTCACAACTTTCTGGGGGTGCCTGGCTGACTCAGTTGGTAGAGCATGCGACTCTTGGTGTTGGGATCATGAGTTCAAGCCCCACACTGGGGGTGGAGCCTACTTTCAAAAAATGTTAATAAATAAATTTAAAATAAAAAATAAATAAGTGTTGGGCCGCCGGGGTGGCTCAGTTTTTAAGCATGATCCCAGCGTCCTGGGATCAAGCCCCGAGAGTCGGGCTCCCTGCTCAGCGGGAAGCCTCTTTCTCACTCTCCCACTCCCCTCCTTGTGTTCTCTCTCTCGCTGTGTCTCTCTGTCAAATAAATAATAAATAAAATCTTTTAAAAAATTAAATAAGTGTCACAAATTTCTTCTAAATGTTTATGTGCAGAGAGGCAGTGTGATATAGTCAGATGAAGGTCAGGAATACCATATCTAGTCATAACCCTAGTAAGTTCTAAAAACCTGCAATTCTAAAATTTCCCAAAACATATTGGATGTTTAGTTTAAATCTTCCTTACTCCACAAGGTCCAGATGAAATGCCCTGTCATCTACAAATCCTACATGTGTCCTTTGCCAAATTCATATCTGTATTTAAAAAAAAAAAAAACCCTGTTTGTGGCAATTACCACTTTGATCACTTTTACTTCGTATTGAGTTTATTTCAGTATGTCTGTTTCTTCTACCACACGCTTT
This sequence comes from Nasua narica, assembly GCA_028533885.1. Classification (NCBI taxonomy): domain Eukaryota; kingdom Metazoa; phylum Chordata; class Mammalia; order Carnivora; family Procyonidae; genus Nasua; species Nasua narica. The sequence goes on along the minus strand of CM052798.1, from coordinate 6,534,735 downwards.
TAAAACTCCTTAAAGGCAGGGTTCTATAGTACATACAACCCTGTGATTCCTATAGACTACCATTAGAGCAGTTTGTGAGCAAACTCTCAAAAGAGAAAGGAAAAGAAAGGGTAAGGCAAAGCAGAACCACCCAGACTGCTGGCTACAACAGTTTTAAACTAAATATGACGGAAAAACCACTTGGTAGTTCAGCAATGTGCTTAACACGGTCCAAAGATTGGTTCTCATATGACCAGTACAATATGCCCAAGCCTACTGTAGCCAAATTTTTGGCTACATTTAATAAAAACTAGGCATTTCTTCATTAATATTTCATAAAAAGATAAATCAATATATCCAATAATTCTGGAGAGATTTTTGTGGGAGGTAAGATTTGTGAAAAGAACTTCTATCTTGGGCGCCTGGGTGGCTCAGTCGGTTAAGCAGCTGCCTTCAGGTCAGGTCATGATCCCGAGGTCCTGGGACTGAGTCCCAGGGAGCATTGGGCTCCCTGCTCAGCGGAGAGCCTGCTTCTTCCTCTCCCTCTGCCTGCCTCTCTGCCTACTGGTGCTCTCTATCTCTCTGTGAAATAAATAAAATCTAAAAAAAAAAAAGAAAAAGAAAGAAAAGAAATTCTATCTTCAGTAACTATGGAATTTACAGCCCTATCCTCAAAAAGTGTACAACTAGGGATCTTATTTTCTCCTTCAGTTTGCTACCTTCTATAAGTGAAAACATCTGACATTCTTCATCCAGAGTGAATATCATGTTTGGATAATTTTACTTTTTTCCCCTAAATCGACAGTGTTTTCTATACAATCAAAACAACAAGGTCAAAAAGAAATCTATATATCTTAGAAATAATGAGCTCTAACATCTTTTTTATAATCTATTAATAACTTCTTAGTGAGCTTTTAATCCAGATGATCAAAAAAATAGCAAAGTCAGAAAATCTAGCAGACCCAGATCCATTTTTCAAACTATCCAGAACTACAGAAAAACTCGATTTTACTACATGCTGTAACAGTTTTCTTCTCCTAGATGGTTTTTTATACTCTGTTTGGTACTCAGCATACCTTTATATATATAGTAGACATAAAACCCTATTAACTTACACAGATATTCTTTCATGCTAAAATCTCAAAGGAAACAACTATTACAAATTATAAACATGAATTATATTATTCAGGTAAAACATACACTGCTGGGGGAAGGGGTAAGAAAATAAACAAAACATACAAATCGGTCAAGACTGAAAAATAAGCTAATATTTTATTATTAATAAAATTAAATTAAAATGGTAAAAAACTATCTTAGAAAAAGATGTTGCTGCTTACACTATCTCTGGAGGGAAATGAAACACAAGTTGCTTCTGTGGAGAGGAATGGGTTGGCTACATGATAGGTGAGAGGAAGTGTTTTAAATTTATATTCTTTGTAACTTTTGAATTTTACACCATGTCAATGAAGGTTTCATCTAATCACAAAAATAAAAACTGTAAGGGAGCACCTGGGTGGCTCAGTCATTAAGTGTCGGTCTTCAGCTCAGGTCATGATTCCAGGGTCCTGGGACCGAGCCCCGAGTTGGGTTCCCTGATCAGTGGGAAGCCTGCTTCTCCCTCTCCCACTCCCTCTGCTTGTGTTCCCTCTCTCACCATCTCTCTCTCTCTCTCTCTCTCATATAAATAAAATCTTGGGGCACCTAGGTGGCTCAGTAGGTTAAATCTCTGCCTTTGGCTCACGTCATGATCTCAGGGTCCTGGAATCAAGCCCCGTAAGCCTGCTTCCCCCTCTCTCTCTGCCTGCCTCTCTGCCTACTTGGGATCTCTCTCTCTCTGTCAAATAAATAAATAAATAAAAATCTTTTGAATGAATGAATAAATAAATAAATAAGATGTTTAAAAAACCTGTGGGGAAATTAACAAAGTGCTATTTGACTTTGACAATGAATATAAACTTATAGCCAATTTAAGACGTGGGCATTCTAAAATGATTTGTTATCAAGGGAAAAAAATCACTAGTATCATTATTTATATTAATAAAACTTTTCCACTTGTTTTTGTTATATAATAATGTGATTTTTGCATCCCATGAATATGGCCTTTTAATACTTATTTTCTACTTACAAGTTTTTAATAAGATTTGCAACCCTATAAGAAAAGTTGCAACAGATACCGGTTACACTGGGGATTTCTCCTGGGTAGTTCAGTATGCAAAACATATCACAGAGAAAAGTAGTTCTTTTTAGGATTAATTCTGGCTCCTGATCCAGGATTTCCTAAAGTCTACATTTTAAAAGAACTTGTGATATATACCAGCATTGTTAGAGGCAATGCCAACAGCCAAAAATGCCTCTAAACTAAGTTATAACTAAGTACATTTTGCAGAGAGAAACAAGAGCTCAATAAACAGGATTTACTGGGTTCACTTCAGCAGCACGTAGACTAAAAATGGAAGGCTACAAATTAGCATGGCCCCTGTGCAAAGACTTAGTTATATACTCTGTAAAATGTAACTCTTAAAATGAAGCACAAATAATAACATACTTTAAATGAGTAACATTGAAGAGCATAAACATTTGTTCTCAGGGTGTCCGGGTGGCTCCGTTGGTTAAACCTCTATCTTTAGCTCAGATCACAATCTTGGGGACTCCAGTGGGGAGTCTGCTTGTCCCTCTGCTCCTCCCCACCCCCAACCAACCTCGCCCCTGCTCTCTCTCAAATAAAGAAATAAAATTGTTTATAAACAAACATTTGTTCTCTAGTTCAATTACAAATCTAGCTCAAACTTTAAGAAGCAAATAATCAATACTGACCTTTCTTTAAAAACTTACAATTTTCATTTGTTTGAAATGAAATTTCATTTCATTTTTCATTTTTATAGGGTTCATTTCATTGAACCCTATAAAGTTCACCTTTCACCCATTTAAAGTGTACAATTACCAAACTTTGCATCTTTTTCTTTTACAATTACTCGTAGGATATAATTCATGGACTCATATCTTTAAAAAACCCTAATTAAGAGGCAAACTCACAGTAACAGAGAACAGAATGGTAGTTACCAGAGGGTAGGGATGGGGGCAGTGGGGAAATACTGATCAAAGGATAGGTCCTCACTGGGGAGGGTATGTGCTATGGCAAATGCTGTGAAAGGTGTAAGCCTGATGATTCACAGACTTGTACCCTGGGGTAAATAATACATTATATGTTAATAAAAAAATTAAAAAAAAAAAAAAAAGGATAGGTCCTGAGATGAATAAGTTCTGGAGACCTGATGTACGGCACAGATCATAAAGTACTGTATTCTTAAAATTTGCTGGAAAATAGATCTCCAGTGTGTTTTTTTAAGATCTTATTTATTTTTTTTGTCAAAGAGAGAGAGAGAGCACAAGCATGGGGAGCAGCAAGCAAAGGAAGAAGCAGGCTCCTCGTTGAGCAAGGAGCCCAATGCAGTACTTGATCCCAGGACCTCGGAACCATGACCTGAGCCAAAGGCAGACACTTAACTGAGCCACCCAGGTGTCCCAGGCCTCCAGTGTTTTCCCCGCACACACACACAAAAAGGTAACTAAGAGAGGTGATGGACACATTAATTAGTGTGGATTGTGTTAATCATTTTGCAATGTATACATGTATCAGAACATCACACCGTACATCTTAAATATATACAATTTTATTTCCCACTGATAGAATCCTCTACAGAGAACACTGGCAAACGGCCCATGAATAGATAAAATCAGAATGGTTTCTCCAAACTCAGCATTAACTTGTATGTCCGGAAGAGCGACAATTCTGCTTTATCACAAAGTTATAAGTTTCAATATACTAGAACTTACCACTACTTTAATAATTTGCCTACAGGTCCATATCAAGGCATTATTAATGCAAATACAAAATAAATCAGCTTAAGTCATTTTTTACCTAAGCAATTACATATGAAGAGGCTAGAAACCAATGACTTAATTTCAATAATAAATCATCTTATTTGTAAAAAAAAGTTGTAAGCAAATTTTTACTTATAATCTTAGTAATAGATTTATCAGTTTATTATCAATTATAGCTATACCTGTTGTTCAGCTCTACCGCTGTAAGGAAAGAGAGTAAGTTAAAACCATCTTGGCAAGCTCAAGTACCACCCAAAATCAAGAAAGAAAAATAATATAAGAGCCTGAATAGATACATTTCACATCATGATTAAGTAAAAAAAAAACCCTGCTTACACCTTTATTATCATTAAGATTTCAACATAATAACTCTAGCTAAATTAGTGTAGTTCTCCAGGGATTTCTCAGTTGTAAAGAACAAAATAAACAGTCCGTATTTAAATATGCTACAGCAAATATCACAGGGGGAAGCATTTAGTAGATCATTCAGAGTAGCAAAGCTCAAAATGTGATTATCCAAATGTTCATTTATTCTGCTCACAGTAAGGGAAAAGAGAAAGGACGGGAAGATAATATATAACTGATAGAAAATAACAAGTACTCACTGGTCGAGTTGCCTTGCATCTGAATGATGCACTTGGACTCTTTGCTGGTCTCTCGAGAATTGAAGGGCCGAACCCGCACAGCTACCTTCACTGAGGCTCCCGACATTCTGATGGTCTCGCTATATATGTGTGTGTGTGTATATATATGTATATGCAGTCCAGAAATAAATAATCCAATCTTCTTTTGAAGTTATGTTCAAGTTTCCTTTAAAAAGAAAGCAATCCCACACAGGTAGTCAGAATCAAAGAAAGCATGGGCTAACATGAGCATAAAGGCTACTCTCTTGTCTCAGGACTATTTCTACTTCCATTTCTAAAAACCTTGTCCCTGTTCTTCTCATAGATCTTATATTCTCAAAATTTCCAAATAGAAAATTAAATTTCCCTATTCCATTATCTCTTTCCTGTACCTAAAAAGTCCCTAAACTTAATAATAATAAAATAATAATAATAAATATAACTGCAAAGTAGCAGGCATTTTTCTTGTTCTCTGTTTTTGGATCAATCTTCAGTAATACATGAAAAACACCAAATGTTTATCTGTTAAAGAGAGTTCCTTACACAAGTAACTTCCCATTTGCAAAACCCCTTATTACCTTCCTTTAAAGAAATGCTCTGAACTTCCTATACTTCAACTGCAGTTTGAAACATTCAGTTACATGATATATAATCAAACAGCAAAGGACACAGATAAGCTCCAGCACCTCCTTCCACTTCTAAGTACCCAGGGGTTCCTTTAATTTCCACATGTACCTCATTGACCCTTACAACCATCCTTTACAATGAGCAGAGAAGTTTCCAGAGAAGGTTCTACCTTTGGATGTGCCACTGACTCATGGCAAAATCAAATCACTACATTTCACTACTGAATGAAGCCACAGGAAGAAATGTGAACATTTTCAGAGGAACGGTTTCCCTCCCAACAGAACAAAACAAACACTATTCTGTGAAAAGAACCCACGTATACAATCTCCACAAGAAACGACAGATCTCAATCTGCACTCTATCCATTATATAAACGTCTTCAGGAGGAACCAAACAAAAAAAAAAAAAAAGAGGAACCAAACAAAAGAAAAAACTGAAAAAGAAAACCACATATAAATCCAATTGTCAGGGAATACCAATAAAACTTCAATCTCACTTTTCCCCCACATAATTAGAGATTAGCAATCCTAAATCACAGCTGCACAACTACTAATGCTTTCCAAGAAAAGGCAAAAATCAACTAAAACAAAATAAAAACCAAAAGCCACTCTCTACCTCATTACCCTTATTTTCTTAAAGGCACTATTTAAAATTCTTGTTTTTTGGGACATGCCTATTGTCCATCTCTCACACCACCATCCGAATGCTCAGAGATCTTGTTTGCTACCCCTTAGACCAGTGCCTGATGAAAGAGCTCAGGAAATGTCTGCTGAAGCAGTGAAGTAATGAACTGCAGTTGACCACTGCACAATATGGGCTTGAAATGCACAGGTCCATTTGCACGTGGATTTTTTTCAACAAATACTGTACCGTATTGTAAATATATTTTTTCTTTGTTATTATTTTCTTAACATTTTTTTCTCTTTTTTGTAAGAATATGGTATATAACATGTATACAATACAAAATGTCTGTTAACTCATTATCAGTGAGGCTGATACCATACTAACAGTGGGCTGTTAGCAGTTAAATTTTGGGGAGTTATGAGTTATATATGGATTTTCTCCTACCTGGGGGGGGAGGGGAAAGGCACCCCTAATCCCTAGGTTGTTCAAGGGTTAACTGTATATTTCCCAGTTGTGAGAATTATTTGTTCAAGTCCTCTGCCTGGTTTGCTGACATTTTTTGGTTTTGTTTCAAATAATGGTAATATTTATTGATACTAATCTTTTTTATATTTGCTGTGATGCTTTCCCAGTCTGTTTCCCAGTTTATTTAGCTTTAAACAGATGGTTCTTATTTAATATATCAAACATTTATTATAATCACATTTATCAAATGAAAGCTTAGAGTTATTAATTCTCCCAGTCAACAGAGCATCACCTATAGTCGCCAGCTGAGTACTTTGCCAAGAGTGAATGGTATTCTGAAAAAGCAAGACACAGAACACACTTCAGTCCCCCTCTTAACGTTCACTCTGATATACAGCCACATCCGAACACTCAACATGCTCCATTATCTTCTCCCCCAAACGAGCCATCTCTGCCAATCTTTCCATTTCTTTCTGACCTCATACCTCATAAATCCTGCAGTCATCTTTCTTTTTCTTTGAATCCTTTTGTTAGTGTTAACATTATTGGCATACCATATCAAAATTTTTAAAACACAAATTTGCATATTTCTATCAATTCTTTCCTCTCATTCCCATTGCCATTACCCTAACCAACTGCCACTGCCTAATCTAGTCCTCACTACCTCATGCCTAGCATACTTGCAATAGTGGAACTGATCTTTGAGCTTTTCATTTGACTCCAATAGTCCTTACACGGGGCTGCATAAAACTAAACCGCAAAGGGGTCCTATGAAAAGCAAATGAGTCTGGTATTTAACAGTTCTGAAATAGGAGTTTTGGTTTTTCATTTTCCAAAGATTATGTGCAAATCTCTTAACCTTGCTGCAATATTAACCTTTCTAAAGCATGACTTTCAATTTCACTTCCAAACTCAAGAACCTTCTCTTATTCCCCGTGCTTACAACATCAAGACTAAAGGCAAGGCACTCTGTGTTCTAATCAAGCTCCTTTACCATCCTCCACACACGCTCTTTCACATTTTTTAACAATTTCTCCCTACAATGGGCACGTGAATTTTCATTTTTCTCCTATTTGATGGGCCAGCTCTAGTCTTACCTCTTCCTAAATGACAACTCAAATTTTCTAAGAATCACTGGCATTTCCTACAGCACTTACAGCTCCAAACACATTATGAGAACCTGCTATTATTTCATGTGACTACATTCTATCTTGTACTATTCTTTAATAGCTTCCCAAAGTAAAACTCCTATTGTCTTCAAAAATTCTTTGAACTTGGGCTCCTTGAAAAAATGGCTAATTCCAAGGCTGGGCAGGAAATTTCAAAATGATCCTGGGACATTTTATTGTGATCGCAAGCAAGAAATCTATCAAAGATGAATAGAGTCATGGCAAAAGGACACAAGTGCCAACTTAAAGGGGCTCCCAAATATAGAATAATTAGAGCATAAAAATAAATGTCTTCATACAAACCACAAATGCATTGAAGAACATCAAATATATAAATTCACAAGCTCATAATACTTTTAAAAAGCCTCATTATTCTGAAAACTGCCAAATAAAAGAAGTAAGCATACACCCAGTCTGTATATTCTGTATACACTATACTCCAGCCGAATAGTCAATGAGAGCAAGTTCTTCTCACCAAAAAAAGTCCGGCTAATAATTGCAGAAGAGATGACAGAATTGGAATGTCACCATTTTCCAACCCTACTGATTATAAAAGCTCTCTGCAACAATCCTCACTAGCTACAAAAAAAAAAAAAAAAAGCCTTAAATGAATGGTTGGTTGATGTGGAAACATTTTATTGCTTGGATTAGGCTGACAGTAACTGAGCCAAATAATCTTAACATCACTAAAAGTGGGGCACCTAGGTGGTCTATTCTTCCACATGTGCTACAATGGGAAACACACAGCACCACCTAGGAAGCATTCTTATTCTACCTCCTCAAAAAAAAAAAAAAAATGAAGAGACTGAGCTTCAGTTCAGACTACCAGTTACAGGACACACAGGGGAGCAAATGAAAAATTTAAATGATGCCTGAAAGATACAATCAGCCAAACCCAGAATATAGAAAAATCTTCAGGTCAATGCACCCAGTTTCTTAAAATAAATAGCATTGGGGGGGGGGGAGTAATAAAAAAGACTTGTGTTAGTTATCAACCAAATGCAGTGATTTTTTATATTAAGAAACTCCACAAAAGAAACATTTCTTAGATATCAGATTAGTCTGAACATAGACTGGGTATCTGATAATGTTAGGAAATTTGTTAGGGGAAGACAGAAGAAGCAAGTTTGTCAAATTACAATTATTGAATACTGTAGATATTTAAGTTAAAAAAATAAAACCTACAGGCGTCTGGGTGGCTCAGATGGTTAAGCATCTGCCTTTCGCTCAGGTCATGATCCCAGGATCCTGGGATGGAGTTCCGCATCAGGCTCCCTGCTCCTTGAGGAGCCTGCTTCTCTCTCTCTCTCTCTCTCTCTCACACACACACACACACACAAATAAATAAAATCTTAAAAAAAAAAATGACTTAAAACAAAAACAAACCCCTCTTCTTTCGTATTCTATCCAAGGCCTGCCAAAGTGCTGCCTGCTGCTGACTGATTTACAGACAGACAACAAAGGCTGAAGCACCGTTGCTGGAATTTGGATACAAAGAATCATACATTCCTAACTAGAAACCAAAATACTAACATCTCCAACACCTGCTTGCTTCTTCTATCCATCTAATCAATTGCCAAATTAAATACCTTCTACCTATAAAATTTCTTTCCATTTCTACCCCTGCCATCCCTTTTAGATCTGCAGTATTTCTTACCCAAGACTGTTAACCTTACCACTTTCTCTGGCTTCCTTCCGCACAATACTGCCGCGTTCATCTACTCCATTCATACCACGCAGTACTTCAGGAAGCACAAGTCTGTGCATATCAGTGTCCACTTAAAAATCCTCAAAGTTCCTCTACTGGTCTCCCAAGCAATGACTGCACTTCCCACACTGGCGTTCGGAGTGTCCTTTTAACATAAACCACCGATTTTTACAAGCCCACAAAACACTGCCTTCCATCCACATTCCTTAACAACAACCCACCAGAGGGCTTCCTGAAAGTATCTCATGCTTCTCTGTCCCTGTGCTTTCACTCCAATGTTCCAGAAGGAACACTGTGCGCTTCTTCCTCTACCATTCTTCTCAAAATCCAATTTATTCTTCTAAGATCTTCTTGTACGCCACCTATGTCTAGAGCCTTCACAGAATCTCCCCACCTCCCAAACCAAATGCTAATGTTTCTCCACTCATTACTACTCAACTCACTGACCTTACCGAGGTCAAAGAAGTTATTTACTTTTCTTATCTCTACTATATAGTTTAAGTTCTTTGTGGACAAGAACTGAACGTTAGTCATGTTTCTAAGCCCCTAGATACAAGGTCTTGAATATGGTAGTTAAAATATTCTGGTTGAATTCCTGGTTATTGTGTCAACAGGCTGATGCCTGAGTGGCACCAATAAAAACCGTAAGTTGTTTCAAAATAGACAAGTCAACTGATCGAAAGGAAAAAGGATAAAATTAATTTCAAATTCCTTCCTAATTAAAAGAGCTAACAGTCATTCTTTTTTGGAAGTGATAAGTACATTTTAAAATTATTTTCCCCACAAATAAATAAAATTACTTTTCTCAAACAATTTGAACCTAAATATAATTTTTTTTTACTTAACTGTCTTTTTCTTAAGATTTTATTTCTTTGACAGAGAGAGAGATCACAAGTAGGCAGAGAGGCAGGCAGAGAGAGAGAGGGGGAAGCTGGCTCCCTGCTGAGCAGAGCACCTGCTGCGGGGGTCGATCCCAGGACCCTGAGATCATGACTTGAGCCGAAGGCAGAGGTTTTTTTTTTTTTTTTTTTTAAAGATTTTATTTATTTATTTATTAGGAAAGAGAGAGAGTGACAGAGAGCAGGTCAGAGTGAGAAGCGGACTCCCCATGGAGCTGGGAGCCCGATGTGGGACTCGATCCCAGGACTCCAGGATCATGACCGGAGCCGAAGGCAGTCGCTCAACCAACTGCGCCACCCAGGGACCCCGAAGGCAGAGGTTTTAACCCACTGAGCCACTCAGGTGTCCCTATTTAACTGTCCTGAGGTAGAACGGCAACCATCTTGGGGCACCTGGGTGGCTCATTTGGTTAAGTGTCTGCTCGGGTCATTCTCTCCGATGCCAAGGTCCTGGCATCGAGCCCCGCATCAGGCTCTCTACTCAGCGCAGAGCCTACTACTACCTCTCCCTCTGCCTCCTTGTGCTCTCTGTCTAATAAATAAATCTAAAAAAAAAAAACAAAAAAACCTGCCACCATCTTCACAAGTGAGTTAAAATTTTACACAGTAGGGGTGCCTGGGTGGCTCAGTCAGTTAAGTGTCTGTCTTCAGCTCAGCTCCTGATCCTGGGGTCCTGGGATGGAGCCCAGCATCGCATCAGGCTTCCTGCTTGGCAGGGAGTGGGCTTCTCCCTCTGGCCACCCCCTCTGCTCATGCTCAGGCCTGCACTCTCTTTTTCTCTCAAATAAATAAATAAAATCTTTAAAAAAAACTTCTACGCAGTAATAGGAAACTACAGTTAAATGTACACAAAGTGTTACTTTGTTACTTCTCTACTACTGTAAACAGTATCTCTTTATAACAGAATTATATCAAAGAATTGCAGCATCAAAATTCTCTGGCTCTTTAAGAAAAATCACCAATTATGTAAGCCTGAAATCAGGCTTAAATTCCAGTTGGAAACAATAGTTACAGAATACATTTAGGAAGCTATAGGAAAACAATACTTTTAATTAGCATAAAAATTATTCTCCAAGCTTTGAGGAGCCAAAGGGAGAAAGGCAGGTAGGAAAGACAATCACACATACTCCAAATCACTTACACAGCCTCAGTTCTAGACTGTTCCTCTGACTGGTTTTCCTTCCTATGACACACAATTAGAAGCATCAGGAAAGCGGAATGGAGCAAAAATTCCAGAAGCATTCACTAACAAAGGGCTAATAAAACAGCGAGGCCCAATTTATTTGAATTTTTCTGAATTTTTGCCCAATTGCTTAACTTTGATCTTGTGCAATTGAACATGTCCTCAGAGATTCCCTGGACTATTAGGAGCCTAAGGAGAAGATTAATTCTCAAACTGACCTTCCAGCAAAGTGAATAAACAGGAATGAAATAATACTAGTTTTTGGTTGGCTTGTTTTTGTAATATTCCTTTTCTATTGAAAACAGCCTAGGGGCGCCTGGGTGGCTCAGTTGTTAGGCAAATGCCTTCGGCTCAGGTCATGATCCTGGAGACCCTTGATCGAGTCCCACATCGGGCTCCCTCCTCAGCAGGGAGTCTGCTTCTCCATCTGACCTCTTCCTCTCTCTCATTCTCTCTCTCTCTTTCTCTCTCTATCTCTCAAATAAATAAATAAATAAAATCTTTAAAAAAAAAAAAAAAAAAAAAGAAAACAGCCAGGATTATATTCCTAAAACAGAAGTCAGTTCATGTCATTTCCTCTACTTAAAAACCGTCCATTGGTTTCCACATCCTCAGAACATCACCTAAAAATTCAAGGGCCTCCACAATCCAACCTACTTCTCCAACCTCCGTTTTCACTGCCCAGCGTCAAGCCTTCTTCTCCACCAAGCACCCTCTTACTGCACCAAACACAGTACTCCTGGAAGCTCGATCTCCCTTCTCAACCTATCAGAAGTCACATCTTTTGAGGACAAGGTCAAATATCACCATGAAGCAGGAAGTGTTAAGTCACACATTCCTTAATGTGCCTCTTTCTGAGCCAAAAGTGATACCATCCCTTTGCTCTTTAAAAATGTTGTGTTGATTCTTCATATTCCTACTTATTCCATCTGCCCTGTGTTGTAGCCAGTAGTTTCACTTAACTCTCATACACTGATACAGTATTCAGTACATGTTTGTCACAAGTGAAAATAGAATTTAACCAAGAAATTCAGTCTTTTAAATTTAATATTCACACAATTTGCTATACAGCAGCAAATTTATAATAGCAACAAGCAGTCTATTTTAAAAATCATCTTTTCCAATGAATTATAGCTTAAAGAATGAATGGGTCCCCAAAAGTAAATATCTAGCTAGTGAGCCCATTCTGAGATGAGCTATGAAAACTTCGTTATTTTAAGTTTTGCATCTCTCAGGCCAATAATCTCCATGAGGACCAAGAAGATTTTAGGACCCAATATTGTGTCACTGGCCATGGCTATCCTGATAAAATCTCCAAAGGTAAGAATTTATTTTTCTATGTGTATGAATTACCTGTCTATTCTTGGTCCTTGACTATGAATAAAAACCAGCCATGAGCCAAGCTGTGAAAGCTCAAAATGAATCACATGTTGGAAAAGCTTCTTTCTGCATTCTAATCCAACTCCAAGAATCAGACTGTACGGTCTCCTGACAGATCAGATTTTCAATCTCAAATGGGGTTAAACTAGCTCACCCAGACTCTCCAACTGTTTTCTTTTAACCACTATCTAAAATAAGTTTTAAAATACAGTTCTGGATTTATTAGACACACGTCCTCCTGTCACTGCAATTAATAAATCAAGGATCCTTCTTTTCACCAGTGACGGGATTTTATTCATAAACCAAGAGGTGCCTCAAGAGATAATAGCTTCTAGGGGCACCTGGCTGGCTCAGCTGGTAAACATGTCACTCGATCTTGAGATTATGAGTTCAAACCCCACACTGGGCATAGAGCTCAAAAAATAAAAATAGAAAGAGACAACAGCTCCTACGGCATAAAATATTCTAAAGGAAAGTGATTTTTTTTTTTCTTCCAAAATCTGGATAGTTAAAACTTAACTCTATCTATAAGTCAATTCCATTCTAATATCTGAAGCTATGTTTCATAATTTTATTTTCTCAGATCTGCTGGGAATGCTGCCACTCAAATCCCATATTCCACTGACACTCTTCTACTGTCAGAGCGGATGACAGACAACACCTTCTCCTGGAATTGTCCAGGCTAAAATGAACTCAGCTCGGCTATAGTGTAGAAATGGTAAGTTTAAATCTGAGGTTAATTCAACTTTGGTATGAGTTGAGTCCCTGCCTTAAAGAAACGAAAGAAACGAAAGAAAAGGAAAGAAGAGAAAAGAAAATAAAAAGAAAAGAAAAATTGATATGAGCCAAGGTTCCCTCCTGAAACCTCCCCATGACCACACCTCTGCAGCTACCAGCCTGAGAGGTAGCTCACTATATGGGCAAGAATTCAGCTCAGACTTTTCCATGTATCAACATGTCAATCTGGCCACATGATAAACAGATACAGAAAGTTTAATAGATATGTTTTCATTTAGATGACAATACAAGTATTCCAGACTCTCACAAGGGTTAAATAAATAGTTTTCTGCTGGTCATATTAGCAGAACCATATTAGTCATATCCTTCATAAAAAAGACTTTGGTTATGGTTTGGTGTTGTATTTTCAGTTTGGAAAGCAAGTGGATTACTTTTTTAAAAATGGTATTTGAAGAACATTTTTTCCTTTTACGTAAAGACCTGTTGAAAACACTTAGTGTGTACATCCTTATATCAGGATGTCTATGACACTTTTCTCTTACAGTTTTAGGATTTATTATAAAAAAAAAAAGTTTCTCTTGATGAACCCATATATATTTTTTTCTTTCCCTTTTTACTTTGACTTCTAAAAGTTCCAAAACTAAATTATAATAACCACACTACACAAATTGCTGTAATCTCTTTAGTTTTTCCTCCTGTTACACAGTTTTCTTTCTTATCTATACTTTAACAGCCCCCTTATATTTATGGTATTTCTGGTAGGCTACTTAAAGCCTTTTTAGAAGTGTTAAGTGGTAGAAACTACAAACAAAAAAAAGTTCCTGTAATAAACCTATTCTGCTATTTAACATCAGAAATATGTCAAAATTCTAGCTTCTAAAAAAAAAAAAAGACTTTAAGAATCATACAAAATTTGTGTTGAATGAATTTGGTAATAGTGCGAGTGGCCAGAAAAGCATCCCAAGATCTGAAACCAGATCCACCAAGCAGAAGCAGACAAAAGTTCAATGAAGGAGGGAGTGTGAAGTAAGCGATATCTTCAGTGCAGCAAAGGCATGAAGTGTGTCCCCTGATTTCAGCAATAACAGGCTGGAAACCAGAGCCAGAGCAGGGGTCGGGGAAGTGAGGGTCACTGAAGCCAGTCTATGGTGGGCTGGGGAGTAATTAGGAGGCTAGAAAATGGAAATACAAGTAACCTCTTTGCTTCCAGAACTTGGCTGTGAGGAACAGGAGAGAGACAGCTAGGAGGAAACAGGAATGAAAGAAAGATTTTTCCCCCCACTTCCTCATTTTTATTAGGAGAGATCTACATGTTTCTATTCTTTACTCAGCAGCTATTTATTAGGTGCCTACCATGTGTTAGGCAGTTCCAGGAGTCTGGGATAAATCAATGAATGAAACAGATAAGCATCCCTGCCATGGAGGAGCTTACATTCTAAATCTAGTAGGGGAAGTGGGGACATGAAAATAATAATTTCTACAGAATGCTGTGTGATAATAAGCATTACCAGGGAGAGAAAGTACAGCAAAGGCAGGTGGTTCAGGAGTATGGCGGGGAGGAATGCTGTGCACACGCATTAAGGAGGGTAGGGTAGGCCTATTGAGGTGGTGAGGTTTAAACAAAGACTTGAAGGAGGTGAAGTAGTTAGCCAAGCAGCTTTCAGAGGAAGACTGTTCTAGGTAGAAGAGTCAGAGCAAAGGCCCTAAGGTGGGACTGTAGGGAAACAGTGAAAGGGGAAAAGAGTAATCAATACAGCAAGTCCTTAAAGATTACAAAACAGTGACATCCAGAACATAAGCTAAGGGATTATTAGCTGAAGTCTGGAAGAGTAAGCTTTTCTCTAAGACTGGAGGAAAGAAGGTAAGAAAGAAGGCAGAGAATTCTTTAAGTAGAGAAAGAGGAGAGGGGAAGTTCATGCCTTTTTTCCCCTATGAGGTGGTAGGTAAGGTTTTAAGCCAAGCATGGGACAGTGGGGAGGCTTGAGTAAAGCAGTCAAAATTTTAGAAGTCACTGCGTAGAACAGGGGAAGGAATGAAAAAGAATTACTTCAGCAGACACCAAAGACAGATTCAGAGGAGACCTAAGGTTACGCATTAATGTGGCACTGTGTGAGATTTCTCCATGCAGACTAAAAATAGAAAGTACAGTGGTAGGAAGGATGCAAGGCTGGCATCTGCATAATGGGTCTTGCAGGATAATAAAGGATCAAAGACTCCAAGTGCTGGTAAGAAAGAGCTGAAGCAGTGCACCCCGGAAGTCAAGTGTACTAAAGGAAGACAAAGAGTAAAATCAGGAGCCGACATGGAAGAGCACTTGGAAGGAGACTACAATAGCGAGAGCCATAAATGATCAGAGCTTCAGATCTGAAGGACAATCCAACATTAAGACAGATCTGAAGGGGCGCCCGGGTGGCTCAGTCTTAGGCATCTACCTTCAGCTCTGGTTGTGGTCCCGGGGTCCCAGGATCGTATCCTGGGCTCCCTGCTCTGCAGAAAGCCTGCTTCTCCCTCTCCCACTCCCCCTGCTTGTGTTCCCTCTCTTGCTGTCTCTCTCTGTCAAATAAGACAAAAAACAAAAAAAGACAAATCTGAAGGTGATGACAAAGTAGAAGACCACAATACTGAGTTACTGGAACAGTGTGAAGCTAAAGTTTGCTTGAGCTGAAGTCGAGAAATTTTATGGTTAAAGGTAGTTACAAAAGAAGTTCAGTACATTGGTTATGCACTTACTTCTAGTAACCTGGACGAAGTCATTTAGCCTCTGTTTCTTCATCTGTAAAGTAGGGGGTATAAGAGTATCTATTTCATATGGTTGTTACAAGGATTAAATTAGTGAACAATGTAAAAGGCTTGGGAAAGAGCCTAGCACATAGAAAGGGCTCAATATGAGTGAGCTATTTTGTCATTATTGTTGTTGTTATTGTTTATACAGTCATCGACATCTGCCAGGATGATGTCAGAAATTCAGACAGAGGGAGAACTAAGCCAAGTAGCAAAGACATCACACAGAACAATGGTGGAGGATGATATAGCTGAACGATAGGCCTTGGAATAAATAATGTGATATTAAATATAAAAAATTTTCTTTAATCCATCAGACATTTACAATCTCGTTGACTTCAAACACATATATAAACAACTACAAAGCAATCATAAAGACAGAGCGTTAGGTAAGTATTATATGGCAATACAAAGGGGGAAAGGCTCTGACTATAAAAACCATGGAAACTACCACGATATGGACTAAATTGTACTAAACCACTAAATTGTACTAAAGCAGAAAAGACCTAGAGTTAACTTTATCTTACCATGTCTGTATACATACGGTAAAGTGTAAAGAGAACTACATCTCTAGACACGCTGGTAATGAATGTCATAAAAGTAAGTGTAAATGAATCATTGGGCCATTAACCAAAAAAGTCCACCTCAAAGAGAAGTCCCAGGACCCTTCTGTACTTGTTGTCACAGTCACCTCTGCATCATTTATCTTCTATTCTAATGAACTACACAAAGAAAAGTTCCGAAAGCATGTGTATTTATCCACACTTTTATGAACTCTAGAAATTCATCAGTTTGTTCCAACAAGGCCACCTTTCAAAGAGAACATGAAGTAGACAGGCTATACCGTTCACATCAGAGCCTTGTAAAATTACATCCTATCAGTTTACAAGATCAAAAGGATATGCTTTACTCCTGGAAAAGACCTGCTGTGATTAGCAGCCCAGGAAGGGGGTTTACCAACCAGAAGGCAGGGGCCCATTGTTTTCCTTTACTTTGTACCCAGAACAAGATTATGGCAGGGAAGTGAGCTAAAAAAGCTCTGGGCTGGGAGAGACCACTGGCACTCCTCTTGAGAGCTTATTCCCTGAACAAATTCAAAGTGGGAAAGAAAAAAAGGAAAGCTGCATTCATATCTGGTCTTGGAAGGAAAAATGGTCTGTTTAAAGCCTTCGAATCTGTACTTAATTGGATAAATTTTGGAAAAACATTCAACAGAGCAGAGCTGCCCAGATTCATAAAATTCTGCCACCAAATCAGGTTCACAATCAAGTCTGATTTTATCAAACCCTGAAATTATATTTAACCACAATTCTTCAGATCTTTTTTTGCTAATAAAGTAACTGTAAATATCTAAAACTTAGAAATCGTTCTTAATTGGGGCATGGAATTTTAAAACAGACATTCTGTATTTCTCTCATGTTAAAGTAATACAAAACACACTAGTTTCCACGGACACCATCTTTGATCAACTAACTTTTAAAAGGAAAGCTTAACGATAAAAATACAAAAATAAAGTATTAAGACTTTTCTTAGAAAACCCTAACTGAAAACTTTCAGATAGCTCAACTTAAGAAGTTACAGGAATTTTTGTTCATTAAGAAACAGAGTTTGAAAGCAAAGGGCAGGCACAAAGACAGGAATGCTACCCTCCAGGTCCTGTCCACATCAAGCATGTAGGAGAAGCCAGATTTACGGGCTCTCGCTGAATTCAGTTATTGATCATTTCCAGACCTGCTTTACAATCTCAAGGTGTGTGCAATCCTCATGCTCCATCCTCACACCGTCCATTTAACTCCACCTGCCCCATAATCCAACAGCCACACCAAGTTAATGAGAAAGCACCACCTCACTTAAGAGAACACATGCTAAGATTTTATTATGACTAAGCTAAGCTGACAAAATGCCAGCCTTTAAATAAAATATCCACCATGATATCACTTAAGAGCTATTCAAATCCAATCGCCACACTTTCATGGGGACTCAGACCCATCTATGACACAAAGCTACATATTCAGTGTCGGCAGAACAGCTGCCTAGAACAGTGAGAGATATGTGAGCAAGGGATCTGTTGACAATCTAATCTCAGCTACCGCCAGATTCCACAGAGATGCCAACCTGCACCCTCGGCAACACTGCTGCACGCCTCTCCCACTGGCAGAACATGCCGGCTTACCGAACCCTTACATGGTGAGCTACTCTGAAAATCTACCCATCCAACGCAATACACTAACTCGAAGCCTCCGTAGTGGTAAACTGGCCTCCGCAATCCTCTGATCTGCCTGTGTACACGCAAGGTATCATCCTCAGGCCTCCACGTCCATAGCACTGGCCTCACCAGATGAAGAGAGAAACAGGATTTTCACCCCAAAAAGAATGGAATCTTGAAGGCACCTTAGTAAAGAAGCTCACTTAGCAATTCACCAACGAGAAAAAGTGATTCGGGAGTTCGATTCTGGTTCTGGGGCCGGACTGTGTTGTGTTGCATGAACAATGACTAGCTTGCTCGAGCAGGCTCCCAACCCCCACAACTTGGCTTCTGGCGCGGCCAGTCACCCTGAAAGCTGCCAGGGCTGTCACTCGGTGCCTTCCAGCAACCGGACTTGGCTACTAAAGGATTTGTCAGATCATCCTCCCAATATGGCTGCCAGAGTAATCCCGGGCTGCTGAACGCCGAGACCACAGCAGCCTCGCTCGCGGCTGGCCGGCATCCCACACGCCCCCTCCCTTTGCATCGCGCTCCCCTCTCGGATCCTCGCGCCCTCGGCTTCCCCTCTGCCACGCCAAGCCCCTTCCTGCCTTCATCTGGCAAAAGGGCATAACCCCATTCCCAGGCTCGGCTCGGACGCCGACCACAACGGGGGAGAGGGGCTGGGGGAAAACGAGAACCGGGGGCTTCCAAACGGCGCGGCGCGGGCTCCACAGAGCAGCAGCGTGCGCAGACACAGCGCTGGCAGCCCACAGCCGCGGCTCAGCTGACCGCTGGGCACAGCCCGAGTCCGGAGGCCCAGGGGAAGCCGGGGGCTGGTGCGGGGCACTGCGGGCGACCCAGCAGGCCGCTGGACCCGAGCCCGGGCATCGCCGGCCCGGGAGGGTCCCCGGCGCGGCCCCGCCCCGCCCCACCCGTGCCCCGGTGGGGCGGCGCGGCTCCAGCCCGGCCCGGCGCTTTCTCCGCTCGGACCCCGCCCGGCTTCCCCTCCCCCCAGGGACCCCCTCCCCAGCGCCGGGGCCGCGCCGCCAACCGCCGCCCGCCCCCCTCCGTCCCCGCCTCACCTCAGCCGCGCTGCGGACCGACCGGCAGACGGACGGGCCGGGTCAGCAGGCGCCGCGGCGCGCGGGGGCGCGGGGGGCCCGACACCGACGCTCCTCAGCGCGAGCAGCGGCCGCCGCGAGCCGCAGGGCGCCGCTCCGCAGCCCCATCACGCAGCGGCCCGGCCCCGCATCGAGGGCCGCGGCGCGGGGAGGGCGGGAGCGCGGGAGGCCGGGGCGCGGCGACGAGCCGGCGGTGGCAGCTGCGGCAGACGGGGAGCGGCTCGGACTCGCGCTGGCGCCTCCCAAGGCTGCCGCCGTCTGACTGCCCCGCGTCGGTCCTCGCGAAGCTCCGCCCGCAGCCGCCAGCGCCGGACACCGCCCGGAGCCCGGCCGCCGCACGTCACCTCGGCACGCCCCGACGTCCGCGATTGACGCGGGAGGCGGCCAATCGGGGCTTAGAGCTCTGGCCGGCTGGCCAATCGCAAGGTGAGCCAGAGAGGGGACGGGGCGAGGAGCTGCGGAGATGCCCGGGCGCCTCCTGGTGGCACGGACTCCCGCTCGGCTGCGGGGGTGCGGGGCTGCGGGGCTGCGGGGTTGAGGAGGCCGGCGCCCAGAGTCCTCTCCCGGGTGACCCGCGAAGGACGTTATTCGGCAGCAGTCGCGCTTGGCCCACCTGAGGATCCGCCTTGTAGGGGAACAAAGCTTGGCCAAGTGGGGCGGGGCGGGGCGGGACTGTGGGGGCCAGGCGCCTGCGGAGGGGCTGAGATGAATATGGGAGACGGCCGAGTGTGGAGTCATTGTGCCTTAGGAAAGCTTCTCGCTGGGTGAAGCCGCCAAACACGGCGCAGTCAGAATTGAAACACGCAAGGGAATGAGTGTATTATTCCGAAGCAAGCCTCCCTGCCTATTCTTACCGAGCCCGATCACAACACCTCCCACACGCCACCTTGGGAGAAAAGGCGGAATGAGTAATGGAAAAGCATGACTTAGTGGGCATTCAACTTGTCTCCTTGGGAGGCCGGGTAAGGGCCGTGAGTAAAAGAACAAAACGCTTTGTATCGTCCCTGAGCTAATGACCCGAGCTCCCCTCCTGGAGATGCCCTTGAAGGAGGGTTGTTGGACTTCAGCAACCCGAACAACACGAGCCCTCTAGTAGCGATTTTCTAAAAATCAGATTTAGATTCAGCTCAGAAGGAAAAGCCCACGACGGTTCATGAGCGGTCCTATTCAGTACCTAATGAAATAAAATATCCAACGATATATATGTGCAAGTATGCCAAGAGCTGTTATTTTATGAGGTGTGCAATGCTTTTTTATTTACTAATAGAAAGTAAAATTGGATTTACCCCCTGAATTCAATACAAGTTTGAGTGTTTTACTTGCAAGCAGATACTAAAACATCAAAATTCATTTCTGACACTAATGATTTTGGAAAATCTGCATCCCCACTGAAGTCCTCATACTCTCCATCCAGTCAACATTTATCTAACATTTCTCATTTTATTTAGAATTTAAACACCACCCACACACAAAAGGATTTGTCATAACTTCCATGGAAGCTTAGAAGGCATAAAACTGTATAGTATTAACATAGAAAAATTAATATTAAAAAAATAATAAGAGGCTATATTGTGGGAGAGAAAGGCTGAGTGAAGAAGCCCAATGCATAGAAAGAAAAGTAATATTAAAAAGCAGAGTTAGGTAATGTGCTACCACTGAGCACAAAACTTAGCTCTCAGCTTCCTGAAAGCCAGAACAAAAATGAAATTCCAATGGGTTAATGAAGAAGCTCATCAAGTTTTTCCTAGGTTGGAACCCTTTTATAAGTACTATGATAAGCACCATGGAGAGTTACGAAAACCTGGATGGTAGTTAATATTGTTTGAGTTCTCAGAGCTCAATCTAAAAAGAATCTAAAACTGAGTGAAGGGAATGTGGTGGTAATCATCACTGAAATTAAGCAAAAGCATACTGAGAAGGGCCAATAGAGGCAGGTAAGGCTGTTCTAGGTTTCAAGGCCAAAATAACCAGCTCTGCGTAAGCCTTTGACCCTTTGATAGATGAAGTTACTCTGCAGGGTTATTCAATTTCTCTGTAATCTAAAAGATTACAGATTTTGTACAAAGGCGCCTTTTAAAAGCTGTCAAGTTCTTGAAAATTTAATTTAGCCATGGTCCCATTGGGTTATCCCTGGAATGCAAGAAAATAACAACATCAAAAGATCTATTCATGTGATGCACATGCCCACACTGCTACAACTAATAAGGTTTCTGGATATAAGATCAATATACAAAAATCCAGGCAATAGGAATAGCAAGTTAGAAAATGTGGTTTTAAAAGATCCCATTAAATCATTAAATATTGCAATAAAACTATAAGGGGTGCCTGGGTAGCTGAGTGGGTTAAAGCCTCTGCCTTCGGCTCAGATCATGATCTCAGGGTCCTGGGATGGAGCCCCGAATCGGCCTCTCTGCTCAGCAGGGATCCTGCTCCCCCCGCTCTATGCCTGCCTCTCTGCCTACTTGTGATCTCTCTCTCTCTCTGTCGAATAAATAAATAAAATCTTTAAAAAAAACTATAAAATATGTAAGGTTCAGTTGACAAAAGATCAACAAGACCCACATGGAAAAAATTTTATAGTTGTACTGATGAAACACTTAAATAATAGCTAAGTATTGGCACCTGGGTGGCTCAGTTGGTTAAGCGACAGCCTTCTGCTCAGGTCATGATCCTAGAGTCCCTAGAGTCCCAGGATCAAGTCCCACATCAGGCTCCTAGCTCCGTGGGGAGTCTGCTTCTCCCTCTGACCTTCTCCCCTCTCATGCTCTCTCTCTCAAATAAATAAATAGAGTCTTAAAAAAAAAAAAAAGAATACCTAAGTATCATGGCAACATTATCCTAGATCTGTCTCCTAAGACAGGGGAAGCAAAAGTAAAAATAAACTATCAGGACAACATCAAAATAAAAAGCTTCTTCACAGCAAAGGAAACAACCAACAAAATGGAAAGACAACTTCTGAATGGGAGAGATATACCCGATGAGGAGTTAGTATCCAAAATACATAAAGAACTTACACAAAGTGGGTAGAAGCCATGAACAGACATTTCTCCAAAGAAGACATACAGGGGCACCTGGCTGGCTCAGTCAGTGGAGCATGCGGGTCTTGATCTTGGGGTCATGGGTTCAAGCCCTATGTTGGGGGTAGAGTTTACAAAAAAGAATGAAAGGAAAAAGAAAGGGAGAAAAAGGAAAGGAAAGGAAAGAAGAAAAAAAGACTCTTAACTATAACCATAACTATAATTACTCTTAACTATAGAAAACAAACTGATACCAGTTTGTTACCAGAGGGGAGGTGGGTGGAGGGATGGTTGAAATAGGTAAAGGCGGTTAAGAGTACACTTACTGTGATGAGCACTGAGTAATGTATAAAATTATTAAATCATTATATTGTACACCTGAAGCAAATGTAACAGTGTATGTTAATTATACTGGAATTAAAATAAAACGAAATGAGAATAAATTAAAATCAGGGCACCTGGGTGGCTCAGTAGGTTGAACAACTTCCTTTGGCTTGGTTATGATCACCGGGCTCTGAGAACAAGTCCCATATAGGGCTCCTTGCTCAGCAGGGAGCCTGCTTCTCCCTCTCCCTCTGCTCCTCCCCCCCCAACTTGTGATTTTTCTCTCTCAAATAAATACATAAATCTTTTAAAAAATAAATTAATTAAAATAAAAATTCATCTAATCACCAAAAAGTTGAGGGAGAGATAGTCCTTACTTTTGGACAGGAAGAAAATATGATGAAGTTGTCAGTCCTCTCTGGGTTTAATCTATAAACTTAATGTAATTTCAATGAATACTTCAACAAGATTTTTCATGGAATTTGACAAGGTGATGATAAAATTAAATAATAAGTCTATTCCATGTCCATTTAAAAAAATTCATATGCTAGAAGGAAGCCAAGATTATCCATGACAATTTTGAAGAACGAGATGTGGGGACTTGCCCATAAGTTAGCAAGATTTTCTGTAACATCATTCTAATTAGAATTCTGTTGCATTGGCACAAGAATATACAAGTCCAGAAATGGAACAGAATAAAGTCCAGACCACACGCATATGGTAACACAACATATGACAGCATTGGCGTTACAAATCAGTGGGAAAATGGTAAACTAGACATAATAAATGATACTGGAATAATTGCTTATATGGTTAAAAATGTGCTCCTTCTACTGTATAAAAAATAAACTTTGGGTGGAATGCAAACCCGAATCAGAAAAACAAAGCTTTAAATATTTAGTACGAGATATAAAATATTTCATGAAGTTGAGATAAAGAAAAACACTTTTTAAGTTTTATAGATTTACTCCATTGTCTTAAGTAAACTCTACACCCAGTGGGGCTCGAAATCATGACCCCAAGATCAAATGTCACATGCTCCCCCAACTGAGCCAGCCAGGTGGCCCGCATGAAGAAAAATATTTTAAAGAAGAAACAAAAAACACTAAACGAAAAAGACTGATGAACTTGACTATAGTTTAAAAACACGCACACGCACTTCTATACAACATAAGATCCCATGAAACAAAGCAAACAACAAACCATAGGTTGGTCAAATATATTTGCAACACATATAACCAGTGTTTCAGAATATATGAAGAAATCCAATCAGTTTACAGTAATATAAACCAATATGAAAAATACAAGCAACCTTACAGAAAAACAAGGTGCACAAGGTTATGAGTAGGCAAATTCACAGAGGAAAGAACGGAAAGACACTTAAATCATGGAAATGAGATACCATGCCAAATTCATCAGATTGCCAGCAATGGCTGGCAAGTGTGACAGTACCCAGTGATGGAAGGGAAGGCAAGCGAACTGCTATTTTGGAACATCTGTTAATAGCCAGGCAAATGGAAGATGATTACAGCCCTGTAAGCCAGGATTCCCGTAGATACTCTAGGGAAAATCTTGCACAGGTAAGTAAGGAAACAGGTCCAAGAACGCAGTCTTTCCATTGTTTGCCATAAGGAAAAATCAAAATGCCCCTCGACAAGAGAACAGATGAGTCAATGGTGAATCATAGGAGGGAATACTAGGCAGCAACTAAAATTAATGCAGCAGTTAGAAACCAGTTAGAAACCATGGTAGTCATGACGAACACAGATTTAATAGAGGAATTGGTTATGCAGATGTTGCAAGCTTGAAGAGAAAAAAAATGGAGAAGGGATGGTAATTCTGAGACTAGGAACTGCAGGAAGGTGCTACACTCCTAGCACTGGGAGAAAAAATGGGGAGGGAGTGTTTCAGCAGGTAGGAGACTGGGGGAGAGGCCAGGATTGGAGCTGGGGGGGGGGGGCTGGGAGGGAGGGGGGTGCGGGAAGGAGAGGCGGCAGCCTGGAAAAAGCACCAGAAGAAAGGAAAGAACAAGAGAAAGGAAAACTAAGACTTCCCTCCTCCTCTCCTAGGGAAGGCAAGGGAAACCAACTGGCGGAGGAGCTTGAAGAATACAAACAATATGGAAGGGAGGGCACAGGGCTGAGAAAGAGTAAGCAAACAGCTAGCGCAACGACTAAATCTCAAAAACGTAAAGCTGGGCAAAAAAAAAAAAAAATAGTAAGAGTTGCAGAATAATTTGTGCGGTAAAATGCCATTTATGCATTAAGTTTGAAAGCATGCGCAGAAGAACGCTGGAGCCCCTAGGACTACATTCCCGCAGAGTCAAGAAGGAAAAGCTGCACGGGCAACGATCATCAACAAATTCAGGATAGAGGTTACCCTAGGAGAGGAGAAAGAAAGGAAGCAGCAAGCAAGACACAGGAAGCTTCAATGGTCTCTGCAATATTTTATTTCTCTGGGGTGGGGGGGAAGACACAGGATGGAAATGTTCAGAGAAGGGGGAGGGAGCGGTGCGATGGGTACATAGATGGGTGCCGTTATGTTAGTCTCTGGATGGCCTGTTAGAAAATATTTCATCATTTAAAAATGGTATTTGTCCAAAGGCATCCCAGCTGCGATCCCACCAGTAATCCTCTGCAGGCTGGGTCAGAAGCTGGATCAGAGGGACCAGGACGCACCCCCAGCAGCTGGGCGAGCGGGAGGGGCTGAGTGGGCGGGAGGCCATAAGCCATAATCCTCTCTCTGACCTGGTTTTAAGATGTTCTCGTCCCACAGCCTGCCCTGCGAAAGGTCATTGCTTCTTGGCCAAACAGTTGGCCTCCCTGACTCAGAGAGGCCGTATTCATTCAAAAGTGCCACATGCCGCCACTTGCGCTACATGAAAATGTAGCGAGAATTAAGACCGCAATCCTCTGCAAGACTGTCCATGCCCCTAAAGAGAATTATCTTCCGGGTATTTTCACCAAGGTCAGGTAACACATGTACTTAAGTCTTGGATCATGTTTCGTATTTAAAAATAGGAATTGCTTACACATTTGGACCTAGGAGGCTTCTGCACTGAAGCTGGAAAGTACCTGTTTTTTAATACAAAGTCCTTGTAAATATTAATAAATGTCTATTTGATAGAAGTACGTGTGTACAGATTGTATTGAACACTGTATTGAGTAGCAACAATACAGAGCTGGAGATAAATCAATAAAGGCTCTGGCTTTTTGATTTTTTTTTTTCCGGTGAATACTTAGGATGCAATCTGACCTAACTCATTAATATTAATATACAGTGACACGACTTCTGTTGAGGTTATTTGGAATCGGAGAATCAAAAGGGGAAGATACTTTAGCACGGGTTCGTCCTCCCGTGCAGGAAACTGATGAGCACAGCCAAGCCTCCCGTTTACTGAGGACTGATTTTTATTTGGTGGCTTCAACGACCCAGAATCCAGAAGGAAAGAAATCAGCCAAAAGAGATGTCATAAAACTCATGCTTCTTACTCACTGAATTGTTCCTCAAGCCCGTCTCGTTACTTATCTTTTCACCACGAATTCTAGCTCATGAGATTGGTAGGAACAAAAAAGAAACGGGGAATTGGGGAGTGAGCTGCAGGGAGAAGCGAGTCTTAGTCCAACAAAGATTAAAGAGTTAAAAGGCGTGTGTAAGATCTCAGAAAACATAGCCCCCTGACAACGTTTGGATCCAAATGACTCCTGGCTATCTCCAAAAGCCAAATTAATACAAAAAAGTGAACTCTGAGACTGCCTAGAAGAGTCAAAATTATGCTGCAGGATATAAACGCAAATCTAGAAAGGTAATTTCAGAAATGTGTGGAACAGGACAAAGCTTACGCCTTTGAAGTTTCTAGTCTTCTCAGGAAGCCTTGAAGGACAGAAAAAGTCTCTGCCTAGATCACATTTCCTAAAGTCCCTAAAGCCAGTAGCAAAATCGATTAGTGTCACTTTTTTTTCTTTGCCTCCACTGTTCAATTATATCGAAATGAATATCAGTTTATAAGGAAAATATATATATATATCATAATGCAATAAAAAATAATAACAACAATTGCCGAGATCGCTGTAGCCCTGAGGACCCTACTGTGAGTACCAAACATGGTATTTATCATGCAGAAGTAATGAATCAAGAACCAAACACTGACATTTGATATTTTTGTAAAGACCAAGAGAATGGGAAATTTTAATTTTGTGTGTTCCCTTAGTTCCCAGCGATTAGTGCAAGGTTTTGTTTTAATCAGCTGTTGGCTCTCTGCAGACGCAGTCCGCTATAATCAGCATGTCTGGCTGTTTCCCCTGGTCTGACGGGGGATCTATCATTTCAGCCAGATTAAGAATACTCTGCATAGATTCCCCTCTTCTGAACTGCAGTTTATGTATACATCATTTTTCTGTAACAGGCATTTTTCACTAATTAGGAACAACCTTCTAGCAATTAACTTTGGTCTTAAAGCCATGATTAAAGAAACCAAATTGTTGTTTCTGGGAATTGCAGTGACAGATGGCCCTGGAACACATGGGCAGAACATGGTGCCTGAAACGGGCTTCCTACGGCTCCCGAGAGTCCAGCCGTCACAGGAGCGATGCCTGGGACACGAGAAAAGGAAGGATCTGGGCAAAACGGAGAGCTGGGAGCACAATGCCCGCAGCTGATCAGTGCTGAGGAGGGTCAGGGTATCTCAAATGACCCCGCCATTTCCACCGTTCCCAAATCCCCAGTCCAAGGAGACTAACCTGAAGACGTAGCCCTCTCCAAAGCTCCAGCTCTCTGCTGGTGTCTCAGGGAAATCGTGTTTTCTTACTCTCCCTTACAGCGTAGCCCCTTGAGATGAACACATAACTCAAGCCGAGAAAGCATCTCCTGGGAAGAGGGACTAGGGAGGGGTTGAGAGCACGTGGGCTTTACAACCCAACTGTTTGGATTCTGGTTCTGTCACTTGCTATGTGCTCTTGAGCACATAACCCCCCAGTGTCCTCATCTCTAAAATGGGAATGAAGATACTACCTAATTCACTCTTCACGGTGAATCTTTATTCTCTCTCTCCTTCTCTCTCCCCTAATAATCCCCTGTCACCCCTTTCCTTCCGTTTCCCTATCTACTGATTAGAGAGTCGTAGTAACTAAAATGTTACAGTGAGAGGCGCCAGGGATCGGCATGTCAGATAAGCATCTGCCTTCAGCTCGGGTCATGATCTGAGGGTCCTGGGATCAAGCCCCACGTGGGGCTCCCCACTCAGTGGGGAGTCTGCTTCTCCCTCTCCCTTGATCCCTCCCCCTGCTTGTGCTGTCTCTCTCTTTCTCTGTCTCTCTCAAATATATAAAGTCTTTTAAAAAATAAAACATAAATGTTACAATGAGGGGCACCTGGGTGGCTCAGTTGGTTGGGCATCCAACTCTTGATCTCAGCTCAGGTCTTGATTTCAGGATCATGAGCTCAAGCCCCCACACTGGGCTTCATGCTGGGTGTGGAGCCTACTTTGAATGAATGAATGCGTGAATGAATAAATGGATAAAATGTTACAATAAAATAAATCTGCTTCATTCTAGCTATGGGATCCTGGGCAAGTTAATACCTCTAGACTTCAGTTTTTGCTCCATGTGTCAGAGTAGATGCATTCTAAAGTGTGTTCTACTTTTACAGGTTCTACTATCTCAGCATTGTGTGCTTACTGGATTTTTCTCATCCTCTCCAAGAGAGGAGAAGAATTTAAGCAGATGATGGTGATGATGACGGTAAGGGTAGGATGATGGCAGCTGATATTTATCGACCGTGCGCGCTAAACCAACAACTACGGAAAGCACTCCATGTCCTGTGAAAGAGGCACTCTTACTGCTCCCATGTGAGGAAACTTAGAGAGGTTGTGGGGGACGTTGAAAAATGTTGTGGGGGGCTGAAAAATGGCTGCCCGGCGATACCAGGTCCTCATCCGTGGGAACTGCCAGTGTTGCCTTATAAGGAAACAGGGTTTTTGTAGATGTGGGGGTTATCTTGAACTATCCTGATCGGCCCTCACTGCAATCCTATGTATCCTTATAAAAGGGAGGTAGAGGGAGATTTGACGGTGCTCGCGCGCGCAGGCGCACGCACACACACATACACACAAGTGCAGACGGCAGTGTGACCATGGGAGGCAGAGCCTGGAGGGATGCAGCCCCAAGCCTAGGAACACCAGCAGCCTCTAGAAGCTGGGATAGGCAAGAAACACATTCTCCCCTAGAGCCTCTGGAAGGTCAGACAGCCCGGTCAACACTTCAGATTTTTGGGCCTCAACGATACCTATTTTGGACTTCTGGAAATGGGAAAGAATACAAAATTTCTGTTGTTCTAAGTCACCTGGTTTGTTATTATTTTTTTAAAGATTTGTTTATTTATTTTAGAGAGAGAGGAAGAGATCGCACTCGCGAGTTGGGGAGGGGGCAGAGGGAGAGGGAGAAAGAGAGAGAACATCCCAAGCAGACTCCCCACTGAGCCTGGAGCCTGACACGGGGTTCCAACCCAGGACCCTGAGATCATGACCTGAGTCGAAATCAAGAGTCAGCCGCTTAGCCGACTGAGCCCCCCAGGCACCCCATAAGTGACCCAATTTATTGTTACAGCAGCCCCAGGAAACTCACACCGAGAGGAAGTAATTTATTCAAGGTCACAGTCAATAACTGGGGGTGGCGTCAAGATTCAAATCCATGACCATCTGACTGCAAACGCCACGTTCTTCAGCCCAGGTCGGTATGCTCCTTCGAACACCTAAAGCCAACAGAAAGTGGACTAAGTATTAACGAAGAAAAAAGAACGAAAAAGCACTGGAATTCCGTCGATAGCCAGGGAGCATTCTGCGTGGTCAGTTCAACCAAATGCATCCACCAGGCTGCACGCATGTGCAGCTCTGGAAGCCCTGCTTCAAAACTTGATTCTCCCACACGCTTGACTTTGAAATTAGGTCGTACCTGCATCCCGGCCAAGAACGTGTGCACTGCAACGAGAAGATACACTTTGTGAAAAGAGAAAAGACGATATACTTCGATATACTTTGTTTAGAGCTGAAGAGGTTACTGGGCAGCAATTTGAGACTCAGTCCCCCCACCCCACCCCCGGGGCAATCAGAGAAGCAGAAGCTGCTTATCTTTTCAAAGGGTTTGTTTCCTTTTTTTTTTTCCCCTTTCAATTGGGACTCTGTCTTCAATTTTCTCACGAGAGAAGTGAGTAAGAGCTAAGAACTTGATTTTTATTCCCCTCACTTGCTACCTTCCTGACTATTTGAGTTCCCAGGCAAATCATCTCATGGGAAAGTTGGGATTTGGGGTTTGAATTTAATCCTAATCTACAAATGAGCCCACATTTTTCTCTGTGGGGACGAGACCTTCCGTTCATACTCTTTTTTTGCCTGTTCATATTCTTAACACTCATTAAAACTTCTAGTTTATACCCTGAGCCTGTCATAGGCAGCAGTCCACCAACTATTCATTTTATCCACTCTCCCCTCCTTGGGCCGTTTAAATGAATATGCACGAAGTTTGAAAATGAGTGGCCAGGGGCGCCTGGGTGGCTCAGTTGGTTGAGCGGCTGCCTTCGGCTCAGGTCATGATCCCGGAGTCCCGGAATCGAGTCCCATATCGGACTCCCGGCTCTGCGGGAGGTCTGCTTCTCCCTCTGACCTACTCCCCTCTCATTCTCACTCTCTCTCTAATAAATAAATGAAAAATCTTTAAAAAAAAAAAAAATGAGTGGCCATAATAGGTTGGTCGGCAGTGCTCTAAATTCGATGTTCTCCTCCCAAATGTAAGAGAGTGAGCAGTAAGTGGGTGGAGAACTAAGGATGGGACCCGCTTGGCTGCCCTAGTATTTCTCAATCATCCTGCAGAAATTGACTGGAAAAGAAAAATGTTTTCACATCACCGATGGCCCCAGTAGGCTGTGGTTTGAAACGACAACAAAGCACAGCCTTCTAAGACAAGGAGTCAGCCTCCACGAAGAAGCTAAGCATTTAGATCTATAATATTTATATAAACAGCTGACTCCGTGGTTTTGGCTAGAAATTAACCCTATTTATTTATAATGTGCTTTTCTTTATAGAGCTTCATTTTTTTTTTTTTTTTTGCTTTAAGAAAAAATCCATTACATCAGCAATTTCCTTCCAACCATATAATGTTGACAGGTAACATGCTCTCTCTCTCTCTCTCTCTCTCTCTCTCTCACACACACACACACACACACACACACACAGCCTACACCAAAAGAACCTCAAGGTACCAGGGTCGGAGATACCATGTTTCGTTTTTTCCTAAATCACAATCCAATCTGCCTGTCCACTTTCTACCCTCCGATGAGTGGCAATTTACCCAACGTGCTTAGCTTTCAACAAAACAGTATAAATAATTTAAACCTCCATAAAAAAAAGATACATGAGACCAAAGAATAAAGGACTTAAAGGGGACTGTCTCGTAGGAATCGGCAACAACCCTGTTCCTTTGTCCGTCCCAGGATCCCACAGGGGTTGGAAAAGGCTGAAGCAAAGCTCTCACCCACACTTATTTAGTGGCAAATCCTGTAACCCGCCTGCATTCCAGTTTCAATCTGGAGAAAGACCTAGGTAACAGGATCCTCCACGAGGGTTCTTGGGCGATGTATGAGGCTATCGTGTACCGCAGGAAACCCAGCCATGGGGAGGCCAGAGTCCAGAGGGAGGCAGGTAAGCCTGCGGAACTAGAAATGGGGAAATGCTAGAGGGGAGAGATGGTGGTTGGGCTGGAGGAGGCGGGAGTGGTAAGGGCAGCAGGGAGCAGAGTGGGGCATCGGGCCAGGGGAGAGGGGAGGCTGGGCAAGGGCTACGGTGCTCCTCTCCCTCCCCGTGTTGTCTCTCTTGGCTCTGCTTGGGTGCAGGAGCCGTTTGCAGGAGGCAGAGGTGCCCGCCACGGGGAGGAGCAGGTCGCCCATGCCGGAGGATGGCCACATCCCAACTCTTCCCTTCTCTTCCTCCAGTCCCTCAGGACCAGGCTATGACATCCAAGCGAAGAGGCCTCTAGAAAATAACTGCTCGTTGGGACATCTGGCTGGCTCCGCTGGTGGAGCATTGAGAGAGCATCTTAATCTCAGGGTCGTGAGTTCAAGTTCCATGTTGGGCTTTGAGCCGACTGCTCGAAAGAGGCACAGGAAGGTTCCTTGAAGGGCACAGTGACCTGTAGGGAAGGCCCATGGGGGCTTATGACACGTATAATTTAATGCCACCAACTCTACCCTCTGACAGCCCCCCGACACACACACACTGCACCAGGGGGCAGAAACCCGGGCCCGAGCTTCAGCCTTGCTCACTACATGTTACCACTACTATCCGGGTAGTTTCTGACCCCCCAGTGGAATATGAGCTTGAGTGAAAATAATTGCACATCTAAAGAGCAAAACAGCCATATTCTAAATCAGAGAGAGAAACTGAGAAGCTTAGAGCCGAGGAAGCAGAATTAATGGGGAAGACCCAATAAGAACTTCAGATATCTTCAAAGAGGTGGGCTGAGAGGCTCAGTCAGTTAAGCGTCCGGCGCCTGATCTCAGCTCAGGTCTTGATCTCACGGTTGTGAGTTCAAGCCCTGCCCGGGGCTCCACATGGGGGTGGAACTTACTTAAAAAAAAAATCAAAGAGATAAGCTATTGGTAATAGGTCAGGAAATAATCAGTTATTAAGAAAACGAAACAGCTAATTGGAGAGAGAGGGTTCAATAGGAAAAAGCATACAAAGAAGGAATTGGTGACCTAGAAAACCTAGATCGAGTAACTCCATCAGAAGACACCAGGAAGGGAACCATTAATCTGTGTGTGGAAATAGCATCATAGGTTATAATGCTGAATCACTGTGTTATGCAATGTAGTGATCTGAAAATTAGCATCTTCCGTGTGAGAAAAGTAAATGGGGAAGCTGCTAAAACCAGAAAGAGATACTACAAGAAAAGAAAACTATAAACTATTGTGTCCTGTAGGACACAAATGGTAGATACAGAGAGAAGCAAAAATTCTTTTTTTTTTTTTTTAAGATTTAGTTTATTTATTTGAGAGAGAGAGAAAGAGAGATTGAGAGAGCGCATGAGAGGAGAGAAGGTCAGAGAGAGAAGCAGACTCCCCAGGGAGCTGGGAGCCTGATGTGGGACTCGATCCCAGGACTCCGGGATCATGACCTGAGCCAAAGGCAGTCGCTCAACCAACCGAGCCACCCAGGCGCCCAAGAAGTAAAAATTCTTTAAAAAATTTTAGGAAACTGAGGA
Source organism: Nasua narica (assembly GCA_028533885.1). Classification (NCBI taxonomy): domain Eukaryota; kingdom Metazoa; phylum Chordata; class Mammalia; order Carnivora; family Procyonidae; genus Nasua; species Nasua narica. The sequence continues at coordinate 6,501,777 of CM052798.1, read as the reverse complement.
CGCCTCGGTAGCTTAATCAATTGATTCTTCTGCCTTGGGCTCAGTTTGTGACCCTGGGGTCCTGGGATCGAGTCCCCTGTCTGGCTCCCTGCTCCATGGTGAGTCAAGTCTCCTTCTCCCTCTGCCCCTCCCCCACTCTCTCTCTCTCAAATAAATAAATAAATAAATAATTTTTTTTGAGCAAATTGAATCCCACAACATAGAAATAGAATAATATATGATATTCTAGTGGGATTTCTCCCAGGATTGCAAGGTTTGTTAACTTTCAAAAATTAATTGGTGTTACTTCACCATATTGGCCTAAAATTTAAAAACCATATTACCATTTCAACAGATGCAGAAAATGCATTTGACAAAAATCCAAAATCCAACATCAAATGGACCCTGAAACATAGTCAAGAATGTTCACAGCCACGTTAGCTATAATAGTCCCAAACTGGTAACAACTGGGTTGGTAACAACCCAGTGTCCCTCCCCAGTAAAATAGCTACAAAATATTTTGGTATATTTAAACAATGAAGTATATCTAGCAATGAAAGTGAATGAGTCAGGGCGCCTGGGTGGCTCAGTGGGTTAAAGCCTCTGCCTTCGGCTCAGGTCATGATCTCAGGGTCCTTGGATCGAGCCCCACATCGGACTCTGCTCAGCAGGGAGCCTGCTTCCCCCTCTCTCTCTGCCTGCCTCTCTGCCTACTTGTGATCTCTCTCTCTCTGTCAAATAAATAAATAAAATCTTAAAAAAAAAAAGAAAGTGAATGAGTCACATAGGTAATGCAGCAATACTGATTACTCTTATGATAAAAGATCAAAACAAGAAAAGCTAGATTTAAATATATTACCTTTAAATAGGTATATATATTTTTAAAGTTTTTATTTAAGTAATCTCTACAACGTTGGCCTCGAACTCACAACCCCAAGATCAAGAGTTGCACGCCCTTCCAACTGAGCCAGCCGAGAGCCCCACCTTTAAATATATTAATGTAACATTTCAAAAAAGGCAAAATTAAACTATGGAGTTTAGGAATATATACCTAAATGACAAAACCATACAGAAAAGTAAGGAAATGATTAGCATAAAAATCAGGATAATGCTTACCTGTGGATGGGGCTGGGCGTGGGTAGAGCAGTAAATGGGTTTCTGGGATACTGGAAATATTCCATTTCTTTGCCTAAGTGGTAGTTACACCAGTATAAGCTTTACAGGAATTAATAAATTTGTATGTCTATGTTTTATGCACTTTCTAAATAGGTATAATATTTCATAATAAACAGGTAGGGGGAAAACAAGGAAAAAGAAATATACACATATATATGCAAATATCAACCAAAGCAACACCGAAGTAGCAATTTAATATGAAAAACTTTATAACAGACAGAGAGGTGGCAAAAGGAAAGGTAATCAAGAAAATATAATTATATCTCCCTTATAACGTCAGTTCAGAAGATACAAAGCCATTAGCAATAAAACCACAGAAAGAGATAAGTTGACAGCTGGAATCAAGATTTATCATGGAGTCTAGGGGCGCCTGGGTGGCTCAGTGGGTTGGGGCCTCTGCCTTCAGCTCAGGTCATGATCTCAGGGTCCTGGGATCGAACCCTGCATCGGGCTCTCTGCTCGGCGGGGAGTCTGCTTCCCCCTCTCTCTCTGCCTGCCTCTCTGCCTACTTGTGATCTCTCTCTCTCTGTCAAATAAATAAATAAAATCTTAAAAAAAAAAAATTAAAAGATTTATCATGGAGTCTTGAAATAAATAGATCAAGCAGAAGCCAGACAAAAAAGTAAGCAAAACCAGAGAGGATTTCAATAATACAATCAATAAGCTGTAAATAATAAATACCAGTAAAATTTTAGAGCTCACAAACAGAGAAGACACATGGAGCTACACGGAAGGGTCACAAAACTTAATCACGTGCCAGGTCACAAGGAAGCCTTGATAGATTCCCAAGGATCAACGCCATCTTGAGCATTGTTCTCAGAGCACGGGGCCATCAAATGGCAAATACATTTCACATTGACTTAAATACAAGTATAGATGCGTGTGTACTCTTTGATCCTCCAACTCCACTGCTAGGAATTTATCTTCACATATGTTTGCACCCGTGCAAGAAGGATGTTGTTGGAGGCAATCCAAATTGCCATCAGCTAATGTACCATCAACAGATGACTTGGTAATGAGAGGATAGAGGTGCTGCTGGAGGCGTATTTTATGTGAAAAAAGCAAGGTGCAGCCTAGCGCAGGACTTCCATTTCCCCTGAGAAAGAAAACTGGGAACAGTGCAAGGGTCACGGGAGGCCGGGGGTCGGGATAAAAAACAGGAAGCAGTCCTTTTCCTCAATCTTCTTTAGGTTTTCTCTTTTTCATCTTGAACTACGTGTACCCTATTTCCTATTCAAAATATTAAATTAGGGCTCCTGGGTGGCTCAGTTGTTAAGCATCTGCCTTCGGCTCAGATCATGATCCAGAGTCCTGGGATCGAGCCCTCCATCGGGCTCCCTGCTCAGCGGGAAGCCTGCTTCCTCCTTTCCCTCTGCCCTTGCTCGTGTTCCCTCTCTCACTGTGTCTCTCTCTGTCAAATAAATAAATAAAATCTTTAAAAAACAAAAACAAAAAAACCAAACCCCCAAGGTATTGAATTGAAAAATCGAAGCCCTACGACCACATCTACAGTTTTGAAACTAGAGAGTGCTGGTCATTGCCCAGCCCTGTGTATCCACCAAACACCACTGAACTGTACGCTGAATTAAATTAAAATGGCTAATTCTATGTTCTACGAATTTTACCTCAAAAAATACATAAACAGAAGTAGAGATAGAACAACACTAACATTCAGAATTCCTGTTTCAAAAAAGAGATCACAACAAAGCCATCTGAGAGAGAACAGACGGCGAGAAGATATCTCCAACGTCTAAAATGGACTTAGGGAGTAAGTTCCAGAAAAATACACAAGAATGTCCGTAAAACAGCAAGAAAAGGGGCAGGAAAACCAAAAGGTAAGAATTGCCCATTTACAGAAGGGAGAAACGGTGTGGCTGATCCCTTTTTCGAAGACGGCTGCGACAGGATCTCTCATCCACTGGCTACTCTAGAAATGTCCCCTCCTTCCACTGGAACCTGGGAGGGCCTGCGTCTGCTGCAGGAGAGACGCTCTCTGACCCCTGAGGCCTGGGCTGTCAAGACCAGTTTCTGCCTGGACCTCTTGCAGCGCTCGCTCTTAGAACCGGGTCACCAGGCTACGTCTGGAAGCCAAAGAGCCCAGAGAGGCCATGTGTGGGTGTCCTAGCCAAGAGTCAGATGGGAGGAAGCATTTCAGGTGATTCGATGTGGAGTCCCAGAGCAAGAACTGGGTGCTGAGCTCAGTTCACCCCAGAACCGTGATAGACAACAATAAATTAATAGCGGCCGTTTTAAGCCATTAAATCTGGGCGATCTGTTTAGGAGCAGGATTTAGGTCCTGGAAGTGGGTGTGTGAGGGGAGGGTAACAAAGCCGAAAACATGGGGCCTTGACTTTGGGACTGAATGGTGGGTGCAAGATGGGGGTGCCTTGAGGCTGCTGGTAGTCGGCCTAAAGGACATCGAAGAGGCTTTAAAGGGATGTGAGTAAAAGTTATTGGAAGCGGAAGGAAGGAGGCCCCTTGTCATATGGTGGTGGAAGTTTTGGCAATGCCATCATCCGTGCCAGAGGAAGAGTAAACGTGGAGGAGTGAACTCAATGATGGAGGTCAGGAGATTGCAAGGCAAAACGCTGAAAGTGTCGCTTGGCTTCTTCTTGTTGCCTCCAAAAGCCATTTAGATTTTTGGAAACCATCTACATTCAAGGACAAGAATGTGACTATGAACCCCTTTAAGATCTCAGCAAGATTTAAGGATTTCACAAAAAATCCAAAATAAGGAAGAGTTTATCTGGAAGAGTTTTGTGGGCATAGCTTTTAAGGGTCAACCCCAAGCAGATTCATAGAAAGCCCACAAAACCCTAAGGGAATTGTTCTGAGGAAAGCAGGTCTGACTCAGAGGGAGGGCGACAGAGAAAGCACGATGTAGAAACAGACCTTTGAACCCAATCTTTTTTTTATGGACAGGAAACAGACGCATACTTCATTGCAATTCGGTTTTATTATGGAAAAGGGAGGAAAGATTCGGCGGGAAAACCCAAGAGCCCAGAGGGTGGAGCTGAGAGTCTTGGTGAACCATTAGTAGGTTGGAGGACAGATTCCTCTATAAGGAACTGGCAACACGTGTCAGGTGGGATTTCAGAATTACTACGGACTCCCGTGCATTCCCATTTTCCAATGTTTGGAATAGGAACGTCTATAATGATTTTTCCATATCTGTCCCATTATTGTGTGTGTGTGTGTGTGTGTGTGTGTGTGTGTGTGTGTAGATAACTTGTATCTTTAGTTCTCAGAGCTTTAAATCAAAAAGAGTAGCACTCTGGGGACTGGACCTGAAGAATCACATCAGAGGAGACTCACCTGCGCTTGGACTTGTTTTGGATGACGAGACGTTGGACTTGAAGCTGATGCCATAATGGGATGAAGTCTGGGAGTCTTTGGGGGAAGAGAGGGATATATTCTGCATATATGGAGACTGTAATGGTCAGCGGGAGGGGAACAAGGCAGATCTTCTTTTGCAAGGCGACCGGAACGCTGTCTCCCATCTCAGACGCTGTTCTTACGGTGCGATGCTAACATCCTTGCGGTCGTGTAGTGGCTTCTACATTCCTTCCTTTTACATCCAGGCCGGCTTACGACCAAGGCAGAAGTCACGCCGTGTGAATTCCAAGCCTCGATTGCAAAAGGTGATACAGCTTCTGTCTGGTCCTCTCGGATGCTTGTTCCTGGAACCTCCAGAACCAAGAGAGGGAAAAATCACCATTACTCTATCAAGCCGCTAAATTTTGGGGTGATCTCGTTCTGCAGCAACAGAGAAATGATACAACGGGAATGACAAATATATGAAGCGATCATTCATTTGACAAACTGAGCATTGAGCCTGTGTGCCAGGCACCCTTCCAGGTACTGAAATCCTGCCCCCCTGGGGCACACATTCTAGTCAGGGGGGAAACAGACTGTAAAGGAACATTTTAAGTTAGTTAATGATATATGTTAAGGAGAAAATGCAAAGAAAGGGAACCGCAAGGGACAACAAATAGCGCAATTTTAAACAGGGAGGACAAGGAAGGACTCACGGAGGTGATAGTTGGGCAAAGACCTAAAGCCATAAGGGGGTTACGTTGCAGGTGGTTATCCGTGGAAGGAGGATTCCTTGCAGAGGGAACAAATACAGGGGTCCTAGCGGTGTGGAGAGCATGCCTGCGGGGTAGGAGGCCAAGGAGGCCAGGGAGGCCTGGGGGTTGGAGGAAGGGGGCGTTGTAGGATTAAGTTCAGAGAGATCATGGAGCGGGAGCGTGCTGCCTTCTAGGTTACTGTAAAACCCTTTTTATTCCTAGGGGACTGGGAAGCCATGGAAGGTTTGAGCCTAGAAACGATGTGATCTTAGTCAAGTGGTTTTTGTTTGTTTGTTTCTTGGTTTTAGTAAGCCCCATGCCCCATGCGGGGCTTGAACTCATGACCCGGAGAACAGGCGTTGCATGCGCCACCGACTGAGCCAGCCAGGCACCCCTGATCTTAGGCAAGTTTTAACAGGGCCGCTCCAGCTGCTGTTCCGAGAAAGGACAGCAAGGGGGAAACAGGGAGAGCAGTCAGGAGGCCACCGCAGCAAGCCACGCCACTGCTAATGCCTCAGACAAGTCACACCGTGGGCCTGGTGAAACGTGGCTAAATTCCAGGTACCTTCCGCAGGTAGGGCTGAGAAATCTGCGCAGTCAAGGATGGCTCCCAAGTCTTTGGTCCAAGTGATCTAGAAGGACGGACTTGCCATTTACCACGATGGGGAGACCCAGAGGAGTGGGTTGCGGTGAAACAGAAGGGACTTAGTTCAGAACTCAGAGGGCATCAGAGATGGCTAGTGCGGGCAGCACGGGAGACAGGCCGGGGCTGGAGATACAAACCGGGGGCTCGGCAGTGAGTGGCCGGCAAGCAAAGCGCTGAGATGGAAGTTATTTCAGCAGTTCCCATGAGGGTTGGGTCTGGAGCTGACCCCAAGGCCAAAGCCCCTTCCAGAACGGTATGCTGCCTCTCTGTAGGCCCTTGGGCATTCTGAAGCTGGGCTATTCTGGAATACTGCCACACAGCAGGAGCGTCGCAGAGATCAGACTCCGAAGCCCACGTGGCTTAGTTCCACAGCCTGTCTCCTTCAGACAGTTGTTGAGGACTGAGTGAATTATTACATGAAAGACTGGCTTGTGCCCAGGATATGCTCACGAAAGACAAGTTATCTACAACCGATGTGGTTTCCTCCGGTCCAACACCAGTGGGTATGGGCAAGCTCATAGGCCACTGCGGAGGTTTCCTTCCATCGAAAACTTATCCTAGTTGCACCAAGCCTCTTTATGTCTCCTTTCCACGCCAACCAAACCACGGTGAAATTCACTACTTTCCGCACCAAGCCCAAAGGCTGCAAAACGTGCCCAAAAGTAATGCGCTCAGCTATCTTTTCAAAAGGTATTTCATCAACTCTTTTAAAAATCCCACACAAGAGTGAGTCACAAAACGAATAAGAAGTTATTTTAATCATGTCTCTGTCAAGGATTATTTCTCTTCTGCTCATCTGATACTCGGATCCTCCTTCGTATTTGACCATCTTTCCTGTAGCCAAGGCCTACTTAAAAAATTTTGGAATTTATCTTAATATCTGTAATTAACCAAATGCATCAAATACAAGTTTCCATGAAACAGTAATCCTGTGACTCTAAAAAGTAGAAACATGAATTATCTTGCCCCTGGAGACGGTACAGACAGAAGACATGTCCTACCCAGCAGAAGATCCTTGAAACCTCTTTATTCTGAATATTCAAAATGCCGAGGGCACACGGAGGGATACAGCAGCCTTCTATCACGTTCACGGGGCGTGCAGACAATGTTACAGAATCTGTGCTGTGAAGACTTTATAATCTGGTTAGCGAGGAGATAATAATATTCGTAAGACGGATAAACGATTAGGCATAGAAGCCCCCAGACATAGCTTTATAGGCTTATACATATACAAGTTTAGTAAAAGGTGAACTAAATTAACGGAATCATCTGCATGGTAGGATAATGAAGGCATTATATATTTTAGGGGAAGGGGAAGTGATTTAGTACCAATCTGCTCAAGAGAAGTCATACCTAACAGTGGCCAGGGGCATGGACTTTGGAGCCTAGACATTGCCTCCTCCACTAACTGACCAGGTGACCTTGAGCCAGTCACCTAACCTCTCCTCACCGCACACTCTCACGCGTTTAAAAACCACCTAAGACAATTGCATTGTTTTCTTTATTTTTTAAAGATTTATTTTAGAGAGAGAGAGCGCGTGCGTGTGCAAGCAGGCGAGGGGCAGAGGGATAGGGAGAGAATCCTCAAGCTGACTCCCCGCTGAGCGTGGGACTCGATCCCAGGACCCTGCGGTCATGACCTGAGCCGAAATCAAGAGTCAGCTGCTCAACCCATGGAGCCACCCAGGCGCCCCAAGAGTATCGCCTTCTTAGGGGACGAAGCCGTATGTGTGTAAAAGCCTCTCTGCGCAGTAAAGGAGATGCCCTGTAGGCGCCCGCTTTTAGCATCACGTGATGACACGGGGTGGCCTTGAGGGAGAATTGGAAATGCCAGGGAAAAGGCACTGGCGATGGGGACGCCGTCGAGAACAGCAGAGACCGAACGTGACAAGGCTCAACACACACACACGCACACGGCGAAACAAGAACCAAATGGAGCACCGAGACTGATACGAATGCGAGCGTTTTATTTTAAAAATAGCAACTCTTCATTGGCTGCAGACAGGATTCACCACATGCAAACTCATTTGGCTCCTGTGCCTCACCCACCCCTCTGCTTTCCACAAAAAGAAGAGACTCAAAGAAGGTTCCTTCTGAATGTGTATCACCATTTATTGTAGTTTGCGTTAGGAATCGAACAGAAGACATTGTCTGTGGAGGGGGAGGAAAAAGGAAGAGAAAAAGTCTGTTCTCGTAGCTTAATTTCTTCAAAAACACTTTATGGTTTCAGATCCTTTTTTACCCCAAAGGAAATGCGAGAATTCAAGTACGTTGAAGGCCGGAGCAGTAATACAAAAAGTCTTACGGTTCTGTGCGTGTGGAGGTGTGTTTGTGTGTGTGTTTACAAGCAGACACACGTCCACGTTTCCTGCGCCCCGTTTTTGCTTTGGTAAGGCCAAGCCCCAAAGGACACGTCTTACAGATGACCCCCCGCCTCGAACTCACAGACTCCAGAGTTGAGGAATTCTTTTCCCTCCTAGGATAACCGGAACGGTTTTCAGCTGGCCCCTCGCCGCGTGCGCCCCCCCCCAAAACCGTAAGTCATGTAAAAATCCTGATATACTCGAATGCTTCCTTTGCTGCAGCTGTTCCCCAGATTCCTAAGAGAGGCCTCATGACAAGGACCGGAGCAATTGGTTCTCTTCATTTTGTTTAGCATAAAAAAAAAAAAAAAACTTCGAAGGGACATTTCAAAAGAAAAAAAAATAAAAACTGAAATTCGAATTCTGAAAATATCTTGCCTTTTTTATTAATCATGTCGTCTAACACCAATTAAAAAAAACAAATATGTGAATATGATATAAAAATACGATCCCAGGATTAACACTTTGTTGCAGGCACAGTTATCTCACAGAGTATATGTTTCGAGGGCCAGGGGGAAGGAGTTTATTTTTGTTTTTGCTTCTCTTAAAAAAATCCACAGCAGTGCAAGTCGGGTCAGGAAGGGAGGAGGAGGGGGAAGGATTCTTTAGCAGCAAAATGTCCAAGGTTCTCTAATCACCATCAAATCAACGGATCTTGGATTCGGGGCGGGGGTGGGGGGTGGGGGGAAAGATGAACGGATGCTGCCCAGACCCACTTGTCATCAATCACTAAAAGACTTCCGTTCCAAAAGCCCCAAATGGTGACATAGGAAGGACGAGCTTTATTACACAAGGAATCGTAAAGTGTGTCTCTCAAGCTTTTGACCGTGTGTGTCACTTAAATATATGTACAGGAATGGGGCTCCTCTTGTCATCCACGTCCTCGCAGGTCTCCACCGTCTGGTCTCTCCGCGGGGTGGGGGCGGGGGGCTCTCGGCGTCTCCTGCCCGGTGGGGCTGAAAAACCTCTGGACGGCGTCTCCGCCGCCGACGCCGCTTCTGCCCGCCTGGCCGGCCTCGGCTCTCTCTCGCGGAGGGCGGGCACGGGGGACGCACGGGGACGGTTTAACGATCACTGTTTTGTTTCTCTCTCATCCAGGCGTGAATCTGTTCTTTCAGTTCCGACACTGGGAAGAGAAAGGGGGAGGATTAATGGCCTCGGGCTGGAGGGCTCCTCCTAGGAGGTGTAGCCCGCGGTTCTATACAAACGGACAGAAAAGGCCATTCACTCCCTCCCTGACCTGAAGGCCGAGGAAGAAGCGGGACGTAAGGACTAGCCTCCCACAGCGAATCAGAACCAAGGATGTTTTGTGTCTTTCCTGTGAAGTGCCGGAAGCTATGGAAGCTTCTGGATTTGGTCAGTTGCCCCCTTCTGATGGCACTCCGAGACGGGACCCGGGGCCCGAGGCTGCGCCCTCCTCTACCTGGTTCCAGCATGCTCTCGGTCAGCATCTGCCGGTTGAAGGGGTCCGTGGGGGAGTTGAGCAAGTGCCGCAGGATGATGGAGCGGTCCATGATGGTGCCAGAGGGCAGCCGCACGGGGTCGGTCATCAGGGTGTCCATCAGAGGGTCTGCGGGGACAAAGCAGAGCGAGCTCTCATCTCGCGCCCAGAACTGAAACTGCCAACGAGACAAAGCCCCTCCTGCCGGGGAAGGTCTATCCACAGACACGACAATCGCGTGGTCCGAGCAGGCCGCCGAGTGCAGCCGGACGTCAGCATGAGATAAAGGCGCCCAGGGTGCCCTCGAGGGAGGGGGACGCACCCTTGGCCAGCTAGCGCTGGGATGGGGAGGAACAGGGGAAAAGGACCGGGGCTCTGCAGGAAAGACAGCGGCCAGAGGCCCTCATCTCAGAACTTCCAGGATTCTTCTGTGGAAATGCAAATCCCCCCCCTTTTTTTTTAAAAAAAGATTTTATTTATTTATTTGACAGAGAGAGAACACAAGCAGGCAGAGAGGCAGGCAGAGGCAGAGAGAGGAGCAGGCTCCCGGCTGAGCAAGGAGCCCGATGCAGGACTCGATCCCAGGACCCCGAGATCATGACCTGAGCCGAAGGCAGCTGTTTAACCAACTGAGCCACCCAGGAATCCCGCAAATCCCCTCTTGCAAAGGGAAGGCTGATCTTGGCATGTTCACGGTTGTCACTTGGTTTGAAATCAAGATAAGGACTCTCCCCACCCCCGCTGTTAACTTATAACAGGAACTAAAAATAGGCAAACGTAATTTCAGACAACGTGTCTTAGGGAATAACTCTAGCACACCGTACACAAGAGAAAAGCACAGAACGCTGTCTTTTGATGGTACGGGTCACCAGGGAATTCAAAGAGTTCGGCACGAGAAGAGCGGCCCACTTGCCTCTGAACTCGTCGGGGGCGTCGCTGTAGTCGATTTCTGCGCGCGCGTTCTTGGCCACTATCTCCTCCACCTTCTCCGCAAGGAGCTTAAACTTCTCGATCGCTATGGTGGATTTGATCCCGGCCTTCCGCATCTTCGAGATCACTTCTTCAAACAGCTCTTTGCTGTAGGATCTCTGCCAATGAGGAAAGACAACGCGAGACACCAATGTATTTTAAGTAGGAAAAAAAAAATCAAGCTGCAGAAAATGCCTGAAAAATGATCCATTTGTGTCTTTCTAAAAAAGCCCTGAAATGATAATGTGTATATAAATACTCTTACAGGGCTATAAACACATAGGGACGGGAATAAGCCACACCAGACTGCACAAGGTCATTACCTCTGAGGAGGACTTTAGGATTGAGGCAAATGAGGGGAATATTTAAATTTTGGAATTATTTCTACAGCAAACATGCATTTCTTTTAATATAAATTATTTATTGATTGATTTGAGATAGATTGAGAGAAAGAGAGAGAGAGAGAGAGAGGGAGAACAAGCAGGGGAGGGGCGGAGGGAGAGAGAGAGAAGCAGACTCCCTGCTAAGCATGGAGCCCGACGCAGGGCTCGATCCCAGGACCCAGCGATCAGGATGCAATGAAATCAGGAGTCAGACACTTAGCTGACTGAGCCCCACCCAGGCGCCCCGAAAATTTAAATATTAAAAAGAGAATGAAAATCGCATCTGTTTGAGGCTTTGAAAGGCACAGGGGCCGGCAACAAATGTCAGCTCTTTTCCCTAAAGGTCAACATGGTGAAAACAACCCAACCCGGTTCATAATCAAAAGGACCTTTATCCTGTTCGTGGCCAATCTTTCTTCCAGAGCTCTCAGCTCAACACTAGTAAATGTCAGGTGCTCTGCTGAGAGGAGCGCGAGGGATGGTGGAAGACAAGTGCCCACCAAAGACCCAGATGAACTAGGACTTGGATTCTGGCTCCGCTCTACCCACTGGGTGGTCTCAGGCAAACCCCCTCTGGGTCCCAGTTTCCTCTGGCATAAAATGGGGGTGGTGACACCCATCTCACAGGTGCCTAATTCAGATACATCATTGCCGTTTCGAAATATCACAGCATATCCTCATTTACATTTATGGCAAAAACACTGGCCACTTGTCAATTCAGTGACAGTGATGCAAACAGAGGAGGAGACCGATCAAGCCCGACACTCCGAACAAAGGCCTGGTCACCCCTGAGCGGAACTTCCCATCCACGGATTCAGATGAACATCTATGGGATGAATTCATGGCAATACGTGCATTGTCTTAGAGCACGGGGTTGAGGTTCCTCAACCTTTCTTCTTTTCTTCTTTGATTTCAGTTTCTAAGTAAGTGTACACGCTCACTTCCTCTCTGCACACAACCACGCGGAAGAGAGAGGAAAGGGCACACGCTAGCCTCGGCCTGGCAGAAATCCTAAAAGCCATCTTGTCCAATCCTGAAAAGTTCAGAAAGCCTCCAGTATAGCTTTCCGAAACTAAATTACTACACAGAGTCAGCATATACCTTATTTGACATCTCTCCTTCTTATAAGCCAGGAAAGAAAGTCTCCATCCCTTTGGGGAGGGGCAAAGTAAGATGCTGGAAGGGCAAAATCAAAATACCGTGCACACAGACATTATTGCAGGTTGGGTATTGCAACTGAGATGATTTCACCTTGAACTTCTCTTTGTAATAAGGAGCCACTTGCTATCCTCATGAAACATCAACTACCCTATTTCTCAAACGATGATGAGTTTTTAACCAACTGACTTGTGCTTACTTCTAAGTCGACTTCTAAGAACAGTACGGTGGGCATTATCAGAAACCAAAGGCAACTCGTGATGAGGGGACGTGGCATTCAGCCTCATGGAACAATGGCATCAACGCACGGAGCAAAGGCACATGACTGAGCTGCTGCTTCGAGTCTGATGTGGGTTGGGTCAGAGACGCAGCAAAGATGCTGCTCTCGTCCTCAAGGATCTTACAGAGTCAATCTAAAATTAAACACGGAAATATCTACAAATCATGTATCTGATAAAGGTCTTCTATCCAGAATATATAAAGAGCTCCTACAATTCAACAATAAAATACAAACAATCCATTTTAAAAAAAAGGCAAAGAACTTGAATAGCCAGTTCTCCAAAAAAGATATACAGATGGCCAAGAAGCACATGAAACTCGTCATTACGAAAATATGAATCAGAACCACAGTGAAGTGCCACTTCATTCCCCACTAGGGCGGCTGTTAAAAAAAAAAAGAAAAAAGAACAAGTGTTGGTGAGGATGTGAAGAAATTGAAATGAGACCCCTTATCCACCACGGGTGGGAATGGAAAATGGTGCAGCCACTGTGGGAGACGGCGGGGGGGGGGGCAGGTTCTCGAAAAGTTCAACATCGTATTACCATAAGATTCAGCAATTCTACTCTTGAGTATACGTCCCAAAGAATTAAAAGCAGGTATTCCAATACATGGTCACGAATGTTTGGCGCAGCACCATTTCTAACAGCCAAAAGGTGGAAACAACTCAAAGGCCCACCAATGAATGAAGAGACGAACACATCATTGTAGCTCCACAGAATGAGGTATCATCCAGCCGTAAGAGAGGAATGAAGTACTGTACGTGGGTAAGCCTCAAAACGTTACGCTAAATGAAAGAAGCTAGACACAAAAGGCAGCATATCGTATTATTCCACTTACATGAAATATCCAGAATAGGCAAATAGGTAAATCCAAAATTAGGTAAAACGAAGAGAGAAAGCAGATGGGTGGCCGCCCAGGGCTGGGGTGATGCAGGGGTGGGGGACAGACGATGCCTGCTTAATGAATATGGCATTTCCTTCTGGGGGTGATGTTTGGATAAGACGTTAGAACCAGAGAGAGGTGGAGGTGGCATAACACTGGGAATGCACTAAATGCCACCGAACTGCACACTTTAAAATGGTGGGTCTTATGTGAATTTCACCTCAATTACAAAACAAAAAGGAAAGATGGACAGGAGAAATGTGACTTCAGATGGGCTCTTTGTTCTTTATTTTCATTTTATTTTACTTTTTAAAGATTTTATTTATTTTCGAGAGAGACAGCGCTCGAGTGCGAGCAGGGGAGGGGCAGAGGGGGAAGGGAGAGAATCTTCAGCAGACTCCACACCAAGTGCGGAGCCTGACACGGGCCCCCATCTCATGCCCAGGAGACCGTGACTGAGCTGGTGTTAAGTCAGACGCTCAACCCACTGAGCCCCCCGCGCGCCCCTTTGTTCTTTTTTTTTTTAATGTTTTATTAACATATAATGTATTATTTGCCCCAAGGTAGATGTCTGTGAATCATCAGGCTTACACATTTCACAGCATTGGCCATAGCACATACCCTCCCCAATGTCCATATCCCTACCCGCCCCCACCTCCCAGCAACCCTTAGTTTGCTTTGTGAGTTTAGGAGTCTCTTATGGTTTGTCTCCTTCCCCATCCCATCTTGTTTCATTTCTCTTCCCCCACCCCGCCATAACCCCCTGCCCTGCCTCTCAAATTCTTCATATCAGAGCGATCATGTGATAATTG
>CM052798.1:6325633-6487118 GCA_028533885.1 Nasua narica | reverse complement strand
GTTCTTCCAATCCATGAGCATGGAACGTTTTTCCATTTCTTTGTGTCTTCCTCAATTTCTTTCATGAGCACTTTGTAGTTTTCTGAGTACAGATTCTTTGCCTCCTTGGTTAGGTTTATTCCTAGGTATCTTATGGTTTTGGGTGCAATTGTAAATGGAATCGACTCCTTAATTTCTCTTTCTTCTGTTTTGCTGTTTGTGTATAGGAATGCAACTGATTTCTGCACATTAATTTTATACCCTGACACTTGATTGAATTCCTGTATGAGTTCTAGCAGTCTTGGAGTGGAGTCTTTTGGGTTTTCCACAAAAGTATCATATCATCTGTAAAGAGTGAGAGTTTGACTTCTTCTTTGCCGATTTGGATGCCTTGTTCTTTGTTCTTGAACAGACCCCAGTGCTAGCGGACCGCGCTCCAGAACAGCAGCTGCAGTCCACGCGCGGAGTCTGTCCACGAGAGCCAGTCCCGCGTGGCTGTCAGTGGGGCGCACAGAGTCTCTCTGGGGCCTCCCTGTCCTAGGCTCCCTCAGCTGCTCTCCACTCCTCCTCTGACCGGGCTCTCTCCTCCACAGCTTGTGAGCGTAAAGCTCAGTGGCTCTTCGTGCTGGTCCTCCTGTCACCTTTTCCGGACGCTTGTCTTTAGCCTGCTCTTGGGTGGCGGGGAGAGAAGCTTCTGAGTTTCTTTCCTTGCATGGCCGCCATTTTCTCCTTCCTTGGTCTTCCCGGACATACCAGATCAAACCAAGACCACTGCTCCCAAAGGAGAAAACAAAATTCCACTACTGTTCCTCTGGAGCTTTCCAGACTTCCAACCTTCCTTCCCCAGCCCCCCAAATCCTCTTCTGAGAAGGCCATCAGGGCCCTCATCAGCCTACAGCCACTATAAGCGGAAAATGCCCAACAGCCAGAACAAATATCACACTGTAAAAGGAAGCAAAAAGCCCACTTAAAACGTTTTCCTGTTCATGGTGACAGTGGCACGAGTGTGTGTTTGCTTCATGAGTCTGGAAGAGAGGGGCCATTCAGACATTCGAGAAAAGCCATGGGCCATGGTGCAGAAACTATGGTCTATGACTCAAGCCGGGGGCCACCACAGGCCCCCCCCCACACCCCACAGGCATTGCTGGTCGTTGTCCCCGACTTGGTCTTCACCATCTCACGGGCTGTGCGGTTTATTCACACTACAAGTTGGTTCTGTTCACCAGTCCCGATGCGGCGGCCACAGCAAGGCCTACCAGCAAGACCCGCCACGTGACTCTTCCAAGCCTCTCACGGTAAAGAGTGGACGAGTCTCTGGGGCCTTCTCACACACCGACCTCTGGCGGGGCTACTGCAGTCTGGCTGCAGTCGGCCTGCCGTCCAAGTAGACACCCCCATCCAGATGGGGACGCGTCTTCGTCTTTCTTCGTCTGACTACAGACTGCCGCTTACCGTCCATAGGGCCGGATGTGCAGTATTATAGAGCTGCAGGCTAGAAAAACATCTTCACGCCCCCCACAGTAACTGCAAACTCCTAACCCCCTCCTGTACCACTTTTTACGGAAAACCCGCTTTAGACATGCGTGTTGTTTCCCCTTGTAGGCACTCTGTCAAGACCAACTCTCTTGGTTACACGCAGAAGTGCCCCCACATGTGAATTATATCTCAGTAAAACTATTAAAAAAAACAGTACCTAAACCCCCCCCATTTTACTATCATTCCTTTGGATGAAAGACGGGTAAAGAATCTTCTAGAACCCCTACCGCTAGTTAACCTGAAACGGGAGAGATATCTGGACAGACAGGGTGAACAAAGACGGAGAGACAGATGAGCACGGGATGTGTTTAAGTTGGAGCTCTGGCCGCCTGAGGCCCGGCCAGCCCCCCAGGGCACTGACCTGGTCGTCGGCAATGGCTTTGGCGAACCGGGCACAGTCCAGCTGCAGGTAAATATCCGTCAGTTGGTCCAGCAGCTTCTTTGGTTCAAAGCCGTACTTCTCAGGGTTTTCGACTTTCAGGTCACGGCACTTGGGGCCGCAGAGCTGCTGAAGATTAAAGTTCAGCATTGCAGCCAATCGGGGTCCAAGCTCCTAGGGAATCACAGGGTAAGAGGACAATTTATGCTGTTGAGACCATCGAGAAAGACCAAAACTCCCATTTCAGTGGAGGAACAGGAACTGCTGCATTAATCTTCAGAAAATCCCTTAGAGGTACTGTGAGTCATAAAGCTGAAGAAGGACATTCATATTCAAAATTTTCTTTATTCTCCATCTCTAATCCAGTGATTCTAACACTTAATGATGTTATAGGTTGGTAGGATATCTATAACTACGAGCAGAAGGCAACCTTTTCTTTAAATTCAAGCTTTCAATGATAAAAACAAGTATCACCACTCCAAATTCACCGAGAAGCAGGTTAGAGGGAAAAATCACTCATAATTCTATCTCAAATAATTCATCATAGCTTCCTAATAATCAAAGACTCGCTGAATCGGGAGCTCCTGAACAGAAAATAAGACATGTTTTTAGTGCAGGGATTGGCCCACTGTTACCTGCTGGCCAAATCTGGCCTGATGTTTGGTTTTTATAAAGTTTTATTAAAACAGCCACACTTAACTTGTTTACGTACATTGTCTCTAACTGCCTTCGTGCTACATAGCCAAGTTAAGTAGCCGTTCCAGCCTGTGCGGCCCACGACGCCTAACTCTTTACTGTCTGGGCTTTGTAGGAAAAGTTTAAAGAAATTCCATTTGCAAGCCCCAGGGAGGCAACGGTCTGAACTATCTTGTTTAAATTAGTTGCGGTGTTTGCATGCTTTCAGCAGTGAGCTCGATTCTGTTTCACGTTCCACTGCTCCTTTATGAAGAGCCGTGAAATGGAAAACGGGCCGAGGAGGGACTCTTCGCGGAGAGGGACCCAGCCAGGCCAGGGTGTGGCGAGAATGCGGAGCAGAACGCATACGACACTGGAGGAGATGAGGAGTAAAATTACGTTCCATTGTAATCCTGTCTCCGTATCTCCAGGCAATTAACGACCAGCTCCCAGGCCCCTCCCTGGCCTTCCTCCCCACCCTTGTCCTGGACACACCGTAAAGCTTCCGTGCTGTGGGGCACTGGGAGGGCAGGGGGTCAACGCAAAGCTGCGACCTTCCATTAGGCCACTCGGTTTCCATTCCAGAAGCAGGACCCAGGTCTCATTGATAGTATCAAGGCCAAATATTCTGATTCCCTTCAATCTATCATAAACCCCAGTTACGGCTCTCATTACTCTTTGGCTTCTTGAGTGTAACAAAGCTACAACCAGGAGAACCAAAGATCTTATCCGTTATCAATGATTTCTACTTATTATAATTTCCAACAGATGCTATTTTCTACTTTTCCTATGAATAAAATACAGGAATCAATAACAATAAAAATATGTCAAAGCTTTGGCATTAATCCCATGCGCCACAGAGGCAGAAGAGGAATTACATTATCTTAGGAGAGACTGTCTGCAGACTTTGGTCTCTCCCCAGAGCGCTAGAGCACTTGGCGTAACTGGAACGAAATCGGCATCAGGCTTTCACTTAGCAACGCGGAGCTGAAACGTCCGGGGTCTCAACAACTACCTTTAGCCGAACCTGACCGTGGAACCCGACACCCAAAATAAACACCGCGAAATTTCTACTCACCGGTCTGAGGAACGGCTTTTGGACCTGCTTCGTGAGGATGTGGAACATGTCCACAGTTTCCGTCGCCAGGGCAAGGTAGGAGCGGGACACACGCTCGTCCTGAGCCAGCTGGGACTGACGGGCTTGCTGCTGGTCCTAGGGGACACAGGGAAGAGGCCAAGCCAAGGTCAGCACCGGCCGAGAGCGCACCGGCACGCCCAGTGGGAAGGAAAACGGGCCAAGGCACAGCAAAACCCACGTGCCGAGGGAATGAGAAGAACCCAAACGAGAGAATTTTCCAGGTAACTGAAGTTTATTCTTTTCGGCATGAGAACTCTCTGGGACTCTGAGTAAAGTGACCCTGGCACACTGTTTCACTTATACGAGCCCCGGTTTCCCCAATGATCAAAGAAGTCCCCTTCAGCTTCTGTGTGCGATGAAATAAGTGAATCTTCCATCGCATCCGATACATGTGGTTGCTAATCAAGCATAGTCTGTTTCCCTTAGTAACAACTTGTAGTCACTATTATATTAAAAACACCTGCCGTGCTATGCCGGGACACTGGGGCCTAGAGGTTGTGCCCCTCCGCCGAGCACCTAAGAGAGCTAAGGTTTCGAGTTTCGTGTCGCCGCGCTCTCAGGCTGTCTCCCCCGACAACTGCCAGCACGCTTGCCTCTGGCACCATCGTCCTCCTCCAATTCTGGCGTGGGCTGGGAAACAAGACAATAAGGTGTGCCGGACTCGTGGGTAAAGCCAGGTGGATCACTGAGGGCTCTGGGATGGAGACAATCCCCAGAAACAGCAGTAAAGACGGAAATTCTTACATCCCGGCTCAGAAAGTTACTAGAGCAGCTGATGCCGCCACACGGGGGGCCCCCGGGGCAGGGCCCTCTGAGTGGCTGCGCGGGGAGGTTGTGCGGCGATGCTGGGTAACCGGCCCACTGCCCCGCTGGCCCAGGACGCGCCTACAGAACGCATGTCGAAGCAGAAAGACACAAGAACAAGGTGAGCTCCAGTGCAATGCGTGTCTGCGTGTGCCACGCATTCCTCCGCGCACGGCATCGGCGCCCTGGTCCACGCCAGGCCCGCCTTCAGACGCGGGAGCGCGGAACATGACCAGTAAGCTCGCAGGCCTCGTGGAGCTTGGATCGCAGGTCGGGAGACAAGCAATAACAAACACCCACACGGATACAAAACCAGTCTGAGAGTGATAGAGAAAAAGGAAGCAGCAGAAGAGAGAAGGAATGGTCAGGGACAGCCTGGAGGAGGCGCCATTCAGGTGGATGTCTGAAGGAAGGGACTCAGCAGAAATCTGGGGCAATAGTGCTCCCAGTCGAGGGAAGGGCACGCGGGTCAGCAGAAGGGCGAGGAGGCCCGTATGGTTCGGGGAGAGTGAGCGACGGGGAAAATGGTGGGCCGGGGGCCCGCTCCGACTCGGGACTGGACTCTGAGTGAGAAGGGAAGCCTGGCCGGGTTCTGAGTCAAGCGGTGATAACGAGCAAACCAGTTCTGACAGCATCCCTCTGGGATGGACACGGACAAGAGTGGAAGCCACAGCAGGTCAGGTGAGAGGGGCTGCGGCCCAGAGGTGGGACAAGAGGTCAGATACGGGTATTTTAAGATCGAGTCTTGAGGCGTCTGTTGAGGGAGAGGAATCAATGAAGATTCCGAAGTGTCGAGTCCCAGCAACAAACAGAGCGTAGCGGTCACTCAGTGGCGCGGGGCAGACCCGAGGAGATGCGGGGGACCCCATCAAGGGACACTACTGGACCACCGGGCAGAGAGGCAAGTCCCCGGCTGGTTGGTGCAGCAGGTCTGGAGTCAGGAGAGAGAAGAGCTGAGGAGACACATTCTGGAATCTTTAGAACACAGACCGTGAAAACACATGACATCACCTCGCAGCGGTTCTGGGCCGCGGGCATCAGGCCGTGTGTGAGAGTGTTTCTGGCTGCCTGACGGCTCGGGGGAGGAGGGCACGTCACTGGCCAGAGATGTCAAATGTCCTGCCACGGATGGTGCAGTCTCGCGGGATGAAGAGCGACTGCTGCAGCGAGATTCCAACCAGCACCCTCGCTGAGAGCCACCAGCCTCAGCAGCGAGCGTGGGGAGGGAAGGGGAGAACCTGAGGGCCGAGCAGCGGGACCGTCCAGCGTTCGGAGGACAGGGCGGTGAGGAGCAGGCGAGGCAGGGAGGTGGACGGCAGAAAGGGACTTCACGGTCAAACACGACTTCGGGAATAGCACTCGTTTGGGATTATTTATGACGTCCTCTCATCCACGAACACGGAGAAGTCGGCAGAATTATCCGGTTGTCTGACGAGCAAATGCTAGAACGCACTGGGAGTGCGGTAACGAGCCGCAGGCCTGCTTCCCACCGTCCCCGACCTGAGCTGCTCTGAGATGAGCATCTCGAGCAGCGTGAAGAGGCTGCCACAGAGGTACCGCACCGACGGGGGTGGTCCAACCGCGAGGGACTATCAGGACAAGACCTTACTCAAAGAATGCGCAGGATTTCACTACGGAAGAAAGGAGAGCAGAGAACTGAGGACAGGAGTGTCTCAAGGCACACGAGAGCAACAGGGGCTGCACAGTCCTGAACTGCGTGGTGACCTCTACCATTCCTCCTCATTGCTCTTCTGCAAAGCAGGGATCGTCTCTGGTTCACGGACGAGGATGAAGAACTCTAAAGGCCTGGCGGTGTCGGTTCCCAAACCCAGGTGCCCTCAACTCCAAAGTTGGAGCTCTCTGAACCGGCCTCATCTGTTCCCCGCCTGTTCTGCGAGGGCCTGGGACCCAGTCCAGGTTGGAGCCGACCGACCGGAATGCAAGGTGAGCTTAGAAGCATCTCTCTGAGTTCCTGTGGGTGGGGGGTGGGGGGGGCATGGAGCATCGAGTCGGGGGTGCCTCCCGCCTGTGGGACGTGGGGGGGGGGCGCGGGAGGGAGGTTTTTAGAGGCACAGTAGCAGAACAAGTTAACGGGTGTTTAGACATAAATACGAGCGTAGAGGGCAGGCCGGACTCAGGCAGGTGCCGGTGCAGTACCGAGGACAAAGAGGACAATGACCACGTTGTCTCAGGAATGCGATCAGAGGGTTCTAGAGGGTTCCAGCAGTGCGGCAGCCCGGACTCAGGAAATCCAGCATTCACGGGCCCTGGGCAAAGCCCCCGGGGAGGTTTCAGTCTGTGGCGTAAGCACGCTGGCTACAGCAAGATGGAAACTTCTCATCAAAGCCACAGGAATACTTGGAATGAAAACCTTTCCTAAATGTGCTTTCATATGTGTTTGGCTTAGCTTAAGCTTTAGAAGCTCGACAGCATTCTCGTTTGGAGGCTGTTACTGCCGGTCAAGAGAAAACAGCCCCCCCCTACTCTTCCCAGAGAACTCTTTTTGGAAAGTAGTTCTGATCCTGAGCCCGAGAACACCAGGCACAGAGCGAACCAGTGTGTGATGTCACCAGCTGACCACAGAACCGTCTACGCGGCTGCAATAAATGTCAGAAAAGCGTGTCGGCATGCTGTCAATGGCGCAGCAGGAATTTCTCCCGGAACCTGGCAAGACGACCCTCTCTTCCATTAATAACTGAACATAAAAACCAAGATCCCCTGGAAGGAAAAAACCCACCAGAACCCCGTGCGAGTCACACAGTTGTCTAAAGGACTCACGCGAGCGGATCAAATGCCTGGCTGGCCCGGCATCTGAGAGATCCACTTCCTACTTTCACAAATTGACGTCAACCCATTCAGACAATAAAAGCTCTTCTCCAAAAAAGCCCTCTGAGAGTAAAAAGGCAAGAAGGTTTTGGGGACACGTTTTGCAAGACTTCTCAACAACTCATTTCTTGCCTTTCGATCAGTCATCTGCGTTTACCCCTCCCCCAAACCTGGGCTGTAACTGCGCGGAAGCCCGCGGGTGGGAGGGGACAAGCAGTGACAGATCAGTCACATCCATGCCACCAGGGCCCACGAATGCAGCCCCGGAGCAGAGCTGTGCCCGGGGCCCGAGGCAGCTTCCCGGCCACGGCGGTCCCCCACGTCCTCACCCGGGGCAGCTGGTCCCACTGTTCTTTGTTCTTCATCTCTTCCTGCACCTCGTGGATCCGCTTCAGAGACTCCAGACTTTCATCGAGCAAAAACGTCGTGTCATTTATCAGCATGTTTATATAGCGAACAAACTGCTTCCCCGAACTGAAAAGGCAAATACATTGGACATGGTCATACAGCAACCTGAGGCTAAATGCCGCAGCAGGTCCCAAAGAACACGGGGCCCCGGCCAAAGTGCCAACCATGTCGCCCCGTAAGACTGCCCACCGCCTTGGCACCACTCAGGTATGGCGGAGGCCAAGGACTATGGAGTCTCTCCCTGGATTTTGTTACCCCTTTTAGTTAACTGTGACAGGCTCATTTCGGTGGTGCACTGGAGGAACCCTGTCTGGTTAGGAGAGCCAACTGCTAACATTTCAGGATTTTGCGAGCAGATTCCCTTGAGAGCTTAAATTTGACACCAGTGGAAGTATTTACAGGCCGGAAAACCGGCAAATGCTGCATCTTTCCCCCCTTCTGCAGACAGCAGGTTTACCAACACGTCCCTGGCTCACTGTCTCGATGACTTTAAGTAGAAAAGACACTCTTCCAGACCCGAAAATAGGCTTAAACTCACCAAGATACAAAGAAAGCACAACTGCCCACATATAAGAGACAAGATATATGTCTCTTATACATATAATACTCTATACAAGATAGAGTGATTCCTTATTTTAAAGACACAGTGAAGAAAAACTGGAAGCTGCAATATTGATACAGGAGAATATTAACTCACTTTCTAGAACCTGAAGCTTCCAATCTATAAAACTGTCCTGCATATGCTCTTACAGCGGAGGGTCTGCAGGTGCACTGTTAGGCTTTGTGACTGCAAGACTAGTAGGACCAAGATGAGCTCCATATACTTTTTTTTTTTTTTTTTTGAGCTCCATATACTTTAGGATCTACTGCTGTGTAATCAGGAGGCGGGAAGCCCGGGCCTGGGGAGAAGTTCCTGTGAACAAGGGTGGGAAGCTTGGATTTCAGGAATGAGGCAAGTTCAGGGCGAGCACTCCCACTCGGCACCGTGCAGATCGAGCCACGGGCCTGTCTGGTCCAAGCTGGTGCCAGGGTTTGTGGGAACATAATTCTGACCATAAGGGCAACTCTCGGAAAGGGAACGAACTTGAAGAGTTTGCTCTGCAGAAACCTATCTAGCAAATGGTTACTTCACTCGTAATATAAAATCTCATTGGCTAGTAATTCAGCTAACAAGTGACAGCGAGGCTTTCATCAGTGATCTAACAACATGGGTTGCAAAAGATCCAAGGAGATGGGATAAAATTTCTCCTGAAGAATAAGTCAAGAGTTCAACATTTTCACCTACTTTCTTTTTAAAAGCATCTTTCCTTGTAGAGTAACTTAGACGAAATGACTGATGTCCGGATTTAAGCAGGCACTAAAATTTCAAGTAAGTAATAAGAAACCCTTAATCGCGGCGTGGGACCTTACTGCAAAGAATGACATTTGAAATGACAGCCCTGACCTAACTGCTTCCAAATCCGAAGTCTGCCTGACATTTTGCACCTGAAGCTTGACATCATATTCCAGAACACTCTATGATCTCATTCCGGGCATTCTGACAACTTCACGTAACATTGTAATCGCAGAAGCACCAACAACACTTCATGGATCATCTCAGAATATTTATAGATTCCCTATGTATACATACCATCCCCAAAGTGTCTTGACAGATTTAAAGTTCGGCGGTATCTTGGGAGCACAGACATCTAGTTAACCCTGCTCACATACGGCAGAACAATCCAGGAAACTCGAAGGAGGCTGAGACCAGGCCAACGGTCCAGAGGAACCAGCTCGGAAAGATTGAAGCAGTCACCCTACCTGTGATTCGCGAGCGAGCAAGCGGTGACATTGGGCGCCCGATACTCACTTGAACTCCTCCATGAAGGTGCCATGGTGAGCTATGTTTTGCCAAAGGCTTTTAAAAATGGTGCTAATGTGATAGCGAATGGTGAACTTGTCGTAGAACTCACTGGTGGCTCCGGTGTGCTCAACATCTAGAGAAGAGAGACAAAGGGGCTGAGGGATGGGTACCGTCTTACCTTTCTAAAGGCAGTTACTGTGCCCACAGTGTTACTGAGTGCATACAAATCTGTAAATGCAGAGATGTGATAAGACCGTGCACCTATCTCTCACATGTAAGGCAGGACAGAAATTAGGAGGTGGTTCCGAAGACACAGGCTTCACAGTGAAGGGCTGGCAATGACATAACATCAAACGAATTGGGCTCACAGAGCGGCTTGGCATCACTGACCCGCACAGCACCCGTTCGTCAATGCCCAGAAGAAAAAAACTAGGTAGAATAATTCTCTTAAGGGTCACATACCTATTAAATGTGACTACAGGCCTACCTCATTTTATTGCACTTTGTAGATACTGGGTTTTTGTTGTTGTTGTTGTTGTTGTTGTTTTTACAAACTGAAGGCTTGTGGCAACCGTGCATCAAGCAAGTCTATCAGCCGCATTTTTCCAACAGCGTTTGCTCACTCGCGTCTGTGTCACATCTTGGTAATTCCCGCAATATTTCAAACTTGTTCATTATTATTACATTTGTTATGGTGATCTATGCTCAGTGATTGTGGCTCACTGAAAGCTCAGATGATAGAGCAATAAAATATTTTATTTATTTAAAAGATTTTATTTATTTGAGAGTGAGCAAGTGAGAGAGCAGGACTGGGCGGAGAGGGAGAGGGAGAGGGAGAAGCAGACTCCCCGCTGACCAGGGATCCTGACCCTGGGCTCGATACTAGGACTTTGGGACCATGACCTGAGCTGAAGACAGACACTTAATTGACTGAGGCACCCAGGTGCCCCAATAAAATATTTTTAAATTAAGATATATACATTGTTTTTTGGACATGATGATAACGTACACTTAACAGACTACAGTGCCGTGCAAGCATAACTTTCATATGCACTGGGAAAGAAAAAAATCCATCTGACTTCCTTTATTCTCGTATTTGCTTTATTACAGTGGTCTGGGTCTGAATCTGCGATATCTCTGAAATATGCCTGTATTATTTTAAATGTTTTCATATAATTAACATTTTCAAACATGTACCAAAGTAGAGAAAAGCTTAGTAAAATCCTATGTACTCAACACTCTACCCATTACCAACATTAGTGTACTACTAATTAAAATGGAACAAAGATCAAACTTAGTTATCCAAAACACAAATAGCTTAAGTGTGAGAAGTTCCTCAGTTTATGACGTTTTATTTATTTTATTTTTAAATATTTTATTTATTTATTTGACAGAGAGAAAGAGATCACCAGTAGGCAGAGAGAGAGGAGGAAGCAGGCTCCCTGCTGAACAGAGAGCCCCATGTGGGGCTCGATCCCAGGACCCTGAGATCATGACCTGAACTGAAGGCAGAGTCTTAACCCACTGAGCCACCCAAGCGCCCCTACGGCAAGTTTTAAAGAGGGGAAAATTGTCAAGTAACGAAAATAAGGCTCAAGAAAAGGTTAAAAATGTACATTAAAATAAGATACCATTTTTACCTATCAACTTAGCAGATACTACAAAAATGACAAACCACATGTGAGAATCTGGGTGAGAGGTACCTTCTGACTACTTGTGGAAATGAACAGTGACACAACCTCTTGAAGGCAATGTGACAACTTGTATCACAAACCATCAATGAGCCCATCTCTCTGACCCACCAATTCTACTCCAGAAAAGTGCTTGCAGGCAGGTTCAAAGACTAATCTCCCAGGATACTCTCTACAGTACTATTTATGTTAGAGAAAAAATATAAATGCAAATGCCCAATGGAGAACATGAAAAAATATTTGTGATATAGGAAGTGAAAAACACAGATTACCAAATGGGGCCAATCATCCAATCATATTTAAAACCACACACACACACACACACACACACACACACCCCATATATACACACACGTATTTATATACGCACATACATACACATTGGCTGAAAAAATACAGAGCAAAATGTTAACAGAGATTCTGAGTGCAGAGACTATCGATAACTTTTATTTTTCTCTTGGTTTTCCTATATTTTGTAATGAACATATTTTTTTTTGACAAGAAAGGTTATTTAAAAATGAGAGACATAAGATAATTAACACCTATCATACAAAGACCTGAAAGCACTTATGCATATTCATTAGGTGAACCTTTCCTTACAATGAACTAAGTGTCACTTTGTTAACTGCAGGGAAGTGTGAACTGGGGCGTCTGGGTGGCCCAGTTGGTTAAGCATCTGACTCATGGTTTCGGCTCAGGTCGTGATCTCACGGGTGGTGAGACCGAGCGCTGCATCAGGCTCTGCGCTCGGTGGGAAGGCTGCTTGAAGATTCTCTCCCTGATCGTGTGCGCTCTTTCACTCTCTCAAATAAATAAGTCTTTAATTTAAAAAAGCGTGAGCTAAAGTGTGGGGAGCCGATGCAAACAGAGTCTACTTGAGAAAGATGCTGGGGGCCGATACAGAGCCTCTCGCAGCCTCGCTATTGCCCATAATGACCTAAACCACTTCCTGAGCCCAGCAGAAGCCAAGTAACACCAACATTTAAACACTTTACTCCTTATGCTCCCTCGAAACTGCAGCAGCCCAAGTTCTACTTCCCAAGTCTGAGTTCTAGGAGGCCTGAAATGAACGAGATCGGGGGGGGGGGGGGGCGGGAGGCTCGCTCCCTGATGCTCGTTGTGCTCCCTCCCACAGGTCTTCTTGTTCGATTCGCTAAGCTGCCCAGGCCTCAGGGCCTTTACACTTGCTGTCCGGCTTGCCTGCCACGCTGTGCCTGAGATCTTCGGAGGATTCACTCTTTCGCCTCGTTTCCAATGTTAGTCCAAAGTCACCGCCTCAGAGACCTTCCCTGACTGCGCTCCTTAAAGTAGCATCGTGCCCCTGCCACCCGCCCTCTGCAAGTATCTTATTTATTGGTTCCACGTCTATTCCTCAACCAGAACACCTGGCTCACGCGACCAGCGACTTTGACCCCTTCACCACCTTAGCGTCCAAACCAGGGCTGACATACAGTAGGACTGTCATAAATATTTGCAGACTTAGAGACTCAATCTACTTGGGCTAATGCTGGCTTTGCTGATTCCGATCCGCCTGGGGAAGAGAACAGTCTGGCAGTAAGTCTTAGTTATCAGTGTTCTCCTAAGTTCTGAGTAGCCCGCTCGGGAAAGCTGGTCCTTGAGGAACTGACTGCAGGTACAAATAGAATACTCTGATTTGGGAACTTAATTTTATTTTTGAAACAAAAATTTTATCTTAAGCATTTCCAAAGCTAGGATATTCTCTAGGGGTTAGAAAAGAGGAGCCCGTTCCATATGCCCATCTCTAGTTCACATCTGAGCCTCCGAACCTAAATCAGCAGGACGTATTACAGGGTTGATGCCCGAGTGGGGGGCTGTCTGCGGCGTCCCACTGGAGGGCTCTCTGGGCACCGCCCCCCTCCCCCGTTACCACAGCAGTAATAGTGCAGCCATCAGGAGCACCTGTGCTAAGGTCCGCCTGCTGAAGCTGCTGCCCGCATTAGCTGTTGACCTTCAGCAAGCTGCTAGACCTTTCTAAGCTTCAGGTTCCTCATTTGGAAGACGGAGGTATTTATAGCACCCATCTTGACGATGGCTGTGCCGATTAAGCGAAAGGATTAGTGAGGATTCGATAAGTGGTGGCTATTATTAGTCCAGGTATCATCTCTCTAGAACTGCAGACGAGGTCCAGAGCCAGAGGGTACGCCACTCGGTGGTGAAGGGGAAAAGGAGCTTTTCGGATCTCACTAGTGGGGCTCTCCCAGACCCAGAACTGGTCTCCCAAAAGAGGCCCACCCCTCTGCACCCCACAGTGACAGGCCCAGGGTACTCACTGAATATAAAATACCTTTAACTAAACATTTTTTTGCTTTTAATACTAACAATACATGTTTACTACAGAATAATTAAGTTCAGATAATTTAAAAAAAAAAGAAAACCATTCACAGTTCTACCATTCAAAACATTCAAAACTAACCAACTCACTGTTACTATTTTGGTATATGTTCTTCCACGCCATTTGCTGTCGTATAGATGTCTACCGACACGTGGTCAGATGATACATACTGGTTCATTACTTGACATTTTCTTTACTTATTACTTAACCACTTAATGTAAATAACATTATTTTTCACGGCTCATGTAGAGCCCCTTTATGGATAAACTGTAATTTACTTAATTTATCCACAGCTGGAAGAAATTTAGGCTGTTTTTAGCATTTTCACTACACTGCATTGTAAATGATGCCGCAGTATCGTTGCACACACATTTGTAATTATCCCCACAGAACAGATTACTAGAAATTAAGTTTACATGCAAAAGGGTGAGCTCTTTATTTAGCTGCTGTCTCTTAGCCCCCCCCCCCCCCACCCTTTATACTTGGCTTTGCCAGGCTGGGGCTGGGACTCGCAAGTTTCCCCTTGCCAGCAGGCCCTCCATTGGGTTCGCCAGTAGGCGGCGCTGCAGGAGAACTGGAAAACTACCGGAGACCAGGGGACTTGGTCCCAGGCCACAGCTGGAGGCTCCTGTCAGCTGCAATGGTTCTTCCTCCCAGCAGCAGCAGCCACTTCCAGTTTCCAGCTCAGTTCCACAGTCGCAGAACTAGTAAGCCTGCGCTCCTCGGAGACACGAGCTGGCCAATGTCCTTCCTCAGAGACCTAGGTCCCAGTTCTGTCCTGGCCCTCATTCGAGCTCCCAGAGTTTACTAACTCCAGCCTTTTCCCTGGGTTCCTCCAGCTCTAGAGACAGAGGATGGCTGCTTCCTGAACCCATAATCTGTCTTACGCCAAAGTTCTTATTTGCCTTTCTGTCCTCCAGTATGTATTTGACCAGTTCCTTATACAGTTGCTCCTTGAACAACACAGGCTTGAACTCCGTGGGGCCACTTACACATTTTTTTCAATAAGTACATACACGGGACCTTAAGTGGATTTACTCTCCCTCATGATTTCCTTTTTTTTTTTTTAAGATTTTATTTTTATTTATTTGAGAGAGATCAAGCAAACGAGCACGACTAGGGCCAGAGGGAGAGGGAGAAGCAGATCCCCTGATGTGAGGCTCGATCCCAGGACTCTGGGATCATAACCTGAGCTGAGGACAGGTAAGTTTAACCAAGTGAGCCACCCAGGCATCCCTCTTCCTTAAGGTTTTTCTTAGTAACATTTTTTCCTCTAGCTTACTTTCTCTTAAGAATATAGTGTGTAACACATATAACATACAAGAGATGTGTTAACTATTTATGTTACTGACAAGGTACTATATAACAAATTTAACATTCTGGTCAATAGTAGGCTGTTAATAAATCTGGGGGAGTCAAAAGGTAAAAGTGGATTTTTGGTTGCGTGGGGGAGGGTCTCTAACTCCTATGTTGTTCAAGGGTCAACTTTCTGTTTTCCTTACTGGACCTTGATTGATACATAGGATCTATACATTTTTAAAGCTTTTGGTGTGGACATCGGGCGCCCAGCTCCATGGGGAGTCCGCTTCTCACTCTGACCTTCTCTCTCTCACTCTCTCTCTTTCCTAATAAATAAATAAATAAATAAAATCTTAAAAAAAAAAAAAAAAAAAAAAAAGCTTTTGGTGTGGAAACTCCAAAGGTGTGAAACTGCCTTTCAGAAAGGTTTTACCAATTTATATTCCCAGAGAGTTTCATAGCGCTGATTCTGCACACCAGCTAATGCGGAAATGAAACAGGCATTTGCAGGTTAGTGTAGTTCTCCACAACTATGTTATAAGCACTGGGTATTCTCATCTTAAAAAATAAATTTGGAAAGAAAGAAACGGTTGAAAAGAGATACCTTACTATTATTTTAAGAAATGCAGAATTATCCTCAACAAGCCTGATATGTACATGACATTGAATGAGGTCGTGTCCCGTACACATGTGACTCATCATTTGTACCTGGATGGACCTCTCTACCAGAGAGGGAGGTCCTCCCTACCAGGACTAAGGAGTGAAAGAGGACTGGGGAGCGAAGAAGCGGCTTTTTACCCAAGACCGTTCTCTCTGCTGTTGCCAAACTGAGGGAATTAATGAAACTTCAAAGTACGTGTCTACTTGCTTTTGCTTCAAGAGGAAATCAGTAGGCTGGGAAGGAAAAAAGCACTTTTTTTTTTTTTAAGTAATTTCTTTACTTAACGTGGGGCTCGAACGCACAACCTAGAGATCAAGAGTCTCATGCTCTACTGATGGAGCCAGCCAGGTGCCCTGGAGAAACTCTTATTAAATGTTACAAAATATGGGGCGCCTGAGTGGCTCAGTAGGTTAAAGCCTCTTCCTTCGGCTCAGGTCATGATCTCAGGGTCCTGGGATTGAGCCCCACATCGGGCTCTCTGCTCAGCAGGGAGCCTGCTTCCTCCTCACTCTCTGCTTGCCTCTCTGTCTACTTGTGATTTCTCTCTGTCAAATAAATAAATAAAATCTTAAAAAAAAAAGTTACAAAATAATGGTGACAAAGGAGAAAAGGGGGCGGACGGACTATTGGAACCGTCAGTAGTGGAGAGAGAGGGGACGGCACCAGCTCCGAATGAGCAGGAGCAGGTCTTGGTCAACACGGAAGGGATGGTCATCACCATGGCCGTCGCACAGAGGAATCCTCAAACTTCTGCGGCCGCAGGGAACAGCAAGCACATGCGGACAGCCAGTGTTTCCCCCAAGAGTGTGGCAAGTACACACTACTAAATGCTAAAGACACTTACTGAGGGCCCAGAATGTGCTAGGTTCGACAGAAGACAGACAAGATGCACTTCCCTTCCTGCAACATGTACCAACTAGAAGGGAAATGTGCCATTAGTACAACCCTACGCCTTTGCTGGCAGACCAGCCAGCAGGTCTCAAGGTAATAAAAAGCTGGAGGAAAACACATTTGTAGTTCAAAAGTCAAATGAAGCATAGAAACTCGGAATCCGATTCAGCCGGAAGTGGAGGACCTCCCTGCACAGCGTCTGATGTGTGCTCTGCTCAACCCAGGACCCGGCTATCAGCAGGCGCTCAATCAGCGTGTGTAGATTTAGTGAATGAGAGAAGACTCCCGATACCCCGATTCCACTGATGTGAGTGGGGTTCACAAGTAAACACTTTTAACAAGCTCCTTGTTTTATTCATGCTCTAGAAACTCTGAGTTATACAACAGATTTATAAAAGTAGCTACAAGTTCATCTGACTTACAGTGGATCCCGCCCCATCATCAGGGACTAGCGCATAGAATGGTCAGTGGGCAAACTAAGCGACAGTACCTGCTCCGCCAGCGGTGGGGTGAGTAGGTTATACCTGGAAGTGGCCATCAGGATATTCGCTACCAGATGTAGAGCAACTGCGTCCGCTGGCTTTAGGGGGGCCTTGCCTGCCCGGATACTCAGAACCTACCTGTATAAAACTTCATCAGTGAAGGGACCAACAATTTGGTGGAGAGAGGATGGTTTTCGATCATTTCAAAAAACTTCTGGGTTCGAGGCTGAACAGCAGGGTTGGTCATAAACATGACTTCTACCAGTTTGGCCACCAGATATGGATTTCGGATGTAGTTCTGGTTACACAACATCACAACGAGGAACATCACAATATCCTGAGTACAGGGCTCATAAAGCACCTGAGGAGAGTATCTGGAGAGAGGCAAGAAGAGCAAGAAATAAAGCTCCCAGAAACTCTAGCTGGGTGGATGCGGGGTCATCAAGCAGGGAAGGGGTCAATAGGTCTACGAGCCAACATACTGAATTCCCTTGAACTTGCTGAATTTCAAATGACTGTTGACTTTCTAACTAGACAGGTTTTAAATCTATTGTGTCTACTGGCTAAAGCATGTTATGTTAACTTATATTATTTTAGGAAATAAACCAAAGCCACCATGATTAAATTATGAGGTAAGTTTCATAAAAGAGCTTTTTTTTTTACCAAAAAAAAAACCTTAAAATTTTTTTTTAATATTTTATTTTTAAGTACTCTCTAAGCCCAATGTGGGGCTCAGACTCACAACCTTGAGATTAAACCGCATGCTCTACTGACTGAGCTAGCCAGGGGCCCCTAAAATTTTTTTTCTGGCAGTTGTTTTAATTAAAACAAACAAACTCACTAACAAACTTCAACTGTCAGTTATAAACTCAAACCATTTCTTTGTTAAGCTTTCTCCAACATTATAATTGAGAAAAATTGTGGTACAAAATATAGATGTGGGTATTTCTGACTTTTGAATGTTCACTTAGATATTTATAAACTGTTTGCTCCTTCTGTTTCTCAGAAACACATACTCAATTATTAGAAATTCAACTGAATTTTCAGAGAATACATTCTTATCAGCATTGTTAATCCTGCTTCTGTCTTGAAGATATTATTGGAACTGGCTTGGTGCCATAGTTGGATTTATTTTTCCAGTCTCCAGGCAGCATTCGGTTACAGCAGTTACATAAAATTTCAGGCATAAAATGGACGGCTGCAATATAGCTCATAATACAATGTACACACTACGTACAAAAACAAATTAGAACCATGAAGTATGTCAAAGGCACTTACTGTACAATAAAAAATAAAAATTCAGCAACATCTTCTACATAAAACTCAGGCAATGCTGCGAATACCTTGGGGACATCTGAGTTTAAAGGCAGTGTTATACTGTCAAAGAGAATAAAAGCACAAGTTACAGAACAAAATCATGGCACCTGGGAACCCCCCCCCCCGCAAACCCCCAACTAACCAACCAAACAACCAACCAACCAACCAACCAACCAAAAAAACACAAAATCATGGCACCTGAAACTATAAGGACTATGACACAGCCATTACAAGTTAAATATTTTATTGGGCGGGGGAACCTCCTATAACACAAATACGGAAAAGGTACACAAGCCAGGAGAGCAGAACCTGAAATGAACAGCAAAGAATGAAGACCGTGGATGAATTAGGGTGTGCAGGAGATAGTTCTCCTTTTATTGATTTTCCGTTAAGGTTAATGTAGTAAAATAGGAAGGAAATGGAAGGGTCATATTTGGTCATTTTATGCAATTCAAGCTGTTTTGAGGCAACAGAACTACATACATACTTTAAATAATATTTTCTGCTCCTGCAGACAGCCTTGGGTCAACCTCACCAACATAAGTCGATCCAGAGATTTCATAGAAACAATAAACTAATAATAACTGGCTGGGTCTTTTCCTGGGCCCAGTGCTTGAAAGGGCCTAATACCCTGTTATCTCCAGGTTTTAGTTTCCAATGTATAGATTTCCTTTTCTATCACTCTGTAGCCAACTTGTAAAAAGGACCGGGTCAAAAGTAAACTAGTAGGTGCTGAGATTCCCTTCTTCCTGTAATCACTGGGAAAACACTTATTGGTATTAGTAATTTTGTAGTCTACACAGGTACAACCTAGAAATTAAAGAATGGCTTCCTGATAAAGTAAGGGTTTGGGTTTCGGCTATCGACTGAAGGATAGTGGAGACAACACAGCCGAGACAAGGAGGGAGGAGGTGAGGAGGAAGGGGCACACTCACTCGGGATAGGCGGGGTCCAGGATGCGGAGCAGCAGCTGGATAAGAAGGCCATAAAAATTCAGACATCTTCTCAGAAAGCTCTCATCAAGTAAACCGGCGTCAGCACAGGCCTTGCACCGCACCAGTTTCTGCGGAAGGAGGTACGTCCCCACCCATAGATTAGTCGGCAGCCGAGTGCCGGCAGCACGGACTGGCCAGGGCATGGGCCGGGAGATGGGAAGTCAAGGTTCTAGGGTTTTTGCGAGCTGCATCCCTAACTAACTATCATATGGCGGTCACGTCCCAAAAGCTTTCCTAGTTCTGAGAAAAACAAAAGTACGCCATGCAAACCACTGGACGGAAGGCTGAGCACATAGTTAAGGTTCAAAGAGGGAGTTCTTACGGTCGTATTTCAATAGTTTGACTGGGGGGCAGGGTTGATGGGCATCAGAGATGGTTAGTGGAGAGCAGCCAGCCAGATCTGCATCTGAATTCCAGGTCACCACTTTTGAGCTGCCCTTGGACAAAATGCTTGTCCGCTGACGGTCCCGCACCCGCCTCAGAGGACAGCTGTGAGAAGGAAAGCCAGGCACGCACGCGCACTGACTAGCATGTCCATTTAAATGGTTTCCAGGCTCCTTCTAACATGTCTGTGGGGTGCTCACGGGGGTCTACAGATGCCAGAAAAGGGCCCCTGGTGTATTCTGCATCTCAGCAGTAAATAAAATAAATCTGTCCTAACTTGCACCAGAAATTGAAGTTAAAATGTCCACATACCCTCCTACCGATCAACAGAAAGCAGAACCCACTAACGTTCAGTTCTAGAAATTGAACAAAAACACAAGGTAAATGCCTAAGTAAGCTGTCTACACTCCCTTGTACAGCCTTCGGCCAGCACCCACCTCACTGGCAGAAATCTTTCTGTCTACAGTTAGGTTCTGTGCAGTGGATCATTTTTAACGGCAAATGAAGAAGGAGGGACAAGGGGGAGGGGGACCTTCCCACTGCCACAAATCCACTCGGTTACACATCGTGAAAATGCAAGGCTGGCACACTGGGTCACAGGGCTGGGAGGCAGCAGAGGGGGAGAACCTTGCAGAAGGGTTAAGTGAGGCAGGTGATGTGCAACCAAGGACGATAAAACCAGCAAGAATTCACGCTGGTCACTGGCAAAGCACCTGCAGGTTCTGTACTGATTTAAATCCTGCAGGGAAACCCAGGTGAGATCATCACCTGGTTTGGAAGTCCTGTGTTTTATCTTCAGAGGAAAGAACGATGGCAGCAAGAGGACACCAAGTGGCTCACTCAAGGCACACGTTTCGGTAGGAAAACCGCTGCTGCGCAGCTGAACTGTAATGATTCCAATCAGCTGTACAAACCTTAAGCTGAGTCTTGCAGCGCTTCAGCATCTCGCGGTGTCTAGTTGCCAGTGGGGAATCTTTCCATTGGCTTTCGTTATTTTTCAGATCCTCCACGGTTCTGAAACCAAGGACTAACGGTCAAACACAAGAAGACACGCGGCTCCAACTTACCTATTCGTTCTGACCATTTCGGGGACTGTCACACATTTCCTCCCGGACTTTAGCACCTTCAAAGTCAGGGTATTTCCTATCATTCGTTGGCACAACTTTTCTTATTGGTTCCCACTATAATGAATGTCTATGTCTTGAAATTGATGGTACTTTAGATTTCATGACATTTAATAATTTCTTTGGGAAAGCAATACATTGTTTACACTGTTCCCTTATTTTCCCGGGAGGGAGAAGAAGTCCCCTGTGAAAATTCATGGTTACTAGGCCTGGCCAGTTACCGCAGACCAAAGGCTAGTTCAACAATGGCAGCCCCTTCCCCTCTTCTGCGACCGTTCCCTCCGTGGGAACACTCTTCTCTTGAGACTATTGTTGCGGTTTGTTCCTTCACTTCCTTCCGATGCCTGCCCAAATATCCGCTGCCAGTCAGGCCATATGCTGCATATTTTAGAGACTGACTCACTAAATGCTCTATCAACCCCCCTCTGTCGAGACAATGTATAGAAAACTGGAGGCTGGTAAATTTTTTAGAACTACACTTTCCCCAACTCCCTTGCTGCCGGTGAATCTTCTCACCACCCACCTTCCACCAGGAGGTGACCCCTCGCTGGAGGCAGAAGAACATCCTGGGAGTGGCAGCCACCCAGTGTTTCTGGAAGCACGGTGGCAGAGGAGTTCTGCCTGAAGCAGTGGCAGAGGCTCTACCGTCCCGATGAACCCCGGAGCAGCTTCCTGCCAGGTCAGGTTCAAGGGTGAATTGCAGGTACACACCTCACTCCCCAGAACTGATGACAATCTGACTGATGCATGGCACCTGTCTCCGTGGCTTGGGGGGGACGTGGGGCTGGAAGATGCTCCGAAGCCCTGTGGGATGGCAGACTGGCCTGACAGCCTGCCTCTAGGGGAGCCACGCGGGACAGGCTCACGGAACAATGAGGCAAAGCGCAAGGCAGCCTTGTTCAGCTTCCAGCGGGGCGGTGATGACGACCAATGTGGTGACAAATTTGTTTTTTCAAACAAGCCACTGTAGATTTCAAAGCGCTTGGACTTACTACTTCCTTTTCATATCCCTGGCTCCTTACCATGGAAGGTAACGGATCTACGGGTTTAATGGGCTGGGCCGTGAGCATCTCTGGGCCATCGTTATTCTACCTACCACATTTGTGCTGAGACAATGTGGGAGCATGTGTGGAACGGATCCCGGAGACGCCCGATCCGCAAGAGTGAACCATGCGAACAGCCTTCTGCGTAGGACTAAATTCACGGACACCATTACGTCTACCAGAGATCCTGGATTCAAGATGATCTTGAGTAGCTGGGAGGGTTTTGAAGTGTGCAGCCAGCTAGCGGACTCAAACTTGGCATTGACAGAGACCGATGCTGAGTGAAGCTGAGCTATATGGTATCCCTCGACAGAATTCAGAGGAAGGAATCTCAAGTTTAAGAAGCTGAGAATATTAATATAGATACGCCATGGGTGACTGGCTCAGACAACCCCTCCTTCCAAAACCTGCCCTCTCACCCCCTATATCCTAGAGGACATCTCTCCTATCACAGCATTGGAAAGCACACAGGTGAGGGGAACGCTGACATCTTTAAGCACAATAGTGACCCTCCGCAGGAGGCTGGGAGTGAAAGCAGTCGATGGTACCATTGAGATGGATCAACCAAAGTCAGTAAAAGAGATGGGATCCCGGGGCTCCGAGATGAAGAAACAGACAAATTCACAATCAGAGCTTGACACTGGATAAGCCTTTCCCAATCGCTGATATTATCAGCTGATAAAATCAGCAGGTAGGAGAAAAATTTGAATAAAAGATGAACAAACCTGACCTAACTAACAAAGACGAGACTGTGCAACAAGCAACACAGAAAACATTCTTTTCAGGTCTCTATGGAACATTTACTCATGTACATGTTGGGCTACAAAGCAAATTTCAATGAAG
Organism: Nasua narica; assembly: GCA_028533885.1. NCBI lineage: Eukaryota > Metazoa > Chordata > Mammalia > Carnivora > Procyonidae > Nasua > Nasua narica. The sequence goes on along the minus strand of CM052798.1, from coordinate 6,464,447 downwards.
TTCAAAGGACACAAATCAGAACATGTCCTCTGACCACAGTGCAATTTAACTAGGAATCAATAACAAAAGATAAACAGACAAATCCCAATATATTGCTGGAATTTCAACAATATATTTTTCAATAAGAAATATTAAGAAATAAATTAATTTTAAGTTTAAAATTTTAAAACTAAAATATTAAGAAATACATTTCTTAATAAATATTTAAAAATTAATATTTCTTAAGAAATATTAAAAATTAGAAAATATTTTGAACTGATCAGTAAAATGTGAACATACCAAAAATGAGGGCTGCAGCTAAAGCCAGGCTTAGAGGGAAAGAAACAGCCTTAAATACATATATAAGAGCTGAAAATGAATGAGATAAGTACCAATCTTAAGAGGCAACAGAAATATCAACAAAAAATCAAATTTAAACTAAAGAAAGTAAAATAAAATAATGACGACCCTGCAGACATTAAAACAATAAAAAGATGTTACGAACAACTTAAAGCCTAGAAATTTTGAAGCTTTAGATGTCATAGAAATACTGACACAAGATGAAAAAGAAGTGTAAATAGTCATATATCTAATAATTGAATAAAACACATAATCAAAAACTTTCCCATTAAGAAAACTCTAAGCCCAGATAGTGTCATCAATGAATGTTTTCAAACATTTAAGAAAGAAATAACATAACTGCTATAGAATAAATTCTTCCTTTTTTTTTTTCCTAAAGATTTTATTTGTTTGAGAGAGAGAGAGACATAGGCAAGCAGGGGGAATGGCAGGGAGCTTAGTGCAGGGCTCAATCCCAGAACCCCGGGATCATAACCTGAGCCGAAGGCAGACGTTTAACAACTGAGCCACCCAGGTGCTCTTAATAAACTCTTCCAAAGACATAAAAAGAGAGAATACTCCCCAACTCACTCTACTTGGCAAGCATGATACCAAAACCTGAGAAAGATGTAACAAGAAATGAAAATTGTAGGCCAATCTTTCTTTTGAACACAGACTCAAAAATCCTAAACAGAGTATTAACAAACTGAATATCCAGTGAGTTGTAAAAGCAATAATAAAAAAAACTGAGTTTATTCCAGGAACTCCAAGACTGGTTTAACGTCAGAAAACTAATTGATATAATTCAACCTCATTAACAGAATAGAGGAGAAAAAACTTTCTGATCTCTTTAACAGCTTTGGAAAAAGCATTTAATAAAATTCAACTTCTGCTAGGAATAAAACACTTTTAAAATACTAGAGATAATGGGAAATGTTCTTCATCTGGGTATAGAGAATACACAAAAAGAAAAAACTTTCCCCTATTGAATTGGAACAACAGAAAAATTTCAAGAAATCTGCCTCTATTCAAGATTGTACTAGAAATTATAGCCAGTATACTAAGGCATAGAAAAAAAATATAAGAAAACGGACATCATTTACCAAAAACACGAATATGTGTAGAAGGAAAATCTTAAAGCATCTACAGAGTAACGATCAGCATTAGCAGGTGATTAGCAAGACAGATACACAGAGATACAGGGTTACAGATTCAGATAAGACATACTTTTTCTCACAGCCCAATGTACACACAGGTCCTGGACCAAATGCAGTGGTCACACTATTATTATTCCAGAGGACCTGTTCGAAATGTGTTTGCTCCATATTCCTATGATTTGTTTATTTGGAGGTGTTGGCACATGGGGAAAAATGCTTAGATTAAGAAACACAGCGATGGTGCTAATGAATGGGAAACTGAGGCTACTATCCAGCCATTCTGGGTTCCTTATGTCACAGGCCAACATGCAAAAAAGGGAATTCCCTGATGGCAGAAGTCAATGATCTTGTTTATCAAGGGAAACTAGAGTTACTGTTTCAGAGTCCAGGGAAGGAGAATGACTGGAACCCAGGAGATTCTTTAAAGTGCCTCCTAGTCAGTAACAAGCTCAGTGAAAAAAGTTAACGGAAGTCTAGTAACCACATACCGAGGGTTGAGAACTCTCAGAAACCAAGGTTGGGTCACCCTGCCACATAAAGAACTCTGGTTCTGTGGACTGTGGACGGGGAAGCAGAAGCAGATGGTTCATGGCAATATATTTACTCCTCGCATTCGAATCCACCAGTCAAAACGGAACTGCTTGCTTTGTACCTCAGGCAATCCCAGGACACGGAGTCACGCACATACCTATTGAGCTCCCGGATGGCCCGGAGTCTGCGGATGTAGCGACGGCAGCTTGGCAGAATGGAGAGGTGGTGGGCGTGCAGGGTAAGAAAAAAGCATTCTGTAGGGAATTTCGGCTCAGAAAATGGAGGCTGATCTCCATCTAGGAAAAATAACATGATTCCCTAAATAAAGTCTCTAACAAGACTAAATCAGGGGGAAAAGCACAATTAAGACAGAATTACACTTGAATTTTCAAGAAGCTTTAGCATACTTTTTAAAAAATATAGACTAAGTCATAAGCAGCACAGAATACCTATGAGCTCCATTTAATGACTAGGTATTCTGCACCACCTGATTAAATGTTTGCATGGATGTACATAAGAATCTGTCGTTATTCGTCTTCCTGATGTATTTTACATACCCATTCCTATAATTCAACACAGGTCATGAAACATCACCTTGAATCTCAAAATGCTATTAGACAATGTTAATAATCTATAGATTCCAAAGCCATTTCCCCACTGTGGACATGTCTGTCATTTCTAATTTTTCTCTATTATAAATAGTACTTGGAAGATCTGTATGAAAAATTACTCCCTCACCCTACTCCCAGAATTGGGAGTATATTCTAAAATGTAAAATTATTGAGAATGACAGTGTTATAATTTTTGGTATAAATCAGAACTCATTAAATAAATTATTGTTCCAATTTTAGTATATATGCTGCCGAAGTGAGCACTCATTAAATAAATTAATTAAATTCCATCTATTTCTTCACAAACTTACATTCTAATCATTTTGTTTTTGGATTATCTATTTATTTATTTTTAAAGACTTTATTTTTAAGTAAATCTCTACACACAATGATATAGGCGCTCAATCACAACCCTGAGGTCAAGAGTCGCAAGCTTCATTGACTGAGCCAGTCAGACGCCCCTGTTTTTGGATAATTTACAGATATACAACGATACCCTAAATTTCTTTCAATTTGTATCTTATTCCCATTAGTATGTATATTTTTCCCAACAAGTATCTTTTATTTTCTGTGATATATACTGCTTACATTTTTTCCCCCAAAAGAAAACTGTCTCTTGGTAGAATTTAGTTTGGGCCTTATACATTTATAATAGTTTTATATTTTGAAAGGCATGATTCTACCAAACATAAGACATATTTTATCTCACTCTACAAAAAGCATATTTGTCTATTAAGATACTGTATATACATATTGTCTCTGATGAGATGCTTCATTTCTTAAATCATTATAAATTTCCATTTCCTTCATGGCTGGGTCAAATCCTCTGTTCACTTTTTTCATGTTTTCTTTATTTTTATATTATACATATATATATATATTTATCTACACACACACATATATAAGTATAAACTATAAAATATTTATAAAATAAAGGATATATAAAGAATATATATACACATACATTTTTTACAATGTTTAACTCTTTGATTTCCTGGAATTTACTAGTCCATGATATGAGTCCAAGACAATACCAGTGACTACTCTTTCAAATGACACTAATCAAATGCTAACTTCATTGCTCATCAGATACTTAGTTCTTACTATAGCTTACGTGTTTCTCTAGAATGTGTGCACCATCTGATCGTGATGCTGCCAGGTAGGCATGGAATCTCCATCCTATTCCATGAGTGATTTTATAATATTTAAAAAATAAATGCCATAGGGTTTTGACATTTGTCATTAACATGTTTTGTAACACAGAAAGGAAAAAGATCAACAACTTTAACACCTTTAAAATATTCATATTTTAATACCAACAATGTATCAAGATCTAGGAAATATTTCATGAGAATTTTAATTGGTATATATAAAATCTATATCATAATTAAGTCTCTGCTATCATTTTTACTATAAGGAGCCCGATGTGACCTGAGTCAAAGGCAGCCACTTAACCAACTGAGCCAAACAGGCATCCCCATTATAGTCTTTTGTTTTTGTTTTTGTTTTAGTCTGAAGAGCATATTTCCTTCCACTTGTTCTATGTATCTATTTGACTTTGGCTAAGCCAAATAAGAAGTTTTTAATGCGTTACTTTTTATTGTGTATCTCTGGCTCTTACATTGATTTTGTGGAGAGAAAACAACAGTTTGTGAGGAATCTCGAGCATCGAACTAGAATAAATTTACAAGACGTTTTTAAATAAAAGGGCGGCGTTTTAATGTCTCGCAAGGAGCAACGTCACTCACAAAGTTCGGCCAGCCAGTCGTTCACATCCTCCATCGTCGCGTTCACTCTCGTCTCATCACTGGGGAGAGTAATCCGACACCTCGGGTGAAATATGTACGTGGGGTCCACCGTCTCTAACTTGATCTTTGTACTGAGCTGCTGCAGCACCCAAAGGAAATTCAGCATGAATCCATCTGTAGATACCAATCTATCATCTGTCTGTGGAATATGGAAAAAAAAGGTATTTAAAATAATGATTTAGAAGGAAATTTGGGCACAACTTTGTAGGAAAGAAAGCAGACATTCACCCCAAAGTCAGTGAGAGGACATATATCGTCACCATTGTCATTCTATCAGAGGGGGCTCTTTATGGAGTCTTAATCCTACGTGAAGCATTTTATACATTCACTGAATCTTCCGAAGAGCCCTTGGAAGTCAGTGATACTGCTATTCACATTTTACAAAGGGAGAAACTAAGGTTCAGAGAGCTAAATGGCTTGCCCAAGGTCTTCAAAATTAATTAAGTAGAAACGCAATAAATGTTGCTTCCCTTCTCTTCTTTATTTCCCCTCAAGAGCATCAAAACCCTAGTTTCGCTCAGCACTGTTTCACTAATAGTTTCTCTGGTTGACGTCACTACTGAAATCCTGTATTAATACTATAACAATTATAATAAGGGTAGTCAACATCAATTGTGGTAGGAAAGTGAGGCACAGAGAAATGAATGGGCAGGAAACCCAGGCAGTCTCATGCAAGCCCACACTTTTCTCTATACTCTTTTCTTCTTCCGAGTAGAAAGGAAACATCATTCATTCGTTCCTTGTTTGTAACATAGGAAAGATGCCCTTCTAACTTCTCTACCCTTATAAGGTAGTCCAGGCCACCAGGCTCACACTAGACCTGAATACACTTAAACTTTGTAACTGGTCTCCTCGGGTCTGCTTCTGTCCCTCTTCCCACCTTAGCCCATTTTCCACACAGCACATTTGGTGGTTTCCTTGCTGCAAAGCCCCCAGGGGTGTCCCATTCTAGTTCCTACCATGTCAGCCCCAGCCCAAGAGAGTCTGTGACCCGCCATCCTCCTTCCTGTACACTATTCTCTAGCCACTGAAGTCTGCATGTGGGCCTTGTTCCTTGGTGCCTTACAAGTATCCAGAAAATTCTTTTTTTTTTTAAAGATTTTATTTATTTGACAGGGAGAGAGAGGGAGATCACAAGTAGGCAGAGAGGCAGGCAGGGGGAGGGTGGGGGGAAGCAGGCTCCCTGCTGAGCAGAGAGCCCGATGTGGGGCTCGATCCCAGGACCCTAAGATCATGACCTGAGCCAAAGGCAGAGGCTTTAACCCACTGAGCCACCCAGGCGCCCCCAGAAAATTCTTTTCCCAGTCTTGTAACGGCTGACCTTCACATCAGTCCGGTCTCTGATCAAACGTCACCTCCTTAAAGGTGTCTTCCCTACCACTTGATCGAAACTCGCTCCCATACCTTCCTTCTGGTACCTCCGCGGCTACTCCTGAGTCCTCTACCTTGCTTTATTTGCTTCGCAGATTCTACAAGTGCCCGAACTGATTACTTAGACGCCTACTCATTTAGCCTATGGAACATAAGCTGCACAGCAGCAGGAAGTTTTTCTCTCTTGCTCAACACCGAGTCTCCCTTTCCTAGAACAGCGCCGGGTAGGTGCTGAGTGAAGACAGGCCAGATGAATGACTTCAGCGAATCGATAAATGCAGTTTCTGGAATCCTACCTGCATCTGTGCTTTCTTCATGTTGGCATTGACGACAGATGCCATGTAACTAAGAGCAGCCTCGCGGGTCTCACCGTTTAACAGAATACTATGCAGAATCTTGAAAAGTTCTTGCTGGAATTGATTTTAGAAAGGGAAAAAAAAAATTAAGACTTGACTTTCAAAATGATTCCTTTTGACTTCAAGAACAGCTGGGCTTCTTCCCCCTTTCTCTCCTCTCCTCCGTCCACTCATTTGAAGAGAACCCGACTACAAGAGGAACCGAAGTGTCCAAATTCAACTGCGTCAAGACAATTCGCACGAAAGCAGAGGGTGGGGTGGGGGAGGCAAGCAGTTATTACAGTTTTAATAAAATAGCCTTTTCTATTCCCTTTTGGGGACAGGATCAACATTACCTTTATTATGCTATCGTCAGCCTCTAATTTTGCTGCTGAAGTCTCAGAACTGAAGACATGCCAATCTACACTTGAGACGCACGAGTCACCAAGGAGTATATGCAAACTAACAGCGCTTGCTCACTCTCACGTTTCAAAGACCTACGAGTGGGCTGGAGACAGAGCTTGGCCACTATCCTCAGAACCAGTCCCCAGCGATGCCACATTCTACTGTAACGGCTGTTACTCAAGACTCTGGTTACTTATACCCAGCCTCTCCATTACTCGTCCTTTGAATTCATTTTCCAAACACCTACCCTTCCCAGCTCCAAGTAATGCTGCAGGGACTGGCTGACCACGCGAGTGTTTTCCAGGGTAATGGCAGGCCCTGAGAAGTATTTTTCAACCACCTTAGCCTGGGAAGAGAAGGGAAAAATTCCATTGATGTATATAATGTACTTTTAAGGAAGGAATCTGAACATCAGAGCAGTGGAGTACAAAATGGCCACTGTACTTACATCATCTTCTGCGAAGACCGAGAAGCTGAAGAAAGCCCCCAAATAGGAGAGTCTCTGCAGCTCCCGCCCAGAGCCAGGGCTTAAGGATTTAGGCAACCACAACGGCAAAGAAGCCACCTAGGCCGAAAACGGAAGAGGTAAGTCAAGCTGCTACGTTGGCAAGTGAGGGGAAAACATAACGAGCAGAGTTCTCAACCACCAACCTGTTCTCAGCTGGGTCTCAGCCCCCAGGGCCAGGGCAGGTAACACACAAAACCCCAAAGCTCACGAACGTGCTAGGATCCCTGTTGGTATTTTCACATCTCAGATGGAGGCGGAAAAGCCTCCGATTCCTCTACATTTTCATAAGATAGTCTTTTGATTTTTATGTTTTGAGAAGCTCTTTGAAAGCGTTCAGACGAACTATTTTTACAATATCAAAGGACTCAAGTACATTTTTCCATAGGACTTATTTTCCTCCTTGCACAATACTTACACAAAAATCACAGGAAGAACATACCTAACTTCATCCCAGGCAAAAACACATAGGGTTAACCAATTTAACTACTGAGAGTCACCCAGACACGTTACCTACATCGAATCTGTATGTCCTCTAAGAGATTTTTTTTTCCCATTTACTTAAAGGGTATCTTCAGAGTTACACGCGCCGTGAATACGTGCAAGTCCACCAGGGGGGCACTCACCAAATTGCACACAGGGTGGGTCTTCCCAAACTTGGTTTCACAAAGCTCTCCTAAAGCCTAGAAATAAGATCAGAAAGTGTCATTTTTTAATTTATTTTTATTTTTAAATTTTTAAATATTTTTATTTATTTATTTGACAGAGAGAGACAGAGAGCGCACAAGTAGATAGAGCAGCAGACAGAAGGTGAGGGGGAAGCAGGCTCTCCGCCGAGTAGAGAGCCCAATGCAGGGCTCGATCCCAGGACCCTGAGATCATGACCTGAGCCGAAGGCAGCCGCCCACCCGACTGAGCCACTCAGGTGCCCCAAAAGTGTCATTTTTTCAAAAAAAGATTTTATTTATTTATTTATTTATTTGAGACAGAGAGAGAGTGAGTGGGGGGAGGGGCAGACGGAGAGGGAGAACCAGACTCCTCGCTGAGCAGGGAGCCTGATGTGGGGCTCGATCCCAGGACCCCGGGATCATGACCTGAGCCGAAGGCAGATGGCAGATGCTTCGCTGACTGAGCCACCCAGGTGCCCCACAGAAAGTGTTATTTAAACGTATTCCATCTTAAACTGACTGCCATGTGTAATATCAAGGAAGAGCTCTAATGCTGCGATAAATACATCTCCATTCCTTTCAAAATGCTAAGAGCTTCACTGTTCTTCTGATGAATAAGCTAGTACCTACACGTTGTAAAAAAATTCAGATGAAACAGAAATATAAAATGAAACTAAGAATCACTCATAAACTTCACCCGAAGAGATGACCTCTACTGGTATTTTAGTTAACAGCTTTCCAGTCATATTTTTGTGCCTATCTCATTGAAATAGATGTTTATTTTTACAAAAAGTGATTTCTTCAGTTAACATCTTTCCATGTCAAAAAAAAAGATATGCTTCATAAACTCGAGATGGCTAGTCTTGCCAGTGCTAAATAGGACTATAAATCACTACAACCTAATAAGCTACCACATTTAGAACATATTTGAAAGCCTTACTTGGCTTCAAGATCTCGGATATTTCTGAGAACGCCAACATTTTCCTTTGGAGCTGCAATCATTCTCACATTAGAGAACCAGGAAAAGCACGTTTTAGGGACATAAACAGTTTAACACAGCCGGTGTGTTCCAACCAAACACTGTTTGAATGGTGAGCTTCATTTTCTGTGATTTGAACATAGCTACCAAAGTTCCCGCGCCAGCCAGCGGAATCTGCCTCTGAGTCACACACGGAGGCCCTGACGGGTCTCCAAGGTGCACCGAGGAGGAAAAGTTCTCCCTGCACAAGGCAGGGGTTCCCAAATGGTGCTGCACAACAGGATGACCGGGGGAGCTGGAAAACCCAATGCCAGGCCCCCACCATCACCATAACCGCGACCTGGGGAACCACAGCGTGTGGGAGCCACGCATCAGGGGTTTCATTTTAAAGATCCCCAGGTGATTCCAGGCTATGGCAACGTTGGGAGGCACTGAGCCAGAGAACAATCCCAACTGTTTCTGATTCCAGCGCTGGTGATCTTCCTCTTCCTGCTCCCATTGTCCTTCCTCACACTGCACTCTCTCGGCTGTACAAGCATCAGTAACGGTATAAAATAAAACTATTGTCTGCCACAATAGAGGCCGTTGTCTTTTGACCAAGAAGAACATTTTGTTGATATCTGACACTGAAAGCTCCTTACTCCGACATCGAGCCAATTCAGACCGCGACAGAAAAGCTAACAGTTCTGCGAAGGAACGTTTACATCATTCGTTGAGAATGAATGTGCACTCGAATATTTCATCACTGGACTCAAACAATCAGATGGTTTCACTTCCTGTTATCTGGCACAGACAGAATAATGCGTAAGGATTAACAGAATTTTATTAGAAACCCGAATGGCAGGGGCAATAGAAAGAGCCCTGACATAAATCCATTCAAAGTTATTTTTTAAAACTAAGAACTCCCATTTTGCTTTCTAATTTCCCAACACTATCTTTGCCTCTTAGCTCCATTTTGATTGATTAAAACAGCGACAGGAATGCTTCGTGTTCACCCGTGTTAGCATTTATCATGGTGTAATTATCGGTGCTGTTGTGAACTTGAGTTTTGCAGTGGATCAGGTGCAATTAGCAGAGAGGTGCCTTGTCTAATTAGCCCCAGTGTCTGGCACAGAAGAGGTCCTCAGTGAGCACCGACTTAATGGCAAGATGGAATTAAGTCGGTAAAAAAATCGATTTAACCAGGACTTCAATTTATACAAGATTGTATTTATTCACAGAGTTTCAGCTAATTTCGTATTTTGTTATTTTTTTCCTTCACATCCTAGAGTGAAAAATATTTAGTCATATGTCCAAGTAGTTTTCTCCCCAAATTTCCAAGGAGCCAACTCAGAAAGAAAAGGATCTTTTCTTTTCTTTCTGGTTCCAGCGTATTCACAGCAGTCAAGGTCCCCCGTGAGAGTCTAGGGTAAAGTCAATTTACACTTGCTGTAGGTCTGTTTCCCACAGGAAGGAGCTAAGCAGGTCTGTTTCCCACAGGAAGCCTCAAGGAAATGGGGAAGGCAAACATGAAAACTACTCTGAGATTTTCTACAGAAAGTCACTGCATAAAGCTGGGTTACTTTTCCTAGGATAACTCCGCCTTTTTCGTTGCATTTGTAATTTTTTTTTTTTTAAATAACAAAATCTCATCCCTCATCCCAATTACAGTTGCGAGGAGGAGCAGAAATACCACCAAGAGTCGTCACTTTCCGACGCTACAAAGTCAGGCCAAGTGCCTTCTAGCGCCTGCGTCGCTGACGCCTGCCTAGAGCGCGCATGCGCGCAATACGCGCTGGGCAGCTACCTCCCTCTCCGCTGAGGCGTCTCCTTACACCCCAAACACTGCGCGGCCGGCACAACGCTTTCGGGTTTTAAGTGTGAAAACAGAGCTGATTACCCGAAAGAAAAGTTAGAATCATCTGGGAGAAAGCGACCATTGATATGGCTTAAAGAAAAAGAACGAAGGTTTACCATGAGGGGGTACTTAAAGTAGTCACTATCGAGGGAGCACTCTTTGGCAGCCAGAGCCAGGCCTTGTAAAATGGGGATAAAAATCTGTAAGAAAAAAAAAATCAGAAATGTAAGTTTAGGAAAACGTAAGAACAGGAGGCGTGTTAAAATAAAGTGCTGAATCTGAATGTCTAAGCATTTCCACCTTCCCCAAGGAAAAGCTGTTTTGTTTATAAAGGAGTCTGGTATCCGGCCACGGCGTGTGGCTCTCTCTGTCTATCGAGGAGGCCGACCATAAAGTAATAGAGCTGAATTTTCCGGAGGGAACAGGATCTGATGAGCCCGAATTCTCTGGCAGGACTCCGAGTGACTCGATAGAAACTCACAATTTTTGAGCCTGCTATAGGAGTCCCCAGGGGTCCTCACTCTAGTCAACTAAATTCTCCCCATCTCGACAATGAATATGTTTCTGATGACCAAGCACCTATGATCTGTAAAGAAACCGGACTAAATGTTCCAGTATTTTCTCAACTCTATCGGTATTTTAAAAAATGCTTTGCAACCATTTTCCCACCTCCTTCTGATTTTTTGCATCTTTCCCTGTCTATTTTGAAGAGAACAAGAAACACACACCAGTAATAGATATCATCATCATTACGTTAACTTTAATTATGCAGAGCAAGAAGATAGCTAGCTGGTAAATGTGGAATATGCAAAAGAAAACTTGACTAGAATGACTTACCTCCGTTTGCGGTAAAACGAATACACTAACATGACATCAGAGTTTGAGGGCACCCGTATTTATTTTTGCAAGTTTACCATCAATGTGAGGGCACCCTGTCACCATGCAAGATTGCTGCTGACATCTACAAATGTCACCATGCGCTCACTGACCGACTCACTTAGGGAGTTGGTTGGGATTCAAGACTAGTAACATTAAATAGAAGATGGTATAAACAACAGCTGAAAATCCGAATGTCAACAAGTTGAAATGGGAGTGCTCTCTAAAGCCACTAGGAAATCGGAAAAATTCCCTTTCCTATTAATTTCATCCCATTGTATTGTGCAGCCTGGTCATTTAAGGAGCATAGGATTTAAAAAAAAAAAAAAAAAAAAAAAAGGTGCCCTGGATTATAAAGTGCCTGTTGAGTGTCTTGAGATAAAAAGATAGCTCTGGAAGAGACGTTCCAGTTTTTGCAGCTCAAACCATCACAGTAGAAGTAATGTGCTGTCAGAAGCTAACTAGTGTGTCCAGACAAAATGGACAGGTAAAGCCTAGGTGTAGTGATGGGGGAGTGACAACATCCCCCATCAAGAAAAACAATCAAGAAATTGCAAAATTACAATCAAGAGAAACAAAACTGAAGTTCCCAAATCACCAAAATAAATTTCACAACTGGTCATCTAGAAAAATCTCAATACTTTTTTCCAGAATGCTATAAAGGAAACATCTTTATGTTTTCTAGTAGACTTACCCTCTTTTGCAGGTAGGATTTAATTTATAATAGACAAGGTATTACTAGCTATAATATCTTTCAAGTAGTCAAGCATTATAATATTTGTGGGACTTAAAGGGTTTTTTTTTTAAAGATTTTATTTATTTATTCGAGATAGAGCACATGCAGGGGGAGAGTCAGAGGGAGAGGGAGAAGCAGACTCCCCGCTGAGCAGGGAGCCTGAGGCAGGACTCAGTCCTAGGACCCTGAGATCATGGCCTGAACCCAAGGCAGGTGCTTAACCACCTGAGCCACCCAGATGTCCCTGACTTATGTATTTTAAATGATTCTCTTGTTTTCAAATAAACACCTTCAAGCAATGACAAAAAAATACAAGTGTTCATCTCCAATGCTAAATTCTAACTGCTGTTTATCTGTGAACATCTCAAACATTAAAAGGAGACTGAAGTTTCAGTCAAAAGATTTAATAGTTCAAATGTGCCAAACTCTTCAGACAAAAAGGTGAAGTGTTATTTTCCGTTCACTCATCATTTCTCCCTAGAAAACAACACATGGTAATGCGAAGATAGACAAGGAGTGTTCGGGACCGAGTGGCAGAAAAGGCATCAGAATGCCATGATTAAAAAGAAATAATGGGGAGGCACCTGGGTGGCTCAGTTGGTTAAGCATCTGACTCTTTGATTTTGGCTCAGGGCATAATCTCAGGGTTGTGAGATCGAGCCCACATCTGGCTCCACGCTCTCTGTGGAGCCCACTTAAGATTTTCTTTGCCCCTACCCTCATCTGCCCCATCCCCCGGAAGAAAATAAAAAGTAATAGTTGGTGCACAACACTGTGAAAGCACTAAATGCCACTAGATTGGTTCATTTTATGTTATGTGGATTTCATCAACTGAAAAAAAAAAAGAGACCACTTCACAACGACTGTGTAAGTTTCTTTTCGAATAAGATAAGCATAACACAGCCCTTTCAGCTGATCACTGTGCTGATTTTATAGAGCTAAAGCTACTCTGGGTTCCTCACAAGATGTCTTGTACAATAGGAAGAGTATTCTCATTTTTTTTAAGATTTTATTTTTTAAGTTATTTCCCACCCAATGTGGGTCTCGAACTCACGACCCCAAGATCAAGAGTTGTCTGCTCCACTGACTGAGCCAGCCTGATGCCCCGGAAAAGTATACTAATTAATGCATATCATATACACAACAGAGGGCACCACTTAAAACCTTCCAAGATGGTTATTTATTTTCTTTCTTTTCTTTTTTTTTTTTACCCTTCCTTTCCTTCTCACAATGCCCTCCATCATTTTCCTTATGCTCCGCATGTGAGACCATAAGATAATTGACTCTCTCCGCTTGACTTATTTCACTTATTCACTTCTTTTTTTTTTTTTAAATAGGCTCCATGCCCAGCGTGGAGCCCGACACGGGGCTCGATCCCATGATCCTGAGATCAAGACCTGAGCCGAGATCGAGTCGGATGCTTAACTGACTGAGCCACCCAGTTATTTATTTATTTTCATCTGAATTCACTTCTCTCTCTCTAGAGAGGGAAAGCTCGCTATGCTGCCTCGAGTAGTCCTACAAGTCTACAAGCCCATCATCTAAGAATAAAGTAGTCAATGAATTCCTAACACAGTCATGACATTAACTAGGAGTTTTGCTTCTGAATTCTTCTTTTGCTAATATTTCAGAAACTGCTAAAAACACAATTCCTGAGATTTCAAATTAATAGTTACAAATAATATCGGGTATAAAAAAATTAAAAGGAATCCTATCATTTATAGCTATTGCCTCTGTTCTGTGTTGAAAGAAACAATCACACGGTAAATTAAAGTGTTGTAAAAATCCTTCCATCGCCGGAAACGGCTTGTGTGAGAGTTGTCGTGCCAAAGTGCTCACATCACAACACAGGCTGGAACGCAGCAACCAAGCGTGATGCCCAAGCTTCACCTCGGAAGAAACCTTTCAGATTAAATAAATACCTTTATTACTAAATATCCCACATCTGCATTTTCGCTTGACTTCACACAGGGAGATATAAAAACTGCATGAATATTAATGAAAGAAGTAACTAGCAAGATATGAGACATCGTTCCCAGTTGAGTGGCGAGAAGACAAAAGATTCCGTGTGGAGCGCAGACTGCACTGAGCTAATTTGGTCACTCGGAGAACTAATTTTCAACATGACTCAACTGGCAAATGCACGTCGTGTCTTAGGCCATCTCTCGGTATTCTTGTGTTGAAAGCACCTTGAAATCAGGGACAGGCCCTCAGTTGACTTCTTATCTCCCGAGGCACTTAGCGCTGCTTAAAACACTCGATGCTTGACTGCTCAGAATGGACAAAGGATTTGAACAATGCAGCTGTCAATCTGATTATCGCAAGAGAGAAATCTCAGGTAGATCTCTCTGAGAAATGAACACGTGCATGTTCAAATTCTGAGACCGAAGTTTTCGAGAGAGGGTGTCTTGAGAAATCAGCCTCGGCACAGAAGCTCCTAGGTTAAGCATGCCGGTAGTAAATTCACAAAGCCTCACCTGCTTGAACACTTCTTCATCCTGGTGAGTGGTCCGCACCAGTTCCTGCATGAAGCCGTACGGGAGATTCCTGCAGAGCATATACGGCACCAGGAAGGACGGCTGCTGCATGGACCTGTGAACCCACAAGAGGCAAGGACTGCGATGGCTCAGCTCATCAGTGTACGACAACACGGCACACGGGCTGGCACGCCGGCAGAAGGGTCCAGTCAAATGTCAAACTTTAAATCTCCCAAATATTCTACACAATTTTGGTAAAAGACCCACCTTCTTAAATACTTCATAATCGCTTATTGGTCTTTTGAATGCAGAGACTAGAGAAAGTTCCAAAGAATCCACAGTCAAGCCTTTTAAGAATCTACAGTCAAGCCCTTTAAAAATAAAGCATTACCCCCAAAATGAAGGATTATAGGTCTCTTGTACTTATTTGTTTATGGTGCATCCAACTGAAAAGAAAAAGATCAGTGGTGGGTGAGGACTTTTAAATAAAACTCTCATTAATTTTAACCATAGAATATTTTTTGAGGTTTTGGCCCATGGTTATCCTTTTCTTTCTTCTTCTTCTTCTTTTTTTTTTTTTTCCTTTTTAAGGTTCATTTATTTATGTAATCCCTATACTCAATGTGGGACTCGAACTCATGACCCCGGGAGATCAAGAGTCCCCCGCTCCCCTGACTGAACCAGCCAGGACCCCCCATTTTTTCCTTCCCTTTGACAAGTTTCAAAAACAGATGGTTCTGGTACAGAAAACAATATAGGAACACCAGAACAAATAAATGTTGTAACTTTGCCATTTCTTCCTTAGATATTTTTGCATCACTTTCCCTTCAGATATTTAAGTAAAAGAAATGAAATACATAAATACTCTTTTATTGAACTAGAAACCTTGACGGGACCCTCCGCAACAATCAATAACATGGTATATACTTGGGGTGATTCCCAAACGAACTGCTCTCCTAGTTATTTACCACCGAATAACAGAAATCGTATGATACATGGAAAGTGAGAACCTGCACATTTTTTTCAAAGCTCTCCCCTGATTTCAAGGAGCTGCTTTCAAACTAAATACTAATTTCCTGCCTTGACGCTGACCTATGTCAACAGCGGTCTAGAAGTAAAGCAGGCAGAGAGTGTTTCATTTTCCTAGTGTTTCAGAGAAGGAACGGGACCTCCTGGGTCATCCGGTCAACCCCTTTGGTCTTGCAGGTGAGAAAGTACGTTATCCGAGGTGAGGCAAGTGGGCCGGACAGCCCGATGCCCGCTGACGGACAGGGTCCTCTCCCCGCTAGCGTGAGCGCCCCTGGTGTTTCCTACCTTGGCTGCGTGAGGGAACCTTGCAGGACTAACGCAGTATGGGATATGCACTGCGAGCGGATGTTGCTCAGAAGCTGGCTGACTGCTGGCTGGCTGCACGTCTGAAAGAAAAGGCCAAGGTCAGGACTGCACAAACCAACAGAATAAGCCTGTGCTGTTGAAAATGGACAAGAGTCAGGAGACGTCAATCTCCGGGAAATGGCACGCTTTTCTCTTGCTTGACTCGTAACGAACAAACTAGAGTAACCCCATCGTCCACGTGCGCTGCCTCCGGCCAACTCCACCGTCGGAGAAGAGAGCGCGGGGGAGTGAGGTGCCTGCGCTCCGCTTCCGCTCAGGTCAGTGCGACAAATCCCAGAGAGGCCCGTCACAAATACGTAACGGACAGGGGGACACGTGGACGAGTGTGGGAAACTAGAAGCGGACAATGAATAGGGAATGAAATAATAATAAAGCCAGCATGAAACAGGAGAGAAAGCACGGCTTCCGGAGTTTAAATCCGTTTCTGTAACTTTTATGGGATCGTGGATAATTACTTAGTATCTCTGAGGTGCATTTGCATAATTATTCACACAATAAAAACAATACCTGCCTTACCCTAGGTTAACTGAACAACGGTGAGACTCTGAGCTCCTGTGGACGGAACCCAGGGTCGGCGGTCCGCGGGCACTGCGTAAATGTGGGTTATTACGCCACTTATCACAGTCCATCAGAAATTGTGAGGGCCATGTAAGTCCCTGGTGGCAATGGCACTTGCCCCTGTCACTTCTTCCTTTCCCTGGGATGTGAGTTCTGTGAGGGTTCTGCGTTCTTGGCATGTTTTGTTCACTGATAACCCCCTGAGCACCCAGCAGAGTGCCTGGCACACAGTCCATGCCGGAGAACCATTTTCCTCACTGAATAAATGAAGGAATGTTCCCGAAGGGGGCAAGGGAGTATTTATCAAGAAATAACCAGGTTCTTATGGGGTTTTAACGGGCTCTACTTCGTGTTACCTTTGGTGCTTTTTTTTCCTCTATCCCGACTCGGTCAAAACACTCGATGAGGTAGTTCAGCATGTCGGTCTCCTTGCAGGTCTCAATGGTGAAATGGTCACTGTAGGAATCCCAAGTACTTGACCCTCCAGAGGCTCCCAAACTTTGGAGAAGAGAAAAGAAAATGGATGATTCTTACCTCTTCTGCAATGAATTATTTTGGGCAGAGTTTGCATTTCTGCAGCAGAAAGCCTGTTAGGATCGCTGCGCCCACGACAAAGCACAGACCCCCATGCGGCCACGGCTGGGGCTGACTGCTCATTGCACCTGCTCCAAGTCCGATACCAGGAACTCTTACTAAACATTGTACTGACCTAAGAAGAGAGTTGGATCAGAAACCCCACACTTTGACTGGGAATGGAAACTTCCAAAGCCAAGAGGACTAAGAACCTCTCCTGGGCTGGGCACTGGAAGGGACAGCACATGGACTTAAATCAAACTGGCCAGCTTCACTCAAGCTGACGTGGACGTGGACACCAGACGATGCCACTGCTGTCACTGAACTCAGCAGGACTGAAGTTAGAAAGACTAACAAAAAACCCCTTCTCACAACTTCTGGCATAATCTCGCATAATCTCAAAAGCCTTCAACCAGCATTTGGCAATAGGACCAGAGTAGGAAAACCGTCCAGTTGTAGAAAGAAACGTAAAACTATTTGTATTAATGTAAAAATTTCTGAAACTTCCAGTGAAAAAGGCAAAGTTGTACAGTAAACACAGGCAAAACAAAAATCCCAACTTGGGTTCTATTCCAGCGGTACAGCCTGCCTGGTACCTGAACCTAGAAGCTCATCATCTGCATCATCTGCAGTGAGGCTTAAAGGAAACCAAACCGAAGTGCTTCGTAAAACGGAAGCGGGATACAACATGAAGCACTGTTATGATTAGTAATTAACTATTCACCGAGACCAAAGCCAAACATTATCTCAAGGGTTAGGCGTGAGGAAATTAAAGTTTAAATCAGCCATCAACAAGTTATATACCAAATCTGATGCTCAGCTCACTAATTTATTTGATACACACAAAAGATACGAAGAGAGTAATCATGGCACCAGAGAGGCTAGGAATTTTGAAATGAAAAGGAAATGAGAAAGCATAAACCTAGCAAAGAAAATTACCTATGAAAGATGATAAGGGATGAGAAGAATATCAATCACAGTCCTTGAATATCAATATCAGTCCTTGAAAGACCCATCCCTACTTCAACGGGCAGATAATTAAAGGCTAGAAACCAATAAGACCAATAGGGATTGAGGTATTAACAATACGTTATGCAGGTAGATGCATGGATACACATAACTAATTCTGGAATATATGCACAACTGACCTTAGAATTTTAGAAAAATAAAATTGACCTTTGAACAACACAGGGTTTAGGGTGCCACCTCCATGCAACTGAAAATTGCATTTAACTTCTGACTTCCCCAAAACTAAATGGCTAATAGCCTACTGTGGCCTTACTAATAATGTAACAGTTGATTAACACGTATTTTGTATATGTATTATATACTGTACCCTTACAGTATATTCTGAAGTATTATTCTTAAGCTAGAAAAAATATTATTAAGAAAACCACAAGGGAGAGAAAATACATTCACAGTACTGCACCGCATTTATTGAATACGCAGTTCAAACCCATGCTGCTCAGAGGTTTGACCTTGGAATGAAAGTATGATATTGAAATTAAAATGATGAAAAGAATGCCAGTTTTAAATCCAAGCCTTTCAGGCCAGAGTCTAGTAAATCTGAATTCCTACAGTCTGCTCTATGGGCCTGACAGAACGGAAGGGAGAAGAAAGCATGGGGTGGGGGTGGGGAGAAAAAGCAACCCACGAATATGAGAAGTGTGGTGAATCCCCGAAAGTAGAAAGGGAAAGGGAGACATTTTCTTACTGCACCATCTCAGTTTCAAGCTCTCTGCGATTCTTTCCTCTTCCATCTGATGTATTATTTATTCACTGCACTTCCAAAGATGAACCTGACCAACCCCGGCTTTCCCCACACCCAACCAAGGTTAATTTTCCTTTGAGTGGCTCTTCCAGAAAACAGTGAAAACCGATCTGCCTCGTGTTTAAAATGAAAATTTCAGCTATACATTTCCTTGACAATAAGGGGCAAAATTTTCACATTTTTACATTTCTGGTGAAAAGCATCTCACATCTGATGCCGGTAAGTCCTTGCCAGCTGCACGGGGTCAGCACCCACGGCCAGCACGCAAACATCTGCGTGAAGTCAGCAGGCTTACGTGGGGGCCGCTCACGTGCCTGAAACTACGGTCCATCCCTGGCTGACAGGTCCCACTGAATTTTAACTTAAATGTGAACACTCGAAGCCAACTGAGGTACCTTCACAGCTATCGCACTGAGACATGAAAAGTGACAATGTATGTAGAAGATTGCTTGTCTCGTGCCAGGCAATGCAATGAAAGGCACCCAGCATATATTAGAGAATTTTCATAGCTAAAAGAAGTTGGTATATTTTGGCGATCATCTGCCGGACATCAAACAACACTTCAGCTAAGTCTCAAGAACAGAAGATGACCCAAAAAATGAAATAAAATTTAACCAAATAGGAAATGTAGAATAAACTCCGATATTTGTCCACAGATTACAAATTTTAGGATTGGTCCTAAAGGTGCGAAAGTGAACCATGATCCCCTGGCATGAGCGGTGGCCAGTCTCGACAACGCTACACACGGGACTCAATGATCAAAACGCACAGCGATCTCCAGGTTCAAAGCGAAGGCACTGGACTCAAATTTTGAATGCCACGCTGAAGGACAAAGTGGTGCTGTGCTTGTGTGCATATGTTTGTGCTAGCAATAAACATTTTTTTAAAATTTTATTTATTTGAGACAGAGATAGTGAGAGAGAGCATGAGAGGGGAGAAGGTCAGAGGGAGAAGCAGACTCCCCGCGGAGCCGGGAGCGCGATGTGGGACTCGATCCCGGGACTCTGGAATCATAACCTGAGCCGAAGGCCGTCGCTTAACCAACTGAGCCACTCAGGTGCCCTATCAATAAACATTTTTAAAGTTTTAAAATAACATTTCATTTTCCCCTAAACAAGTTATTCCGAAATTCATAACGGTTTTTAACAACTATGACACATGGAATACCACATTGGAAATATGTCATATTCAAGTCCTATAAGTATCTGCAAACTTATACCTCCTTCTGGGAGAATGTGTGAACCGTTTTCTGATAACCACATCGACAGTCCAATTTAACAAAGCGGTTACTTCCCATAATAGAAATATACCTGAATCCTTCTGAAAACACAACACAAATCTTCCTGGGGAACCAACCTGCAAACCGAATCCCATTTGAAATGCACCAAGAAAACACGCTCCTTGGTAATTTCTTCTATAACGGCATGAATAATCTCTCTCCTATGTAACTCATTTTTTTGAACGCAGACTTGAGAAATGTTGTGTTTTCTCAGTGCAAGGCAAAGTCAGAGCAGTGCGGGTTCGAGCAACAGGAATTCACTGAACAAATGTTCACAGTGTGCTGTGTATTCCAGGCGCCACTGTAGGCTCTGGGGGCAGCACACGGAATGGAACAGACCCTGCTGGTGTGGCGACTACAGTCTGGGGAGGGGAGGACAGTCCCAAATAATACAAGAACGCTGTGAAGAACAATGAAAGCAGAGCATGGTGACAGAGACAGGCAGTAAGCGTGCGTACGTGCTTTATATGACGTGTAAGACGACCCTCTGGGAAGATGGCACGTATATGGGGACCCGAGGGCATCAGGGGAGCAAGCCCGATGCAGCCATCGTGGGGACAGCTGTCCAAAGAGAGGAAGTAAGTGCGAAGGCCTACGGCGGCAGGGACTATGCCAGGGGAGGGTGTAGGCGAGGGCAGGCGTGTGAGGTCAGAAAGGAGGAATGTTGTGTGTTGTGTGCACGTGTGTGTACGTGAGACGAAGGGTCTCGCGCACCAGGGCGAGGCTCTGGGTTCTACTCTGTGAGAGCAGGGACATCACCGGAGGGTCTGGAGACACACATGGTGGGACTGTTGTCATGTTTCATCTCCAAGCAGTGACGAGCAGCAGAAGCGAGAGGGTAAATATGAACATCTCTCACCATTTTGCTAATTGGCCCTTTCTCTAGTCACACAGGTTCACGACACTGAAGATTCTACCTCCTCCGCTGAAATATCTAAGCAGTTACAAACAGAGTTCTTTCTTAGGAAACACTCAGAAGAATTCTCCGCAGAGGAAATGCTATGTAAGTTATCTTCATTACGACATGATTCACTTCGCTCATTCCGCTCCTGCATCAGGTCGATTTTAGAACTCATGTAGCTCTTTTCACAGAGGGCTACAGAACGCTACAGGAGGAATGTTCTACCTTTGAGTTAATCCTTCTCGTCCCCACTGTAGATAATTAACATATGAGCGTATGTCCCAACTACTTCCCAAAGCATTTGTAACCTGTCAACTCCACCGGGCGCGCAGGACGGGGTGCGGAGGGGACAGACGCGGCCGCCCTTGCTCCTTCTACAGCACTCATCTGACCGGGCAAGGAAGAGGTGTGGACGCTGCTTACTCGAACGTAAATAAAATTCTGGGAAAATCGACTGGCAAGCAAATAACTGGTATTTCCTGGGCTCTCGAATTAATAAGGTTTTTTGTGACCTCCTCTTGGTTCTGGCCCTCCGTGCATTCTTGGGTTCCTCTCTATTTGCTTAATCAGTTATATATTTTTATACATCCTCTCACATTCTGCTTGATAGCGATTCAAAAGCGGTAAGTTGCCAAAATCTGGATAGATCAGATTCTGTTTTAACAGCCAGCAAAGGACCTGCCAACTGAATGGAATTTTGTAATTACTGAGTAAAATGCCGGCACTTCCTTGCCAAGGAACAGAGTAGATGCATAAACACTCGGCAGTGAAATAACTAGTGAGGAATGAGAACAACACAGTGCTGCTGGGAGCACAGCGTGGTGGTGAAGCAGGTGAGTTCTGGACTCAGGCTTTGCCGCGCCCTTAGTTATGTGACTGACCTCCCTGTCCCCCAGGTTCCTTACAGTAGCTGGGAGGGCCGCTGTGACGACAGAGGGATAATGTGTGCAGAGTGCTGGCACAGGGTCTGGCCCACGATGCTCAGTCGGTATTTGGAGCTATTATTACATAGTTATCTCTCCTTGTAGCTACAGAATCTAGATCAGAGGCAAGCCTGGGATGCTAAGGAGTCTAGTGCTAGTAAAAGCAGCACACAATCTGGTATCTTCCTGAGAGCAAGCTGGAACTAAATAGGCCAGGCAGAGAGAGCATTTCTCTCACAATTTACAGTAAAACAGATTAACAAAGCACTTCCATCGTGTATGGAAATTGATTCCTAAAAAGGATGCCTGCTGCATTACTATCGTCGTGCACTAGCATTTTACCCACATGAAAAAGACACTTCTACCTTTGGGAAATTTACTTGAGAAACACTAATATAACGTTCAACCTAATACAAATATCAACCTTCCTGAATCAATATTCAACCTTGCACCAACATTCCTTTCTCTCTTTATGTATACTCTCTCTAATGACTCTTCTGACTGCTGTCAAATTTAATGAAGTGTACCTAACTCCTACTGCCGTCTCTATTTATAACCTGGAGTTATTTTTGAACAGTGCTGGGCACAAATATCAAATCAGTCCAGAGGAAACTTCGATTTAAGAGCAAAATCGTAAGACAATGAGTCAGAGGTTCGGAAAGAAGGTGCTATTATATTTTCTTGCCCAAAGTCACCTAGAGAACCCAAGCAGTCTTTTTTCACAAGGCTGTCAGGGGGGAACATTCAGCAGCATCGCAAACTAAGTTTCAGCCTCTGTTGTCATTCCAGAGGCTGTCTAAACAGGGGTCTAGCTTCACTGAGGTCAAGGAGATGATCAGTGAAATTTAAGGTGAGAAGTGAAAGCAGAATCAGTTATACGAGACGGGATGGCCCCCTAGGCTCTTAACCAGATTGCCACACCGGGCTGGGGCGGAAGAGGGGGAAACAGAAACAGACGCGCACACACGATCCCAGCCCCGTTGCCATTCCTAAGGAGCAGCGGTCCATGCAACCGTACGTAAGGAAACGTGCCCCCACTGAGCGCGTGGTGCTCACACTGGGAGGCTCCTAAGAACACTCGCCACAGATAAATGGAGGGTCTCTCATTTCAGATCTCAGGCTTGATGACTCCTCTTTAATCTGCTGTTCATATGTTTCTGACAAATGATTACACGTAAGTTTTCCTCCAAACTTACCAGGCAGCAACGAAGAAGATTGTCCTACGTGCCACTTTACCCCAGGATAAGTAAGGTCCTAACGCCTCGGTACATGCAAGCGCCCGACATCTTGACTCTCCGGGTTGTCTCGTTTGACCCTACCCTGTTTAGGTTCAAAGCACGCCCCCGACGAGGGCTTATAAAAGTTAGTTCCTAAGCACCTGTGCACATGCAGGGGTGAGACTCCATTCCTCGGATACCTGGACCCAAACTGGACACAAGAAAACTCATCACCACCACCTTCATCATCACCATCATCATCTTCTTCTTCTTCATCACTACTGTTGCCAGAAAGCGCGAGGAAGAGGAAGGAGAAAGGATTGTCGTACATACTACCACAACAAAAGCAAAAAAGGTCATCAGGGAACAAAGGAAAAATAAGAAGTGGAAAGCTTTTGTAACTGCTATCCCTTTTTAATTGACTGTTAGGCTAAAAGTTCTGATTACTGACATGCAGAAAAACAATTCACCTCAATGACATACAGGCACAGGTACATTGCGGGGAGGTGGGGCGGGGGGCACGCCGGATTAGTGGCACTCTGATCCTGCTTCTTTTGAAGAGGCTCAAATCAAAGGGTCAAGGCACAAACACGGGCCCAGCCCCAGTGATCGGAGGTAAGGAATGTGGGCCCAGACGTGCTCCCACCACCCCCCAGGCTAACTGTATTCCAGCTATGATCGACCACAGTACGGAGAGCTGAAAAGTCCTCCTGTGAGCCCCAACTCTCAAATACAAACTGCCCACAGCCTCTGGAATTCATCTGTAATGAGGAATGACACATGAACTAGATTTCAAAAAATGAAAGTGACTTTTTTTTTGGTGGGGGGACAGGAAGGAGGAAGAGTGAGGGGTAAGAACAGTTGGAGGGACGCACAGTGGAACACCCACACCTTCTATGGTTATCAAAGCCTGGCAGAAGCATGGGCTCGGGGCGCGAGCCTACCAGACTAGTGAGACACACAGGTTAATAACCCCAAACAGAAACACATGTAGCTGAGGTCAGCGTCACACACCAGTCCTTCCAAAGCGAGTTAATCGCCTCTCCCTGCACTGCAAGCACACACCCAGGTCTCCTGCTGAATAAATACCTAGGAGAGATCCTTAGGGCTGAGGGACGTCTGCTCACGGCACTGGGTGAGGCGGCCAGGGAAGGTGGCCCCAGGCTGCTGGGCCTCTGTCTGGGAGAGCTGGCGGGCACCGCTTGAGGGCTACTAGCGAGGGCGGGGAGGCTGGGCGAGCTGGACAGAATGGAGATGCCGGGGGACCGCGGGGTAGGAGAAGACCCCCCCGGGTGGGTGACGGTGTAGGGGCGATACCGTGGAGACGCGGGCTGGCTTCCTGCGGCAGTCCCAGGGGCCGCGGCGTGAGGGCTGAGGGAAATGGAAGGCCCAGCCGTCGGGGCGGCTGCACGGGAAGGGGAGGAGGCAAAGGATGGGCTCGTCACCGGCACCGAGCTCCACAAACTTGTACTGGGAGCTGGGCTAGTCTCATAGAGGCTAAATCAGTTGAGAAAGAGAAGAAAGAAGAGAAAATTGAAGAAACGCTTGAGGTAAATAACTAAAACGGAAACTATCATGCTTTTAAAGAGTACAATGACTCTTTGTATCTCTAAGCATTCAAGTGTACAAATCTCTCAGGTACTCATCTAAATGGTTATGATCTAATTACCATAGCCATCTAGAGGCTACATAAAGCCTTCTTTCCAAAGAATAATGTACTTCATACAGCGATCTGCTTCTAAAATTTACCAAGAGCCTAACCGTGGGAAGTCAAACAAACCAATCTGGAAAAGACCAGCCCTCCAGCCACGACTGAATGCCCCCCACCCGACGACAACACATGCCACCATCTGACTGGCAAAGGCCCGCAAGGGAGCAGTCGCTGCCCTCACACACTTTGTGGCTGTTTCTCTACCAAGCTCGATGTGCACAAGGAACCGCACTGACCTAGAGAAAGAGCTGGCACTGAAGGAACCCACACCGCAGAACATGGGGCTCGTTCCTGGGTTGGAGCCGGTAGCGAGCATGAGATTTCTGTCTGGTGACCGAGCTGCCGCTGCAATTGGCTGTGATGTGGCCGTCAGACTGGCAAAGGGATTTTCATCTCTAGTCTGAGTAGACATCATTAGCACTTCCATTAAAATCTGGCCAATCAAGTCCTTAAAATCAGAGAACACTGTTGGAAAGGCAGAATAAAGAAGAGGTTACGCATGCTTCTTCAAATACGCAGTCCGTGAATCAGCCAAGGAACCAGAGGTTCAGTGTGGTAGCCGGACTGGATTCTGGAATAGTAAGAGGACATTGGGGGAAAACCCGGTGAAATCCAAATGAAGCCTGAGTTCAGATAATAGTAATATCTTAGTTCTGACAAACAGACTATGGTTACACAAGATGGTAACATTAGGGAAACTGAGTGAAGGATATATGGGAACTCCCGGCACGATCTCTAAAACTTTTCTGTAAATCTAAAATTATTCCAAAATATAAAACCTATTTAGAAAAAAAAAAAAAAGAAAATTGGAGTGCACCCAATGAGAGCCACTGCTGATAAATATTAACCATTTACCTATGGTCTTGCTTCTCCCAGCCACAGACATCTATCATACTAGAAATAAAGCCGGGTTCACATGTCTTCACATACCTATGTTTTTATACACAGTAAAACTACTAAATGTGAGGTTCAAAATATTTTATGAAGGATCTAATATTTAGTCACCATCTGGCTTTCTGGAGCAAATTCTATTTTTTAACTGCTTCCTTATTCTTTGAAGCTCCCAAACGCATTACTTTAGGTCTTTAGATACATTTTAAATATCACTAAATAAATGAGAGCTGTAACACATGTAAATCTTATCTGACTTGGCTATTAAAAATGATTGCTTAATATGTACAAGACAGATTTAAGTATCTTAAGGTTTACAATAAGAAAAATAACAAGGGCGCACGTGGGTGGCTCAGTCGGCTAAGTGCTCGACTCTTGATTTTGGCTCAGCTCCTGATCTCAGGGTTGTAGGATCGAGCCCCGTGTCAGGCTCCATTCTCAGTGGGGAGTCTGGTAAACAGTCTTCCTCCCTCTCCTTCTGCCCCTCCCCCCACTTGCTCACTCTTTTGCTCTCTCTGGAATAAATATTTTTTTAAAAAGTAGCTGTTACTTTAAAAAAAAGGTGGGGGTTGGGCGCCTGGGTGGCTCAGTTGGTTGAGCGACTGCCTTCAGCTGAGGTCATGATCCTTGAGTTCCGGGATCAAGTCCCACATCGGGCTCCCAGCTCCACCGGGAGTCTGCTTCTTCCTCTAACCTTCTCTCCTCTCATGCTCTCTCACTTTCTCTGTCTCTCAAATAAATAAATAAATAAAATCTTTAAAAAGGGGGGGGGCACCTGGGTGGCTCGGTCATTAAGCATCTGCCTTCACCTCAGGTCATGATCCCAGGGTCCTGGGATTGAGCCCCACATTGGGCTCCTGGCTCAGTGGGAAGCCTGCTTCTCCCTCTACCCCTCCCCCTGCTTGTGTTCCCTCTCTCACAGTATCTCTGTCAAATAAGTAAATAAAATCTTAAATAAATAAATAAATAAATAAAATAAGGGGCGCCTGGGTGGCATAGTGGGTTAAAGCCTCTGCCTTCAGCTCGGGTCATGATCTCAGGGTCCTGGGATCGAGCCTCGCATCGGGCTCTCTGCTCAGCAGGGAGTCGGCTTCCCCCTCTCTCTCTGCTGCCTCACTGCCTACTTGTGCTCTCTCTGTCAAATAAATAAATAAAATCTTAAAAAATAATAATAAAAATAATAAAAATAAAACAAAATAATAAAAAAAGAAAAAGAACCACCAGTGGCAGGCTTTTGAAACACATGGGTGCCAGGCTCCTATCTACAACCAGTTAATAAAAAGATACCAGTAAAATCAGAAGTAAACTATCCATCTGCCAGGAACATGGGGAACTTTTCTTGCCAGGGAAGATGGGCAGCACAAAAAAGGGACAGATGATCTTCTTGTCATTCACTCATGTAAAGTACATTTACTAAGGGACTATTGAGTACAAGGCACACTTCCAGGCACTGGGGATACATCAGGGAGCAAAACAGACAAAAATCCCTGCCATTAGGGTTATAGTCGAGTGATGTGCAAAGGGACACACAGCACACCACCCCTGCCTCTTCCCCATTCCACATGACTTCTGGAAAGAAGAGTGTCAGTGCCCGAAATGTTGGCCTCTTGCTAAAAGTTTTATTACTTTGTTATAAAAGTGTGGTTTAGGGTAGCCTCTTAAAATAGAATCCTGAAAACACAGCAAAATATCAATGTTTTATCCTGCTAAGCAATTTAATCAAGTGGATTTACTCCACTGTCTGCACATGACCTGAGAGGCACCTAAAGTAAGTATAGGTCATACAGAGCACCTCTCCCAGGATCCCTGGAGACCATCCAGTAGACTCTTATTTATTAGAGACATCAATAACTTCAATCCCGAAACAATGGAGACGATTAACTTATTTATATAGCTTTCTCCTAGAGAAATCATGAACGTAGAAAAGAAATAATCTATCAGTAAGATCAGTGGAAAGTGGCCAAACAGTCAGAGACAGATACAAGAACTATCTCTGTAGTCCAAAAATTTAACACCAAAGTCAGAGAAACCGAATGTGGGTAACAGAAGGGCAAAGATCTGACATTCTTGTTTTCTCTTAACAGCGAAGCTAGATTCCTACCTTCTTTTGGGTTCTGCTTAAATTGTGCAGAAAGAGAAGAAAGAAAGATGACATCTCTGTCCCGGTCCTTCCAGGAGACACGAAAGATCTTACAGACCAGCTGTAAGGCCTGTTCTTCAGACACTTCAGAACCCGAGGAAGGCTCCTTGTGAGGAAGAAGATTTGCGGGTTAATTTCAAGTAATTCGTTTATTAATGAGGATATTTTAGAAATGCATACGACTGTTCACCCACTGACTAAGGGAAAAATACATCTGTTACTATGACTTCATTACCAACATGGAGGTTTCATGAGCTTACAATTATCTACAGGGGGTGGATAAAGGAGCGGGAATATTACCTGTAATCACCAAGGGAGGAATGTGAGAAAGGATGTACGTATATCCTATTCGTTTACTTTCCTGAACGCCAAAGAACCAGGCTAACATCAGCCCAGAACTAATTTTCATCCAAAAACTTTTCCAGAAGTTAATGTTACTACTCACTAGTTTCTGTCACAGATCAAATATCACATATATAAAAGAATTCTGGAAACACGTAAGAACTCTACACAATAAAGCATCGCGCCACTAGATCAGTCCAACAGATGACCGCCACCATGTGCTGCTGAACACTCCTAATCACCGCACAGGAAGTGAGGCAACTGTCCCTGCCAGGCCCGCCCCCATGACACCCCCAAAACAAAACACCTCTCTTTGGCTAACTATAGGGAACTAAGCTCAGACGATAACAAAATATAAAGACCTCATATTTTAAATGAGCTTCTAAGTGCTACTGGACTTCACGTGTTCTTGCTTCAATTCCCAGCCATTTTCCTCCGAATACTATGGAAGATCTGATGACCTAATTGCATAAGCAAAAGACCAACAGAAAAAGTGCAAATTAGCACTAGATTCCTTCTGATTACAAACTCTATTTATTGATAGAAATATGGATCTGAAACCAAGATAACTGAAGGATGTGACTGGATGAAAGAAGTGAGCTCTCTCTTTCCATTAGGGAAATCTAGGCTACCCGTTTCTCCTCCAAAAAAAAAAAGGAGTCACCTCAACAGGATTTGCTGACTTGGGGCGGCTCACTCTCATCAACTCTGCAGACGGAAAAACCGAAAGGGTGTTCATATTACCTTTTCTAAAAACAGAACCAAGTGCTTCGTCTCTTACCAACCTTATCGCTGAGGCTCCTCTTTTCTCTTCGATCGTTTTCATCAACTTCCATATTTTCAATTCCTGAATCCACATCCACCTGGGACATGCTTTAAGTATAAAAGACAAACAAGGCTTTTACCTTTTATAAATTCACCCAATGTCATAGCTCCTGGTTGAGGAAAAGTTCTTAAGTATCAGTCAAAATCAGTCAAGAAGGCAAAATAATAATAAATAAAATCTTTCTTCTGAGGAGCTTTTAAGAGCTCTTCATATACTAGGATGTAAACATTCTGTCAATTACACTTGCTGGAAATATTTTTCCTAAGTTGGCATTTTCTTAGGCTCACTTTCAAAAACAAACTAGAGGTTATTTTCTATACATATTATTTTTAAATGGTATACATACAATCAGAGCCTGATTATAAAAATCTGGTTACGCACATATATTAGTTTTTCCCACATTAAATAAGTAATTTTCCCAGCACCATTTATTGAAAAGACCGTCTTTCTTTTTTTTTTTAAAAGACCGTCCTTTTTATGCTAATATGAAATCACCTCTCATAGGTCCAGTGGCCATGTATGTATGGGTCTTTTTCTGGATAATCTTTTCTGATCCATTAGATAATCTGCCTGTCCCCAAACAAAAACCACTCTACCTTACTTACTAATACTTCACAGTAAATCTTGATATCTGCTAGGTCAATGTCTCCACCTTACTCTCCTACTTCAAAAGAGTCTTAGCCATTCTTGGCCTCTGGCTTGTCCACACATACTTAAGAATCAGCTTCACAGATTCCTTAAAAATCCTGTTGGTATTTTCACTAGAATTTCATTGACTCTAGAGATCAAACTGGGGAGAAAGGACATCGTTACCTTACTGAGTCCATAGATAAGTATCTCTCTCCAAGTATTTAGGTCTTCTTCAAGGTCTTTCAATAAACTTTTTCTTTTAAGTAGGCTCCACACCTAGCATGGAGCCCAGAGCAGGGCTTGAACTCACAACCCTGAGATCAAGACCTGAGCGGAGATCAAGAGCCAGCCATTCAACTGACTGAGCCACCCAGGCACCCCTGGTCTTTCAATAAACTTTCATAGTTTTCTCACTTCTTTTGCTAAATTTATACCTAGGTACCTTATATTTTTAAATGAAACCATGAATGATACCTTTTAAAAATGAAGTTTTCTAATCTTGTCACTAGTCCATAGTAATATAACCGGTACAGACCTCTTAGAAGCAACTTATTTACTTATACGTAGGATTTACTAGGTAGAAAATAATTTCATCTCCAAATAATAACTATTTCATTTCTTCCACTCCAACCCTTCTTTGTTTTACTGCACCGGGTAGGATTCCCCTGTGGACCAGACGTAGAAAGAGCAGCCATCTTTGTTCTATTTCCTGATTTTAAAGGAAGTGTTTCTAGTTTCTCACTCCAGAGTATGAGAGTTGCTGTAGTTTCTTGAGAGACGTCCTTTATATTAGTCAGAATAAGGTAGGCTACGCTGTGGTTACACACACACACTTGGAAATCTTAGAGGCTTAACACTATAATGGTTATTTCTTGCTTACGCAAAGTCTGGTGAGAGTGAAGCATCCTTACTCCATCTTTAATCTATGCCATCTGCAATACACAGCCTCCAAGGTCACTGGAGCAAGAGAAGAGAGGGATGGAGGAGGAATCGGCTCAACTGCCTTCGCCTAAAAGTGACACATGTCACTTCCACTCATAGTCTACCGGACAAAGCTAGTTACTTGGCCCCCATCTGTTCACGGAACTCCGTCTCTGCCATACTGCCAATTTAGGAGGCACCTTTCTGTTTCCTGTTTGCGAAGATTCTTATCATGAGCTGATGGTGAATTTTTTCAAACTTTTCCAACTACCAAGATTATATGGCTTTTCTCTTTCATACACAATGTGGGGAATGATATTTATAGATTCACTAATGCTGTCCCCTTGCATTCCTGAGATAGACCCAAGTTGCTCCTGTTATATTATTACTTTAAACTAAACTTACAATTGAAATATCTGTACAGACCTATCCCTAGATGATCCTGTGTGTTTGGCTGAATAAAGCTTCATGAAAGAAACATTGATGTAATCAGCACCCACATCAAGAAGCACAGCATTACCAGCATTCCAAGAGCACCCGGATGACCCTTCACAACTAAGCTAGCCCACAGTAATCACTCTCCTGGCATCCAGGCCCACAGAAGTTTTGTTTGCTGTTTATGTGTCACAATATTCAATCTGTCAGTATGTCAGGATTTTTGCATCCACGTTCATGAGCATGATTACCATGTAATTTTTTTCTTTTATACTATTCTTGTCTGGTTTTGATATTAAGGTCTTAAGAGCTTTGTAAATTGAGTTGGTAACTATTCCCTATTTTTTAAAATTACCTGGGAAATTGTGTGTATAACTGGAATCGCAGAATCTGCCCATAAAATTATATGAGCGAGGGGCTTGCTTTGGAAAATTTTAAAATACCGATTCAATTTATTTCCCGGTTTTTGAGCATTCAGGTTTTCTCTTTCCTCTTGAGTCAATTTTGGGAGAATTACATTTTTCCGAGAATTTGATTTTCATCCAGATTTTCATGTTTATTTGCATGTTGCATACTTATAATTTTTCATGGAATTTTCTTTTTTAATAACAAACATTACTGAGATCGCCTTTCTATGCAGGCATTGTTCTGGTTGTTGGAGAGGTCGATGAACAAAGAGAAGGGACAAAACAATCTCTATGTCACTGGGCTTACCTTCTAGTTAGAGGGAGAAAGACACCAATAAACATAATAAGTAAAACATATCGTACAATGATAACTGCTATGGAAAAATTAAGGAAAGGGCAATTAAGAGTGCAGATCTTTCCAGCTGGGGTGAGCCTCACTGAGAAATAAATGCCACATGAATACAGACAGAGGGGGGTTGGCCATGCACATATCCAGGGAAACAATCTTCCCAGAAAAGG
Organism: Nasua narica; assembly: GCA_028533885.1. Lineage (NCBI taxonomy): Eukaryota > Metazoa > Chordata > Mammalia > Carnivora > Procyonidae > Nasua > Nasua narica. The sequence goes on along the minus strand of CM052798.1, from coordinate 6,432,394 downwards.
GTTTTTATTTCCAGTATTTATTTATATTCTTTTTCCTTGTTTCATTTATAACTTCATTCATTTATATTATAGCTTTCATATAATATTTATATTATATTATATTTCTTCTGAGAACCACCCTAGCTACGACATACCGCTCGTAACATGTAGTATCTCCTATTGCTCAGTTCTAGATCCTTTCAAATTCTCATTACGATTTCTTCTTTGATCTGTAGTTAGAAGCATGCTCTGTTTTAAAAACTGCCAACTGTATGAGGAAATTTTTAAGTTTTTTTCCTTCTATTAATTACCTAATCTAATGAAACGTGATCTATGTGAAGTGTCACATAGAAACTCCCTGGTCGTTGGGTATTAGGAAAGAACGTGTATTCTCCAACTGTAGAGTGGCAAGTTCTGTATCTGTCAATTAGGTCAAGCTTTTAGCCGTGTTGTTTAATTTGTTCATATGCTTACTGATGCTCATTCTTTTTGTTTATTGATGGATGAAAGGGATGTGTTAAAATCTACCCTTATGATTATGTGTCGTTTTCTCCTAGTTCTACTGTTGTGCGCTTCATTGCTGTGGCTGTCCTCTTACTAAGGGCGTATATTCTGGAAACTGTTAAACGGTACACAGTGCTGATTTCTAAGAATACTTTGTGCCTTAAAGTCTAATTTATGAATATGTTTACCCCAGTTTTCTTTTGTTTAGTATCTGTGTGGGATACCTTTTCCTTGTCTTTTGCTTTCAGTGAAAGGTTGAAGATCTAACCTAATGTTTCAGGCATGCCTTCGGTAGACAAGTGTAAAGCTGAGTTCTGTTTTGTTTTTACCCCAATCTAAGCCTTTTCACTGTGATTCACTATGATTACTGACCAATTTTCATTTCTTTTGACCTTCTCCTTTTGTGCTGTTTGTCCCTTTTTTAAAACTTGTGTTTCCTTCTTCCCTCCTTTTGAATTGACTTAAATCCTCCCAAGTTTCCAACTCTCATTCCATATTCTCCCTTTACTGGTTTGGAAGATATATTCTATTCCCATTCTTTTAGTGGCTACGCTTGAAATTTTACCAAGTATCCTCACCTCAAAATCTAAAAGTTGGCCAAGTGTCTTCACCCCTCTCCCAAACCTAGCGACCTTAGAGCTTGTTCTGCCCTCCCTGCTCCTGGCTTCCCTGCTATGCCGTCCGGCATGTTACATCGAACTCACTGCTTTCCTTCTCTCTCCCAGTATTATTTTATGTACTGTTACTACTGGTTTCTACTGCTAGTGTTTGTTTAGATGTACCACACTTATTTTCTTCATTCATCCTTCTAGTTTGCATCTCAGACATCAGTCCTGAGATCACTTTCCTTCTTCAACTACATCTGCTAAAAGTGGGGGTCTTCTGGTGGCGGACTATCATGTTGTTTTTGTGTGGTCAGTTGTTTTTATTTTGAATCGATAAATGTCTTTATTTCACCCTTGCTCCTGAAAGACAGGTGCCCGAGGGTACACAATTCCCAACGTGCACTTGATTTACTTTCAGCGTTTTGACACTATTATGCCTCCGTGTGGCTTCTGCCGCTCAGACATCTAACTAGTGTTCTTCTGCAGATAAGCTCTTTTCTCTCTCTGGCCGCTTTAAAGGTCTTTTGTCTTCAATGTTTGGAAGTTTTACTACCAAATGTCCAGATACGAACTTCCCTTGGTTTAATCAGCATGTGAGTTTCTGGGCTTTTTGAATCAGAAGAGTCATACCATTTATCAACTCTAGAAAAATTCTTAGCCATTTATCTTTTTGATAATGGTTTCCAAACCAGTAGAGAAAAAAAAACAAAGAATAAAGAAGGGTGTAGGGAATTACTCTAAGTCTCCCTACTCTCTCCTTTTGAATTTCCATTAGGTATATATTGGCTGTGTGTCCATTATGTCTCTAAATACACTGCACAGTTTTCACGTTTTTCTCTTTGTGGCACACACTGGGTAATTTCTTCAGCTCTACCATTCGGTATGTTAATTCTCTAGCTATGTCTTTTTTTTTTTTTTTAACAGAGAGAGACACACAAGAAAGGGCACATAAGCAGGGGGAGTGGGAGAGGGAGAGAGAGAAGCAGGCCTCCCATGGAGGAGGGAGCCCAATGCGGGGCTCGATCCCAGGACCCCGGGATCACGACCCAAGCCAAAGGCAGACACTCAACCGACTGAGCCATCCAGGCGACCCCCCTTTTAAAAAATATTTGTTTATTTATTTTTAAGATTTTATTTATTTGATAGAGAGCGAGAGAGAGAGAGCGCACAAGTAGGCAGAGCAGTAGGCAGAAGGAGAAGCAAGCTCCCCACTGAGCAGGGAGCATGATGTGGGACTCGATCCCAGAACCCTGGGATCATGACCTGAGCCAAAGGCAGCCGCTTAACTGACTGAGCCACCCGGGTGCCCCGATTCTCTAGCTATGTCTAATCAACTGTCTTAATTCTTGCATCAAGTTTTCGACTTGAATTATCTTTTCATTTCTGGAAATTCTACATGGTTCTTTTTCAACTGTGCTTGGTTGCTTTTATAGTTGCTTTCCCCTTATTCATGTTTTCAATTCCCTTTGTAATTTATTTAAACATATGTGTTTTGTATTCTGTACCGAGTAATTCCAAACCCCAAAAATCTCTAGGTGAATAATTCTGTTGTTCCTGATTGTGGGGACCTAACTCAGGGTGGCTTTTATCTAGTGTGTTCTGTGATTTCTGACCATGAGCTCACACTTCTTGGAAATTTTTCTAAGGAAATTCTCTGAAGACATGGAGGATATATGTTTGCTTCTGCTAGGTACCTTTCAGACAGCATAGGCCTGGCTCCACTGCATAGGATAGTAGATGAAAAGCTTGAGGCTTTTCAGACTATACCAAGAGCATAAATCTAGGTGCTAGACCCAATGAAGTCACCCACTGGGCATGAAATCGCAGAGATGACTTGGTTTTTAAACAATTTATCTACTCAGAGCTAAGGTAGTAAGAACACAATTGGTTTGACTCTGTGGTGTTGATTTTTTCCTACTTCATCTTCTTCCTAAGAATGCAGTCCTTCCTGAATTCTTACCTAATGTGAGGTGATCTCTGATCTGGGTCCTCACCCGAACCCCACCAAGTGCCAAAGCTCTACATCACTGCTTTTTAACCTTTTCCACATCATAACACACATAGAAAATAGTGTTTGTCTGGCCCAGTGACATAAACTGTGGGAGCTGCTTCAGGGCAGAGGAGGCGGCTCCTGGGGTGGGAGGTGGGGGCCTCCGGGCTGACCAAGCAATAAAGGAATCAGGACCTCAGCCACTCTGTCCCCTACTCAGGGGCACTCTGACAGCACAGACTCGACTCTCGGACATCCCGACCCTTACGGAGCTCCTACGGTATGCGGCTTACCTGGGTGTGCCCTTCCAAACTTTAAAATTTCACTGGTCAGTAAAACTTGGAAGAAATTTTTAGGGACTGACGTCTGCTTGCCAACATGGTATGTACAAAATACGGACATTAGAAAAAAATTTAAAACAATTTTTTTTTTTTTTTTTACCACTTATGCCGTTATTTCATAAAAGACATTTCGATAGATCTCGCGCTAATTTGCTAAGGATTGGCATAAATCTCTGGGCTGGTACTTGGGACTGGCGGACTAGAGACCGAAGTGACTCAATCTCTCCCATTCCATAAACCCAACAGCTTATCGGAAAATGGCTTACTTTACCTTTTTTCACAAGAGACACCATCGATATCCATGCTCTGGGAACGTGAGAGAGACTGGGATTGGGTTTCAAGGCTATTGGAGGGCGAGCTGCTGAGAGAACTGACTCCTTCACTGCTCTGGCTTCGGTGAGCTACTCCTAGCCAGAAAAGACATAAGAGGTTAAGTTTCCTGTGAGGTAATGTTAACGCCATCCGTAACGGCGACAGCAAACACAATCAGCATTCGCGCCATGATGATAGTCAGCAAATGAGGAATCTCTATCGGGAGATCATGCTAAATGTTTAATACTAAATTCACAGAAACATCAGCGAGAAATCATAGCTTATTCATACGTGTCATTTGAGGTCAGTGACACAGCTGCACCTGATAGCCAAAACTGACCCCTCATCACTTTTTCTTTCACCGTTTCGAATACGGTTCCTGGACACAAATTAGCTTCTGTGATGGTCTGGAAAAATCCTTGAAATGTACCAAAAATAAGATAAATAAATGGCTATAGAAATATACAGATGGACAGATGTGTGCCACAGCAAATACATCAAATTGTTAATGGGAGGATCTAGATGGTGTACGTATAGATGTTCATTGGAAAATTCTTTCAACTTTGGTTTAAGCTTAAGATTTTCACAATAAAATGTTGAAAACATGCCAATAGAGCCATCTAAGCAATGTCCTTAAATACAGATCAACTCATTTGTTGATTGAACATCTCATCGGATGATAGTTTGGGGAAGATTAAAACCCTGACGCTGTCCTTGCCTTCGTAGGGCCTAGAGTACAGAGAACAACAGCAATCAGTACAGGGCCATTCTTTCTTTCTTTCTTTTTTTTTTTTTAAAGATTTTATTTACTTATTTGACAGAGAGAAAGAGATCACAAGTAAGCAGAGAGGCAGGCAGAGAGAGAGGGGGAAGCAGGCTCCCTGCTGAGCAGACAGCCCGATGTGGGGCTCGATCCCAGGGCCCTTAGATCATGACCCGAGCCGAAGGCAGAGGCTTTAACCCACTGAGCCACCCAGGCGCCCCTCTTACCAATGTCTTTAAAACCATGTTTTTCTCACAGAATTAAAAAAATACTCCAACTCCACAAATACCTTTCCACAAAAAAAAAAAAGATGTTTTACCCAGGCATTTGCAAGTACTTTCAAAAATAAATACTTATGTTGCTGAAAAGAAAATGAGATTGACACTAATAATACATTATATGTTAATTAACTGAATTTAAATTAAAAAATGAGACATTAAAAACAAAAACAAAAAAACACAACAATGACAACTTGAATTACCATTTGTAGCTGAAACAAGACTAAGTGAACAAACTTGAACACTCCCAGCATTACAAGAAAGTAAACTTGCCACCCTTTTCTGTCTCTCATTGAAGACTATGAGAAAACATTCATCCATTCCTGACAGTGGAGTTTAACGTGTATCTGTTTATTAAAGCTTCTGCAGGACCCATGAAAGAAAAGAGAAACTAAATCCTCTATTCCTAAATAGACTCAAGGAGAATACAGAAAGTACCTAATGTGGCAAAAACTCTGAAATAAGCCTGGAGAAGATAGTAAAACTTTCAAGTCCCAAATTCAATAATGTAACCCAAAGTTAAGTTCTCAATAACTATTTACTGAAGGAATAAATAGTATAGCGTCAATAAGGTCCTTAGGAGAATATATTTTACCTAGTAAAATGAAAAGTCTGACAACTTTTTTTAAAGAATTTATTTATTGGGGTGCCTGGGTGGCTCAGTGGGTTAAAGCCTCTGCCTTGATCTCAGGGTCCTGGGATCAAGCCCCACGTTGGGCTCTCTGCTCAGCAAGGAGCCTGCTTCCCTCTCTCTCTCTCTGCCTACTTGTGATCTCTCTCTCTCTGTCAAACAAATAAATAAATAAACTTATTTATAAATAAGTTTATTTATTTATTTACGGAGAGGGAGTGCACACAAGTGAGCGAGCGTGAGCAGGGGGAGTGGCAGAGGGAGAAAGAAAGAATCTCAAGTACACTCCACACTGAAAGCAGAGCCCAACGTGGGACTCGATCTCACAACCCTGAGATCATGACCTGACCTGAAATCAAGGCTTGGATGCGTAACCAACTGAACCCCACTCAGGCGCCCCTAACAGTTATAAATAAAATTAATCAATAATAATGAAGTTCAACAATTTGTATGGAATAGCAATTAAGCAACTTTAAAATTTCAACCTTGTAAAACCAGTTCTAAAATTAAACAGAGTAAGTTGTTTAAAAAAGCCTGTATTTGTAACACAGCACAAAAAGCTGTGCTTATTAAGTCCAACGACCCCACAGTAATACAATGCGAGAGTACACCAGACAGCAGAGAATACTGTGTTTGCAGTATTTTAATAAAACAGCTAGGATATCATTTGAATTCTTTTTTTCCTGAACCGTCCATGTGATCTTCAGCAGGGCAATTCTTCCCAGAATTTATTATGTATCACAGCGTTCCTCAATCCCATCTAAAATCTGGACTGCCCCCTCTGCTTTTTTAAACGTAAAAAATGGATGGTGTCTTTGACATTATTTAGAATCAATATAAATTAAATATTGTGGCTAAAACGAAATCAAAGCAACAGCACAAAATATCACTTTGGTTCCAAAGCACACACTCTCTCCGGCTCCTAACTTGGGAAACTGTTGTCAAGAACGGAGATTTTTTCCCCCTTTTCATCTCCATAAAGGCAAATATTAAAGAATTGAAACAGACATAATCTCCTCCAATTCTCTTTTACCAGATGGGAAATTCTCTGCGTTATCAATTTAAAAACAACTCTTCAGGGCGCAAATGTCTGCGTTCGGCTCAGGTCATGATCCTAGGGTCCTGGGATCCAGCCCCATGTCCGGCTCCCTGCTCAGTGGGAGGCCTGCTTCTCCCTCTCCCACTTCCCCTGCTGATGTTGCCTCTCTTGCTGTCTCTGTCAAATAAATAAATAAAATCTCAAAAAAAAAATAAAATAAAAATAAAAACAAATCTTCAAAAAGTGAGGGTGTGTGTAACAAAGAACGGAGAAAGCCATGTCTGCTTAATAAAAGATGAACTGCAAACTTTCAAGATGGCAGCTGTCCAAACTTCTATCACTAATAAGAGCTTGTTAAAGGAAAATTATACATTCTGGGTTGGAAGGCCATAATTTTAAAGGAAACAATAAGGAGGGTTTTACTTCTCTAAGATTTTCTTCCCAGTACTGAAGTGTTTCCTGAATGCTATTCCCTTTCAGGAATAAACCAGACCAAATGCCTGTTTAAGCTGTAACACTAGATCTGGTCCAGTATTTTATACACACACACACACACACACACACACACACACACACACACACACACAGAAGCTTGCTAAATTTTAGTACAAAAAGAAACATAGAAATGCCAAATGGGACCCTAAAACCCCAATAAAGCTGTTAAAAAGGTGTGTGTGTGGTGGGGGGTGACTTTAAAGGTCTTGGCCAATACTCTTCCTTTATAGATGAGAATACTGAGGTCTATGAAGTCTAAGAACTTCCTTTACTACCAAGTTAGAAACAGAGGCCAGATTACAATACATGTCTCTCGACTCCAAAGAAAATGCTGCTATTTCCGCCACCCCAAACTGCTGAACACTTCTTTGATCACAGTTATTTTACACCAAAGCTATATGTTTCATGCATTCTAAGATTATAAAAGCAAAACTTAAAAAAGATATTAGTGTTATAAAAAAAACCCTCATCCTACTACTAATCAAAATTCTAAGGCTAATTTACATAGATCTTGACAATGAACTAAGCTAAAGGGTTAACATTAATAGAAAACACAAAAGTACGCTCGTAGTTTATTTGGCCAATACCAAACTTCACTCCTCAGAAGTACTTGTAATGAGCATATTCTGTTCCATAAAGCCAACTGATACATTCAGTCAGTAGCTAACTTCCCAGTGAAAACATTTTGTTCTTGTGAACGAACACAAATAGAATGACATTTCAAACCTGCAAAGAAATAGAGAGTGGTACCTAAAATATTAAGAGAAGAAAACCGACAACTCAAATTAGAAAAATGATTTAAACTTCTTATTTATGAGACAGAGTTTCCCTTCCTTCATGTCAAGAGGGTGAATCATGCCAAGAATCAGGCAAAGAATCAAAGACCGTGACAGCACCTTAGAGAACGGGCTGAGTGGAGGGCTAGTGCAGAGAAAAGACAGGATAAGCCTGCAGCATCTTCCAGTGCCAAAGAGACAATACTCAAAAAAATTAAAAGATAAGCATGTCAAACAGAGAAGTCAACCCAAAAGAGTTCCCAATGTCCAACGCTGGAACAATTTGTGTAAAATAATAATGCAAAAAGGAATAATACAGCAATTTGAATTAAAACTCAAAATACAAAATAAATATACATGAGTTCATCTTGCTGTAAGTAAGAAGGGACAAATGTCCCTTACAGAAGAATTCCACATAACATATCTACATGTAGACATTCCCCACTCCAGAAGGTAAAGCTTAATTACCACTGCCTGAGTGGGGTGGGCTGCATTTAGGAACTCAATTCTGAAGAATTGAGTCTGGAAAGGGAAAGAAAATTGTAACTTGAAAAAAAAAAATCATAACCTGACAGTGAAGAGTCCTGGCAATCACCGGCTGAACCAGGTGGTGAAGGTGAATGCCACCAGGGGTGTGGCATGGACGGTGTGCACGCAGAGAGGAGGGATGAGAGGGGCCCTTCGCATGTGTGAGTCCCTTCCCTCAAAACCCCAAACCCCAGTCTCATCATGGGCAACACATCAGAAAAGGCCAAATTAAGAGCTAATTCTACAAAGCTCTTCAAAACTGTCAAGATAATGAACGCCATGGAAAGACTAACAAACTGTCAGGGCCCAAAGGAGACTCATCTTTAGTTTAGCTGAAAGAAGTACCCCAAACTGCAGTCTCACACTTAGGTCTCGTTCTTCATATATTTTAAATATTAAGTGCTTCTGAGATACATAATTTGCAAATACTTTCTCTCATTCTCTAGGCTGCCTTTTCATTTTGCTGATGATTTCCTTTGCTATGCAGAAGCTTTTTACTTCGTTGTGGTCCCACGTGTTCATTTTTCCTTTGTTGCCTCGCTTTGGAGCCAGATCCAAAAAAACCATCGCCAGACTGACACTGAGGAAATCACTGCCCGTGTTTTCTGCTAGGAGTTTCATGGTTTCCGGTCTTACATTCAAGTCTTTATCCATTTTGAGTTTTTATGTATGGCATAAGATAGTCTAGTTTCATTCTTTCACATGCCGCTGTCCAGTTTTCCCAGCACGGTTTCCTGAAGAGACTGTCCTTTCCCAATTTTGCGTTCTTGGCTCCTTCATTGTAGATTAATTGACCATCTACAGATGGGTCTATTTCTGGGCTCTCTCTTCTGTTCCACTGATCTATGTGAATGTCTTTATGCCAGGCCATACGATTTGGATTACTATAGCTTTATAATAGTTTGAAATCAGGTAGTGTGATGCCTCCAGCTTTATTTTTCTTCCTCAGGATTGTTCTGGCCTTCTGTGGTTCCATACAAATTTTAGGATTCCTTGTTCGATGAAAAATTCCATTGGAATCCATACGGATCACACTGAGATCTCCCACCTCGTTGTTTCAATTTATTGGTTTCAGTATTGTGTTCTTTCTGATGCAACTGTCAATGGGATTATTTTATTCCTTTTTCCCATAGTTTGTTATAAGTGTATAGAAACACAAGAGATTTTTGTTGGAGCACCTGGGTGGTTCACTCAGTTAAGTATCTGCCTTCAGCTCAGGTTATGATTCCAGGGTCCTAGGATTGAGTCCCGTGTTGGGCTCCCCACTTAGTGGGGAATCTGCTTCTTCCTCTCCTTTAGCCCCTCCCCCCTCCCGTGCTCTCTCTTCTCTCTCAAAAATGAAAAAATAAAATCTTAAAAAAAATAAAACAAGAAATTTTTGTATATTAATTTTATATCCTACAACCTTACTGAATTCATTTATCAGTTTTAACAGTATTTTGGTGGAGTCATGGGGGTTCTGTACATATAGTATCAAGTCATCTTCAAATCTGAAAACAGTGACAGTTCTACTTCTTTCCAATTTGGATTTTATTATTTGTTTGTTTGTTTTGCCTAATTGCTCTGGTTAGGACTTCCAAACCTATATTGAATAAAAGTGGCAACAATGGGCAACCTTCTTTTGTTCATCATCTTGGAGAAGCTTTTGGCTTTTCGCCACTGAGTGTAACATCAGCTGTGGACTTTTCGTGGCCTTTGTTATATTGCCGTACATTTCCTCTATACCCACTTCCGTTGAGAGTTTTCCTCATAAATGGATGTTAAGCACTTATTCTGAAACCTCCTGATTTTTATCCTTCGTTTTGTTAATGTAGTGCATCACCGTCATTCATGTGCAGACAGTAAACCCTCCCCGCGTCCCTGAAATAAACGCCACGTGATGACAGTGTATGTACATTCCTTTAATGTACTGTTGATTTTGGTTAGCTAATATTTTGTCAAGGATTTCTGCACCTATATTCATTGGGGATATTGGTCTATAATTTTCTTTTCCTGTGGTATCCTTTTCTGATTTGGGCACCAGAGTGGCTGGCCTCATAAAATGAGTTTGGAAATGTTCCCTCCTCCTCTTTTTTTTTTTTGTTTGTTTGGAAGAGTTTGAGATGGATCGGTATTCATTCCTTGAATTCACCAGTGAAGTTTTCTGGTCCTGGACTTCTGTTTGTTGGGAGGTTTTTGATTAATGACTCAATCTCTTTACTAGTAATCAGTCTATTCAGATTTTCTATTTTTTTTTTCATGATCCAGTCTTAGAAGGCTGTATGTCAAAACATTAATTTTTCTTAAATGCACTGATCCTTCAGGCATCTCCAATTGGGAGACTGGAGACAGATGGCGAGAAAAAGTGCCAGCATAGCCCCAAATCAAAAACAGAGAATGGCTTCCTGGACACATACCTACTTATGAGCTCAACAGATAGAAGAGAAATAGAAGACAGCTTTATTCAGAGTTTTCAATCTAGTGAGAAAAACAAGATAAATGCACACAAAACTGAGAATGGCTTGTGCAGCAGGATTCCTACGGGTTCTCAGTGTCTGCAGCATGATGGCGACGAGAACGGAGCAGAGATGCTCTGAAAACAGAACGTGGAGTTAAATGAAGGGTGGGCTTCATCACAGAGGACCCTGAAAGCTCTCGGACTACACTGTAGTTGCAAACATGGAGACAAGGCAGACTTCTGAGCAGGTGATCTGTCTGATCTCTCCTACAAGGCCACAAATTCCCCAAGGGACAGGAAGTACATTTTATGGAAACCACTCTTACACATTATTGACCTCTGTGCCCTCCCTAGACTTGAAAGCATGACCTGAGCAGGGAAAGCAGGAGTGTCATAACGTTCATGTCCCACCATGTGCGTAGAGTGCTAGTGGGTAGTTCAGAGTCAGAGGCAACAGAAGTTCAAGGACCAGGTCAGCCTAAATGGGGAGAGAGGAGGAGAAGAGAGGGACCAACGCCAGGTCGAAACAGCAGGCTGATTCCAGAGCTACCTACCTCTCACCGACAAGCTGTCAGCACTTTTTCCAAACTTATAAAATAAGTATCACGACCCTAGGAATAATGCTACCTAATATAACCCATTATAATAACGCAGCCAGCCCAATATAGAGAACATTCTGCCTCTTTGGTGGCCAAAATACATCTAAAATATAGCCCCCTTGGGTGACCAAAAGCCATTCCAGTGAGATGAACCATCCATGCTGGTACAGGATACACCTGTTACAACTAAAGCGAAAAGGATTTCAACCACCACCAGGAGCCTCCTGAGCCCTGCAGTCTGCAAGGGGTTCCACTGCGGCCCACTGGCCTTGGAACGTCTGCCTGAGCTTCTGCCTCCGGCTTGCTTCTGACTCACTCTCAAGCCCTCTTCCCTGTCCTCTCCCTCCCAAGCTGTAGACCAAGTGGAAACAATAGGGCTTCTTTCCGAAGGAGAAGAAAAAAAAAAAAAAGATTTAAATACCAGATTAGCAATCAAGGATAGGATGGAAAGGTTCTAATTTTGTCATTGCTAATAGCATTCTTAGCCAAAGACAACTATAAAAGGGTGATTTTGTTGAAATTTCTACAAATGTACTGCTATTCAATAATGATGTTCGGTATCAGAACTAGAGAAGGGGGGGGGGGTGCCTGGGTGGCTCAGTGGGTTAAAGCCTCTGCCTTCAGCTCAGGTCATGATCTCAGGGTCCTGGAATCCAGCCCCGCACTGGGCTCTCTGCTCAGCAGGGAGCCTGCTTCCCCCTCTCCCTCTGCCTACCTCTCTGCTTACTTGTGATCTCTCGGTCAAATAAATAAACTAAATCTTAAAAAAAAAAAAAAAAGAACAGGAGAAGGAAGTTTAAGGGAACTGAAGATGACTGTGCCATCCCAGGCCTTACATCCATCACCACCAAGCCCATTTCTGCCCCAGGACCTTTGCATTTGTTGTTCCTTCTGTCAGGAAAGAATGCCGAACAGATAATCACTTGGTTTGCTCCCCAGCTTCATTCAGGTTTCTTTTGAAATGTCATCTTCTTAATGAGGCCTACCTAGTTCAGTTTTCTCTAACTGAAAATAGCAATGCCTTCCTCCCCTGGCAACACAATTCTCTTGTTTCTCCATAATAATTCTCACCACCTGACAGATTTTATGGTTCTTAAAAGTCTTCTCTCACTAGACTATAAGCAATGTGACCTAGAACAGAACCAAACAGACACAAGACAGGATTTAAATAAATAGGTGGTAAACGAAAGCTGCATGAATTTACAGCGTTCGGTAGATCACTGATAACAACCAATATAAAATGAAATGTAAAACAGATCACAAAGCATGCCAAACAAATCTGGAGGGCTTAGAATAACAACTGTAATGGGATATGGAAGGATGTTCCCTACTTTCAGAAGTAATAATCCTGTGGTGGTAGTGGTGTTTTTAAGGCAGAATTTTCAATCAGATAAATCCTTCGGTGAAAATTCTCCCAAAGGGGCACGCAGGTGGCTTAGTTGTTAAGCCGTCTGCCTTTGGCTCAGGTCATGATCCCAGGGTCCAGAGATCGAGCCCTGCATGGGGTTCTCTGCTCAGTGGGGACCCTGCTTCTCCCTCTCCCACTCCCCCTGCTTGTGTTCTCTCTCTCGCTGTGTCTCTCTATGCCAAATAAATAAAATCTTAAAAAAAAAGAAAGAAAGAAGATTCTCCCAAAGAGCTGACCACGACAGGCGGGAGTTTGGGGCAGACAGAGACGACCTGCAGCCGAGTGGTGTCAGGAGTGGCACGTGGGCCTCCGTGAGGATGGGACCTCCTGCCAGACGAGGGGCCCTCTGACATCCCCCCATCTTGGCTGGCAGCCCTGGCTCCTGACCTGGTGCCTAGCACGCAGAAGGCATTAAACAAGTGTCCAAATGCATAAATGGAGGCAGGACGAAGACCATTTTCAAACATAAGTAGAATTTAGGTTAAATTATTATTAAGTATATTAAATACTAGCAAGCAGACAGAGGAAATGGCCTCTGTGTTTCTAATCCAAAACCTGCAACTAGCCCAGAGGCCAAACATATCATTTGGCTTCTTTCTCATTCCAAACAGACCCCGTCGTCCATTTCTGCTCCCAGAGCCGAGGTTCTTTACAACAGATGGAAACAGAATTCTGGGGGTCGAAATTATCATAGCTGTTTGATTAGCTGCTAGATCTTTTATTTAAAGCATTTAACACAGAAGCACATAAATTACTATGTCACAATCTTTAAAAATATTGTGATAACTATATTTCTATATAATTGATTTCCTTTGTAATCTTAGGTTTTACCATCTGCACTTAAAAATACACTTTGAGATGCCGACCCAAGGCTTCATGGGTTTGCCAGAAGAACTCATGAAAAGACTGGGGAGGGAGACAAACCATAAGAGACTCTTAATCTCAGGAAACAAACTGAGGGCTGCTGGAGGGGAGACGGGTGGGAGGGATGGGGTGGCTGGGTGATGGACTTTGGGGAGAGTATGTGCTATGGTGAGTGCTGTGAATTGTGTAAGCCTGATGATTCACAGACCTGTACCCCTAAAACAAATAATACATTATATATTAAAAAAAAAAAACCAAGTCTTAAGAACTTCAGCTCGAGCCCAGGGTCCTGGGATTGAGTCCCCATTGGGATCCCTGCTCCCCCTGCTTGTGTGCTCCTGCTCTCTCTCTGTCAAAAATAAAAATCTTAAAAAAAAAAAAAAAAAAAAAAAGAACTCCAGCTCGAGAGGGTAGAAGAGGCATCCAGGGAACTTGCTCCATTAGACCTAAGAATTCTGACAAGATAAAACCAGCTGATAACGGATTCATTGGGGAACTCTTGTGCAAGAGTGGTCACATCTTTGGAGAGGTCCGGACAGCAGGGAAGGGGAAGGCTTTTGTTGGATATACTCAAGATGTTGGTGGGGTGGACATCAAAGGGAACAGAAGGAAGAGAAGCTTAATTTCAAAAGAAGACTGTAAAATAAAAATCGTCCAAGGGGGTTAAGAATTTCTGAAGGCTGGGCAATCATGAAACAATCTAAGGGGTAGGGGAGGGAGGAACTGAGAAAACCAGCTCATCCTCCCGGGAATTTAATAAGCAGAGATTCTTAAAAGGAAACGAGAGAACACCTTCTCCCGTACTGGATGGTCAGCTTTTCCAAGAAAGAAACAGCTTCGTTCGTCTTTGCATTCCCATGACCCAGCACTGCATCTGGTCTGCTATAGGCCCTAAATAAACGCAGGCTGACCTGAGACATAAAAGCAACATAATCAATGACGACTGTAAACAAGAGGCAATGAGCTGGAGGAGAAATAGTACTCATAAAGTTTTCAGACAGGCAAAAGCAATGTCATATTAACAATGCAACAACAACAACAAAAAATTAAGAAATAATCTGAGGTGATAAATGCAAAATTCAGAACAGCAATGGCCTGCTGGTATGGAAAAGAGGTGTAGAGAGCCAGAGATTCTATCAGGGGTTCACAAATGGTACTATGTCTCACGGATGTTATCCATCATGTATATCCAGAATATTCTATAAAAACTTTTTGGGAAAATTTAAAAAAAAAATAGGCTTAGGGATTTTTGAAATTTTGCTCAGAGTGCCAGGAAAAGCAAAGAGACAGCTAGAGCTGGTTATGGTGAAAGGGTAATGTTACAGTAAATGTTCTCTAAAACTTAAGGGGCACCAAGCTGGCTCAGTCAATGCAGCACGCAACTCTTGATCTTGGGGTTGTAAGTTCGAGCCTCACAGTGGGTGTAGAGATTAGTTTAAAATAAAATCAATCAATCAATAGAACTGGAGTCTTATTTTGCATCTAACATTCCCAAGACAAAATATTTTCTTATCCAGGGGCGCCTGGGTGGCTCAGTGGGTTAAGCCTCTGCCTTCGGCTCAAGTCTTGATCTCAGGGTCCTGGGATCGAGCCCTGCATCGGGCTCTCTGCTTGGCGGGAGCCTGCTTCCTCCTCTCTCTCTGCCTACTCGTGATTTCTCTCTCTCTGTCAAATAAATAAATGGAATCTAAAAAAAAAAAAATTTTTTTTTTATCCATTCAGTCATTTAACTAGTAGCATTGACAGAGTACCTACTACCTGTCAGTACGGCTCTGGGGAGTGGTTCTAGGGATGGTTCTGGGGATAAGGAATGAACAGCATTGATGAGGTCCCTGTTCTAACCTTATGTTTTAAAGGGAGGAGAGGATGGTGATTGGGGGAAAAAAAAAAAACAAGTCCATAAATGATATTTCCACTGGGAAGCAGGGTCTTTGCAGATGTCATGAAGTTAAGATGGGGTCATGCTGGCTAAGAATGGTCCCTAGTCCAATAATTGGTGTCCCAGCAAGAAGAGGGAAACTTGAACACAAATACACACAGAGGGAAGGCCATAAAAAGACAGGACATTGGAGTGGTGTGACCACAAGCCAAAAAACGCCAAGGATGGCCAGCTACCAACAGAAGCTGGGTGAGGCAAGGGGTCTTCACTGGAGCCTTCTGAGGAAGCACAACCCTGCCTACACCTTGACTTTCGACTTCTACCCTCCAGAATTGTGAGAGAATTCAATTCTGTTTTTCCAAGCCACCAGATCTGCGATACTTTGCTATGGCGGCCCTAGGAAAGGGGGTGTTGCAAGAAGCTGGGACCGCCGATGGGAGAAGCAACTAGTAGGACATGCTGTGGCTCCCCAACCCTTGCTCTAGTTACCTGTAGCAGTGAGCATCTCAACTGAGGAGGCTGCTTAGTGACCACCATGTCACTGCTGGACCAGGAACTCCCCACCATGGGTGCCAGTCTATCCAGGATTTGTCTGTCAGAAAGCACTTCTTGATTCTGGAACAGAAGTCTCTCCTTCATATTCAGTGGACAATAAATCTACCCAATGGCCCTCCGTCTACCATCAAGGACCACAGAAAACAAGCACTGGCCTTCTTCTTCTTCACGGCAACTCTTTGCATTTCTTTAATGGAAAGCTATCAAGTCCCCTTGAGATTTTCTTTTAAGTTATACATGCCTATGTTGTTTTGGCCATTTTCTCTTGTGAGTCACTTATTAATTCACTAGATGAACAGATCGAACGCGCCCAGCACTCTTAAAGGCACTGGGATACAACAGTCGGTAAAATGGTTCCAAGTCCCGGCTCTACGGCTCACGCTTTAGCAGGGCAAGTGGAGAAAACGGGGTCTACAAGTCATGTATGTGCTACGTCAGCTGGGGACAGACCTCAAAGAAGAAGGACCCATGTCAGTCAGAGGGAACACCTTCACACAACGTGGCCAAAGAGGGTGCCTCTTGCATAAACATCCGAAGAGGTGAATGTGGATTTTTAGGGTCCGAGCATTCCAGGCAGAGACGGCAAATAGGAAGGCCCCCAACAGGGGTCATGGCTGGAATGTTCCAGAAAGAGCAAGGAAGCCAGTAAGGCTGGAGCAGAGGTAGAAAGGAGGAGGCGCACAATGGGAAAAGTGGTCAGAGTCAAAACAGGGCTGGGTCACACACAGCCCCAGGTCACGGTGAGGACCGTGACTTTCATTCTTGATGAGGTAGGTGGCCAATGGAGGGAGCCAACAGAAGACTGATGTGGCCTACCTCATGAGGTGCTTGTTTTTGGTTTCATTTAAACTGTTTCTTTAATAAATTTCTGAGAATGTGTTTATCCAACCTGCCAGGCGCATGGCTAATAATATCTACCTAACTGTGATTATGAATAACGGTGATTATGTGGGAAACATGAGGACTTCACAGCACAGAGAGGTGTGCTGCCCAGACCAGCCATCCAGAGCTGCTCAAATCTTCCGGCAGTTTGTGACAGCAATGTCACGAGCTTGCTGCGAAAAATAACCCTGCTGTTACACAAGGTTGTACTTGTGCTCCAGGGGGACCCAGTCTGGTGCAACCCTGAGAGACTGAAGTGAAGTGAGGGTCGCCATGGAGATAGCAGTTAGGAGGCCACTCCAATAATCCAGGCAAGCTGTGTTGGTGCCTTGGACTCCGCATTTGGCCCTTTATCTGTTTTCGTAAATAAAGTTTTATTGAAACACAGCTATGCTCATTATATATTGCCTATGGCTGCTTTTGTGCTATGGGGGCTGGAACAAATAGTTGGGACAAGGCTACACGGCCTGCAAAACCAAAGGTATTTACTACCCGGCCTTTTACAGCAAGTTTACTGGCTCCTGATATAGAATGTGAGGTCAAAAGAAGAGGTACTGTTCGATGGGATGGGGAAGGAGACAAACCATAAGAGACTCCTAAACTCACGAAACAAACTAAGGGTGGCTGGGAGGTGGGGGGGTAGGGTCATGGACATGGGGGAGGGTATGTGCTATGGCAAATGCCGTGAAATGTGTAAGCCTGATGAATCACAGACATCTACCCCGGGGCAAATAATACATTCTATGTTAATAAATAAATAAATTTAAAAAAAAAAAGAAGAGGTACTGTTTTAGGGCTTCAACAACTAGAAAGAAATGAGCTGCTCTTTATTGTGATGGGATTCTAGGAAAAGACATGATTTGAGGAAATACCAGGAGCTCAATTTTGGACGTGTTGACTGTGAGATGCTTCTTAGATGACGTAGGAGTCTGAGGCTCAAGGAACAGCTCTGGCTAGAGAGATCAACCTAGGGGCCAGCAGCATAGAGATAATAATTAAAGCTGGGAAACCAGATAAAATCAGTAAGAGAATCAACACAGATGGAGAGGACAACAGGGTTAAATATTGAGCCCTAGACCCCTGACATTTATAGGTCAGAGAAATGAAATAGAACCATAACGAGCAGCAAGAAGAAACAGACAGAGATGGAATGAAAAGCCACGAGAATGCAGAGCTCTGGAAGCCAAAAGAAGAAAATGTTTCAAGAAGAGGGCCAAAGCCCCATCAATTGAGGCTGAGATGATGACTCAGAGCAGACCGCAGGAGGCCTCACTCCACTGGATTCGAATCAGCAGTGGGTGCAAGGACAGATGAAGGAGACAGAGGCTAGGCAAGTCATTCCGGAAGTTTTGTCTTGATGCAGAGCCAGTGGGGTGGAAGCTGGCAGGGGAAATGAGATCAAGAGAGTTCCTTTTTATGTATTCCCATGATGGGAGAAGGAACAGCATGTATAATGACTATTAAAATAAGTTTTCCACTTGAGATAGAAAACCTGACGAAGCAGGAAAGATGGGAAGTGCTGGGGCGATGGCTCTGACTAGGACAGAGGAGGTGGGATCTGGGGACAGAATTCAGTAAGGGGTGGACGGGGTCAAGCTTAGCAAGAACTGGGCACACATGCAGGCAGGAGGATTCGATGAAGGGGAGCACACAGAGATTCCCTGTTGCCTGTGTCTGTTTTCTCCATGCAACAGGAAGGCAGCCCATCAGCCCAGAGCTGCACAGAGAACGAGGTGCTGCCCACCAAAGGTGGAGGTTTGAAACAGACCTGTGGAGTCGGGGGAGGAAACCGCAGATACGCTCTAACTACCTGCGAGAGCGTGTGACCACAAATCTGAACTGAGACAAAGAGCATGGTTCTGGATTTTTCTCTAGTCTTGTTCCACGTCATGAGACAGAAAGGAGCCGGGAAATGGGATCTGAAACCAGGAGCACAGACAGGGGTGCGTGGCTGGCTTAGTTGGTAGAGCATGGAACTCTTGATCTCAGGGTTATAAGTTCATGCCCCACATTGGGTACACAGTTTACTTAAAAATAGTATCTTTAGGGGCGTCTGGGTGGCTCAGTCGGTTAAGCACCTGACTCTTGATTTCAGCTCAGGTCATGGTCTCAAAGTTCTACGATGGAGCCCTGCATTGGGCCCTGCACTCGGCGAGGAATCTACTTGGGATTCTCTCTCTCTCCCCCGCTCTGGCCCTCCCTCTGCCTATGTGTGCACCCGCACTCTCCCTCTAAAAAAATAAATAAACCTTATAAATGAATGAATAAAATCTTTATAGAACAAACCAACCAACCAGGAGCATGGTTTAACCAAGGAAGTAAGACAAAGTGAGAGGGAGGCAAGAGAGAGGAGTGACAATGAGTGACTGTGGAATTTAAATAGGGCAAGGAGGGAAGTAGGGACCCCAGACGAGGGAGAAGTGAAGAAAGTGGCATAGAGGGGGTGAGCCAAAAAGCTGAAGGTGGTGCTCAGGAAGTCACTGAGATGGAAAGTTCTAGAGCATGACCATGGCCATAAGTGGCTGATGTCGGATGGAAGACAAGTTCACTAAGGGAAAGCAGCTCAAAAAAGTGAGAGGGCAGAGTCTTGGAAGGTCATCCACATGGCTACTAAAGTCACCATGAATCATGACACAGGCAGTGCTGGGGGGACAGTGGACCAAACAAGGCAGGGAGAGTGGGGTCTGGGGACAGCTGCAACAAGGACAGGAGTGGGGAATACAATCTGATGACACAAGGTTCAAATCAATGTGTTCTTAGGGAGGACGAAGAGTGGTCTAAAAGAAGAAATGAGAAAGCAACAGAGGAAGGACGTAAATTCAGCAAGAGCACCAAGGGGAAGAGCTGTCCACAGAGAAGGATTCTGCCAGGACTGACCATGAGCATTTCAGAACTGGGGGTGGGGTGGGGGTACATCGGTGTACATCGGAAGCTAGACAGAGATGAGAGACTGAGAGGTAAGGGATGAGGCCCTGGGAGACTCGGTGGCTGGCAGAAGCAGGACAGGGCACATGCCGTGATGACTCCTCGTGGTCCCAAAGAGGCATGGTGCTATGATCAGGTACAGTGACCATGTACACACACAAGCCCGAGTCTCCGGTCTGCCCGCCACCCATGCAGTGAGATCTTAGGCCCCTCCCCCCATCCCACTAGCTCTCCCCCAACAATCTCCAACATTCCAGGTGGGACCTGGCTGTGGTGAGACAAACGCCACTGTTGGTAGCACCGTTTCTAAGGAAAAGGTAAAAACCCAACTGGAATCCCAAGGCCATCCCCAGAAGATGGCCCCCATCCCCAGAAGACCACCGTGGCTTCTCAAAGGTATACAGGGGAGACATTTCAGGCAAAGGCACTGTTATTACTAACTGATGATGTGGCCGAAGCATCTCTCACTTCTATAATCAACAGAAGAATGTATAAGTATATTTACATGGGGGAAGGGTCCACAATGACGCCTAACAAGAGCTATGGTAACAGAAACTTGGCAAATACTTTTGACAAGCTACTCAGTTTAGAAAGGCAGATTATGTGGAAGGCAATGGAGGGAGTGCATTGCATGACTAGAAGAACTAACAATCATATAAAATTATTCAATGAGACAGTGATGAATGCAGATCTGAACGCACCTGCTTTCTCAAAATTGGAATCCTAATTATAATACTCATTATAATGGTAATAATTCTTATGTTCAGTAGAAAAGTTCACTTGATGAAAGACAGATATTTTCAAATACACGGTATGCGTCAATATCGCTGTTTCCCAACAAAGACAGTTGTGGATAACAACTGTGAGCCCATTAATTATAAAGAAAGAAATTTTCACAATAGTTAAATAATTGTCAATGAAATAGTTAGAAAACATCCCATCAGGTAAACTTTCATACCTTCAAGGTTCAGCGAAAGAGTTACAAGACAATGTAAAATGAAGCCAAGGAAATCCACATTTAGAGCCTTGCTATTTTGACCATTATTTCAATCTTGCATTTTCAGATGATTTTATCATAAAAGAAAAGCACCAACCCAACTCATAAAATCAGCTGAGCCAGATTAAGTTTTAATCGCTTTGCCATCAGCGATTAAGATCTGATACTGTTTGAAACAATGGATGAAAGTTATGGGAAGGAAAACAATTAGTTTTAACAGATGACCATCAAAATGAACAGAGATTAACAAAACTCGATATAATGACCTTAATATTTTAAACTACAGCTTGCAGAATTTTTTTTTAAAGATTTTATTTATTTATCTGAGAGACAGAGAAAGCGAGAGGGAGCATGAGAGGAGAGAAGGCTAGAGGGAGAAGCAGACTCCCCGTGGAGCTGGAAGCCCGATGTGGGACTTGATCCCGGAACCCAAGGATCATGACCCAAGCCGAAGGCAGTCACTCAACCAACTGAGCCACCCAGGCGCCCCAGCTTGCAGAATTTTTTTTAAGATTTTATTTATTTGAGAGAGAGAGAGAAAGATAGAGATAGCAAGAGACAGCACGAGTGTGGAGGAGAGGGTGAAGCAGGCTCCCAGCTGAGCAAGAAGCCTGATGCCGGGCTCGATCCCAGGACCCTGGCAGTGGCTTAACCAACGGAGCCACCCAGGCGCCCCGCTTGCAGGATCTTTAAAAAGTTGTTGTCCAATTCATTTTACCCTGCTGTGAAAATGTCACAATCACAAGCTTCCTAGAAAACTATGACTGAGGGGCACCTGGGTGGCTCAGTGGGTTAAAGCCTCTGCCTTCGGCTCAGGTCATGATCTCAGGGTCCTGGGATCGACCCCCCTGCAGAGCAGGGAGCCTGCTTCCCCCTCTCCCTCTGCCTGCCTCTCTGCCTACTTATGATCTCTCTCTCTTTGTCAAATAAATAAATAAAATCTTAAAAAAAATTAAAAAAGAAAGCAAGCTATGACCGAGATTATAAACGTGCCCCAGATAGGAGTAAGGCTTACCTGATGCACCTATTGGGGAGGTAGCTGGGGTCATGTTGTGGACATTGAGACCAAGGCTCTGGGAGGGGCCTGGGGCTGATGCTGCTATGGGAGGCCCCAGAGGGTTCTCCCTCTGGGGCGAGGTGAGCGGGGTGGGCGGTTGGGAGGTCTGTCCACCAGCAAGTCGTGCAAGGCGCCTCCGTCGGATCTACAAGAGGGAAGAAAAGACATTCTATAATTCAACCGTAGAAACACAATTCTGCACAAGAACAACATTAAGGTTGTCAGTAAGCATCGAAAACCACACTGGTGCTTAACAGCTAACTAGGCCTTGAGAAAAAAAGGACTCATTCAAGACAAAAAAGGACTCATTCAAGTAATAACTTGGCATACCAGTACCTTCATAAACTCCCACCTCGCTTTTTAAAAACTGCATCTTATCGCCTTACAATCCCTGTTTATCCCACTTTCTTAATTGAGAGCGGGAATCTGCCATAAGCATGCTACACTTTTAAACACACCGAAGCTTGTTATTTTAATAAAACTATGTAACTTGGTTATCTTAAATAGGTCAGTTGTTTTTTGGATGTTTTGTTTGTTTGTTTGTTTTGTTTTTTAAGAGAGGGAGAAAGAGAGAAGGGGGTGGGGAAAGGGCAGAGGGAGAGGGAGAGAATTCCAAAAAGGCTCCACACCAACGCAGAGCCCAACACGGGGCTCAATTTCATGACCCTTGAGATCAAGACCTGAGCAGAAATCAAGAGTCAGATACTCAACTGAATGAGCCACCCAAGGTCCCCTAAACAGGTGAAATTTTAAATAAATATCCAATTTATTTATTATTATTATTTTTAAAGATTTTATTTATTTATTTGACAAAGAAAGACACAGCAAGAGAGGGAACACAAGCAGTGGATGTGGGAGAGGGAGAAGCGGGCTTCCCACTTAGCAGGGAGCCCAATGCTGGGCTCAATTCGAGGACCCCGGGATCATGACCTGAAGCTGAAGGCAGACACTTAACGACTGAGCCACCCAGGTGCCCCATAAATATCCAATTTAATTTA
Organism: Nasua narica; assembly: GCA_028533885.1. NCBI lineage: Eukaryota > Metazoa > Chordata > Mammalia > Carnivora > Procyonidae > Nasua > Nasua narica. The sequence continues at coordinate 6,409,552 of CM052798.1, read as the reverse complement.
CTAAAGCAAAAGTTTCAAAAGTAACAAATATTACACTAAGACACAAATTTTGCCCTCACTTTCAGGAGCAAAGCAATTAGATTTTTCTTACTTAATTGCAATAAAAATACAATCTGCTATTTCTTCCTTATAATAATACCCCAGAGTTAACCAGTGATTACAAATATCTACCACAAAATCCCAGCGGATCCCAGAAATGTTTCCCTCACATTTTGATAATCATTAATTTATAACCAGGCAGTAAACTCTCGCTGACCACCTGCTGTCCCAGGCAGCGAGGACATCTAACTACGGTGTAAGACTTCTGGCTCTACATAGCCATTCAAGAAGCAAACCAAACAAGCTGCTACACTCATTCCATTACAAATAAGGAAGATGAAAAAGTTAACCTGTGACAAATGCTAACTGGGATGGACCTCATCCGAACTAAGGATCTGTCATTCCGACACTGCAGAAAACCTGTTCCTTTTGTTGTCCAGACAACCAAGGAAACATCCTGATTCTTGACCCCCAAGCTGAGAATCCCACTCCTATGCCCCTACTGCAAATACATCTATCAAAGGAACTTATACAAAACCCTGAAGTTGTCTGGTTGTTCATCTATCTACTTCACTAGATTAAATCCCTTAAAGGAAAGATCAGGTCTTAATTATTAAAAACAAACACTGAAGGGTGCCCGGATGGCTCAGTTGGTTGGGCATGCGACTCTTGATCTCAGAGTTGGGAGTTCAAGCCCCACATTGGGGGCAGAGATTACAAATTAAAAAACAACAACAACAAACTGAAAAAATAAAATTAAACACTGACGTGGCATGGCACTTTGTCTTCTGGCAATGTTCTCAACACTTCATAAGTCCATACTCATTTAATCTTTATAATGAGCCTTTGTGAGTACTTATGCCCATTTCACATATGAGCAAACTGAGGCACAGAGGTTACATCCTTGTCTCATTAGTAAGTGGCACAGCTGGAATGTGAACCGATGGAATCCGGGTCCACAGCCTATGCCTTCACCACCACTCTGATAGTTGGGGATCTCTGGGGATCTCCGAGACCCTTACAGAAGGCATGCTGAGGCCAAAGCCACTTTTACAATATCACTAAGACATCTGCCTCTTTTGCTCTCATTCTCAAGGGTCCAGTGGAGTTTTCCAGAGACTATGTGACATGTCAGGTTGCAACAACTTAAATATGGAATTTAATATGAGGATTCAGCTGTATTCTATTAAATCAGACATTTAAAAGACTTGCAGAAGTGAAGATAACGTCAACTTTTCTCACTAAATATGTTTGTTTTGGAAAATATAGTCTTTTCATTAGAGATACATTATTTAGACTAACATATAATGTTTTGATTATTATTTTTTAGGTTTCTCACTTTTTATTTCTATTATGGTAAATAGCAATGACTGGAACCCACCTAAACAAAAGCTCTTTGAGAGATCCTCATAGTTTCCTAAGAGTGTAAGGGAGTCCTGAGACCGAATCTCTGAGAACGCTCTCTTATTCACCCTCCTCTCCCCACCATCAAGCATCACGCCCGCTCTGTAATAGGCGCGCTCAGTGCTCCCTGAGTGCGCTGAGCAGAGAGCAGCGAAGGTCATCACAGATCACCCAGCGGAGAACTGGGACTGAGATGAAAAGCCTCACTGAAAGAAATTCCTGAAGTGTTCCTCTCATGAACACTCACCTGGGGTGGAGGGTGGGGAACATGGACCAGAAATTCCCGATCCAATTACTCAAGCCAGAGACCCAGGATTCATGTTTACTGCTTCCTTGCTTCCCCTCATCTCCTCAAACACCCAGCTGGTCACCAAGCTCTTCTCCTTCGACCTGGGTCCACCCTCTGCCCTCACCTCCTCGGCCACCAGCCTATCCAGGCCACCACCCTTTCTCACCAGGCCCTCTGCCAAAGGTCCCAAGGAATCTATCTGCGTCCACTCTGGCCTGGTCAAAGCAAAGGCTCCACATTCCTTTCTTTAAAGACTTTCAAAGTTTTAGATTTCTGAAATGCAAATCAAACCACCATGAACACCTCACGCCCATTAAGATGGCTGCCATGGAAAAAACCATAAAATAGCGAGTGTTCATGAGGACGTGAAGAAAACTGGAGCCCTTGTGCACCGGTGGTGGGAATGTTAAGTGGTGCAGCCACCGTTTTAAACAGCTGGGTGGTTCTTCAAAAAAATTAAAACTAGAGGGGCGCCTGGGTGGCTCAGTGGGTTAAAACCTCTGCCTTCGGCTCAGGTCATGATCTCAGGGTCCTGGGATCGAGCCCCACATCGGGCGCTCTGCTCAGCGGGGAGCCTGCTTCCCCCTCTCTCTCTGCCTGCCTCTCTGCCTACTTGTGGTCTCTCTCTGTCTGTCAAATAAATAAATAAAATCTTTTAAAAAAAATTAAAACTAGAATTACCAAAGGACCCAGTAATTCCACTCCTAGGAAGTACCCAAGAAAACTGGAAGCAGGGAATCAAACAGCAAGCTATTCTCCCACGTTCACAGCAGCATTATTAGTAAGAGCAACCCAATGTCCATCAACAGATAAACAAAATGTGGCACACAGGCACGAGGGGCTAGTATGCAGTATTCCTAGAAAGGAAGGATGTCTGACACGGGCCAGCCACGGATGAACTTGAGGACATGAGGCTACGTAAATTCAGCCAGTTACGGAAAGACAAAAACTGTATGATTCCACTTATACAAGGAATCCAGAGTCGTCAAATTCATAGAGACAGAAAGTAGAATAGTGGTTGCCAAGGGCTGGGGTGACTTTCAAAATCTACATATAGAATAACATCCCAAGTGATAAGAAAGCATGTTATCCTACTTTCCCCTACAATCTCTTCTCCACGCAGCAATCACAGTAATCCTTTAATAAAACACTAACCACCCTCCCCTGCTCAAACCATTCAACGGCTTCTCACTGCACTTGGAATAAAAACCAAGTCCTCACCATGTCCTACGGAGCCACCGGCTCTCTCCAGGCTCCTGGTAAACCACGCTAGGCAGCAGCCACGCTGGCCCCGTCTTTAGTCCCAGTTTACCTTCAGCCACTTGCAATTCCTTAAGCCTAGAAGCAATTTTTCTAATTCTTGGCATGGCTGGTTCTTTCTCTTCCTTCCATTCTCAGCTTAAGTATCACCTCCTCCTAGAGGACTTCCCTGATCATTTTATCTAGCACTAGCCTTCCCTCCACACTCATCGATATTATAGCCTTCAATCACATGCTTCAAGCACTATGCATGGTCTGTAATTACGTTATCCATTTCTTGTGGGTTTTTTTTTAAGATTTATTTATTTGAGAGAGAGCGAGCATGGATAAGCACGCCCATGCACCTGCGAGGAGGGGGAGGGGCAGAGGGAGTGGGACAAGCAGACATGGGGCTCGATCCCACGACCCCGAGATCATGATCTGAACTGAAACCGAGTTGGATGCTTACCAACCAAGCCACCCAGGCGCCCCCGTCATTACATTATCAATTTCTTACTATCTGCTTACTATCCTAGCAGAACGGAAGCTCGGTGAGAAAACCACGTCCGTGCTGTCTTCCCTGGGGCATCTCCAGCACTGAGCACAGCGCCAGGCACACAGCAGGTCTGTACATACAGAACGAAGGGAAAAAGGAACACAAGGAATCAAGGCAGGCAAGTATGAAAGCCACAGAGAAGAATGCTTAACTGAACAAAGCTCCGAGAGCTTTGACATGAACTCCTCTTCAGACAGCCACTCATTTAACAAATACTCATCAAGTCCGGGAGAGGAAACTGAAGAGTTCCTGCTCTCGTGGCGCTCAGATTCTAGTGGAGGCCAAAAGGACAAAAGCCAGATGGACAAAAAGAATGCCAGCTGGTTATGAGCACCATCAGGGAGAAGTAAAGTCGGGGAGGGAGAGAGAGCAGGGCAGGTGGGGAGGGGGTGCCGGGATTTTTATGTAAGGTGGTGGGAAGGCCTCTCTGGTGAAGGCGGCGTTTGCAAACAAGAAGGAAGAGAGGAAGGAAACCAGGTGGGTATCTGGGAAGTACGGTGGGAGTGTGGTTGGCTCATGTTCAAGGTCAGCAAGCCTTATGTGGCTAGAGCAAAATGAGTAAGAGAGAAACAGCAGATGATGAGATCAGAGGCATGAAGGGGCCTTGTGGGCCGTGGTGAGAACACTGCGAAGCCGCCAGGGGGTTTTGACCAGAAGAGTGACATAATTCAACTTACATTTCTAAAGTATTACTTTGGCTGCTATGGAGAATAAAAGAGTGACATAATTCAACTTACATTTTACAATATTATTATAGCTGCTAGGGGAGAAAAGGAATAGGCAGAGAGGGTTCTGAGGAGAATGCCAACCACTTGAACTTGGGTGGGCTGGGAAGATCGTGGTGAGTGATCAGCTGGGACACACTTTGAGGGTCGAGCACAAGCTCACAGGATTTGCTGATGGACTGGATGCAAGTCGGACAGAACCAAAGGAGGTAGTAAGGCTGCCACCAATGTCTTGGGCCTGAACAATGTACCAAATCAGTTTACTGAGACAAACAAGACGGTAAGAAACACGGAGGGAAGGAGGAGATAAAAGTCATTTTAGACATGATGATTAAAAAGGCAGTCGGTGTTATCTTCGTGTGAATTCTATGATTTTTAATTGAGTATAAGGTAGTAATTAGGGGGTGGCTGGGTGGCTCAGTTGGTGAAGCGTCTGCCTTCGGCTCAGGTCACGATTACACGGTCCTGGGATCGAGTCCCAGGTCAGGCTCCCCACTCAGGGGGGTGTCTGTTTCTCCCTTTCCCTCTGCCCCTCCCCTGCTTGTGCTCTCTCACTCTCTCTCAAATAAAGAAATACAATCTTCCGGGGCGCCTGGGTGGCTCAGTCGTTAAGTGTCTGCCTTCAGCTCAGGTCATGATCCTAGGGTCCTGAGATCGAGCCCCGAATCGGGCTCCTTGCTCAGCAAAAGGCCTGCTTCTCCCTCTCCAACTCCCCCTGCTTGTGTCCCCTTTCTTACTATGTATCTCTCCGTCAAATAAATAAAATCTTAAAAAAAAGGAATATAATCTTTTAAAAATAAATAGTGATTAAATAAATAGCAATTAAAATGAAAACAGGATCTGACGTGCAGGACAGAGGGCACGTTAGATGACCCTTGGAGAGCTGCTAGCTTCCAGACAGCACCGAGAGCCGTGAGCCGGGATGAGGTCACCCAGGCAGCGTGCAGACAGTGATTCAGGAGTCTGAGGACGAAGCCCTCCAACACTCCAACAACTGGCGTGGGGGAGGGGAGGGGAGGTGACACCCATAGCGGAGACTGAGAATGATGTCCGGAGGCCTCCGGGTTCACCAGGAGAACTGACTCTGGCTTCCTAGAAACAAGTCAGAGGGGGCGCCTGGGTGGCTCAGTGGGTTAAAGCCTCTGCCTTCGGCTCAGGTCATGATCTCAGGGTCTTGGGATCGAGCCCCACATCGGGCGCTCTGCTCAGCAGGGAGCCTGCTTCCCCCTGCCTCTCTGCCTGCCTCTCTGCCTACTTGTGATCTCTGTCAAATAAATAAATAAAATCTTAAAAAAAAAAAAAGGAGCAAGTCAGAGACGTGCAACGGCGAGTAACATCACTCCGGGGACAGGCTGAGCAACACGAAGATGGACAGCTGCCCGTTGGAACTGGCAACGAGGTGGGAACTAAAGGACTCGTCAAGACCTGTTTGGATGGAATGTAGCGGCAGAAAGCTCGACTGCGGCAGGTCCAGCCGAGAATGCGAGACTGGAAGTACCGATTTCTGAGACTTTCTACCGTAAGAAAAGAAAAGAACGGGGAGGGGAGGGGAGTGTGCCCACCCTGCCGAGGAAGAGAAGGAAACACACAAGGGTCTGAAGACAGCCGGGCACAGACCCCAGTGGTGTTACATGCATGACGCGACAGGAAAGGTGACTGCAGAGAGAGGAGTGACGGGAACCCGGGATCGGTCGGGACACCTGCGTCCTGGAGCCGCCACAGTCCGGCCGCGCTTGCTGTCGTCTTGGGCACGCAAGTGAGCGAGCTTGGGCTGCACACAGCAGCCTGGATGCTGCTCACAAACAGAAGGAAGCAGAAGCAGCTAGACGTAAAAAAGCACAGACCGCGGGATTCCATTTATTTCAAGTTCAGAAACGAGAGGAAAGAGGTGTGAGCGAGCGTCTAGGGTGCCGCTGATGGACTTGTTTTGTAACTGACACTACTTTCACAGGGGTGTGCGCGGTGTGCAAATGCCCTGGGCTGCAGGCTCTAAAGCTGGGCAATGGCTTCGGGAGCATTCATCTGGTTCTTCAGAACTTAAATGTCAAATGTAGTCTTTTCTATGTTTCAAACGTGATGTAATTTTATTTTTTTGAAGGATTTTATTTATTGGGGCGCCTGGGTGGCTCAGTCATTGGGCGTCTGCCTTTGGCTTGGGTCGTGATCCTAGGGTCCCAGGATCGAGCTCTGTCGGGCTCCCTGCTCGGTGGGAAGCCTGCTTCTCCCACTCCCCCTGCTTGTGTTCCCCCTCTCGCTGTGTCTCTCTCTGTCAAATAAATAAATAAAAATCTTAAAAAAAAAAAAAAAAAGAAACGATTTTATTTATTGAGGCGCCTGGGTGACTCAGTCAGTGAAAAGTTTGCCTTCAGCTCAGGTCATGATCTTGAGGTCCTGAGATGGAACCCCGTGTTGGGCTCCCTGCTCAGCAGGGAGTCTGCTTCTCCCTCTGTGCTCTCCCTCTCTCTCAAATAAATAAAATTTTTATAAATAAATAAATGATGTTTAAAAAGATTTTATTTATTTACCTGAGAGAGAGAGAGCAAGCCAGAGAGAGAGAGGATGAGCAGCGAGGTCGGGCAGAGGGAGAGGGAGAAACAGGCTCCCGTCTAAGCAGGGAGCCCAATGTGGGGCTCAATCTCAGGACCCTGCCAGCGATCATGACCTGAGCCGAAGGCAGACGCTTAACAGACTGAGCCACCCAGGTGCCCCTCAAACGTGATATAATTTTTTTAAAAAGATTTTATTTATTTATTTGTCAGAGAGAGAGAGTGCAAGCAGGGAGAATGGCAGGCAGAGGGAGAAGCAGGCTCCCCACTGAGCAGGGAGCCTGATGTGAGGCTTGATCCCAGGACCCCGAGATCATGACCTGAACCAAAGGCATATGCTTAGCTGGCTGAGTCACCCAGGTGTCCTACACATGATAAAATTTTTTTAAGAAAGGGGCGCCTGAGTGGCTCAGTGGGTGAAGGCCTCTGCCTTCGGCTCAGGTCATGATCTCAGGGTCCTGGGATCGAGCCCTGGATCGGGCTCTCTGCTCAGCAGGGAGCCTGCTTCCCCCTCTCTCTCTGCCTGCCTTTCTGCCTACTTGTGATCTCTGTCCGTCTGCCAAATAAATAAATAAAATATTTTAAAAAAAAAATTTTTTTTTAAGAAATTAATCCTACTTGTCCTTCAAGGCCTACAAATGCTGCATTCTTTGTGTGGATTCTACAATTTTTTTTCATTTAGCATAAAAGAATAAATAAGTAGAAATTAAAATATCTTACATATCTGATACTGAAATTAAAGCTGTACTTTAATTTTTAAAATGTGTTTATATAGGGGCCTCTGGGTGGCTCGGTTGGTTCAGTGTCTGACTCTTTGTTTCGACTCAGGTCATGATCTCAGGGTCGTGAGACTGAATCCCACATTGGGCTCCACACTCAGTGCACAGTCTGCTTGGAATTCTTTCCCCCTCCTCCCCCTCTCCCTCTGCTCCTTCTCCTGCCCTCTCTCTCTAAAATAAATAAAATCTTTAAAATGTGTTTATCTGGAGCGCCTGGGTGGCTTAGTGGGTTAAAGCCTCTGCCTTTGGCTCAGGTCATGATCTCAGGGTCCTGGGATTGAGCCCCACATCGGGATGTCTGCTCAACAGGGAGTCTGCTTTCCCCTCTCTCTCTGCCTGCCTCTCTGCCTACTTGGGCTCTCTCTCTCTCTCTCCGTGTCAAATAAATAAATAAAATTTTTAAAAAAATAAAAATAAAATAAAATGTGTTTATACACACCAATACAACAGAAGGCCTGAGGAAGGGAAACTTAAATTTTCACAGAAACCAGCATTTGGGGAGACCAGCTTGAAGCTGAGTTTCAGTACCTTAAGAACAGCTAACTTAGTAGCCCACGTTTGGTTTCAAATTCAACTTTTACCACTTACTACCTAGGTAGGATCAAGATAAGTCACTTAACCGTCTCTGGGCAGTTTCCATATCTGTACAATGGGGGTAAAAACTGTAGCCTCCACAGAGTAGTGAGAAAACCACCATCCGTGCCCTGTGTTCTACTTATTTTTCTCCATGGCTCCTATCTGACCTTCTACATACGTGATGTTGTTTACGTACTGCTTATTCACCATCCCTCGACTCTAGGTTTCTCAACGCAAGGAGCTCTCTCAGTTTTCTCTCTGATGCCTCATCAGTGCCTGGAAGAACACCTGGCACATGCAAGGTGCTCTCTAGCTGCTGAATTAATGAAAGAATAAATGAAAAGTGCTAGAAAATGTCTTGCACATAAAATTTACTATTTAGGAATTAATATTATCATTATTTTTAAAAAGCACACATGCTGTTTTTGAAAAAAATATAAACCCACTTTTAAATCTGGTGCCAAGTTCAGCCTGAGATGTTAAATTTAAATGGTTCTCCTGGATGAAACAAACAGAATAAACGTCCCGACTCATAGCAATGAGGGCTTGAAGGAAGGAGATTTTCTAAGAAAGATTTCCACTGTGCTGGTGTTCCCTAATCCCTACCCACAGCACTCCACAAACACAGGAAAGAAAGAAAAAAAAAAAGAAAAGAAAAGAAGAAAGGAGGGAGGGAGGCAAGAAAGAAAGAAAAAGGAAGGAAGGAAGGAAGGGGGAGGGAGGGAAGGAGAAAGGAAAGAAGAAAGGAAAAGAAAGGGGAGGGAGGGAAGGAGAAAGGAAAGAAGAAAGGAAAAGAAAGGAAAGGAAGAAGAAAGGAGAAAAGAAAAAAAGAAAGGAAAGGAAGAAAAGAAAGAACAGAAAAGAAAGAAAAGAAAGGAAAAGAAAAGAAAGGAGGAGAGTGAAGAATCAGGACTTTGTGAAATACACTGTGGACTATTAACGGAGACAGGGGAGGGCAGTAAGGGACATAGGCAGGTCAGTGCATGACAGGAACTGGTAGGTGATGACTGATATAACCCGTCCTCACCCGCCCCCATCTTAAAGACCTGGGAAGAGGAGGAGCCACGAAAGGGCCAGCGCTCTGGGCTGCCTGCACAGCACTCCATGGAGGACAGTGCCCTTCGGGAGACTGACCACTTTCTAAGACAGGGGTGGCCATGAAAGACCCAGGGAATATCTAGACAAGAGACTCCAGGAGATGGCTGTGAGCAACTGAAGGTATAAGGGCTCATCTAATTAATACGACTATTAAGAGATGTGACCTCACTTTTATCACAAACATCACAACATGTGAGACACAAGCTAAAAATAGCTCGGCACATCAAAATATTATTAACCTTTTTTCTCTTTGCTCACTCTACTTTTTAACACTAAGCACGTAAGACTGGAATAACCTCTCTTAAATTAAACAAGAATTCGGTTTTCCCAGGTGTCACAAAGAGAAAATACCAAAAGCATAAAAACGGAGCTTCCAATTCTGCAACTTATGTCCCGAACCACACTCAAACCCAAATATACAGATCACGCAATCTCAATTCTAGGGTTTTTCTGGTCTTGACCATTTGAGTTCTGATTTCACAGGTGGCATTAAAATAGGGCTTTCCCCAGAACGGTTCTATCCTGATGCATTTCCTACTCTCATGTTCCTGATCAACTAAAAATAGATTCAAAACAGCTACCGTTCAAACCAGCAAAGGCCTCTGCAGTGACGTGGGGCAGGGGCTCTGACAGGATGGGACGAACTCTTCCTCTAATTTTTAGCGGGGTTTTCTTTGCGGGGGGGGAGAGGTAAATCCAAAAAACACTATTTTAAATTTAGTAAACAGTCATTCTACAGAAGCATCTTTCAATACTCTAAAGAAATTAAATTCCAACATAAACACGTTTGAATATTTACTCTTTGGAATGGTGCCCTGGAGATATTGCTTACTTTTGATTATTGCTGGTTTTGTATCTCCAAGGAGATGCGTTCAAATCTGAACACCACACCTCTGTGACCCAAAATTCACGAGCTTTTATTTTATTTTTATTATTTTTTTAAATATTTTATTTATTTATTTGACAGAGGAAAAGAGATCACAAGTAGTAGATCACAAGGCAGAAAGGCAGGCAGAGGGAGAGGGGGGAAGCAGGCTCCCTGCTGAGCAGAGAGCCTGATTCGGGGCTCGATCCCAGGATCCTGAGATCATGACCTGAGCCGAAGGCAAAAGCTTAACCCACTGAGCCACCCAGGCGCCCCTCGAGCTGCCTTTTAAAAATTCACTATTTTAAATTAATCTTCACTCAAAAGCTCCAAGACTTGCCATCTAAATCCCTCCCCCATTTGAAAAAAGGTATTAAGTTCAATCTGCTACTGTCACCCTATATACATGAGGCCAAAAATACAGCAAAATCCTTTTCTTTTTTTTTAAGTAGACCCCATACCCAATGTGGATCTTGAATTCAGGACCCTGAGATTAAGGGTCCCGTGCTCTAGCGACTGAGCCAGCCAGGAGCCCCTACCGAAATACTTTCTGCTTCAACCTTAACATTACGGCAACTTAAATTCTCCTTCGAAGATTTCAACTGAACACTTAATTCTCAATACAATCCCATCACCTCCTCTCCTACGAATAGGAAGCTAACTGAGCACTCAGATAATACGGTTTTCTAGGTTAATCACTGACAACTACTTCCAGAAGGGTGCTGGAAACTCTAAGACAAAACGGTAACTTTTAAAAATATGATTAATACATACCCAGCTCTTAAACCATGCACCAGATGCTATTCTAAGGCCTTCATGGTTTAGAAACCTAGTTAATAATCCAAAGAGATCAGTACATTTATCTTTCCATTGTACAGATGAGGAAACTGAGCTCAGAGAGGTTAGGTGACTCGCTCAAGGTGACACAGCTAGAAAATGAAAAGAGGAGAAAAGAACCAGGACAGTCTAACTCCGGAGTGCCCATTAACCACAACCCACTGATCGTCATAGCAGAAAATCCCTTCTGAAGTTGCAGGGACCTGCACATAAAGGCGGCCTCACTCCGCTGAAGACAGAGTACTTGTTCATTATCAGTTGTGAATCAATGAATTTATATGTTAATGTTAGTATTTCAGATACTGTATTCAACTCTATCAACACTGGAGTATTAGCAAGCTCCCTCTTTGACGAGTGCACACACTGAAATAAAGAACATTTCTATTTTCTGCTCCAAAGTATATGTTACCAGCAAATAAAACAAACAAAAATGACAGTTTATGAACATGATCTTGGGCCCCCCTCACCAGATTCAGTCCTTTATTGGTTTATTGTGTGCACTGAAGTCACTGTGGCAGGCGCTCAAGATCAGTCAACATCCAGCAGTAAGCCCCACCCACAAGGATTTCCAGATCCACAGGGGAAAGATATGAACAAAAACCAACAATTACGATGCAGCACGATAAGGTCTACACAAGATGTAATGAGAGTACAAAAGACACAAAGAGGGCGACTCAGACCCCAAGTCAGGCTGGGGTATCTGTTATCACTTCTGTTACAGATGCACACACACACACATGCATACACACACGTGCATACACACATATCCACACATACCCATGTGCACACACAGGGAGCTCAATAATGCTGTATCTTTAAAAGAAAACAATGTGTTTTCTTTTTTTTAAGATTTTATTTATTGGACAGAGAGAGAGAGAAAACAAACAGGGGGAGCGTCAGGGAGAGGGAGAGGGAGAAGCAGGCTCCACCCTGAGCAGGGAACCCGATGTGAAGAATGGATCCCAGGACTCTGGGATCATGACCTGAGCCGAAGGCACTCAACCGACTGAGCCCCCTAAGCTCCCCCAATGTGTTTTCTATTTACTTCAAGATCTCCTGCTTTTAAAAGGAGGATTTTCTGGGGCGCCTGGGTGGCTCAGTGGGTTAAAGCCTCTGCCTTCAGCTCAGGTCATGATCTCAGGGTCCTGGGATCAAGCCCCACATGGGGCTCTCTGCTCAGCAGGAGCCTGCTTCCCCCTCTCTCTCTGCCTACTTGTGATCTCTCTCTGTCAAATAAATAAATAAAATCTTTTAAAAAAAAAAAGGAGGATTTTCTTTTTTAAAGATTTTATTTTTAAGCAATCTCCACACCCAATATGAGGCTCGAACTCATAACCCCAAGATCAAGAGTCACAGGCTCCACCAACTGAGCCAGCCAGGCGCCCCAAGGACAATTATTTTTATGTGCTGTTTTACCACAGTACTTTTTAAAATTAAGTTGGAAACGCAGGCTGCAAATGGACACACACAATAATTCCATTTGGGCATATTTACATTACAATGGATATTAACTGCAAATTACACATAAATGAAAATGGCAATGACACATAATAAGTTTCTATTTTTTCCCCTCTTCTCCTTTCCCACAACTTCTGAAGGAAGAAAACGAAACCACCATTATTTCCTGCCATGCCTGTAAAACCAGAAAACATTCCGGTGGAAGTGCAGCTCTGGTCCAGATCACCTTCGCCCCGATGGCCAGGATGACAGAGGAGCCTCCCCGAGGCAGAGACTGGGCTGGCCCAAGGGACCAGTCCATTTCCGCTCTCCTTTCATTGGCCAGAACAAGTCACATGGCCACACCTAGAGCCAGCTGGGCGGAGAGAGAGACCCCTCCCCCAGGAAGGGGCCGTGAGTATCCGAACAAGAACACTGGCTGGAGTAGTAGAGTCTTTTTAATTCACCGCATACTCCTGCCCAGGGCAACCCCTCTTCGGCTCTTGGCTCAAATGGTACCTTCCCAGTGAGGCCTTCCCTTACCACCTCCTTCTCCTGGCTCTGCTGGATGGTTCTCCACACTTTCAAACAGTTCACCCAAAACCAACAGGTATGTGTACGTATGTACATACACATGTATACACGTACACGGTGCGCACACATGCATACACGCACAAGTTCCGAGAGAGCTCAGGTGAACCCGGCAAGAAGGCAACACCAAACATCTAGTCACCTAGGTGACTCGATCAACCTTTCTGCGGATCTGAAAATTCCCAGAGTAAAAAGTTAGGGAAAAACGAGGTCCGCCAGCACGGCCTGTGTTTTCTCTAGCTGGGCTCGGCTGCACAGAGTAGGCACGAAGCTGGAGTCTCCGGGGCTGCCAAGTGCGGACGGGGAAGGTAATGGGCAGTGGGCACAAGGCGTGAGTATCACGAAGCAGAAGCCCAAGGCAAAGGCGGCATCTGGATTCGGGGTTCTGGTCTCTTCCTGTGACCCAGCCATCTTTCTGTCGCTAGGTTCAGAAGGAAGACCCCCGCATCCTTAAAATAAATCCCATTTTCTGCTTCGGCGCAGTAAGTCGTTCTGTTACGCCCTGTGTGTACGCGTATAGCTACTTCAGCTCCCCGGGGGCACCCTCGGTCACCTGTGCACGGAGCATCACCCCGCTTTGCGCACTGGTGGGTTTTCAGGATTCAAACTCACTCACACCGACTGTACGTTAACGCCATGACAAATCATCCTAGGCGGTAATTCCGAAAATCGAGCACCATACAAACTCGTACGCTACGCATGCACGTCGCCGGGCTGGAGTTTCCTCTTCAAGACAGGTCGGGGGAGTTTGCCAGGTGAAGGGACAGAGGAGCACTGTCGAAGGCTGGGAGGCTTTATGAGAACACGCGGCGTTTTGGGGAGTTCTGAGTTGTTTTAAGGGTGAGTGTGTGCGGCTCTGGCAAGATACAAGGCAGGCTGAGACAAGCTCGTGGTGAGGGCTGAATACCGTCCTAAGACTGAACTTTCTCATAAAGGCGAGGAAGAGATGTTGATGGATTTAAGCAGGGAAACAACTGGGTCGGAATCACTCTGTCTACTATGCGGAGAGCGGACTGGGGTGGGACAAAGCAAGCCTGGGTGACAGGGACCGTCACCAGTTCCAGAGGGGACAGTTCCAGGGATGGCTCATGTGTTCAATCAACAGAACTTGATCATTATTTGCAAGTGAGATGTGAGGAAGAATGGAGCCCAGATTTCAGGCCTAAATGGATAGTACCGTTCTCCAAAAGAGACTCCAGAAGGATATTTTGAGAAGAGAAGGTGAGTCCTGACTGCCCTCTGGGGTGAGGTGCCTGAATGAACACCCACACAGAATAGTGCCCTACAGGCAGCTGACCCCGGCAGGGATGGGCGGATGGGCGGATGGGTGGATGGATGGATGGAAATGGCCATCCTTGTTTCCTTGTTCTAGCAACTAGATCCAAAGGGATTCACAACACATAAGACATATTCTCAATTTACCTTAAAATCAAACAGACAAGGCCATTAAGACAGAAGTAAAATGAAGATACAAAAAATAAGACTAAGCCAGAAGAGAGGTTTGTACACGTTACACGCATGTATCGACATAGTGTGTGAGTGACGACGCCAGCCACACGCCTGGGGAGGCTTCCTGCTGCAGGACAACTCAGAGAAAGCAATTTTAGAAGGGCCCCAGTGAGGAGACCCACACATCACCTTGATGGTGTGGTCTGATTTAAGATAGCGTACAAAGGGCAGGTTCAAGATCGGAGGGTCAGGAGGGCCTCCGGTTTTCATAAGCCTTTGAGAGAAGTCCCTTTCTAAAAAAGATTAAAAACTACTCTCTCGGGGCATGCGTGGGCTGCATAGTCTTCGTTCAATCCGCTGTTAAAACGTGCTCCCAACATTACTCGCCATAAGCACTGAGCCCCGGCGAGGGTTAGCGGCTTTCCAGTGCCACCCCCAGGCAGACCCCCGCGAAGAAGCGCGGCAGGCTGGGAAGCTGCCGATCTGGGCGCACGTCTCAAGCAGGGGAGGGGACTGGTGAGGCGATCGGAGGGTCCTCAGTAAGTACTCAGCGTGTACTCGGTATAGCATGTACTGGGAGAAATTACACGTACCCAGAGGGCAGAACTTTGCTACCTCCTGAGCACTTCAGAACTACACATGGACCACAGTGCCTGGAGAACAAATAAAATGAATACCCCCAAACAGGCTGGTCATTCATTCATTCAACTAATCCGCCTGGAAGGTAGGAAATGAAAGGGGAACCACGAACAGAGTCCTCAAAAACATCCTTTAGGGTGTATTGGGAAATAACAGTCTGTGATGGAGACAGGAAAATAAGAAAGCCATATACCCACGGCATCCAGAAGACACTTGCCGAAAAACGTGATCGCCAGGGTCAAAAGCCAAAGACAGGTTAAAGGACATGTTCTGAGAAGTGCCCGGGATCTGGCAATCTTAGTGAGAGCAGTGTGGATGCAGTGATGAAGGGGAAAGTGTCCAAACAAGCAAAAGGAGGGAAGGCACTGGAAAATGAGGGGGCTGGGAGATCCACTCCTGTAAGGGTCTGGTCTGTGAAAGGGGAGGACAGGGATAAAGCGACAGCTCGAGGAGAGGACAGGACTAGAGGGAGCATCTTGCTGTTTTTTACAACTGGAGTGAACTGGAGAGCTTCTGAATCAAAAGGGGTAGAGAAGGAAGGCAGAAGACTGAATGAGTACCAAGAAAGCCAGGCACAGGGAAGAGCGATGAAGATGCTGCCCTACCCAGCAGAGACAAAAATCCAGCACTTAGAACAGGGGCTGGCATGCCATAAATACTTCCCCTCCCCCACTACCACAATTATTATTTTTATTGGGAAGAGGCAGGTTTCACGGCCTGAAAATGGAAAGAAGTCAGTGAGAATGAAGGAGGGAGGTAAAAGGAACAGGTAATAAGTGCCTGACTACTATGATTTCTTTGAAAAGCAGAAACTATGTCACCTACAGGGAATGTGGAGGGGTTGTCCCTCCAGCAAAGTGGCGGGCTGGGATAGGTGGGTACTTCTAATATTTCCGGAGGGCAGTGGAAGGGCAAAGACACACAACTCGTGTCTTCTAGGTAAGTGGCTGCTTAAGACTCCTTTTTGCTCAAGCAAAACCCCTGTTTTCTGGACGTCAGGCAGGCAGGCAGGGAGCACTCAACCGACCACCAGCAATGGCTAGCTGACCCTGGGCCACGGACTATCACTTCCCTTGTGCACATATAAAATGGGAACACTGACCGTACCCTCACTTCATAGTGTCACTTATCGCCCACGTAAAGTGTGCAGCACATCCTAAGTGCTGGACACATTAGCCATTACTGCTTTCATTATTCGTTATTTTTTGGCATGCCAAAAAAACCAAAACATGTTTTTCAAGAAAAGGCCAAGGGGGAAAAAAACGGTAATTTGTTATGATAAGTTGGATGAGAAAAGACTAGTAAATGGTTTAAAAAAAGAAAAAGAAAACAAGTGACGGAGCAAAGTCCGTCATTCTGTAATATCATTGACACACAAAGAAAAGGAGCCCACTGACACCTGTGCGCACCATCACTACACTTTCCGTCCAATTATTTTTCTTCACACCTCCTCGCAGCCTCTTACCCTAATCCCAGCTGAGACTCAGACGGAGCCCCCGCCCCCACAACACACGTGCGGCACTAGGTCGGCATCGAGGCAGCTTCAGAAAATGACGCTGGATCACAGAGGTGACGTCAAAAACGCCAGCACTCCAAAACACTACCCACCCCTCCTGACACTGGTAGTAGCCCTACCCTTCTTCCAGCAAGTAATCTGGCTACATTCTAGAAAAGTCCTTAAAGATGATCACACCCTCTGATCCAGTAATTCCACTTCTAGAAATCTTGGGAGAAATTATCAGAAAATCAGAGGCACCTAGGTGGCTCCATCAGTTGAGCATCTGACTCCTGGTTTGGGCTCAGGTCATGATCTCAGGGTCATGGGACGGACCCCCGCACGCTCAGCGGGGAGCCTGCGTGAGATTCTCTCTCCCTCTCCCCCTGCCCCGCCCCACAGTGCACGCTCTTGCACACTTGCGCCTTCTCTCTCTAATAATCTTAAAAAAGAAAAGAACGTCACACAAAAATTCATATACAAAGCTTCATCACAAAATCAGATAAAATATTTAAGAAGAGGGGCATCTGGCTAGCTCAGTTCGTACAGTGAGCAATCCTTGATCTCAGGGTGGTGAGTTTGAGCTCCATGTTGGGAGCAGAATTTACTTAAAAAAATAAAATTAAAAATATATATATTTTTTAAAGTTTAAAACTAAAGAAATAACCTTTAATATATATATATATGTATTATATATATATATATTAAAAAGGAAAAAACTGGGGCACCTGGGCGGTTCAGTCAGTTAAGCATCCGCCTTCAGCTCAGGTAATGATCCCAGGGTCGTGGCATTGAGCCCAGAGTAGGGCTCCCTGCTCAGCGGGGAACCTGCTTCTCCCTCTCCCTCTGCCCCTCCCCTCCCCGCTCGTGCTCTCTCTCTTACACATTCTCTCTTATTTATTAGTGAGAACACACAAGAGAGACAGAGAGAGAAAGCAGGGGCTGAGGGAGAGGGAGAAGCAAACCGCCTGCTGAGCAGGGAGCCCAATGTGGTGCTTAATCCCAGCACCCTGAGATCATGACCTGAGCCGAAGGCAGCCGCTTAATCAACTGAGCCACCCAAGTGCCCCAAATAAAATCTTAGGGAGGGAGGGAGGGAGGGAAGGAGGGAGGGAGGGAGGGAGGGAGGAAGGAAGGAAGGAAGGAAGGGAGAGAGAAAGAAAGAAAGGAAGGAAGGAAGGAAGGAAAGAAGGAAGGAAGGGAGGAAGGAAGAGGAAGGAAGGAAGGAAAAGAAGGAAGGAAGGAAAAGAAGGAAGGAAGGAAGGAAGGAAGGAAGGAAGGAAGGAAGGAAGGAAGGAAGGAAGGAAACTGACAACTACCCGAATTTCCTACATTTGGGGAAAAGCTTAACCAGTATACCTAATGATGGAAAAACCTATAGCCATTAAAATTGGTGTTTTAATTTGTAAGGATGCAAAGAAATGCCTAAAACACGAGGTTAAGTTAAAATCCAATATATAAAACCGCATACAATATGATTCAAATGATTTATTCACTGATTCCACAAACTTTAACCAAGCCCCAATGTTTCAGGCAGAAATAAATGGGCTTTGAAAATTAAAAATGAAAGTGACTTATTCTGTGCTGTCAATCTAGCAGGAGAAACAGACACAAAAGCAGATTGCTCTAATGCAATATGTAAGAGCAGAAGTGAAGCCAAACCAGATCGGGGGTCTGCAGGAATGTGGGGTGTTGAGGGAAAGGTTTCAGGGGAAGGAGAAGGCAGCTGAGTCTTACAAGCCTGAGAGCTTGTCATGCTCAGGGAGGGAGTGTTTCGGGAAGAGCAGAGATAAAGGAGTAAGGAGCAGTAGAGTACATTATATATACACAGTTAAAAAAGAGAGACAACAGGCCCATAATGGAATCACTTGTGCTAAGCCCCGTATCAGCAAAACAAGACTTAACACCTCACCTAACAGCAGTTTCAACTTCTCCTGAGAGCGTAATCTTAAACCAGGAAATCTGGAATTTCCTAACAGCACTACAGAGTTGATCTGCCTGACAGACCCTTTCTGGCCCCCATGGAAGGATGAGGCGCTCTACTCTTTCCTTGTTCCTAAACCCCTTCTGCCCATAAAAGTCTGCCATTTTGTTTGGCTCTTGGGAACTCCTTTCCATTCGCTAGATGGCATGTTGCCTGATTCATGATTCAATGAATAAAGCCAACCTGATCTTTAAACTTATTCCGCTGAATTTTGCTTTTTAACAACACACAGAGAAAATAATGGAACGCCAAAAAATAATGGCCAAAAAAACTAACAATGATTACCTCTGGATAACAGGATTATAGGCAATTCTTGCTTTTGCCTTAATTCTTGATTTGGAAATCTTCAGTGAATTTTTGCTACTGGATTTATAAGAGAAATCGATTTGAATGAAGAAGGTAGGCTACAAAGATTTCTAAAATCTTTTCAAGTTCTAAAACTCTGTAATTCTAAGAGAAAGAAATGACATTAGAAGATTTACCTTGGGAAAAAAATAAATCCTAACCTAGAAAAAAAATGAGTATCCTTGGAAAGTGTGATTCTGAACAAAGATCTTCTTTTTACCTTCTGCTTCCTATTTTCCTTTTCATTTTTCCCTCTTAATACAAAGAACCTAAAGTACATTTCATTGTAGAATAATGCATAGTATTCTAATCCTTCCTCCACTAGCATGAAAGGGAGACCTCAGAAGAGAGGAATCGGCCACTGGTCGTCATCCCGTAACCGTGCACTGTGAGTGTTGACACACATGAATCTGACCGCCTGACCCCCTTGCCCATGATGACAAATGAAGGACCAAGCCCCCCAGGGCGGGTCAGAGCACGTCAGGGCACAGTGGAAAGAGAAGAACACAGGAGCACTGTTCCCTCTGTAACCCTGGTTTTCCAATCATCTGCCTCCCTTCCCAGATTACTCACCCAGCTCAAACAACGCTGACTCGAAGTTACGAAGGGACTGATTTCTTCGCCAAAGGATATTATGACCAGGTCCAGGCCTGACCCCCAAATCAAAACCTTCATAAAGCAACTAGTGTTTTGACCCCAGTGCTTCCTACCACCCTCAAAGCCTCAAGGAGGGCAGGGGGACTCTGGGGGCTCCTGTCTCATTCTCCCTCGCGGAAGAGTCCTAGTTTGGATGTGACCATGTCGCCGTCACTCCACATCCACAACCATCAGCCAGTCCTCCCCGGACTCCAGCGCTTCTCTCTACCCCCGTCCCCTCAGTTGGCGCCCACGCTCCCCTTCCCTGAAAAAGGAAAGCAGACAAGGCAAGTTACCTTACTTCCTCCCCAAGTCCTATTCTAGTTGACTAAATCTCTCAAAAATAAAGTACAAAATTCTTACAAAGGCCAAGTTCTAGCAATTACTAGCCAATTACACAACTTTCAAACTTGTCATCTTTTGAACTCCTACTGCCTTGGCTGTAATAGAACCAAAGAAATGGTTCTGCTGTCATCCGAAACAGACTGCAAACTGCTATTTTCGTAGAGAGCACACAAGGTTGTGGTCCTTACAATTCCCCAGTGCAACCCAGTGGTTCTACTGTTTTCGTTACAAGGAGTTTTCTAAACTGCAACAATTACCCCAATACTTTCTGCCTGATCAATACCATGGAAAACATCAAGTAGGCCTAACCACACTCTGCCGGCAGGCAAGGGCACCGGACCAAAGGCATAACCTGCCTAATTACCACCAGAGGTACTCTCTTGAGTCACCTGTGATGCCGAAAATATTAATATTAGTTCAAATCAGAATGACAAATAGCTTATAAGAATAAAGACTTATTCTAGACTCTTCATCAACATTTGCCATTAGAGTAACCTTTTTAAAAAAGCATCCCACTTGCAAGTGGGACAAGGGGCCAAGCATTAGACGAGTAAACTGTTGCTGTATGGCCCCAGCTTCACCAAGTCTTCCGCACGACGCGCTCTCATGGGGCCAGCTCCGGTCACAATCCCGGCTGTACCCCTTTCTGGCTGTGTTACCTCTCTGAGCCTTCCCCCTTTAGAAGAAGGTGATGACACAAATATCACTTATCTAACAAGAGTCATCAGAGATAAAGGGAATGTAACATACTACCCGAATGTTTATCCGTGCACAGTCTGCCTTCCCCCAAGCACAATGTGAGCTCCAAGAGGACAGAGGCCTGATGTACTCTATTCACGGCCATCTCCCCACTACCTAAAACGATGCCTCGTGCAGGCAGCCCACAGTAAATATTTGTTGAACGAATGACAAATGTCTACCCGACACACAATAAACAGTCGTTACTTTCTTTCATGACTTCAGCCTACAAGTTTTCACATCTTTTTGCTCTTTTCCATCTTTAAGCCTAAGACACTGGTTTCCTTGAGACTCTGTCTTACCCAAGCAATATGAGTATGTAGCAGAGCTACTAAAAATCAGCATCGGGTCTGTTAACTGACTGTGAAACTGGCAGGAGAAACTACGAGGACCAGGAGCCTAAGTCCACCAACGTTACACGGCAGAGAAGCGTCCTGAGAGTAGAACTGTTTTCATCACATCTGGTTTTTGAAAAAGTGATTCTTGCAACTACAGTTTTACGTCCTCACAAAACATACCCCAAGTGATAGAAAGAGATGATGTGGGTAACCCCATGCTCGTCTTTGATCCCAACCGGTTAATCAGACAAGATGACAAGACCAAGTAGCAGCTACTTCTGACGCATTCCGTAAAATGGATTCTGGGCACTTACAAGGGGCCAAGTGAAACTGACAGCATAAATATTTCTAAAGAATTTTTTTTCAACCCAGGTATATGGAAAATGTCTTAAATTGACCCACAAAATAATTATTGCTGAGACCCAAGGGTACGTTTTTCTGCAGGAAGGTTCATGCGTTTCCTCTGATCACTACACCGAAGCTCTATATTCCCACTCCGTCTGAATACTCAAGGCCAATATCCTCGCAGATCACAGTGTGTAGTGTGCTCTTTCAGGGAGAGAGAATACTCCTCTGGGTGCTGCGTGCCCTTCACGTTCTTGGTGTGAATACAGGTCTTCTTCCCAACGTGAACTGTGTTAACTTCCTCCTGCAGGCCAGGCGTCAGCACTCGGCCAATGCCGACAGGCCCTTCTATGAATCAGGAGTGGTGGGGCGCCTGGCTGGCTCAGTCTGGAGCACGCAACTCTTGATCTCAGGGTCATGAGTTCAAGCCCTACATTGGGTGTAAAGCTTACTTAAAAAAATTTTTTTTAGGGGCACCTGGGAGGCTCAGTCAGGTAAGCATCTGCCTTGGGCTCAGGTCATGATCCCAGGGTCCTGGGATCAAGCCCTATATCGGGTTCTACGCTCAGCAGGGAGCCTGCTTCCCCCTCTCTCTCTCTGCCTGCCTCTCTGCCTACTTGTGATCTCTCTCTCTGTCAAATAAGTAAACAAAATCTTTAAAAAAAAAAAAAAAGAAATGGCTACATTTTCACATAACTGTCTCATTCCAGGATGGGTGAACGTGCTCATTATAGGAAATAACATAGAAAAGGACGAAGAGGCGTCCAATGGGGACACCTCCACAGGCTCTTCCTCCGCTCAGCGTGCACTAAAGTTCTCCCATGCGCAAGCCATTCTAGTCACAGTATCTCAAGGCAAAAGACTGCTTTATTCACATTTCCCTAGGCCATAAATCGCCAAACTTTTCTGAGTGGGAGGACGTCTGAACAAAGTAAAAATGAATGAGCAACCAGAGCCCTTGCAGATGACCCATCTGCCCCAAATTGTCCTTGAGGGGAAAAAAGTGTGGCACTTCTTTCAGTGAAACCCCACAGAAATGATATCTGCTCTGTACCTATCGTAAGCAAAAGATTAATATAAAAGTAAAAGGTTCATTCATTCATTAATATTCATCAAACACAACTGTATACGTGCTGTCACACGTTAGCATCCTAAAACAAATCACCAAAATCAAAATCTAAACACCTACTTAACGTAACTGGCGTTCAAAGCACTACAATTTTTTTTAACTGACCCACAAAATAATGACTGCCGAAACCAACATGGTCTCCAGCAGATCTATATATCATATAACATATATTATATATATAATAATATATAATACAAATAAAACATTTGTTTTTGTTTTTGTTTTTTTAGCATTTTTTCCCTTCATCTTGCCTCAAAAAAAATCTTTTTTTCTGGTTGTTCATATCTCTCAATACCCTAAACGTGACAATTTAATGAGTAAATCAAATCATATACAGAAAGTTCTACTGAGTAGATTATAAAGGTTGCTAGATATTTTTAAATTTCCCATCAATTTTCATTTCTTTCCCAGAAATAACTTTTCTCCACTAGGACATACATATATACAGAATTCTCCAGCTCCAATATTAAACGTACTTTATCCCTTTTGAAAACTGGTCACCTGTACATGATTATTTTTGGTCAGTAATACCTGATTGGCCAGCACAGATAAATATTTACAGAGAACCACTAATACTTCAAAAAATCAGCCTTTGGAGGACATTTTTTTGATTTAAAATTTTTTAAATGTTAAAACCAACATGAGTTGCAGTTTTTTTTTTTTTTCCTTTTCTCTTTAAATAGGCTCCACACCCAATGTGGGGCTTGAACTCACGACCATATAATTAAATTACAAGAGGCCCATGCTCTTCTGACTGAGCCAGCCAGGTGCCCCACATGAGTTAGAGCTCTCAATACAATAACCCATATTTCACAAAAAGAAGGAAGTGTTCATACTATAAAAGCATGACCATGATACATACTGTACTAGGTAAAATACAAAAGTAGTCCTATTGAGATTGGAGAGATAAGACGTAGAACATGAAAAAGATAATACACAAGTAAATGCCTCTATGTCAAAAACCTTAATTTTAATAAAAGTGAATCCATTGGTTGAAGTGAAATAAGTTATCCAAAGATTCCATATCACATAGAAGTAGAAAATTATTAAAAATCGCAAGAAATTCTATTAACGACATGGCATTACAGTCAGGCATATACTAACATTTTCTCCGTAAGACCACGAATCTCTCTCTCTGGTGAATTTTTGTATGGTTTTCTATAATCTTGGAATCCGGTCAAACTCTTCCCAGACATTCATCCACCTGCACAGAGAAAGTCAAAGCCAAAGCAGGACCAGCTACAGAACTGGCGGGGCCTGGCACCAAATGAAAATGCAGGGCCTCTGCTCAAAACTGGTTAAGAATTCCAAGACGCAGGGGCGCCTGGGTGGCTCAGTGGGTTAAGCAACTGCCTTCGGCTCAGGTCATGATCCCAGGGTCCTGGGATCGAGCCCCGCATTGGGCTCTCTGCTCGGCAGGGAGCCTGCTTCCCTCTCTCTCTCTGCCTACTTGTCATCTCTCTCTCTCTGTCAAATAAATAAATAAAATCTTAAAAAAAAAAAAAAAGCTGAACTAATTAAATTACAACACTAGTACATATCTAGAATTTATACCAAACACTGACAGGGAACAAAGAAACAGTGTGCACTAAATACATTTCACAATGTTTAATTAGAAAGCTAATCAAGTCAAGGCCCAGCACTTCTTAATACTCCGCCCCAAAAGACACCTCTCTTCCCAGCCTATTGTCTTCAAAGAACTGGACAAGATGCTCGAGATAGGGCAGCTGGTAAGCAGTTAACCCAACAACCTCCAATTCAGAGATTTCCCCTCCTTTCCTGGCACCGCAGGACCATCAAGGCCTTCAGAAGACATTAGTCCTCTGGTTTGGGCAGACTGGGTCACTTGTGGTATTATTTTTCAGGTCTGATAGGTGACATTGTTTCCGGGACTCCTCAGGTCCTGTCTTCATGGCTCCCCTCTTTCAAACCTCCTGGCTCCACTTGCACCCCCTAGTTCCTTCAGGTCACCAGATCCCTCCTGATTTTAGGAACAGCAGGGGAGGTGGGGTGCCTGGGTGGCTCAGTCAGTTAAACATCTGCCTGCGACTCAGGTCATGATCCCGGGCTCCTGGGACTGAGCCCCAAGTCAGGCTCTCTGCTCAGTGGGGAGCCTGATTCTCTCTCTCCCTCTGCTGCCGGTCTGCCTGCTTGTGCTCCCTCTCTCCCTGTCAAATAAATAAATAAAATCTCTAAGAAAAAAAAAAAGGGTGGGGGAGGCCTGACAAGTGATACATACAGGTTAATACTGGGTGAGAAGAGAAGTTAAGTTTAAGGAATAGAGGGAGGAAAAATCCCAACCCAACCTTCCACACAAGCCAGGACCTGTTCGTTACCGTAACCAGTAAGATATGGCCTTTTACACTCTTGGCATATTTTGGGCATACCTCGTTTTACTGCACCCTGCTTTACTGCACTTTGCAGAGGCTATGTTTTTCCAAATTGAGCATTTGTGGCAACCGTCCATCGAGCAAGTCTACTGGCACCATTTTTCCAACAGCATTTGCTCACTTTGTGTCTCCGTGTCACATTTTGGTAATTCACACAATATTTCAAGCTTTTCCATTATTATTATATTTGTTATGATGATCTGTGGTCAGGCATTATGACTCACTGAAAGCTCAAATGATGGCTTATATGTTGTAGCAAAAAATATTTTTAAATTAAGGTATATACATTTTATGCCATATTTATATGCATATAAATATACACACTTTTTAAAAAATATACACTCTTAATGCTATAATATCACACACAATTTTTTTTGTTTCCTAGTGCATATAAAAGTATGTTTACACTACAAAAACATTTGTTTGACTTGCTCTATTCTGATATTTGCTTTGTTCGATGTCATTTATATCGCAGTGGTCTGGAATAAAACGTGCAATATCTCTGAGGTGTGCTGTGCGTGATATTATATGGGCAGCCATTAAAATTCTAATTTTGTACAATTCAATCTTACTCCAGAAAAGAGAACTAATATGTCCCAAGAACCTAGTCTCCCGGGGCTCTGCACTAGAAAATTTACACGTTGCTGCAATCATTCTGAAGAACAATGTCATGAGATAGGTATTTATACTCCCAGTTTTAGAAGTTGAAGAACCGAGGCTCAGAAAGTATTTTGCTCAGGGTCCTCCAACTGGTTGGTTCACCTAAAACTCACGTTTATCTGACTCTGAGTTACAATTCTGACAATAAGGTTTCTTTCAAGTGCCTACCTTTACTTAACTAATGCAACTCAATGTACTAACAACAAAAAAACAATCACGCCTGGGTCGCTCAGTCAGTTAAGCATCCAACTCTTGGTTTTGGCTCAGGTCACAATCTCAATCTCAGGGTTGTGAGATTGAGCCCCAGGCCAACCTCCCTGCTCTGCTTGGGATTCTCTCTCCTTCTGCCTCTCCAGCTCGTGCTCACTCTCTCTTTCTCTCTCTCTCAAAACAAATAAATAAATCTTAAAAAGGGGGAAAAAAAAAAACCTACAACACAAGAACTGGGATTCACAAAAAGACACCTTGTATTCAATTCATGCATTCAACAAATATTTTCTTTTTAAAGGATTTTATTTATTTATTTGAGAGAGAGGGAGAGAAGGAGAGAGGAAGCATGCGCGTGCGCATGAGTAGGGGGAGCAGCAGAGGGAGAGGCAGAAGCAGACGCCCTCCGCTGAGTGGGGAGCCCAATGCGGGGCTTAGGTCCCAGGATCCTGAGATCCTGACCTGGGCCAAAGTCAGACACTTAACCGACTGAGCCACCCAGGAGCCCCTCAACAAATACTTACTCTGGGCCACTTTGCGCCAAGCCGTGTGCTACGAGCTGGGTAAGAAACAGAGGACGAGGACAGTTAAGAGCTTGTGTCGCACCAGCCAGTACATCACGCACACGGACAATTCCAATGCGGTGTGACCGGCATCAGGATAGGAGAAGCAATTTTTTTTTTTTAAAGATTTTATTTATTCATTTAACAGAGAGAGAACATAAGCAGGCAGAGAGGCAGGCAGAGGCAGAGAGAGGAGCAGGGTCCCTGCGGAGCAAGGAGCCCAATGCGGGACTCGATCCCAAGACGCTGGGATCATGACCTGAGCCAAAGGCAGTTGCTTAACCAACTGAGCCACCCAGGCGTCCCTAGGAGAAGCAATTTTAACGAAACACCTTTTCTGTTTTCTCTACTTCTCCCCCAGCCACTCATCCTTCAGCTTCCGCCCGTACCGTAGTGGCGCAGGGGTGACACATCTGTCCGTGCCTGATACACCCTAAAACCTTTCAGATCAGCAAATACCGACCCTATCAGATTTTTTCACCATCTCCAATTTTTCCTCAGTGGTTCTAGTAATTTCTACAATCAATTTCGAAAGTATGAATGTTGAGTTTGCCCAGAGTAAGAGATAACTGAAACGTTTATCCTCGCCACAGATTTTTCTCAATGTCCAAACTCGTGAGCATCTTGAAGGACTAACTCGATCCTCCTAGAGGAAACAGCATGACATGCGCCCTCAACAGCACTCCCTCCACTCAAACACCTGGGGCAGCACCTCGACTCAAGCCCCTGTGTTCTTGTGTCCCCACTGGAGGAGGAGTTCACCAAAGGAAAAGACCAGGCCTTATTCATATCAGAGACGGTATCTCCGCCTGTGTATCCCTCAGTACCGAGCAGAGAACAAATATCCCACCTATACTTGCTGAAAGTAAACAAACAGAATTAATAATATTTACCATCTACATATTTACCACTCTGTTTATTTTATTAAAGGTTTTAAAAATTAACTATAATATGACCTAGTGTTCCTCTGACTATATAGTTCAAAATTTCTATGGGCCAGTCTTCAGGCCCCAAACACCCTGCTAGGAACAATATACAAAATCTACCTCTATGCCTTCACTTTCTACTTCAGGGAAAGAAAGGAGCAGAGGAAACACTGAATAACTATCTACTGAATGAAGAAAGGCATGGATGATGGAAATAGAGAATGGTAAAAGGTAAATTTTAAAAGATATGCTCTCCAAGTATTTTCTCCCCACTTCTTAAATCCATGCTTCTACTCCGATTTAGAAGGGCTCCTCGGCCGATCCCTGGAGCCTACGCCTCACTCCGGAGCTATCTATTCCCTCCTCCCATTCTCTCTTGAATCAGTTCTGGTCAGTCGTGATGCTGGCCTTGTCAAAGTCACCGAAGCCCTCCACGTTGCCGCGCCCTATGTCCAGGCCGAGTCCTCCTCTGACTTATTTTACTGACATTAAACTGGGTGGAACACTCCCCTCCGGCATGAGACACTTTCTTCTCCTGGATGCCAGGACTCCATGACCTCTTGACCTTCCTCCTACCTCAGTGGCTGTCCCTTAGCAGTCCTTCTCTGTGTCCTCTTTATCTCCTCCCCACTTCGAACTGCTGGAGTGGCTCAAGGCTCAGTCCTCTCACTTCCTCTCTTCTCTATTTGCATTCTCTCCCTACGTAATCGGTCCATTCCCATGATTATTTTTTTTTAAGATTTATTTATGTATCTGAGAGAGAAAGCACAAGCAGAGGAGCAGAAGGAGAGGGAGAGAGAATGCAAGCGGACTTTGTACCAAGTGCAGAGCCTGACCCAGGGCTTCATCTCACAACCCCGAGATCATGACCTGAGCCAAAACCAAGAGTCAGAAGCTTAACCAACTGCGCCACCCAGATGCCCCCTATTCTCATGATTTTAAATATACTGACACATCCTGATTGGTATCCCAGCCCCAAGCTCCTTCTTGAGCTGCAAACCCAACATATACCAACAACCTACTTAACATCTCCTTGTGGATAAGTGCTAAGCAATATAGTCATAATATGATCGAAACATAACTTAGTTTCTTCCTCCAATCTTCTTTCAATATTCCTCATTTCAGTGTATGACAAGGCCATTTTTCAAGCTGTGTAGGCTAAAACTCTTGAGATGACTGTGGGAGAGATTGCTAGTTGCCTCCTCGTTACATGTTCAGCCACCATTTGGTTGTGGCCAGGTGACTAAGTTCTGGCCAAGAAGGTCTAAGCAATGATGTGTGACACTTTCTGACCATGTCCTTAAGGGACAGGAACATGCCCTCCCCTCCTCTAAGTACTGGAATACAGACAGATGTGCGAGCAGGTGCTGGAGCCGCCATATTGGCCTACAAGCCAGATGCCTCACACTAGGGATGACAGAGCACCAAAAAAATGAGTCTGGCTCCCTAGGAATCGTGAAATTACTAAACCAGCTCTCAACCACCTACTCAGATTTTCACTTGAAAGAAAAATAAGCTTCTACCTTGTTTAAGCCATTATTGTTTTGGATCTCTAGGCTGCAGCAGCCGAACCAGTATCTTAACTAATGCACAGAATTCGGAATCTGAAAGTAATCGATCTAAATAGACTACGGGTATGTGGCACTGGCTCAGGTGTCAGCATGGGCACAGATACTGCAGGACAGAAGGTTGGTAACCCTTGTTAGGCCACCACAAAACATTTGGTAAATGGCCTGCAATTCTAGGGGAACTGGTTGAACAATCCAGAATTTGGGTGCTTGTTGGCTTCTTGCCACTTTTTAAGCAAGAAGTCCCACGAGAATGAGACAGATTCAAGCTACAACCTGCCGATTTGCATGCAGAGATAAAAGGGAATATAGGTCTGCCTAAGGCATGTCCATAGCCTACAGTCTAAAGCAATTCAGAATCTGATAATCCGGGGGCTAAAAAGGGTTGAGAAAGCCGACCCCTTCAATATCCAGCAGGAAAAGAAGCTAGAGAAACTGTTCATCCCCCGGAAGGGGATATTCTCCAATGACATGTCCCCAGGGGAAAAGAGATACTGAAAAACCACCGCAAAGGGCAAGGGACAAGGGAGTTCCTCCAAGAGAACAGACCAATGGCTGCTAAAGGAGCAGTCAGGAACTCCTACCACTGCCAAGGCAGGAAGTCCCCACGACGTGGCCTGGCAGGAGCTAATAATGACTAAGGACCAGCGAGGGGTCTGTACTTCCCATTCTTCCCTAGTCTGAACTGGAGTTCTAGTTCCATTATCCATTATCCTATTCTACTCAATCACAGTACATAAGGCGGGGGGGGGGGGCAGTGTTGGGGGGACACCAGTAGATACCTTGTATTTCAGTCTAAAGGTTCCTAGACTGTGTATCAATCAACCAGAGATTCTGGGCTCTGAGGCTGACCGAGGGCTGTCTCCTTTGGAAAGGTGCACAGTGTGTTAGAGATTTGGGAAGAAAGGTCTGGAAAGAAAGACCTAGACTGTCCTCCCCTTCAAACATAAGAGAACTTTTCAGTGAACATGTGGCTAGTCCTTTTCAACTTCTCAGCAAGGAGCTGTGGCCACATGCCTTGGGTTCTGCCTGCAGTTTTCATTAGCCAACGGGAGGCGAGCAGACACGATCACGCAGCTTCCAAGTTGTGCCATTCAAGCAAAGGAATATGACTTCTCCTTCCCCTCTCTTCTCTTCCCTCCTGCTAGAATGCAGACATGTATAGACCAAAAGATGGACGCCCTACGTTAGGCAAGTCGGTACAATGAGACAGAAGGCACCTGGGCCCCTAATGAACACAGAGCTGCCTCAGCAGCCCCAGCCTTCTGTTTAGAGAGAAATAAACCTCGATCTGGCGTCAGCAGCTGTGACTGCAGGTCTGTTACAAAGGTCTGTCCGGTGATACCCCGACTCACGTGGCTATCCTCGACTCCACTCTCACACGCCATGCCCACCCCCATCCCCCGGTGCTAGGGACTCCCACCCCATCTGACCAGCCACTATCGGACCCTCTGTTATTTCTTCACGCTAACCCTGTCCTGGGACTCCTGGGACGGCTTCCTTTCCGGTTTCACTCTTTCCCCTTCTGTCTCTGCACTTCACAACATAGAATTCTTTTAGAACATAAATCAGAATGGGGCGCCCAGCTAGGACAGTCAGTGGAGCACGAGACTCTTGATGTTGGGGTCGTGAGTTCAAGCCCCACATCGGGCATAGGGATTATTTTAAAATTTTTTTAAATAAAGTAAAAAAAAAAAAACAAACATAAATCAACTTAAGACCCATGAAGGCAGGGTTTCTCCCTGTACTTTTCATTGGTATATTCTCCTCATAGTCTAGAACAAGACTGGGCATATATTACATTTCACCAAATTTAAGACATCAGTGATTACAAACTGCACTGTTATTTTTTGCACTGCCAAGGAAAAAAATACTGCCCATTGAACCACAACAAAATGGCTTTAACAACAGACCAAGACAGAGTTGTAAACAGTTACACCGGCCTCCGGGTGCTTTGAGATTTCTCCCTGAGGAGCGTGGAGTGTCTATGATCTTTGCCTGCACTGCCCAGGTATGAAAAGCAATCCTTCCAACGGTACGTTCAATTTCAAAATGTGGTGCGGCTTCATAAACTTACAGACGGCTGCCTTCCTAAAGCTCCCTAATGCACTTCGTTGTTGGCTTTGCAGTAAAATACGGAATCGTGGTCATTCCTCCAACGACGAACGTTTTCTTTACTAATATATGGACAGCCCACTGCTCCTCCCCATCCTCCTGCATACAAAGTAACATTTGCCTTTAATCACTGCTGACCACGGTGTGATCTGGGGCAAGGCACTGACGATGACAACTAAATTTAACACCCACGGCACTCAACTGAAGGGGCAATAATATAAACAGGTATAACCAGGTGCGCACACAAACAGGAAGTGACAAGTGTCAGACCTGCCACCTGGCCACTAGTAATGACCCCATTGTAACAAGCATCCCAGTGTAACAGATGTTAAAATGTGAAGGAAAAAAAGGGGCGGGGAAGGGTATCTCACGATCGACTGAACCCCAGTTATGGGAACTCAGACTTCTGCCGAACGAATGACTGCCTGACTTCTGCTCCCGCGTCCTTGCTCAGCGGGCTCCAAGCACACCCTGCGTCCTTGCTGTTCCTCGAGCAGACATGGACGCACCGTTTCCTGCCGTTCCTTGGACCTGGGAACACTGTTCCCCCCAGATGCCTCCCTGTTATCCCTACAATTTCTATTCAAAAGCCACCCCGGGGGGACCTGGGGGGCTCAATCAGTTAAGCATCTGACTCTTGATTTCATCACTCAGGTCATGATCTCATCCTGGGACGGAGTCCTGTGCTGGGTTCCACGCCCAGAATCTGCTTGGGATTCTCTCTCTCCCTCTGCCCTTCCCCCTGCTCTTGTCCTCCCCTCCCCCCAAATATATAAATAAAATCTTTAAAAAAAAGAAAAGCCGCCTCCCCAAACGGGACACACTCCATGTCCACAGTACTCTCCACCCCTTTTGCTGATTTGTTTTTTCCTGGTACTCTTATCGCCACATGACATTCTAAGGGTACATGTTTGTTTATCGTGTGTCCTCCCACTGGAATGAAGCTCCACGCAAGCAGGTTCCTGCGGTGACTGACACGCAGCAAGTAAACAGTAAATACAGTTCAATGAGCTGCTCATGGGAAGACACGTCCACCCGCACGTACTCTAAACACCTTGGGAGCAAATGCGCTCGGCGCTGAGCAAAGGCCTGGAGACTCAAGGGCCTCTCGTCACAAGTCTTTCTGTCTTCTCCCCCTACAAGAATAGGGGGCTATATGATGAGCTCCACTCTTAGCGATAATTGGGGCTTCCACTTCCCATCTCAAAAGGAACAGTTAAAATGCCATAAACATCATAAACTTGCTTAGATTATTTCTGTTTTCAGGTAGTTTAGTAAAGGGATTAAGAATTCTGGAAAAAAAAAAAAAGAATTCTGGAATCAAGGGCGCCTGGGTGGCTCAATCACTTGAGCATCTGCCTTCAGCCCAGGTCATGATCTCAGGGTCCTGGGATTGAGCCCCATATGGGACTCCCTGCTCAGCAGTGAGTCTGCTCCTCCGTGATCCCTCTTGCTCTCTCTCTCTCTCTCTCTCTCAAATAAATAAATAAATAAATGTACTCTGGAATCAAACTCTGGATTAGAATCCAGGTTCTGCCACTTCCTACTTGTGTGTCTTTTAGCAAGTTACTTAATTTCTACCAGCCTCAACTTTCTTGTCTGTAAAATGGGGTGATATTACCAACCTTGCTGAGAAAGTTAAATGCTCAGCATATATTGAACACTCAATAAATGTTAGCTGGTATCATAATCATTCTCTGTCTCTTGGCTAAGACGGACAGAAAGGGTGAAGAACAGAAGTGGGGGCTACACCCCACTTTCCCACCAGGCTAAAGAAAGAATCCCAGTCATAGAGTGGCAGCAATTACCTACTGGGAAATAAAGTGAGCTTAGGTTCTGAGGCCTGTTACAAAGAAAGAAAAGGTCAAAGAGATGGAGAGGTCAGAGTGGAAAGGCCAGGGGTGGAGGTCTCTATGTTGGCTCATCTTTCAATGGTCCAAAAATCTGCTTGTTCCTTGTCTGGAATTCCTCATCCTCCCTCAATCCATCCTTTTCTCAAGCTAGAAACCAAGGAATCATCTTTTTCTCCGCCCCCCACCTCCTTTACATCAATCTGATCGTTAGAAGTGGGTTAACTTAGATCCTCAACATTTCTGGTGTCTGCCCTCCTCCAGCCCCACTGCCAATGCCTTCCTTCAACTCCACCGCCTCGCTGCTAGAGAGCAACACAAGCCTCCTAATCTGTCTCCCGGCCTGCAGCCGCCTTCTTGCAACCCACGTTTACACCTTGCCAATCATCTTTCCAACCCCTTCACATTCCTCAAAGGCTTCTTACAGTCTACCTGACAAAGTTCAAACTCCTAAGTACTTCTGAGACCCTCCAAGATCTGGTGCCTGCCTACCTGCAGCCACTCCCCGACCAAAATCCTGCCTCCCGGCCCTCATTCTTGCTTTTTCCTGGGCTCCCCAGTCTCACAGTCACTTCCAAGAGCCTGTCGCCTGGCAACTACTGCTCAGCATTCAGCATCACTTTTTCTTGAAAATCTTCACTACAGCACTGCCCCACCAGGGGTCCCTTCTTGTTTTTCTTACTGTCTTGTGCATCCCTCCGCAAAAGCACTTAGTACCCTGTATCCATGTATCCACTGTATCCACTTCCTACCTATCTCTACCTCTACCCCCGTCCCCCGGTTAAATTACACTTTCTTTAAGAAAAAAGATTGTCTTTTTCCTAACCTACCCTAACACAGCACTGGGGATGCACAGCATCCTTAAAACAAAAAAAAAAGTTTGTTGAAGGAACAATTTTGGAGGGGCCTGATGATGGGTTAGTACCAAAAAGACTATAAACTCAATCACATCATGAATGTATGCATGAGAAACAGAAAAACCACGTAGATCAAGCATGTCATTAGGATATGTATATGGAAGCTGCAGTGAATTTACTGTCAGTTGTTAAGCAATAAAATGTAGTAAAAAGAGTTTTTAGATCAGGCACCTCGGGTTTGAATTCCAACTCTACCAATTCTAAGCCTGATCACTATGGACAAGTCAGTTAACCTAAATCTCAGTTGCCTCATCTATCAAACAAGAAAAATTCAAGGACCTTCTTGATGGCACTGTTGTATTTAATGAGACAATGGTTGTAAAGTGCCTGGCACCCAGCGGGTTTCTAAGGCTGTTAATAAATGTCGGTCCCGCTCCACTTAAAGAACGCTGCTAAAAAGTGCAAGGTCACATTTTCTGCATTTGGGAAGGGAGACTTACCACTCTTCTAAAACCTTGACCACACCCTAACTATCCCAGCCAGCCATCTTGAAGATGAAGTAGGTCATAAAGAAGATTTGGCCAAAAAAAAAGAAGAAAAAAAAAAAAGAAAGAGGAGGAAAAAGCAAAGCATTTCAATGCAATTTCATCACCACAGCTGAAAAACAGTTTAAAATACCTGCCCTGCCCTACTCATAGCATCATTTCGTATAGGAAGAACAACACATGAGTAGGCTACAGACATAATATACATAATGAAGCCTCGGAATGTAGGTTCCTGAAGAGAATGAACTTAGTCGTGGATCTGCTCCATAGAGCAATGAACTCACTGCTATGTGCCACATAAATAACAAACAACGAGGAACTTAAAGAACTACTCTACACAAGATAAGAAAAGTGTACGAATTCAGGTGATCTGGGAGAGGAACCCATAACCTAAAATCTTCTAAAGCTACCAGGTTAGGTAGGTTAGAGGTTAGACCAACCTCTATTTTGCAGGGACTGTATTTGCAGACGTTTTCATTTTGTTTGAACATAAAACTCTGCCTTACCTAATTGCCTAATTTAGACTGAAAGATCATTGTCTTACCTGTTTTCACCTTGAGATGTATATATGAACTTTCAGCAAGAGAAATGTCTTATTTTCTAACCAAATGAATACCATCTACAGTATCTGTGACACAGTTTCCACCAAGGGAGTAACAATACAAAGGCAAAAGCTCTGGAAATGTCTTTGTTGAGAACTGTTCACTGGATCCCAGAATTAAGGAAATGGATTAAAAAGCAAAAACAAACACTTAATTTGTTCTAGGCTCTGCTGAAACTGAATTACCAGTAATTGAACTGTTCCTCTTCGTTCAGGCCCCCTAATTGTTGAAAGTAATTTTATGTTGATCTAATATTAGTGAATTTAATTTTTCACATTTATTTCAATATTCTGTTGACCTTGAAAAATGTTTTTCTGATCTTTTCCACAATGATTACATTTGTTCCTATACGGTCACAAAAAAAGTTACAACTCCCTCCAAGATTGGTTAAAGTGAAGTGCCACGGTGTAAATTATGCAGTATCTTTAACTGGCCTCTACCCATTATTTGTCTGACAATTTCTTGGTAAAACCTCAAGTATGTAAAACATCTAAACCAGCAGCAACTTCGAAAACATTAAGGAAAAAAAAAAATTTCTGGAAGCAAAAGACTACTAAAAAACATAAACTTTTTGCCTTAATTTACCCATCAGAATTACTATTAAAGAAAGGGAGGGCAGATTTTTTAAAATTACCTAAAACCAAGTTCCTTTAAGGGGATCTCTTGCGAGTTTCTACCGGAATGAAAGAAACCGTTCAATATTCTTCTAATTTTAGATTACATTCCTGATGTATTTGAGAAAACAAAGTCAATAACACAGAATGAGCAATCCTGACTCTCCAAAGAGCCAAGCATCACAACCCACAAAATTATTTGTTTCCCTTCCCACCTGACATCCCAACTCACCCCTTGCAAGCCCCATCCCTGGACAATTTTAGTCCCTAAGTAAATATACTGACTACTCTGGCTAGATCTGAAGCATGTAAGTCTTATAGTTTAGCCAACCTTACGGATGACTACTTTCACAGTACTGTAGGGAAGTTTTTTAAGAACTAGTGAAAGAAATGAGGAGGTACATTGAAGAGAGGGAGGCCAGCAGGGGTCCTGAAAGGGAAGCTCCTCATTTGTAAAAAAGAAGGGAAAAGTGAGTAGAATCACAGAAAATTCCTTGTACCCTAACTGCCACTCTTTTTATGACAACCTTATTAAATAATCTTTAAAATACCAAGAAAGAGATGTGTAAAACTCCTTTCAGAAATGATAATAGGGAGAGTTTACAAAGTCATTTGCTACCATTTGCTTCCTGTTGGGTGTCTCCTACAGCAACAGACAAGTTTGAAAGGGCCAAAAACTAGAAAAAGGCTGAATGAAAGAGAAGTATGCCAGGGCTCATTAGTACTTGTTACATTATAGAATTTAACTGGAATTCACTGGGCTTTTGAGAAAAATATATTTTTTTCTCAAAAATTCGAAGAATTCAAATTCAAAGAATCTGTCTATAGGCCACCCCCAAACACGTATGTTTTGTATGTTTTAATCAACTTATATACAGCGCAACAGCCACTCATATTTGGGATTTCAAATACTGGCTATGAAAACATAATCCATACATTCTAATTCCACCCAAAATTATTCTTTAAATCTCTGCAGTAAGGCGCGCGTGCACGCACACACACGCGCACACACACACTTAACTTGATGTAAATCTAGCCCTTCGTGCTTAAACACCCCGAGGAAAAGAATGAACGCCTCAATATGCTCTCCTCTTCTTCAGCCCCTAAAAGACTCGAAAAGAAGCAAATGGAGTTCTGAGCGAAGAAAGAAGGCAAGGTAATACAGGAGAATACAACTGAAGACCCGCTCAGGGGCTCAATTTATTCTTGGAAAATGTCATCTCTATTCTTTCCCCAAACCCAAAGGCCAAGAACCACTGGCGCAATACCATCCCTGTCCAAAGCGCCAAAGAGTTGCCAACTAATCTCCCAAGGTGTCCCCCAACCTCCTCACCTCATCAGCGCTCAGCTCCTCCATCGCTTTCCTCTTAATGGTGAAAGGCGTTAGGGAGAGATCCTTCTGTTCTTGAGACCAGGGCGGGAGGAGAGTGGAAGGTGTCTATCGGGCTGTCTGGTCCCCCGAATGGGGGAGGTTTCAGAATTGCATAGTCAGAGGTTAAAAAATAAGAACACGAGAGGCACTGAACCGCCTTGGCGTCGGTCACTCCAATCGCCCCACAGACTCCTACAGCTGCTTGTGCCCGGAGCAGCCTCCTTTGGCCGCCACTGCTGCTGCTCTACAGGGTTATCTTAAGGCGCCACTATTGCCCTCCGCTTTCCAGGTTACCCAGACCAGGGACTCGGGTCTCCAGCTCGTCTCGTGCCCTGAGCCTGCTGTGTCTTCGTGGTGGTGGCGCGGCAGGTGCGCTTCCTCCAGCAGATCCTGCTCTCCTTCCTACCCTTTGCCCTAGGCGGGAACTGTTCGACTGCAGAGTGGATGCCCCGAGGTAAGGCGACCCCAGAGCCGCCGAGGCAGAGCCCAGCACTGAAGAGGGAAGCCCCTCCCCTCCCAAAGCAGGCCGGCCACGCCCCGCCTCCACGCCGGAGCCCGGGCAGGGGGGAGGGGGAGGACGGGACTCGCGATGCTCTGGATGGAAGAGTAAATCCTCCTACCCCTCCACCCCTACTCTTACCCCCTCGCCCCACCAAGTATTATTCATCAAAACAACAGGGCGGCCATCTTTGAAAGGGATCACGTGACCCCGCCACAGAGGCGGGGCTCCTGGCCCCAGGACGAGGCAGCCAATGGGCCGCGGGCGTCGCGCCGCCGATTTCCTCTCGCCTGCGTCTCCTCCCGCCCCCGCCCCACCCCCTCCCCCGCAGCAGCGCCGGGCGGGGGAGGGGCGAGCGGGGCCGCTGGCGGGCGGGGGGCGGGGCGGCGCGGTGCCATGGCGACGGCCGGGGGATGGCGGGCGCGGCAGCCGGGTCCAGGTAGGCTCCCGGGAGAGTGTGGCGGGGCTGGAAGCTGGGCGGGAAGCTGGGCGGGAAGCTGGGCGGGAGGGGACGCCGGCCTGCGCTGCGACCCCGCAGCGCCTCGGTTCCCAGGCGCTTGCTTTCTGGCGACTCCACGATGTAGACCAAGTAAAGGAAAACGGAGGACGCCTTCTTTCTGGGGCCAACGTTCTTTAACGCGTTGTCCGCTCACATTCTGAAAAACCCTTGGCCGTTTCTCCACGTCCGCAGAGAAAGCCTATTTGGAAGAAAACTAAGACAAGTACAACTTCATTTTATTTGACTTTCGCCTTTTAGAGAGTTCCTGCTTTGGCTTTTTTCTTTCTTTAAGAAAATGTATTCCAGAGCGATGGTAAAAATTGGAAGTATGAATGATCGGGAGACCTAGAAAATGTTGAAGTGTCTGCACGTATAGGAGAAAGGCTTTTGGAGTCAATGAAAAGAAGCCATCCTTACCTGCTCAAGAATACAATTTTTTTTAATTGAGATGTAATTGACATGTAACATCTTACTCGTTTTAGATGTACAGCGTAATAATTCCTGGGGTTTGGGTTTTTTTGTTCTGTTTTTTCAGTTTTTATTTAAATTCCATTTAGTAAAAAAAAATAAATGCATAAATAAATAAGTCCCGATTACTTCATATACAATGTAGTATTCGTTTCAGGTGTACAAGATCGTGTACATATAACACCCAGTGCTCATCACAGCAAGTTTGCACTCCTTCATCCCTGTTACCTATTTCACCCATCCCTCCACCCACCTCTCTTCTAATAACCATCGAGTTGGTTTCCATATTTAAGAGTCTAGTTCTAGGTTTGCCTTTCTTTTTTTTTTAACCTTTGCTCATCTGTTTTGTTTCTTAAATTCAACATATGAGTGAAATTATATGGTATTTGTTTCGCTAACCCACTTATTTCATTTAACAATACTCTCTAGCTCCATCCATATTGTTGCAAATGGCCAGATACCATTCTTTTTTATGGCTGGGTACGAGTCCATTGTGTGTGTGTGTGTGTGTGTGTGTGTGTGTGTGTGTGTGTGTAAATATATACCATCTCTTTATCCATTCATTACTGGATGGACACTTGAGCTGTTTCCATAATTTGGCTCTTGTAGATAATGATGGTATAAACATCATGTATCCCTTTGAATTAGTATTTTTGTACTCTTTGGATAAATACAATTGCTGGATCAGAGGGTAGTTCTATATTTAACTTTTTGTGGAACTTCCATGCTATGTTCCAGTGGCTGTACCAGTTTGCATACCCACCAACAGTGTAAGAGGGTTCCTTCCCCTTTGTCCACATCCTCACCCACAACTGTTGTTTCTATGTGTGGTAGATTTTAGCCATTCTGGCAGGTGTGAGATGATATCTCACTGTAGTTTCGATTTGCGTTACAACGCAGTGATTCGGTATGTGTACACATATATTACAAAACGGTTACCAAATTGTTTCGTTAACATTTGTCACCACGTATAGTTAACGTATTTTTTCTTGTGATGAAAACTTTTAAGAATTATTGTCTTAGCAATTTTCAATACAATATACCATGCAGTATTGTGTATATATACAGCAAATCTATGATACACTATTGTTAACTGTAGTCCCCATGCTGTACATTACATCCCCAGGATTTATAACGGGAAGTTTGTACCTTTTGACCCCCTCCCTACCCATTTGGCCCACCTCTACCGCACTCTGGCAATCACCAACCTGTTCTCTGAAGAATACAAATATTTTGTAATATAGAAATGAAACTGAGCAGTCCACATAGCAGTATCATGAAATTCTAAATTTTGCCACATACTGAAGAATATACTATATTGGATTTACTAAACCATAGTCTTAAAGATTGTATTGTAGAATTAAAAGAACTTATTTTTTTTCCTCCCCTTTGGTACTTGCTTAGAATAGTAACCTGACAGCTAGATATGCAAGGAATTTGTGAGTAAAATGAGACCACTGCTGGCTTTGCATATTATCTGCTCTCCAGGAAAGGAATTCTGTGTAAGCCAGAATTTGGACTCCTGGTGACATTGATGTTAATATGTTCACTTCTCACTTCTTTTTTTAAACATCCTTGTTGTAATATAATTCACATACCATACAATTCACTCATTTAAAGTATACAAAGGTCCATATATTCACAGTTGTTTGACCACCACTGATTCTAGAACAATTTTATCACCCCCCAAAAAAGACTACATACCTATTAGCAGTCACGCCCTGGTGTCCCCTCTCTTCCCTGTGGGCTACCAGCAATCTGCCTTCTGTTTTTTCTTTTCTTTCCTTTTCTCTTCTCTTCTTTTCTAAGATTTTATTTATTTGACAGAGAGAGTACAAGCAGGGGGAGAGGGAGAGAGAGAAGCAGGCTCCCCTCTGAGCAGGGAGCCCAGGGCAGGACTCCGTCCCAGGACCCTGGGATCATGACCTGAGCTGAAGGCAGACGCTTAACCAACTGAGCCACCCAGGCACCCTTGCCTCTGTTTCCATGAATTTTCCTATTCTGGACGTTTCACATCAATGGAATCCTAAACTGTGTGGCCTTTTGTGTCTAGCTCCTTTCACTTAGCCTAAGCTTTCAAGGTTTATCCATGTTGTAGCATATATCATTACTTCCTTCAATATTCACTAAAATAATATAGTGAATAATATAGGCAATAATATTCACTATAAGGATATATCACATTTTGCTTGTCCATCCATCAGTTAATGGACATCTGAGTTCTTTGAACCTTCGGGCTATTATGAACAACGCTGCTATAAACATTCATGTACAAGTTTTTTGTGTAGACATGTTTTCACTTCTTTTGGGTATATATCTAGAACGAGAACTGCTGGGTTATATATTTAACTTTTTTTTTTTAAGATTTTATTTTTAAGTAATCTTTACACCCAGCGTGCTCGAACTCACGATCCCCAGATCGAGTTGTGTGCGGTACTGACTTAGCCAGCCAGGTGCCCCATAGATGTTTAACTTCTTGAACAACTGACAAACTTTTTTGCACAGCAGCTGCACCATTTTGCATTTCCACCAGCCACGTATGAGGGTCCCATTTATCTACCTCCTGTCCGGCACTTGTTACTATCTGTCTTTTTTTTATTACAGCCACACTCGTAGTTGTGAAGTGGTGTCTCATTGTGTTTGTGCTTTTCACTCTCTAAGGCCTAATGCAATTGAGCATCTTTTTGTATGTTTAGTAACCATTTGTCTATTTCTTTGGCCAAATAGAGTTCATTTTTTAATTGAGTCATTCGTCTTTTTATTGTTTTCAGTTGTCAGAGTTCTTTACATATTCTAGATAACTGGTCCCTTACCGGATGTGCAATTTGCAAATTTTTTTGAGTATAGTTGACACAGTGGTACTTAATTTCAGGTATACAGTGCAGTGATTCAACTGCTCCGTGTGTGGCACTGTGCTCGCAAGTGTGACTGCTCTCTGTCACCATGCAATGCCATAACCGGACCGACTGTATTCCCAATGCAGTACCTTTTGTTCCTGTGACTTACTCACTCCCAAGCTGGAGGCCTGTATGTCCAACTCCCCTTCACCCACTTGGCCCATCCCCTCCTCCCCCTTGCCCTCTGAAAGTCGGTTCTCTGTACCTATAGGTCTGACTGCAATTTGCAAACATGTTTTCCCATTCTGTGGGTGGTCTTTTCACTTTCTTGGTGGTGTCATTCCCAGCACAAAAGTTTTTATTTTGATGTAGCCCCGTTTATCTGTTTTTTTCTCATCATTTACACTTATGATCTAACACATTCACCTTTACAAGGCATGTTTAATCATATAATGTTGTCTTAGCCCGTCTGGACTGCCGTAATGGGACACCACAGACTGGGTGGCGTTAGAAACAACAGAAATGTCTTTCTCAGTTCTGGAGGCTGGAAATCCAAGGTCAGGGTGCCAACGTGGTTGGGTCTGGTGCAGACTGCTGACTTAGGGTGTCCTCGTGACTGAGAGCAGGAAGAGGAAACAAGCTCTCTAGCGACTCTTACAAGGGCACTAATCTCATTCGTGAATGCTTCACCTTTATGACCTTATCTAATGCGAATTACCTCCCGGAAGTACAGCTGACCTTTGAACAACAAGGGCTCAAACTGTGCAGGTCCCCTTATATGGAGATTTATTTCAATGAAAGCACTATTAAGTGTATTTTCTCTTCCTTATGATTTTCTTAATAACCTCATTTCTTTAGTTCACTTTATCATAAGAATCCAGTAGGGGCGCCTTGGCGACTCCGTTGGTTGGGCACCCGGCTCAGGATCTCGGCTCAGGTCATGATCTCAGGGTCCTGAGATCGAGCCCTGCAACCAGCTCCATGCTCAGTGGGGAGTCTGCTGGAGCGTTCTCCCTCCCTTTCCCTCTGCCCCTACTCCTGTGCTTGCTTTCTAAAATAAATAAGTAAATAAATCTTAAAAAAAGAAAAATATAGTGTATAATACACATAACGTGCCAAATATATGTTAATCAACTGTTTGTGTTATTGGGAAGGCTTCTATTAATAGTTCAATTTTGGGGGAGTCAGTAGTTATACATGAGCTTTAGACAGGGGGTGGTAGCTGGTGCCCCGAACCCCTACATTGCTCAGGGGACAACTGTAATACCATCACTTTGAGGGAGTGGGGCTAGGGTTTCAACATATGAATTTTAGAAGGACACAAATATTTAGTCTGTAACAATACTGAAATATCATAAGAAATACCCTGCCCGTTTTGTGGT
This sequence comes from Nasua narica, assembly GCA_028533885.1. Lineage (NCBI taxonomy): Eukaryota > Metazoa > Chordata > Mammalia > Carnivora > Procyonidae > Nasua > Nasua narica. Next base: position 6,367,174 of record CM052798.1, on the reverse strand, counting down.
TGGAGAAAGTAAAACTTTTAGAGTTAAAGGGCCTGCCCCAAGTCCAACAGGAAAATGATTAGGAATCTTGTTTCCCTTGAATTCCTTTTTTTTTAAATAGGGTTTGTTTGTTTAATAGGGTTTGTTTTTAAAGATTGTATTTATTTGAGAGAGAGAGACAGACAGAGCACAGAGGGAGAGGGAGAACCAGACTCCTCAGTGAGCAGAAAGCCCGGCATGGGACTCGATCCCAGGAGCCTAGGATCATGACCTGACCCAAAGGCAGACACTCAACCGACTGGGCCACCTTAGGTGCCCCTTCCCTTGAACTCTTGCCCTGGCACCCAAGTATCCCTGTGTGTTACAAGCACACAATATCTTTGTTTTTACCATTTACAAGGGAACTCTACTCCCTTTCTCTTTCTTCAGCTCTGCAGTACTTCCTGCCAATGGAATTTTGTAGAATCACAAAAATTAGAGATGACATCTCTTTGGTTACGTACTACTGTATTCCCAAGGTGTTTTATAGGGTGAATGTAGTTTTTTGTGCTTCTTACATTTGTGTTTTAACCTAAATGCTGGAGTCCTACCGCGTCCCTTAGGGGATGCTTTCTCACTGACGCATAAATGACAGCGTTTCAGAGGTGTTCGTGATACGCAGCCCATATTTTCGTCGTTTTGTTCAGTGTTTTCCATTTGAGCATTAAATCAGCCCCTTTGGAACATGCAAAATAATGTCTCCCTCCCTTGGGAACTACCAAGCATCAGGGCCCAAGACAAATTAGTTCTTAGAATTACCTGGAAGTAAGCAAAAATACTTGTTTTATTTAAGTAGACTCCATTCCCAATGTGGAGCATAGTGTGGGGCTTGAACTCACAACCCTGAGATCAAGACCTAAGCGGAGATCAAGAGTCAAATACTTAACCAACTGAGCCACCCAGGCGCCCCACAAAAATACTTTTTAATGCTAGTGACAGATAAAGGAGGAGACCATTGGACATACTGAAACATGAAACAAAATAAAGGTGTACTGTGGGAAGATTTTGTTATTTTATAAAGGGAGGGGGTTGTGGAGGGGGTTTATTTTAATTTTTCTGAAATTTATAATCTTTTAGTATAGCATTTATTCAAGTGCCAGAACATAGACAACTCACTGGATCTGAAAGTATCTTCCTAATGATCTACAAAGCTAGATCTACTCCTAGGTGATCTCCCTTTGGATCTGCAAAGCTACCTACATCTCTAAGTGTATTCCATTTTCCATACTGCCATTGAAGACCAACCCCTTCACCTGGACTCTGGATTCCTTCCTCTGCCACCTTCTTAAGGATTTTGGTCCAGGATTTATTCCCTTTGTTCTGCACTATCATTTTCTCCCTCCCTGCTAGACACATTATCTGCGGTAGGAAGATGAACTTTAAAAAACCCAACCTTGGGGCACTTCGGTGGCTCAGTCCGTTGAGCGACAGGCTCTTGGTTTCAGCTCAGGTCATGATCTCAGGGTAGTGAGATCAAGTCCCACTTCAGTTGCAGGAGCCTGCTTGGGATTTTTTTTTTTTTTTTAATTTTATTTATTAGGAAAGAGAGTGAGAGAGAGCATGAGAAGGGAGAAGATTAGAGTGAGAAGCGGACTCCCCATGGAGCTGGGAGCCCAATGTGGGACTCGATCCCGGCACTCCGGGATCATGACCTGAGCCGAAGGCAGCTGCTTAACCAACTGAGCCACCCAGGGGCCCCGGGACTTTTTCTCTGCCTCCTTCTATCACTTGCATTCTCTCTCTCTCTCTCAAAAACAGACAAAAAACCTACCTTGGCTCTACACCTCCTTCAAACTATACCTTCTTTCTTTGCCTTCTTGACAACAAAACATCTCAAAAGAGGTATCCTTTTTTATTCCCACTCCCTCCCTTACTCCTATACCATTCTGAGAAAATTCTCTTGTCAGAATCACCAATAATCTCCATTCCGCCAAGACTGGTTCCATTTCTATGTCCAATATTTACAGGCTGTCTCAACACAGGTGAGCACTTTTGAAACCCTTTCCGCCATGTTGGCTTCCATGAGGCCACACACTCTGGTTTTCCACTGGGAGCTCTTCCTCGTGTTCATTTGCTGCCTCCTCCACCCAACCTTTTAAATGCTGTAGAGGGGCACCTGGCTGGCTCAGTCAGTAGAGTGTATGACTTTTAATCTTGGGGTTGTAAGTTCGAGCCCCACATTGGGTGTAGAGATTGCTTAAAATCTAAAAAACAAAATAACCCACAAAGACATATAAATGAATGAATGAATGAATGTTGTAGGGCTACAGGGTGCAGTGCTGAGCCCCCTCCTCTCCTCTCTGTTGACACTCCTTCCCTAAGTCTCGGGCCCACGGCTCTAAAAAGCATGTACATATGCTGACTGGTAAGTACATACCTGTAGCCAGAACCTCTTCCCTGAATCCCAGTTACATGTCCAGCTGCGTAACTAATATTTGTATTGGGCTGCCTAATAGTTGATGTCCACAAACCTGTCCTCTCCTCCTCCCCCAGAACAAATGTCATCATTAGCCTTCCAGGGGCCCAAGCCCAAACCCTGGGCGTCATCCTTGACTCCTCCTTCCCCTCACACAGTCTATCAGCAGATTAGAGTTGGTTGTACGCCACATATTTCGGGAACTTGACCATTCTCTCCAACTCCCCTGTGACCCTAGAATCTAAGTTACCATCATGTCCTGTCTGGCAGTTTCACTGGTCCTATTTTGCTCATGTCCCTTTTCAACCTACACTTCAGAAAGCGGTGTGACCTTCTTAAATAGTAGATCATGTCATTTAACTCATGCAAAATCCCTCAGCGATTCCTGTTGTTCATTGAATGAAACCCAGGCTCCTTGTCATGACCTGTTAGGATTCTATGGCATTTGGCCACCTCTACTTTGCCTGCCTCATCTTACACCACATTCCCCTTCTCCCTTTTTTCAGCCCCACTTGCTTTTGCTCTTCGATAAGACAAGCTTTTTCTTTCCTAGAGGCCTTCGGACTTGGCATCTTGTTTGCATGGCTGATTCCTTCTCAGTCTTCAGGTCTCAGCTCAAATGTCATCTCATTCATGCATTAATTCATTTAATAAATATTTATTGAGCCCCTTGCATCTTGGGCCCTGTTCTAGGTGCTCAGCACGCACCATGCACGTTTGTGTGCATCCTCCAAGAAGCAGCCAGCCAGATAGAATCAGACGCGTACGAGATTTATTTGGGGAAATGTGTGTGAACGAAAAGGGGTAAAGAAGGTGAGGAGAGCTTTCAGACCGCATACAGGTCAGCTACCACGGAAGGGGGAGAGGAAAGTGATAAGGTTTGGGAATATAGGTGAGGTTCATTGGGGTGAGTTCCACCAAGAAAGAATTCTTTAGGTGTCTTTGGTGCAAAATGGTGGCTTATTAAAGCATGGGGACAGGAACCATAGGCAGAAAGAGCTGCTGCACCAAGGTCTTGAGGAGTGGTGATTATATACTGGGGTGGGGGTTAAGTAAGGAAAAGGGAAGTTTCAAAAGAACTTTCATGTGCTGAAGAAGACCGACCTACAAGATACCTACAAGACACCAGAGGCCTTGGCACTGTCAAGTTAAGGTGGTTTTCCCTTCTAGCAAGGTATTAACATTTAGTTGGGACACCCTGGAAGAACGTCACAGGGGTCCCACCCAGGAATGGGGGGCAGGGGGAGGTTGCAGAGTGTCAGCGTGCGCTTCGTCTGCAGCTAGCCTTCTGCTCCCTCATCAGAAAGGAAGTAGCATCGAGTAGAGTAGAAAGGCTCGCTCTGCAGAAGCAGTTCTGAGAGTTTTCGGCCAAGCTGATGGGTCAAAGTTGTCCGTTGGAAAAATCCCACCTCTTGCCGGAATGGGCCTGAAGGAGCACTGCCCCGGGCAGGCGGGATGAGCCCAGGGGAAGCTTGGCCTCTCACAAACACTGCTGTGGATCCAGAGGGAAACCGCTGGGGTCCTCAGGCCACTTCCCTCTCCTCAGCAGGGAATCTGAGTGTCCCTGTTGCCACAGCATGCTAGCAGGAAACACTTATGTTTCCACAGGAGACAGAATTTGAATGCCCCTTCCAGCTGCACGCTATCTTCTCAAGTCACTCTTCCCCAGGGCGGGAAGAAGTTAGCTGCTTGTTGCATTTGGAGTAGGAACTGCGGATGCTACACTCAGTGCCACGTGGCTTTTCTCTCGAAAACCCCAGTGCTCGCCTGCCTGTGAAGCGTGGAAGTGCTGTCTGCTGTCCTTGAGGAAATAAGCAAACCAGGGCAGGCTCTGTCCCTCTGGGAGAGCCTGTGGTTGTCCGGCGCGCCAGGGACTCATTTAACATCAGTGTTTCTTATTTAGGGGTAAAGTTTTACCTAATTTTATTAGTAGGAATGATTTTTTTTAAGTAGGCTCCACAGTGGGCATGGAGCCCAATGTGGGGCTTGAACTCACCACCTTGAGATCAAGTCCTGAATGGAAATCAGGAGTCAGATGCGTAACTGACTGAGCCACCCACGGCTCCTGATAAAGATGATTTTAAAAATCTCTACTTTTCCATCACCTAGGTCCTATTTTTCAACAGGGTCCAGATTGAGAAGTTCCACCCCTGCCCCGGAAAATCCCATCCCCACTCTAAACAAGATAGGCAAGGTCTGAATATTTATGGGGCTTCCCTTCTAGCTATGAGTGAGTGAGCCCTCCTGACCAGCCTCTAAGTCAACTTCTTTTCTCCATCACTCCTTTATTACACCCCATTGAGTTCTTTCATGGCACTTAATCAAAATCTGAAAAAATCTCATTTGCTTGTTTACCTATTTATACCCTTCCCTCCCCCCCACACTATCCTGCACCAAGAGAATGAAGCTCCTTTGAGGTCAGAGACCTGGCCTGTCCTGTTTATTGCTAAAATTCCAGTACCTAGAAAAGTACATGACTCTTCAAGTATTTATTGATCACTGACGAGGTACAGAGGTATATCAGTGGGAAAACAAAACAAAACAAAAAAATTCCTGCCCTTGTGGAGCTTACGTCCTACAGTGGAGGGACAGACAATAAGTAAATAAATTGTATAGTATATTTTTAAAAATTGTATGGTCTATTAAAAGGTGATAAGTGTTCTAGATTAAAACAAATGCAAAAAGGGGAATAATGCTGGAGCTGGGTGTTTCCATTTTAAGTAGTGTAGTTAGAGAAGACTGAACAAGTAACATTTGAAGAAGGGCTTGAAGGGAGTGAAAAAGTGAGCCAAGTGGGTACCAGTGGGAGAGCATTCAAAGCAGAGGGAAGAGAAGGCCTTGAGTCAGGAATAGGCTTGGCAGGGCCAGTATGGCCAATGCAGAATGAGTGTTAGGGCAAGTAGAAGGTGATATCTGTGGCTTTTGACTCTAAGATGGGAGCTGCTGGTGAGTTTTGAACAGAGGAGTGACCTGATCCCCTTAGGTTTTAAAAGAATCACTCTGCCAGTGGAAAATAGACGGGAGGGGAGCAGGAAGAGGAGCACAGAGACCAGTCATACAAAAGGCGTAGTGATCCAGGTGAAAGGAATGGTCCAGGGAAGAGATGCTGGGGCTCGAACCAAGGTGGTAGCAATGAAGTGGGGGGAGAAGTGGTTGGATTCTGGATGTATTTTTGAAGGAAGAGCCAACAGAATTTGGGAGTGGATGTGAGAATGAAATGCAAGAGAGAGAGATCAAGGATGACCACAACTGTGAGTAGTAGGGTGATGTTGCCATTCATTGAGATGGGGAGGACTACGGGTGGAGTAGAATTGAAGAGAAGATAATGGGTTCAGTTTTGGACATACTAAATCTAGGATACATACGAAAATGTGAAGTAAGGATGTCAAGTAAGTAGTTGGGTGTAATAGACGTGGAATTTGGGAGAGAGGTCCACACCAGAGACATCAGTTGTTTATCTCTGGTGCATAGGTGAAATTTAAAGTCACGAAATGGGATGAAATCACCACAGGGGTGATTACAGCAAGAGAGGAAGTCTCTGAACTGCACCGTGGGGCCACCCAACATTAAGAAGCGAAGAGTGTTTAAGGGTGCAGCAAAGGAGACTGCCAAGGACTGGCCTTGACTAGGAGGAAAACCAGGGGACTGCGTATCTGTTAAGTTCAGTGATCAAAGCATTTAAAAAAAAGAAGGAAGGATCCAGTGTTTCAAATGCTGCTGATAGATCCCATGAGATGAAGATGGAGATTGTCCACTGAATTTAGCAACAAGCAGTTCTTTGGTGACCTACAGAGCAGCTTTGGTGGAATGACGGGGCAGGAACCTGATTGGAGTGTGCTTAAGAGAGAATGTGAGTATACACAGGAATCAGTTGCGTTTCTATACACTAACAATGAGACAGAAGAAAGAGAAATTGAAATTGATCCCATTTGCAATTGCACCAGAAACTATAAGATACCTAGGAATAAATCTAACCAAAGAGGTAAAGGATCTGTACTCTGAAAACTATGGAACACTTATGAAAGAAATTGAGGAAGACACAAAGAAATGGAAAAACATTCCATGCTCATGGATCAGAAGAACAAATATTGTTAAAATGTCTATGCTACCTAGAGCAATCTATACATCAGTGCAATACCTATCAAAATGCCATCGACATTTTTCACAGAGCTGGAACAAGTAATCCTAAAATTTGTATGGAACTCGAAAAACCCTTATAGCCAGAAAAAAACTGAAAAAGAAAACCAAAGCTGGAGGCATCACGATTCTGAACTTCAAGCTATATTACAAAACTGTGATCAAGACAGTATGGTACTGGCATAAAAAGAGACACATAGAGCAATGGAACAGAATAGAGAACCCAGAAATGGACCCTCAACTCTATGGTCAACTAATCTTAAACAAAGCAGGAAAGAATGTCCAATGGAAAAAAGATAGTCTCTTCAACAACTAGTGTTGGGAAAATTGGACAGCCACATGTAGAAGAATGAAACTGGACATTTTCTTACACCATACACAAAAATGAACTTGAAATGGATGAAAGACCTAAATAGAAGATAGGACTCTATCAAAACCTAGAAGAGAACACAGACAACAACCTCTGTGACCTGGGCAGCAGCAACTTTTTGCTAGATAAATCTCCAGAGGCAAGGGAAACAAAAGCAAAAATGAACTATTGGCACCTCATCAAGATAAAAAGCTTTTGCACAGCAAAGGAAACAGTCAACAAAACCAAAAGACAACTGACAGAGTGGGATCAGATATTTGCAAATGTCTTATCACATAAAGGGTTAGTATCCAAGATCTACAAAGAACTTACCAAACTCAACACCCAAAAAAAACAATAATCCAGTGAAGAAATGGGCAGAAGACATGAACAGACATTTCTCCAAAGAAGACATCCAAATGGCCAATAGACACGCTCAACATCACTCAGCATCAGGGAAATACAGATCAAAACCACAATGAGATACTACCTCACACCAGTCAGAATGGCTAAAATTAACAAGTCAGGAAACAACAAATGTTGGTGAAGATTCGGAGAAAGGGGAACCCTCTTACACTGCTGGTGGGAATGCAAGCTGGTACAGCTACTCTGGAAAACAGTATGGAGGTTCCTCAAAAAATTAAAAAATAGAGCTAGCCTGTGAACCAGCAATTGCATGCAAAGATACAAATGTAAGGATCCAAAGGGACTCTTGCACCCCAATGTTTATAGCAGCAATGTCCACAATAGCCAAACTACGGAAAGAGCCCAGATGTCCATTGACAGATGAATGGATAAAGAAGATGTGGTCCTGGGGCACCTGGGTGGCTCAGTCATCGGGCGTCTGCCTTTGGCTTGGGTTGCAATCTCAGGGTCCTGGGATCGAGCCCCGCATCGGGCTCCCTGCTCAGCAGGAGGCCTGCTTCACCTCTCCCACTTCCCCTGCTTGTGTTCCCTCTCTCACTGTGTCTTTAACAAACAAATAAAATCTTGAAAAAAAAAAAAGGAGGAGGAGGAGGAAATGGAGGAGGAAAGGGGAAATATCACCTAATGAGGTGGTAAAATACCTTTTAAAAAAAAAAAGAAGATGTGGTCCTGTATATACAATGGAATATTACTCAGCCATCAAAAAAAAAGAAAGAAAGAAAGAAATCTTACCTCTTGCGCAGCACCTAGGTGGCTCACTGAGTTAAAGCCTCTGCCTTCAGCTCAGGTCATGATCTCAGGGTCCTGGGATCGAGCCCTGCATTGGGCTCTCTGCTCAGCAAGGAGCCTGCTTCCCCCTCTCTCTCTGCCTGCCTCTCTGCCTACTTGTGATCTCTCTCTCTCTGTGTCAAATAAATAAATAAAAAAGAAAAAGAAATCTTACCACTTGCAATGATGTGGATGGAACTAGAGGGTATTTTTTTTTTTTTTTAGTATTTTACTTATTTGTCAGAGAGAGAGAGAGAGCAGAAGCAGGGGGAGCAGCAGGCAGAGGTAGAAGCAGGCTTCCTTTTGAGCAAGGAGCCTGATTCGGGACTTGATCCCAGGACCCTGGGATCATGACCTGAGCTAAAGGCAAGATTCTTAACTGACTGAGACACCCAGCTGTCCCAACTAGAGGGTATTATTAATGCGAAGCAAAATAAGTCAATCAGAGAAAGAATTATCATATTATTTCACTCATATGAGGAATTTAAGAAACAAAACAGAGGATCTTAGGGGAAGGGAAGGAAAAATAAAATTAAGATGAAATCAGAGAGGGAGGCAAACCTTAAGAGACGCTTAACTATAGGAAACAAACTGAGGGTTGCTGGAGGGGAGAGGGGATGAGGTAACTGGGTGACAGGCCTTAAGGAGGGCACATGATGTAATGCGAACTGGGTGTTATATGCAGCTGATGAATCACTAAACTCTGCCTCTGAAGCTAATAATATGCTATATGTTGATTAATTGAATTTAAATAAAATTTAAAAAATAAAAAAAAAGAAAGAATGTGAGGGGGACACCTGGATCGCCTAGTTGGTAGAACATATGACTCTTGATCTCAGGGTTGTGAGTTCAAGCCCCATGTTGGGTGTAGAGCCTACCTAAAAATAATAATAATATAACAGGAACAACGACAAGAATAGACAACTCTCTCAAGAAGTTTTGGGCAAAAGAGAGCAGAGACCTGAGACATTAGCAAGAAGTGGGTAAGGGTATTTTGGTTTTGGTTTTTTTGTGTTTTTTTTTAAAGATTTTTTTTTTTTTTTTTTTTTTTTTTTTGAGAGAGAGAATGAGAGGGGGAGAAGGTCAGAGGGAGAAGCAGACTTCCCGCAGAGCTGGGAGCCCGCTATGGGACTCGATCCTGGGACTCTGGGATCATGACCTGAGCCGAAGGCAGTCGCCCAACCAACTGAGCCACCCAGGTGCCCTGGGTATTTTGTTTTTAAGATTGGGAGAAATAATAACATGCCTTGTATGTTAACAAGAATTATTAGTAGAGAGAGGAAAAATATGAAGATTTAGGAAAAAGTAGAGAGAAAACAGGAGCACTATTAGAGTCCATGCAGTATTGGTGTCTTTGAATTCTTTACCTCCAAAGAAGTGTATCCTCATCTTATAAATTGGAAAAGGCTATTTCCTCTTGAAAGGAAAATAATAACAATTTTTTTTCTTACGCAGTGTTTAAGTACTAGATCTTGTTTGCTATTGCTGCTGCCTTGGTGTTAGCAATTTTCTAGGTGTCTAACTTTCTTCCTGCGTAAAATGCTGCAGCGTGCCTTCTGCTCCTCCCGCTCGTTGGTAGCTCTGTGCCCTTTCTGTTATAGTCACAGGTAGTGCCTATGATTGACTTAATGCCTCTAAAAGTTCACTGTGTTCAATCTGTCTATTCTGACTCTCACTTGGGCTTAGGATTCAGAATTCCTCTTGCTTGGTGCAGGATTTGATCTCCGTGGGATTACACGGCCATGCCTAATGTCTGGGGCTGTTTGATACACTCAGCAGATGTGGTTGCCAAAGCCTGGGGGGAAAAATGCCGCTGACTCAGTCTCTCATCTATTCTCCCGTCCGGTAACCACTAACAGGGCAAAGCATTGTGCAAGACACAAAGACTAACTGGAGAATCTGGATACCCCAGGTCTTACCCAGCCCATAAGATACAGTCAGGGAGAGAGAGAAAATACCTACAGAACTATAACACATGGTAGAACGTGGTAAGCACCACAAAAGACATTTATGGGAAGCACTAAAAGTCCAAAAGAAAAAGAGATTATTGCTTCTGGTTTGGAGGACGGAGCTCTGACTCACTGAAGCAGGCTGGGATTTGGAAGGAAATCTACCCATCGGCCTTCCTTACAATGATCTCAACTTTTATTAGTATGTCCCCACATTTTAAAACATAATGATTCTGGGGTTTTTTTAAGATTTTATTTATTTATTTGAGAGAGAGTGACAGAAAGAACACAAGTAGGGGAAGGAGCAGAGGGAAAAGGAAAAGAGACAACCCACTGAGCAGGGAGCCTGACATGGGGCTTGATCTCAGGACCCTGGGATTATGACTGAGCTGAAGGCAGACACTTAACCTACTGAGCCACCCAGGTCCCCCAACCCCACTTTCATTTTACAGCCAAAGGGACTAATTCCACCTCTTTTTGATAACATTTTCCCATTATATTATATATAATATATATATAATATTATATTTAAAGTTTATTGTTAGAAGAGTTTTATTGAATTTTTAAGACCTAATGAGTAGTTGCATTTTAATAAAAATAAGATTGAATGTTTTTCATCAAGTGAACCCACTCACCAACTCGTTATCTTTATTTCCTTATTAAGTGAAAAGAAAAATGTTGTCTGAAGGAAACTCTACCTCTTGCTATATTTTCATATGTCACTTTCCTTCCTCTCTTTTCACTTAAAAAAGATTGATAAGTAAGTATGTCAGCTAGCATAAGAAAGGGGCATGGTTGAAGGTTACCCCCTCACGTGGGAGTAAATCAATCACATCAGTTTCGAGGGGGTTGGAGAAAGAAGAGACGTACCTCTTATCACAAACAAAAATACTAATTATGCCTCTTTCCCCTCCTTCTCTCTTAATATTTCCAGTAGCTTCGAATGGGACTTGGCTGACGTCACAGCAGATCCAAGAGAGGCAGGAAGAAGTTGTACACTGAATTTAGAAAACCACCCAAAAATATATATATAATTTGTTTCGTTCTAGAAGGTTATAAGTTGGATGTGAGCAAAAGGACTAAGAGCATATTCCCGCCACCCCCAGCTTCCAGCATAGCGTGTGTGCGTATAAGAATAATTGGAGAGGGGCCCCTGGGTGGCGCAGTTGGTTGAGCGACTGCCTTCGGCTCAGGTCATGATCCCGGAGTCCCGGGATCGAGTCCCACATCGGGCTCCCAGCTCCATGGGGAGTCCGCTTCTCACTCTGACCTTCTCCCTTCTCATGCTCTCTCTCACTCTCTCTCTTTCCTAATAAATAAATAAAATCTTTTAAAAAAAAAAAAAAGAATAATTGGAGAGGTGATGCAACTATTTAGAAGACGGTAAGTTAACCATGTCAACTGTAAAACGTGAGGTACATTTCTATTTTTGTGCAACCACATAGAAATAGCAAGTTTGGGAGTTCCTGGGTGGCTCAGTCAGTTGAGCATCCAATTCTTGACTTGGGCTTGGGTCATGATTTCAGGGTTGTGACACTGAGCCCTATGTCAGGCTCCACACTGGGTGTAGAGCCCGCTTAAGATTCTCTCTCTCTTGGGGTGCCTGGGGGGCTTAGTCAGTTAAGCGTCCCACTGTTGGTTTCAGCCCAGGTCACGATCTCAGGGTTGCGAGACCGAGCTCCACATCGGGCTCTGTGCTCAGCACAGAGTCTGCTTGAGATTCTCTCCCCCTCCTTCCGCCCCTCCCCCAATAAAAAATTCCCAAGTTCTTATCAATGTTTTATATATGTATAAAGAGCTATAAAAAACTAAAAAATGAACCTATGTTATTTGAACATAGCTATCCATTGGCATATTTAGTACCTGTTTTCTTATATCTCTGACATATTTTTTCCTTTTTTTTTTTGAGTATAGCTGACATGACAACATATTTAAAATGAGGTTCCAGAATGCAGTTCTCATTTGCACTATTCTGAGAAACAGGTTTCCAAATGATATTTTGGTACGTTTCTGTTCAACTGAACTTCATCACAAAGATTGTGTCTTTGTTTCTGAAAAATTGTACCAACAGTAAAATATCAGAGCAAATAAGCACAGGAAGATTTTTTTTAAATATTTTATTTATTTGAGAGAGACAAAGATAGTGAGAGAGCACAGGTGGGGAGGAGAGGGAGTAGCAGGCTCCCCGCTGAGCTGGAAGCCCGACATGGAGCTCGATCCTGGGACCCTGAGACCAGACCTGAGGACCCTGACCTGAGTGGACAGGGACACGCACTTAACTGACTGAGCCAACCAGGCACCCTTCACAGGAGGATTTTTAACTCTTAACTATTTCTCTAAGGATATCCTTTTCCCTCTTTGGAAAAAAACCTTTCATAGTGAAATAGAAAACACATGCAGAAATGTGCACAAAAGTGATCATAAAGTGGGGCGCCTGGGTGGCTCAGTTGGTTGAGCAACTGCCTTCGGCTCAGGTCAGGATCCTTGAGTTCCGGGATCGAGTCCCACATCGGGCTCCCAGCTCCACGGGGAGTCTGCTTCTTCCTCTAACCTTCTCTCCTCTCATGCTCTCTCTCACTTTCTCTGTCTCTCAAATAAATAAATAAAATCTTTTAAAAAAAAAAGTATCATAAAGTAAAACCTGTATATTCACCGCCTTGGTCAAAGAAATAACATTGCCAGACCATAGTCACCCACTCACCTTCATAACCCTGTCCTTTATGTCTAGACGGTCACCATCCTAACTTCCACAGTGATTATTTCCTTGCTTTTCTTCATAATTTTACCACTGATGTGTGCATCCGCAAACAATATACTATATGTTTTGCCCATTTTTGAAGTGTCTATAAATGAAATTATAATATAGTCTTTTTTATAACCTCTTTATTGTTCAACATTATAAGATTCATCCATGTTATTTTATCTGGCCGGCATAGTCCATTTATGTTTACTGCAGTTAAGTATTCCATTGCACGAATCGTATGCCACACAACTTACTCGTCCATTTTACTCTTTTTACGTTTTCTCAGCTGATTAATCTGCTCCATGAGACATGGTGCAGTCATTGCAGAATTGTTCCTGCTTGTTGCAAGCGCCAACATTGGCCTTTGCAGTGCCCTTGACTTTCTTCCTTCTGTTTTAGTGTAAAAACTCACCATTTTCTTGGCATCTTTTTCTTCTCATACTACCCATGTCTTGCAAATCGGGGTGGCGTTCATGTTATCGTTTCGCCCTAGTCCAAGAAAGTGTAAATTATGCTGAAGCCAGCTGTTCCTGCAACCCACCAAAATGGGTGCTGAGTCCCAATACAAAGATGACGTCCGGTCTTGTACATTTGGGCTAGCTTCCCCCGAATTTCTCTTTTAGGTACTGTCACTTTTGCAGGATGAAGGATGTCGATGACTGACTGATTGTTTCCGCTAAAGTAGTGGTTGGTCATGAACTTCCATCCGGACACTGACTGCCTCATTCGTGATGGCAGGCTGGCTATCATCTATCCTTAGGCAGCCGGGGTGGAAAAGAGCCATTTGATCCTTTCCAGATTTTGGCAATTATAAACAATGTTGTTATGAATATTTTTGGCTTTGTATCCTGGCACACCTGAGCCTGTGCACCCCTTTTTTTCTTGACTTGAAAAACAACAGTCTCTTCATTATAATGGAATTATTTTTTTTTTCCTGACAGTTTTTCATATTTTTCTTAGTTTATTTATGTTCATGTGCTTGCACCCCACGTTATATAGTTAGTATTTGGAATAGATATATCTTGTTTGTTCAACCTGGGGATGCTATCCAGCATCATTCAATGTACAGAAAACAGCGGCACTGACACAGGTCGGAAGAACTACTAAAGCACGGTGGTAAATAACATGGCCTCTAGAATCATGTCGGTTTTAAGGAAATTTTAGGCAAATTAAGCTTCTCCAATTTTCAGTGTTTTAATCTGTGAAATTTGGAAAATAATGCTTACGGTGTTATTGTAAGGCACGTCCACAAGGGCTCCTTACGATGCAAGGAGCAAGGCCAACTCAAACCGCATTAGATACCAAGGGACTTTATTGACCCACCTGACTTGAAGAAAAAGTGGGAAGCAGGGAATGGGGAACAGAGGGAGAATGAAATTTCTTCCCACCATCAATAAATAAAAATCTTTCACTCTGAATGGGTCCACTCTGCTCCCGTTACCCAACCCTGAACCAATCCCTAGGGATGTGGGAAACGCCAACCACGGTCAAACCAATCACCGTCCTCTCTCAGACCTAGGCGGCCAATCCCATTCTAAGCCTGTGGCTGCGACAAAATGGGAAAAGGACAGAATGGATGTTAGGGAGGCAACGACAATGTCCACTCCCCCAGAGTCAGGAATAACAAGGTGCAGGGCTCAGTCTGAGGCGTGGGGCTCAACGCCCGCTGTCAGCGCTCCTTGTTCAAGGAGCTGCCAGCACCCAGTCTGCCCAGCCATTCTCCATATTAAAACACTTTTCAGGGACGCCTGGGTGGCTCAGTTGGTTGTGCAGCTGCCTTTGGCTCGGGTCATGATCCCAGCGTCTAGGGATCGAGTCGTGCGTCGGGCTCCTTGCTCCGCAGGGAGCCTGCTCCTCTCTCTGCCTCTGCCTGCCTCTCTGCCTGCTTGTGTTCTCTCTCTGTTAAATGAATAAATAAACTCTTAAAAAACAAACAAACAAACAAAAAAACACTTTTCAAAGTGGTGAGATAAATCTACATGTCCTCATGGGAAAAAAAAAAAAAGGTTGTCCTGTGATTTCATGACTGGTGATCCTTGTATTTGCAGAAAGCATTTGCATAGCGTGAAGAGGATTGGGAATGTACCTGTTCTTTGAACACGCAACCAAAAGCTGGTTTGTTGTTACTGATTAGAAGACTATTATTTTGCAAAGGGCCCAGAATGTTGGACCCCAAAGATATAATTAAATGCTAATGAGCACACGGAGTAAATATTAAAAGTAAGCCTGTCATCCATGGAGAACTAAGAACCTTTCAAATGAAGGGAGGGTAAGAAAATTAGGGGAAATAGTATCCTACCAAAGATCTCAGGGGAAATAAAGTAGGGATTCTTGCCCTGGGCAGAAACAAAGTGAATATAAAAGACATCCATTATAAGTATATTCACTGAGTTCACTGTCTGAGACTCCAAACAAAGAGGTTATAAAATAACAATAGTCGGCAAAGAAGCTGGAAGGAACTTTCTGGAGTGATGGATGTTTTCAGGAATGCCGGGGGGTGGAGGGTTGTACAACTGTATAAATTTACTAAAAATTCTCAAACCATACACTTCTAATGGATGGATTTTATGGTGTATAAATTATAATTCAATAAGGCTATTAAAATGTTCAAAAACACAAGAGTCACATTCCAAGAAATTACATTTTTATTACTAGCAAAATCGAAATGCTGTTTTTCCTCCTTCTGCCCATCTTCTTCTCTTTCTTTTTTATTTTTTTGTTTGTTTTTCTTTTAAGTGCATTCAGAAGGGATGGCTAATGGAGATGCCTGCTAGGAGACATTCCTTTGCTAAAGATGAACCTGTCTAGCTAGTTTTCTGAAGAGGCCAACGTCTGGTAGTGATTTCGTAGAAATCTTTCGTAGAAAGATCTTTGATCGGTGCTCCTTGGAGCCAAAACATGAGAGATCTAGACAGAGTCAGAGTCTATGAAGAAGCTTTATGAACAGCAGAAGCACTGAGCTTGTACATTTCGGAACCAGAGCTACTTGGAGAGATGGGCTTTTTTTTTTTTTTTAACTTCAGCCTTACTGAGGTATAATGGGCCTCTATAATAGTGACCTTAATCATATTATCGATTAGACCTATGTGGTTGGCAGATCAAAACCTGGATCTGATCAGAATCTGGGTGGCAGTTGGTTAAGCATCTGCCTTGGGCTCAAGTCAGGATCCCAGGGTCCCGGGATCGAGCCCCATGTCAGGAATCCCTACTCAGGGAGGCGTCTTCTTCTCCCTCTCCCCCTCCCCCTGTTCATGCTCTGTCTCTCTCTCAAAAATAAGTAAGAACTTTAAAAAATAAAAACAAACAAATAAATAAATAAAATAACCCCTCATTATTGGTAAGGACATGTATTTTTAGGACTGTTTGAAATCTGTGGATATTTCTATGAAGCTTCGGAGATGAACTGCGAGATTTCAGGGCATTTCAAGTATTTTTTTACCCTGTGCTTAGTGCTAATGCTCTGAATTGACGAAATGCATCAGACAGTTTGGTTTTACCATCATCGTGATGTGTTACGGTTCCTATCAACTCTTTGCCATATTTTATGCAAATGAACAAAAAATTTAAATCTCTTCTTTCACCCCTTGCCATTCGTTGGATCATCAAACAATGCCAGAAACTATTCATTACCCTTGTTCAACATGAATTGTCATAATGAATTCCTGCTTTTGGTATGACTTAAAATATTTTTTTTGGTTATAATTCACTTCTTAGTGGAAAAACAATTTCTATTGAATTTGTCATTCATTTTTCATGGCTTTTGTTTCATACTCTCTAAACCTCCTGAGTCTCTTTGAATGTCTGCTGAATTGAATTCGGTCTAAGCAGTTGTGACAAAACTCTTCCAATAGTTAACTATAGTAAAACACCATGAAGGCAGGTTCTTGCATTTTTTTTTTTTTAAGATTTTATTTATTTACTTGAGAGAGTGAACGAGTGAGAGAGCACGAGCACGGGGAGGAGTAGAGGGAGTGGGAGAAGCACACCCCCCTCTGGCCTGGGAGCCCAATGATCCTAGCCCAATCCTAGGACTCTGGGACCATGACCGGAACTGAAGTCAGACGCCCAACCGACTGAGCCACCCAGGTGCCCCAGCCTCTTGCATTTTAAGATGACAGAGATCCTTCATATGTTAACGTTTTCTCACTTGTTTTACCGGATGGTTCTGATCCAGGCTGGCTGGGTCTGAGGACCCAGAGGGCAGTTGGCAGGACCAGCAAGAGGGTCCCTGGCTTTACACAGGATAGAAATCAAATGGGAGGAAGTAAGAGCGGAGTTTATTCACGATATAGAGAGAGTGTAGGTACGGACAGAGCATCTGGGAGACGAGAAAGAAAAAGAAGAAAGTCTTGTCTTTGCTTGGGATCCAGGGTTTTTATTGAAGATTGTGGTCTGGTGACTTATCTTCTCAGGCGTCCAGGGTAAAAGACCAGTTTTAGGTGTTCTCCATAACTCATTGAGGTCTTGGTGAGTCAGTGGTCTGGAAAATGTTCATGATGATGGTGCCTCGTCACTCCTTGGATGTTATCTACTGTGCTGGAAGAAATTGTTAAATCCCCGTCCTTTACAAGGAGGACATACGTTATCTGTGCTATAAGGCATGTGTAAGGTCAGGGTGTAAGTCCTAGCAAGAATAGAATCAGGAAAATGAGTGAAAAAAAAACACGAAAAAACAGTTTTTCATGGAGTCCCAATAATTTTCCTGTCTCCGTTCCAAAACGCCTTTCCAAACTAAGGTTAAAACAGTGTGATATAAAAATATATATCTGGTCTCTGCCCCTGGTTCCCAGCACAGCATTCCTAAAACCCTTGGAATTTCCTGAACGGTAGGAGTGTCTATCATCATTCCTAAGGGGCCCATTTTAAGCACATCTAAGTTTCTGCTAAAGAAATGACTTGGGGTGAGTCCCAGAGATAGCCTCAGAACTTCAGCTCCCTGAAGACGAAACACTTTACTAGAGGCTGGGAACCCTCTGTTCTTCCCACTGATCTCCAGGAGAAGGTGGGGGACTGGAGTTGGAGCTCTATAAAAACTCTCGAACAATGAGGTTCGGGAGAGCTTCCAGACTGGTGAACGCATGAAAGTGTTGGGAGGGTGTTACACCAGAAGAGGACATGGAGACCGCATGCCAGCCCGCCCCCCGGTGCCCAGCCCTAAGCGTCTCTTCCATTCGGCTGGGCCTGAGTTGTGTCATTTCTAACAAACCACTAATAGTAAGCAGAGTGCTTTCTGAATTCTTTTTTTTTTTTTTTAAGATTTTATTTATTCATTTAACAGAGTGAGAACACAAGCAGGCAGAGAGGCAGGCAGAGGCAGAGAGAGGAGCAGGCTCCCTGCGGAGCAAGGAGCCCAATGCGGGACTCGATCCCAAGACGCCGGGATCATGACCTGAGCCAAAGGCAGCTGCTCAACCAACTGAGCCACCCAGGCATCCCTGCTTTCTGAATTCTGTGAGTCTTTCTAGGCAGCTGTCATGGGAACCTCCAAGTTTGTAGTTAACTGGGCAAAGTGTAGGTAACCTGGGCACCCCATTTGCGGTTGGCATGGGAAGTAGAGGCAGTCTTATAGGACTGAGCCTTTCAGCCGGCAGAGTCGGATGTTCACTCCACGTAGATAATATCAGAATTGAGATGAACTGTCGTACACCTAGTGAGTATCAGAGAATCTGAGAATTGGTTGTTGGTGTGGGAAAACACTCCATCTATTTTGTGTCAGGACTTCGGGAACAATAAAAAACAAAAAGACTGCTATCTACAAGCCAGGAAGCAGGCTCTCACCAGGCACCCAATCTGCCACCTTGATCTTGGACTTCCCAGCCTCCCCAACTGGGAGAAATAATTGTCTATGGTGCTTTGCTCTAGCAGTCCGAGCTAAGACAGAAATCAGTCCTGGGGCGCCAGGGTGGCTCAGTGGGTTAAAGCCTCTGCCTTCGGCTCAGGTCATGATCTCAGGGTCCTGGGATCGAGCCCCGCATCGGGCTCTCTGCTCAGTAGGGAGCCTGCTTCCCCCCCTTTTGCCTACTTGTGATCTCTCTCTCTTTCTGTCAAATAAATAAAAGTCTTAAAAAAAAATGTTGGTAGAAATATGAGTGGCTAAGGTTATTCTGATGAGGTATCAGACAGAAATGAGGAACATGTTTCTGGACAATGGAGAAAAGCAATCCTTGTTATAAAGTGGCAAGAACTTGGCTGAATTATGCATGCATTCTAGTGTTTTGCCGAAGGTAGAACTTGCTGAGTGTTGGAATTGTCGGATATCTAGCTGTGGAGATTGCTCAGCGAAGTGTTGAAGGAGCGGCTTGGTTCCTCCTGACTGCTTCGAGTAAAAACAAGAGGAAAGGGGAATTGAAGAAGGATTGCTAGGTAAGAAGGAACGAGAACTTGAAGATTTGGAAAAATCTGAGCTTGTCCATATTGCAACAAACAAGAAAGTGTGTGATAAAAAGAAAACATCAAGAATGTGGCTCACTGGCCATTTGACAAGGTTAGTGTGGGTGTGAAGCCTGGACCTAATCGACCATCTCAACTGAGGTCAGGAATAGAGGGGATTATACCTGCAAAGACGCTGCCCACGGGCACTAAACCGGACAGAGGTAGCAGGATCACACAAAGGAAGGCTGTTGGATTCTGAGATCCTACAGGACCAGGTCCTACTGCTGTGCAGCTGTGAGCAAGAATGGGGTGCCTGGCTGGCTCAGCCCATAGAGCATGTGACCCTTGATCTCAGAGTCATGAGTTCAAGTCCCATGTTGGACAGAGAGATTACTTAATAAGAAAAAGGAAAAAAAAGAGAAGACAAGAATGACCCTGGGGGTTATTCAGATATCATCAGAGCTCCCTTCTTGGGGGTGGGGTGGGGGCAGTTGCCTCAGGTCTAACAGCCCAGAGCCTTAGGACATGGGGCCACTCCGCAGAGCCCTGGGGTTGGGGTCTAGAAGTCAGAGTACCTAACTGAAGAGGATTATTCTTGAGCCTTAATATCTCGTGGAATTTGTCTTCCTAAGTTTTGGACTTGATTGGGGCTCGTTTCACCTTTTGTCCTCTGATTTCTCCCGTTGGGAATAGAAATGTCTATCCTATGCCTGTCTACCACTCTGGGTTTTGGAAACCCATAATTTATCTGATTTTACAGGTTCATAGCTGGAGAGGAATTTTGCCCCAGGACGAACATACCACAAATCTCACCTGTATCTGATTAAGATGATGGTCCCCTGTGAGACTTTGGACTTCAGACTCTGCAGTTGATGCTGGAATGAGTTAAGAATTTGGGGGCTGTGTGGCTCAGTGGGTTAAAGCCTTTGCCTTCGGCTCAGGTCATGATCTCAGGGTCCTGGGATCGAGCCCCGCATCGGGCTTTCTGCTCAGCGGGGAGCCTGCTTCCCCCTCTCTCTCTGCCTGCCTCTCTGCTGACTTGTAATCTCTCTCTCTCTCTCTCTGTCAAATAAATAAAATCTTAAAAAAAAAAAGAAAAAAAAGAAAGAAAGAGGAAGAATGTAGTGCCACATTAAAGGTACTGGACACAAGGGGCACCTGGGTGGCTCAGTCAGTTAAGTGTCTGCCTTCCACTTGGTCATGGTCCCTGAGTCCCGGGATGAAGTGCCACATCGGGCTTCCTGCCCCATGGGGAGTCTACTTCTCCCTCTCCCTCTGCTGCTCTCTCTGTCAAATAAATAAAATCTTTAAAAAAAAAAAAAACAACTACCAGACACAAAAGGCCATGATTTTCAAATCGTTTGATTCCATATATATGAAAACTGCAGACTAGGCCATTCCACAGAAACAAAGTAGATTAATGCTTGCCAGGGCTTTGGGAAGGGCTGACCACTAATGGGTAAGGGGTTTCCATTTGAGGTAAGGAGAAAGTTCTGGAACTGGACGGTGGTAGTTGTACAACATCGTGAATGTACTTACTCCCACTGAATTGTACACTTTAAAAGAGAATGGTGACTTTTACATTATGTGTATTTTACCACAATTTTTAAAAAGGCACCCATTAGGACGGCCATTATCCCCAAACGGAAAATAAGTGTTGGGGAAAATGTGGAGAAACGGGAACACGTGTGTGCTGTGGGCGAGAACAGTGTGGCAGGTCCTCCAAAAGTAAACGATAGGATCACCATATGACCCAGAAATGCCACTTCGGAGTTGATACTCCAAAGAACTGAAAGCTGGGATTCCTATGGATACGCGTACAGCCACGCTCGCAGCGGCGTTATTCACCACCACCGAAAGGGGGGAACAAGGCCAGCATCCAGAGGGGTGAGTGGGTCCTCAAAACATGCTTTCTCGCAACAATACAACGGAGTATTATTCCACCTTTAGAAGGAAGGGAATTCTGACACGCGCTGCAGGAGGGATGGACCTTGAAGATGGGACCTATGTAAAATCAGCCAGTCACGAAGGACAAGTATTATTAGTCCACTCATATGAGTCCGAGCCAGTGGCAGAGACAGAAAGCAAGGTAGTGGTTGGGGAAGGGGGGTGTGGACAGTTACGGTTAACGCGGACCGCGTTTCGGTTTGGAAGATGGAGAAGTTCTGCAGGTGTTTGGTTGGGACGGCGGCACAGCGACGTGAGCGTATTTCGTGCAATACGCTGTACTCTTAAAGACTGTTAAAATGAGGGCGCCTGGGTGGCGCAGTTGGTTAAGCAACTGCCTTTGGCTCAGGTCATGATCCCGGAGTCCCAGGATTGAGTCCCACATCGGGCTCCCAGCTCCATGGGGAGTCCGCGTCTCACTCTGACCTTCTCCCTTCTCATGCTCTCTCTCACTCTCTTTCCTAATAAATAAATAAATAAAATCTTTAAAAAAAAAAAAAGACTGTTAAAATGATAAAATTTTGTTATGTGAACAAAACATCCTAAATCTAAATCTAAATCTAAAAACTAAATCCTAGGGCGCCTGGGTGGCTCAGTTGGTTAAACGACTGCCTTCCGTTCAGGTCATGATCCTTGAGTTCCGGGATCGAGTCCCACATCAGGCTCCCAGCTCCGCGGGGAGTCTGCTTCTTCCTCTAACCTTCTCTCCTCTCATGCTCTCTCTCACTTTCTCTGTCTCTCAAATAAATAAAATCTTTCAAAAGAAAAGAGTTTTAAAAAAATAAAAAATAAAAAAATAAAAACTAAATCCTAAATCTAAAAACTAAAAAAAAAAATAAAAAATGAAAGAAAGACCAAGGTCCCGCTCCCTCCCTCCGCAGCGGACCGGCGGAGGAGGTACTGCTGGGCCAGGAGGGGGCGCCCTGGGCGAGGCCCGCCGCCTCCGAGCAGCCCAAGAGCCATCCCGAGGAGCCCGCAGTGCACGGTGCAGCCGTGGTGCCCGGAAGCAGTTCCGGGGACAGACAGCAAGGGGGCCGCCGTCCCCCAACCTGCAGGCCCGCCACAGGGCCTGTGCCACGGGGCAAGCAGTGCACCCCTGCCCGGGAAGGGGGAGTAGAGGGGCGGGGCTTCTGGGGCTCGAGCTGGAGAGGGGGCGGGGGCGCCCCGGCCAGAGGGAGAGGGGCAAGGGGGCACGGGGCTGAGGGGGGCGCCACCTGGGGCCAGCCCGGCTGGAGCGAGGTGCTCCCACCCGGTGCCGGGCTTCCCAAGGGCTCGGTATCGGGAGCCAACTGGGAGTTGGGTGCCGGTCCTTTCCTTGGAGAGCGAGGGCAGTCAGTCTCCGGAAGTTGCATTTTTCCCGTTTGGTTTCTAACATTTAAAACTTTCCAAAAAAAAAAAAAAAATGCCTAAAGAAACAGATCTCAGCAGTCCTAGAAAAGGAAGTTTGAAAGAACACAGCCATGTACTTTGATTTCGTGTGCTGCTTAAGTGAGGAATTTTTGTTTTAAACTATTTTTGCTTTTTTTTTTTTTTTTTTAAGATTTTACCCATTCATTTAAGAGAGCCAGCGAGAGAGAGAGAGAGAGAGAGAGAGAGAGAGAGAGAGAAAACACAAGCAGGGGCAGAGGAGAGGAGAAGCAGGCTTCCCGCTGAGCAGGTAACCAGATCCGGACTGAATCCCAGGACCCCGGGATCATGACAGGAGCTGAAGCCAGGCGCTTAACTGACTGAGCCCCCCAGGCGCCCCAGTGAGGAATTGTTTTTAAAAGAAACATTTTCTGCGGGTGCCTGGCTGGCTCTGTGGGCGGAGCATGGAACACTAGATCTCAGGGTTGTGAGTTCAAGTCCTACCTTGGGCATAGAGATTCCGTACATACAAACAAAAATACTTACAAAAAATAAGGGGCACTTGGGTGGCTCAGTGGTTAAGCATGGGGTGCTTGATTTCTGCTCAGGTTAGGATCTCAGGGTGGTGAGACAAAGCCCCTTCAGCCGCCTCCCTGGCCCCGGGCATGGAACCTACTTAAGATTCTCTTTCTCCCTCTTCCTTTGCCCCCCTCTCCCCAAAAATAAATAATAAAAAAAAAAAATCTTGGAAAAAAAAATTCTGGACCTGAGGACGAATGGAGATGAAGAGGAGGGCGATGAGAAAGAAGGAACAAGGGACTGAGGAAGCATTTCAGGGAGAGACATGGGAGAAAGCTCTCTGGAGGGTTTTCCAGAGCACTAGTTATAGGGTCAACCCCCCCCCCCCCTCCTGGTGATTTCACTTAACCTTAACCACCTCATTAAAAGTTCCATTTCCAAATACAGTCACTTGGTGGTTAGGGCTTCAGCATGACTTTTGGGGGACACAGTTCTGTCCACAGCACTCACATACACCCAGCTCCAAAAAATTATAAAAACTCGGCAACCTGTTTCATCTATACGCCTAATGTTTTGCCTTTTTTTTTTTTTTTGGGATTATTTTGCTAGAATATTCCAAAGGAAATTCCAGACATATAATTTTACATGTAAATATGTCATCATGTCTTTAAAAGGAAAGTTTGAAAAACACACCCCATTAACACACAGAGAAATCAATAGTTTTTTATCATCTAATATCCACTCAAATTTCTCTAAGTATCTAAATACATCTCTCTTTTTTTTTTTTTAAGATTTTATTCACTTGACAGAGAGAGGATGAGATCACAAGTAGGCAGAGAGGCAGGCAGAGAGAGGGGGAAGCAGGATCCCCGCTGAGCAGAGAGCCCGATGTGGGGCTCGATCCCAGGACTCCGAGACTACGATCCGAGGCGAAGGCATAGGCTTTAACCCACTGAGCCACCCAGGAGCCCCACGTCTCTCTTTTTTTTAAAGAAACATCGAATCTTTGTTTTATTTATTTTGAAGTAATCTCTACACCCAATGTGGGGCTCGAACCCACAACCCTGAGATCAAGAGTCTCATGCTGTTCCAACTGAGCCAGCCAGATGCCCCCAACATAGGTCTTTTTCTGTTTGCTTTATTTTAAGCAAGACATACACAAGCTCCCCATATTGCATTTGATTGGTAAGGAAAGTAATTAAAACTTCTTTAATTTAGAACACTTCTCCTCACCCCTATTTTTTATCATGCTATGTTATTGGTTGACATCATTGCTTATTTGTCTTCTAGAATTGAATTCTTCACTTGACAGATGGTATAACATGCCCTGCTTTCTTCCCACATTCCCTATGAACCAGTGGTTAGACTTACAAGCTAATTTTGATTCAGTTTCTTTTCTTTTCTTTTTTAAGATTTTATTTATTGGGGCGCCTGGGTGGCTCAGTGGGTTAAAGCCTCTGCCTTCGGCTCAGGTCATGATCTCAGGGTCCTGGGATCAAGCCCCGCATTGGGCTCTCTGCTCAGCAGGGAGCCTGCTTCCCCTTCTCCCTCTGCCTGCCTCTCTGCCTCCTTCTCTCTGTCAAATAAATAAAAAAAATCTTTAAAAAATATTTTTTATTTATTTATTTACTTGTTTGAGAGAGAGAGCGCGTGCACGCAAGCAGGTGCCCAAGTTGGAGCAAGGGGAGGGGCTGAAGGGGAGGGAGAGGGAGAGAATCCCAAGCGGACTCCTCACTGAGCTGGGAGCCTGACTCAGGACTTGATCTCACCATGGTGAGATCATGACCTGAGGGGAAAGCAAGTGTCAGCCACCTAACCAGCTGGGACACCCAGGCTCCCCTCTTTTCTTTTTGGAAGAGAATTCACAGGTACTCCCATATTTAATAATAAATAATAATAACGGGGACCTTATTATAACAGGGATGTTGATGGTGCTCTTCAGGTAAGAAGGACTCAGAAAAGTATGATGTTGAGGAATTTATTTATATATTCTTTATTATTATTCTGTATATTTTATAATTATGTCTATTCTGTATATTTTACAATTATCATTATGTATATTTTTAAAAGATTTATTTGAGAGCGAGCAGGGGGAGGGACAGAGGGAGAGGGAGTCTTATGTGGACTTCTCGCAGAGCGTGGAGCCCGATGTGGAGCTCAATCCCATGACCCTGAGATCACGACCTGACCTGAAACCAAGAATCAGTCCCTTAAATGAATGCACCACCAGGCACCCCTGAATCACTGTATTTTTAACTTACATTTATATCTGTCTCCTCCCATGGGAACGGAAGGTCCATGAGGGGAGAAATTTTCCCTTTTGTTCATTGCTAAATTCCAGGAATTCACACATCTACTCATATTTGGATAAATTAATAAACGCTGATAAAATTTTGCCTCCCACAAGAGCCTGTTGTTTCAAATCACCTTAAAGCAATGACCTTATGTTAGGGGGGAGATTTCCAGAAAGGGGAGCCGGCACCAGCAGCACCACCCCTCCCCCCCGGCCCCGGATTCAGATTGCTCACCACACGCAGCAGCTTTCTGCCCCTGGGTCCTGTCCCCGTGCTTTAAAAAGCCATCATTTTGCACCAAAGGACGTCTCCAGAAGTTTTTCTTGGTCTGCAGCTCCCGATCTCACCCCACCGAACCTCATCTGTGTTCCCAAACCCCTTCATATGGCATCCAAATGAGAGGCTCTGAGTCTTTACACCTGGACGCCGAGCTCCGGTGCAAAGTTGGTGAGTACTTCCTCTCCTCTCTCTTTATTCTCTTTGCAGGGGCCCTTTAAGGAGTGTGGTCTCAGTGGAACACTTCCGTGCCCATCACTCAGGCTGCAGTCCTCTAGTCTGAGGCTCCTCAGTGGGCTGGAAGTTAGTCCCCTGGCCAGAAACTTGATGCCCTCTCTTTACTGCTGTCCTTATACAGTCATCTGTCTTGGGCACGGGATAGCCACCTAAGTCACCAGGATGGCTGCCAATCTTAAAGACTCCCATGTGAGGTTTCCTCCTGACTGATCTAATGTGATCCCCTTCACGTCCCTGGTCTAGTGGCTTCTGGCTGCGGGAGCTCCACTGGGAGCTGGCCGAAACCAATACCTGATTGAATTAAAACCCAACCGGGGACCGTTTCCTCGGGAAGTTGTTTGTAAGGACCACATGTGTTGGAATGTCGCTTAGAATAGGGATGGATTTCTATCTTTACTGTTTTCCGTCAGTGTCCTCTACTAACTACTTAAATCACAAAATTCAGTAATTTCCCCTTATAAAACTTTTCTAGTGTTCTCCATGGGTTAAAAATGGCAGGTTCTTCAAAGCAAGGTCAAGGTAAAATACCTTCAAGGCAGGTAAAGGTGTGACCTTCACTGCACGACCTTCAAGGCGCAGTATTTCGGCCCACATGCCAGGGACCCATCTGCAGCCTATGATGCAATGGGAAAACAGGGGATGCGGGGGCGGGGGGACACTAGCATCCCTCCTGCAGGGGTCCTTAACGGTGGCAGCGACCATAGCAATTTTGTTTAGGGAAGCCTCAGGTTGCTTTGACACCAGGAATCTCCTACATATACTGCGTGTGGAACACCACCTGGGAGTTGGGGAGAATTTTCTAGATAATGGACCTTCTCTTTTCTTCGGTTCCCAAGGACTCCCCCTTGGGGTGCCTTTTAACCGCCTGGAAACAATTCGGATTGCAAAACTTGGGAAAGGACTGAGCTGCTGTAACACCGCGTGGCCTCAGTGGGGTCTGTCCGTGAGATCTCCTCGGCAGGAAGCAGGCCCAGTGGACCCAGGCACCTTCATTGCTCAGACGGAGGCCTTCATTGCTCTACACCAGGACCCCGACCTAAGGGCCTCTTGCAGAATGCGTTTGCCCGAATGCGTCGGCTTGTAAAGCCCCCCACCTCCGACACATCGGATGACAATGATCTAAATAGGCCCTGTCCTCGGGAGCCCAGGCTGCTGGAGGAAACACGGCCGTCCCAGACAAAGGAGACTCTTGACTCCCTCTCTCTCTGTTCCTCCTCATTGACGTGGGGGCTTCTCCCTCACTCGTTTCCCGGGTCAATGGCTGTAACGGGAGCCAAGTTAATGGTCAGTCTCCCTCGGGACGGGGACTTTAGGGAATATTCCCAAGCAGGGGCTGTCTTCTCTGGCCCAACATGGATGGCCTGACACCCTCCTCCCCCTCCCGGGTTGGTGGGAAACCATGGCGTCTGCTCCTCCATTGGAGCCCATGAGCTCTAGAACCGGGAACCCTTTCTCTGCCTTCCGGCAGCACCGTGTCTCTTCTGTCTCCCCCTTCTCCTGTTTCTGCACCAGCTTGGGTGCGGCCTGCGTAACTGGCTTCTAGACCATCCTCGGTGCCTCTCTTCACGGCCAAGGAGCAAGAAGAGCGCTGCCTGGACCTAACGCCACCCACTCCAGATCTCCCCACCGTGTCTCAGGTGAAAACTGAAAATGGGGCAGGTCCAGGTGGAATAAAATTCAGTATTTAACTTAATTTTGTTGGTTTAAGATAGACATGTCTTTAGGGGCACCTGGGTGGCTCAGTCAGTTAAGTGGCTGCCTTCAGCTCAGGTCATGATCCCAGGATCCTGGGGTCGAGCCCCGCGTCAGGCTCTCTGCTCAGCAGGGAGCCTGCTTCCCCCTCTCTCTCTGCCTACCTCTCTGCCTACTTGTGCTTTCTATCTCTCTGTCAAATAAATAAATAAAATCTTAAAAAAAAAAAAGACGTGTCTTTAAAGTTATTAGCACTAAATGTAAAACTTTTATTCTACCAAGGTTTATGGAAGGTCAAATAAGCTCGTGTTTTCTCTGGTGCAATTTGTTAACAAAAAGATGTCTCAAAGTTTTCAAGGGTAATTGTTGAGATAGCTTTCAAAGTCTTTGATAACCTGAAACTTAAAGTTTTGCTTGGATGATAAATGGGATTAAATTCATTGGACATCTAGGTCTTTTCCAAATAAAATCAAGGGCTAAATCGTTGATTACTGAATGTAGGTTTGTCTTTTGACCAATTATTACAAGAAACTAAGAATATTGGGTCTTTTGGTAAACATGCTTTGTGCTTAACCAGTTCAGAAGTTTGCCATCTAAAGAATTCTGGTGTGCTTAGTTTTCCCTGGAGGCTAAGGTTTCTAGGAGTGCCAAATGTAGTGGAGACAGATAGAAATAAAGGAAACAACTCTGTATGGAGAAAGTAGGAGATATGTAAGAAAGATATAAGGAATGGGATGCATTTTGTTGAAGGTTAAAGAAGGTAATTTTGTCCGAAATAAGGTGGTTATTTGGAAAGAAATGGCTTGAGACAAAATCTGAATGCAAAAGAAAGTTGTAGATTTGTGAAGGGAAATCTTTGGAAAGGAATTTTAGGTGTGGTCAGGATGGACTAAGATTGAAATGAATGGATTTTAAAAGCACATTGGCAAAAGTTTGAAAGTCTGCTTTCTCTCTGTCCAAAGAGACAAGTTTTCTTGAATTATTGGTCTGCTCTTGCTAAGAAAATGTAAACAAAGGTTTTTTTTTTTCTCTTTTGTCTGTCCAGAAAACCAGTTTCTAGGTTTTGCTTTTATCGGATCTTTGATGAGCCCTTATCCTATTTAGGCATGTGTTTTAAAACTTTAGCAAACTTCTCCAAGAATTAAACTGTAAAGAAGTCTCTTTGACTCATTAGGACTTTTTATTTGGTATGTTAAGTTACTCTTAAACAAATGACAAGCCTTAGGTTAACATGGGGGGGAAATGCCGTAACTATTCTAGAGATGATATGTAATTCCTAAAGTGTTAAAGTTTTAATATATGACTATTACTTAATTTTGGCTATTGAAATGTTTCGTGTCACAGAAATTACGGAGTTTCCTTGTCAGTTGCATCATAATGAATTCTCATATCAGAGCATTAACAATGTCCATTTCTGAGTTTTTGTCATTTATAATTGTTCTTATTCTCTTGCAAAATGAGTTTCATCTTCAAGGTTCATAAAAAGGACTTTTAGGACAAATACGGGTATTTAATATCTTTAAGACCGAAACTGAAATGGGTAAGAATTTCCAGAACTAAAGTTGCATTCAAACTAATCAAGAAATAGTAACATGGGACTACATGTATTGGAAAAAATGATTATAGTTTTTTTGTTACTCTTGGTTGAAACACTGCTTGTTCTCTAACGTTTACTCCTGGGTTAAGGAAACTTTCTCTTAATATATCTATGACTTACAGAAATGTGATGAAGTGTTCATCTGTAAACAAAGCATTTAATTTTTCTCTCTACCTGAACCCTCTGATTCAAAAGGTCTCGGGAATATTCTTTCTTCCATGGCAATCATAATCATTTGCATACGTTCAATAAGAATCTGTTCCCCTTATAACAGGATCCCCTTGGAAATGCTGATTATTTTAGCAAGGCTTGGACTGGAACGTCATATTTGAGAGAGATGCATAGACTCAGATATGACCAGACAGCTTTAAGGAGCTAAGGTTGACTTTATGAAACCTGGAGCTATAAAGCCCCTTGGAACTGTTGGCTGGATACCTTGCTTACTGAGTTCCCAGCAGCCTCACAAGGTGAGTCGAGAACGTCACTTCCTGGCAGGTGCAGGAACCTCAGGATACTTTGGCGACTTCAGGAAGAGGAATCCACCCAAATCTCCAGGAGTTGCATGTATGTCTGATGGCAAGTTCTTGGCTTGGCTTCTGGCCTGGAGAGGCTACTCAGAGTTCAAGAAATAAATTTCTAATTAAAAAATGAGGGTTATCTTCGAGAGAAGTTGTCTCAATAACTCACCTTTGTAGATGTTAAATTCTAGTTCTGATCATCTTTGAATGTTGTTTGCCTAAGCTAGACAACTTGTAACTTCAGAGAAATAGCTTTCCTATTTCTACACAATAGTTCATGTATAGATAAGCTTATTTGTTATTCTGTGGGGATAACAGGGCATACAAGTATTTAAATGACCATTACCAACCCACCCAACCTTCCAAATTTAAAATGATGGTGCACGTGTTCTGTGTTGACATTGGTAGGACCCACCCAGCACCTATCTTTTCTCCCTCTTTGAAGGATATTTGGCACATAGAAGCTTGTAGTAAGTACATGGTCAATGCCCTAAATGACACTCAAAATAGCCTTTCTCTTAAATACTAAGGTAGAACTTGCACTATCATAAAAACAGAATGCTATGTATACATTC
This sequence comes from Nasua narica, assembly GCA_028533885.1. Lineage (NCBI taxonomy): Eukaryota > Metazoa > Chordata > Mammalia > Carnivora > Procyonidae > Nasua > Nasua narica. The sequence goes on along the minus strand of CM052798.1, from coordinate 6,336,994 downwards.
CAGATTCCCACAAATATTTCTGGGTTTCTAACTGACATGAATATCAGATTGACCCTTTTTGCTTTAAACTCCTGGACGGGAGGAAAATTACGGTCAACAATTAAGGATCTCTTTATTGGGGGCGCCTGGGTGGCTCAGTGGGTTAAAGCCTCTGCCTTCGGCTCAGGTCATGATCTCAGGGTCCTGGGATCGAGCTCCGCATCGGGCTCTCCACTCAGCGGGGAGCCTGCTTCCCCGCACCTCTCTCTGCCTGCCTCCCTGCCTACTTGTGAGCTCTCTCTCTCTGTCAAATAAATAAATAGAATCTTTTTTTTTAAAAAAAGGATCTCTTTATTGGACTTCTTGATCTTATAGCCACACTAATCTTAATGCATCGTCTTTTTCAAAATCTCTCTGCTTGGTGTTGAGCTGCCATCCCTACAATGACTTCAAGTCAACAGAAGCTCCCTTCTCAGGGAGGTTCATATATGTTGATCTCATTGGATTCAATGAGCCTTATAAAAGCCTCCCCTTTTATAAGTCCCCTATATGTCCCCAACTGACCAATACTGACCCATAGGTAGGGACATCTCTAGGCCCCTATTCAGTAGGAAGATGTTACAGAAGATGAGACCTTCCTCCTTCAACAGCCTTAATGATTTAAGGGTCAAAATTGTCCACGCGGGAAATGATGAGGGAGCAGAAGGCAAGCTGAACACAAAGCGCACGTTGACCCCCTGCAACTTCCCCCCACCCTCCACTCCTGGGTGGGACACGCATGACATTCTTCCAGGGATGTCCCAACTATCTGCTAACACCTTGCTAGAAGGGAAAACAACCTTAACTTGACAATGCCAAGGCCTCGGGTATCTTGCAGGTCGGTCCTCTTTGACATATGAAAGTGGTTTTGAAACCTCCCTTTTCCGTACTTCCCCCAGCTCCTGAGGGTATAATCACCGCTCCCCAAGACCCCGCGGCAACAGCTCTTTCTGCCCACGGGTCCTGTCCCTGGGCTTTAATAAACCACCATTTTGCACCAAAAAGAAAAAAAAAAGTTTACTCCCCACATAATTCTCAAATCACATGTCCATCTGTCAGTGTAGCGAATACACTTACTACCTGATTCGATCCTGAAACAATTTCATAGTCTTTCTGCTCGGTGGGGTCAGCATATCTAATTGGACCCACAATTGCCCTCTGCCTTTCCTCTGGCTCTAAAGTCACTGCTTCTAAGGTCAAACTAACCAGTCGGTTTCTGTTATTTGAAATAGGAGTTAGAGCTGATGCTCGGACTTTAATTTCCTGTTGAATGCTGTCATTATCTGGAGTCTGTAAGCTTACCTTTTCTGGGCTGCTGTCCAGGGAGGCCATAAAGTGCAGCTTAGAGCTTCGCACACACACACACACGCACACACACACACGCACACACACACACACACCCCTCTGCCGCGTGCTCCTGACTTCCCGCCCCCAGCGCTGACTCTGATATCCCGCAGTCCCACCGGCCTGAACTAGTCGCTCCTTCCCAGGCCTCCCTGAAACTATCCCCAGGTCCTTCCACTTCTCGGCCACACGCTCCCTGTCTGTACTTGCTCACCTCCGCTGCTGCCACACCCCCGCGTGCTTGCTCAGCACCAGCCCCGCCCCTGAACCAACCTCCCCGGGGGCAGAATGATCCAGCTGGACTTCTTGCTGCCTCTGGCACCTCAGCGAGCGCCCACCACTCCCTGGACCCTGGTCTCCTGCCTTCGCTTCCCAGATGCCACCCTATTTCTCTAGCCCTTCTAGCCATCCCCACTAACGTACCCCTTTGGGCCTCAGGTGTCTCTCTTCTCACTTGGAACACAATGTTCTCGGGGCACCTGGGTGGCTCAGTGGGTTAAGCATCTGCCTTTGGCCCAGGTTATGATCTCGGGGTCCTGGGATCGAGCCCCGCATCGAGCCCTGCATCGAGCCCCGCATCGAGCCCCGCATCGGGCTCCCTGCTCGGCGGGGAGCCTGCTTCCCCCTCTCCCTCTGCCACTCCCCTTTCTTGTGCTCTCTCTGTCAAGTAAATGAATAAAAATCTTTTAAATAAATACATAAACTCATAAAACAGATACGTAAATAAATAAACAAAATGTCCCAGACAGTCCCAATGAAATGCAGCGTTTATGTGCCTGACATCGTCTCCTGCTGGCCTGGCTTACACCGGGCACGGGCCCCTCAAAAGCCAGAGCTCCTTCATCTGCTTGTGTTGCCTTCTTTCTGATTGGCTCTGACCTTCCTTCTTCCAGCCGCTGGAACCCAAAACAGGGTGTCTTCCTTGACTCCTCCCCTTCCAGCATCCCTACGGCTCGTCGCCTCATGGACCACCTTGGACTGTGGACTCTGCGTCCTAAATGATTAGCTATTTCTCTCCAGCCCTGAGTCCATTCACTGTATTTGAGACTTGGGCTCCGGCTGCTCCCGACCGCCTCCCGCTGGGATTTCTAGTAGCGCTTTCTAAACTGGCTCCCCAATTGCATCCCCCACCTACCGCCCTTTCTCCCCTGTGCAGTTGGGGTCCCTTCTGGGAGTCAACCTGGCTGTGCAGATCTTCTGCTTAGAGCCAAGCACCACCTCCCTATGACTCTGGGGACAAATCTGAGCTCCCTATGACTCTGGGGACAAATCAAGCTTTCCAGATTCTCCATGACAGGCTCCCTGCCTGCGTTCCAGCCTCCTCTGATTTCTCTCCCCAGTCCGTCTACATCCGCCCATGCTCCCGCAAACGCAGTCTTTCATTCCTCAGACATCCCTCCAACTTACCCCCAGCCTTTTACCTAGAATGCTTCCTGATGCTCCCTGCCCAGCTGTGCTTCAGTTCTGAGCCTAGAGACCCCCTCCGCGACCCCCGGCCCCTTGCCCGTCCCCAAACGTCAGGTTTCCCCTCCCGAGCTCTCATAGCTGCCTGTGCTTAACACCGCGGTTCTGATGCTTGTTTTGTCCACTTCCTCACTAGACCTCGAAGCGGAATTACATCCTGTTCATTGGTGTGTCCGTGGTGCACTTCTTCAAATAATGGGATACACTAAATTTAGGAGGAAAAAAAGTCAGGGTCGTTGCACGGGCTTATTGAAACGGAGTCACTTCGCCACAATCTGAGTAAATGGCTTCAGGTGAAGGCTGCGGGACATCTCTCCGATGACAGGTTCCTGTTGCCAAACCAGGATAGACCGACATCTCTGATCATTTGGGGATAGATTTCACCAGGAAGCTGCAGTCCCATGAGGGCTGTGGGGCTGGATACGGCTCAGGCTCTCTGGAACGTCTGTTGGCACACTTGGCCTTCACAGAACATTTCCGAGGGACGAGGGGGAATAGGAGGAGGAAGATGATGAGTGGGCAACGCTGGCTATTATGATTATTAGTACTCACAACACTTCTGAAACCAAATCCGCGATGACTTGTCCAGCTGGGTGTCCAAGAATTCAATTCAATTCTGACACTAGCGCAGACCCCGCAGGTTAAGGGCTCCGTCCCCAAAACTGCCCCTACGTCAGACATCGGTCCCAAGAAGCCCACCCAAACTTCTGACCGAGCAGCTACGGATGGGATTCCCACGACCTCTCCTCAGGTTCAATAATTTGCTAGAAGCGTTCACAGAAACACTCTTTACTTACAATTACAGGTTTATTATAAAGGATCCAACCCAAGAAGAGTCGAAGAGATGCATAGGACACAGTTTGGTGGGGTATGTGCAGACCTTCCATATCCCCCTCCACGAACAGCAACCCCCCCCCCCAGCACATCAATGTTTTTACCAATTACGAAGCTCTCCAAAACCCTCTCATTTAGGGGTGTTTGTGGAGGTTTCATTACGTAGGCATGATTGATGAACTCTTCGGCCATCTGGGAGACCCCAGTTTGCAATCATCTCATGAGCCTACAGGAGATACTCATTGGAGATTCCAAGGGTTTTAGGAAGCAGGCACAAAGACCAAATATCTATTTTATATCATAGCACAGCACAGAGGGGTTGCCCTATGAGTAGCCTCAGAGGAAGGGTCCCTCTGTCCTCTGCTGGGGCAGAGTTCAGGGATATGCCAAGGAAGGACGCATGCAATTTGAACATCACTTCTTATGGCCAATGAATCTGTATATCCTCAAACGTATTTAGTGTTTTCTTCAAAGTTCCATATTACATTTTTGTGATGGCAAGTTTCTTAATTTTGTTTCTATTGTCAGAAGAGTGTAAGAGTTATCAATCTAGGATTTTAAGACAAGGGCTCTAATTTTGTTTTCATGGATCTGGCTAAGATTTCACGTACATTAAGGCAAAAAGGCATAGAGTTAGTTGAAAGCACACATTTTTATCAAGACCTGGATTGGAGGGGCGCCTGGGTGGCTCAGTCCTGCCTTCCGCTCGGGTCGTGATCCCAGGGTCCTGGGATCGAGCCCCGCATTGGGCTCCCTGCTTGGCAGGAAGCCTGCTTTCCCCTCTCCCACTCCCCCCTGCTTGTGTTCCCTCTCTCTTGCTGTCTCTCTCTCTGTCAAATAAATTTTAAAAATCTTTTTTTTTAAGATTTTATTTATTTATTTGTCAGAGAGAGAGAGAGCACAAGCAGGCAGAGTGGCAGGAAGAGGCAGAGGGAGAAGCAGGCTCCCCACCGAGCAAGGGGCCCAATGTGGGACTCGATCCCAGGCCTCCAGGGATCGTGAGCCGAAGGCAGCCGCTTAACCAACTGAGCCACTTGGGCATTCCAAATTTTAAAAATCTTAAAAAATAAAAAAAAATTAAAAAAATAAAAGGCCATAATTAAACCTTAATGTACAATTTTATACCCTCTCTCTCTCTCTCTCTCTCTCTCTAAGTAGGCTCCATACCCAGCGTAGAGCCCAATGAGGGGCTTAAACTCACAACTCTGAGATCAAGACCTGAGCTGAGATCAAGAGTCAGACGCTGAACCGACTGAGCCACCCAGGCGCCCCTTCACCTTCTAAATTATATTTAGAAATTATTGATTAGCTTGAGTTATAACTTGTATGTTCATGAAGTGCTTGCTGGTGGCATCAGCAAGGAGACGATCTTTCAGAAGAGAATAAGGCAACTAAGTAGAGAGCGGCAATGATGTGTGTGCCTCTGAAAATGAACCTCTCTCTGAATTCTTCCTAAAGAAATAAATCCATGGATGCAAAAGGCTCTATTTATGTGAATTTAAGCAAGAGCAGAAAATGCCCTGAAACAATACTCCTGGACACTCAGATTATGGATGTTTTCTAAAAACGATAGTTCACCAACCTGATAGAATAGTATGAAGCCAGTTTACTACCTTATAATATACATATTATATATATATATATTAAGGTAAATATAATATACGTATATTATATATAAATAGTCTTAAATTTTTTCTTTTTTTTGTTTTAAAGATTTTACTTACTTATTAGAGAGAGAGAGAGAGCAAAAGAGAGACCAAGCGGGTGGGGGCAGAGTGCCAGGGTAGGAGAGAAAGAAGCAGACCCCTCGCTGAGCAGGAAGCCTGACCTGGGGCTCGATCCCAGCACCCTGATCATGACCTGAGCCGAAGGCAGACGCTTAACTGACTGAGCCCCCCAGGTGCCGCCTATATATTTTTTTTCAATTAACACATCATGAATTCAACAGGAAAATTATTTTGAAACCTGGAATATGTTTTGCCGTAAATGAAAAAGCAGAATACTCCGCCCAAGACCGGAAGGTAACCTGCCGAATTGGAAACAGTGGGTTGGGATGGCGGGAACACCGTCATGATTCCGTCTGTGTCATCTCGTCAGACGGACGAACACAATGGGGCAAGTACCAGGTGCAGTTCGTCCCCTTCGATCCAGTGGGTCCGGCCTCTGTCCTTCTTCTCCCTCTTCTGGACACAGGTGAGTCTGTCGTTTCCCAGGTGACCAAGCTCTGCGTGGGAGAGGGGACAGGGGCTGGTTCCAGGCGGCAGGCCTCTCAGCGGCTACTGAGAAGGCCGAGTTAACCTTGCAAAATTAAGAGCCTATGTTATCTGAATTTTTTTTTTTACCTTGCATTTCCTGTTATCCAGGCCTTATTATCCTCGTCAAATTCTTCTCCAACTTTAAACGTAACGAGATAGTTCCTCAGGCTGCTGTATGTGTGGATGGTAAAGGAATCCCCGTTTTGCTCAATCACCTTCTGGGGCTTCCGCAGTTCGGCTCTCTTACGGGTAGTGAAGTCAATATCTTAAAAAACAACTTTTATTGGTTATTATTGATTTGTTTGATACAGAGAGAGAGAGAGTGAGAGAGGGAACACAAGCAGGGGGCGTGGGCGAGGGAGAAGCAGGCTCCCCACAGAGTAGGGAGCCTGATGCAGGGCTCGATCCCAGGACCCTGGGACCACGACCTGAGCTCAAGGCCGACACTTAACGACTGAGCCACCAGGAGCCCCAAAAAAACAATTTTTAAAAAAGAAGTCTCAACATTCACTCGAGACGCAAAAGCGAAGAACTAGGCAGCTGTCCTCAGGGTCACTGCATTTTGTCACTATCGTTTCTTTCATGATTTCACTGCTGCTTGCCGCTGAAATTGGATCTGTAGGGAGTTTTCCTGGCAAAACCCTATCCAAAGGCTTGATTAGAGCTCGACGGTCTTTTGGGGAAGAGTCATGGGCCGGCTGTGCCTTAGGTAATGGATTCGAAGCTGGGCCCGGAAGCAGCAGTTCCGGGGGGCAGAGAGGAGGGTAAGGAAGATAAGGTGACAGGACTCGGGACCAACCCAAACTCAAACAGAGCTACTTGGACTTTGTCTGCTTTATGTATTTACACTCTGGATTAAGGCAGCATTTGTTGCACACAACTGAGGAATCACTGAACTCTACCTCTGAAACTAATACCCTAGATGGTCATTAATTGAATTTAAATAAAATTTTTAAAAAATTTTAGGGGCACCTGGGTGGCTCAGTTGTTAAGCGTCTGCCTTCGGCTCAGGTCATGGTTCCAAGGTGCTGGGATCGGGCCCCGCATCGGGCTCCCTGCTCTGCGGGAAGCCCACTTCTCTCTCTCCCTCTGCCCCTGCTTGTGTTCCCTCTCTCGCTGTGTCTCTCTCTGCCAAATAAGTAGATACATAAATCTTTAAAAGAATTTTTTTTAAAGATAGCATTTGAACAGTTTCTAAACAACAACAACAAAAGGCCAAAAGCCACTGTAAATTTGCATATACTACTATACATTTAGAAATCTTCAGTAAACCTTCCGAGTCACACGGGGAAACACGAAATGCTGAGAAGATCCAGGTTTGGTTACAGACAGAGGATTTGAACCCCGCTTCCCTTTTAGTAGATTTGAGCCCATTACGTAGCTAGCGGTAATGCTGCCATTTTATTTTACTCTATTTTTTGATTAAGTAATCTCTACACCCAGCTTGAGGCTCACACTCAAAACCCCACCATCAAGAGTCACACGCTCTGCTGCCTGAGCCGGCCGGGCGCCTGTCGCCGTCTTAACTAGAGTTAAGGGGACATTTGAGGCAGGAGCTAAACGAGGTGGAGAAGCAAACCATGCAGATTTCTGGGGACAGTGCAAGGTAGAGGTCACAGGGAGCCCAGGGACCCCAAGGAAGGGTGTGCCACATGGTTTCAGGAACCACCAGGAGCCTGGGGGGGTTGGAGCAGAATGAGGGACACGAGGAGGGGAAGAGGATCTTGAGATGAAATATGTGGGGAACCATTAAGAACCACTGAGCTCTAACTCAAGGAAATGTAGATGGCGCCACTGGGCCATTAGGGGCAGGTGACGTGTCTCATTGGCAGTCAGCCATTACTACACAACGGCTCGTCACCCAGACATTTCTATGAGCCACAGGGCATGCGTGGTCCTATTTAGGGATTATCCTATTATGTAAAATAAAGCTCCAAGAACCTTCATTTCAGAGACTTCATTGAAGGTAATTCGGTTCCAGGATTTACCCTGTTGCATTTTTTCATTTTTCATTTTTTTAAAGACTTTTTATTTATTTTTTATTTTTTTAAGTAATCTCTACATCTAACATGGGGCTCGAACTTACAACCCCGAGATCGAGAGTCTCATGCTCCACCGACTGAGCCAGCCAGATTGCCGATTCCCATTTTAATTTGCCTAATAGATTTTGTTTTCATCTGACACGAATGCCTTTCTAGTCCAGAAACTTGGCCACGCACAGAGCAGAGTCCCTTGAGCATCTCATATGCTCATTCATTCATTTCTAAGCCCCATTCATTTCTAAGCTCAAAAATAATATAAATGTCCTTTTTTTTTAAAGATTTTATTTATCTTTTTGACAGAGAGAGAAATCACAAATAGGCAGAGAGGCAGGCAGAGAGAGAGAGAGGAGGAAGCAGGCTCCCCGCTGAGCAGAGAGCCCGATGTGGAGCTCAATCCCAGGACCCTGAGATCGCGACCTGAGCCGAAGGCAGAGGCTTTAACCCACTGAGTCACCCAGGCGCCCCGAGAAAACTTTTTATTTATACACCTAGAATGCAAGGTATTAGCTTAAGCTAGCCATTTTAAAGATCAAAATTTATTTTTTTTAAGATTTTATTTATCTATTTGAGAAAGAGTGTACAAGCAGGAGGTAGGGGGAGAGGGGGAGGGGGAGGGGGAGGGGGAGGGGGAGAGGGAGAAGCAGATTTCCCAAGGATCACGGAGCCCCATAAAGGGCTCGATTCCAGGACCCCGGGATCATGACCTGAGCTGAAGTCAGAGACCCAGCCAACTGAGTCACCCAGGCGCCCTTAAAGATCAAAATTTAAATCAGCTTAAGGTCTAGTCAATTTCTGCCCCTCCATGTCTAGTCTGACCTCAGTGGTCCAAGTGGCTTTTGTGTTCAAAAGGCTTTTATCCAGGTAAGCCATGCTTTTCCATACCATTAGGTTTTCACGTTGGAAATCCATTCATGCAGAAGGAAGAGATGGCCTAACTATTTTGCATACCATTACAAGTGTGTGCGCATGCGGGTGCGCTTTAGGGCAGGCTCTCAAAGAAGCCAACACAGACTTAAAATTTTCTAAAGTTCAGCTGTTCACACTAACCCTTAATCCCAAAGCTGCTTCTAATCTGGAGGCAATGTGGGTTTTGGAGCCAAGAGAAATTGGTTTTAAATCCCTGCTTACATGGTGATCTTGGGTAAGCTGGTCACACCACCGCCTTCTCCTATTCCTTGGGATTAAGGAGGATGATGGGGACAAAATGGCGAACACCTGGAGCCTATTAGCAGCTGGTTCCTTCCAGCCTGGAACTTCACACCCTGGGTCTTCCTTGGCTACTGTCGTGTCCACCAGAAACTCCCAAACCCCAGGCTGGCTCCTCCAGACTTTTTTTTTTTTTTTTTTAATTTTATTTAAGAGCACAGAGGGAGAGTGAAAGGGGGAAGACGACTCCCCGCTGGGCAGGGATCCTGATGCGGGGCTCGATCCCAGGACTCCGGGACCATGACCTGAGCCGAAGGCAGATGCCCAAGGACTTAGCCACCCAGGCGCCCCTGCTGGGTGTCCTCTGATACCTTCCTTGATTCATCTCTGCTAACAGGCATTCACCTCCCTTCTACTTTTAAAAAAAGAGGCCACCACTTACTTCTTTTCCTACACCATTTAGTTTAACGATCTAACTAGGGTTGTCTGTAATTTTCTTATGGAATGTATTTTCCTTACAGGTATGGAAAAAAAAACCTGACAACACAATGTGTATTCAAGTAGATCAGTAACATCCCGAATTGTTAGCTTAATTCTTAGGATAAAGTTTAACATTGATAGCATCACGTAAATAGCCACTCTGGTATTAAAAATATGACTTAAGGATTTAGTACTTAAACTAGATCTGAGGCTTCAGAGTTGCCCAGAGTTGCCCAGAGTTGCTGGGCTCTCAGAGGATTGTTTTCAATTACAGTGATCTCCCAGGTTCTGGTCTGAAAAACTATCCTTGTGTAAAAGAAGAAGCAGCAAAGTTAACCCTAATCCGGAATAATTCTAAAACTGCCTGGTTCACTTATTGCTTAAGCCAATATTTTTTTTTAAAGATTTTTTATTTATTCATTTAACAGAGAGAGAACACAAGCAGGCAGAGAGGCAGGCAGAGGCAGAGAGAGGAGCAGGCTCCCTGCGGAGCAAGGAGCCCGACGCGGGACTCGATCCCAAGACACTGGGATCATGACCTGAGCCAAAGGCGGCTGCTCAACCAACTGAGCCACCCAGGTGTCACTTAAGCCAATATTTTAATTAGAAAAACAACACTTAAAACAAAGAATCTGCACACGCCCTCCTGATTTAGATAATTTGTTCCCACAAATCTCGTAATTGCGTTTTTAACTTAGGAGCCGTGCTTTCCATGCTCGTGAAACCTATATAGGTTGTCCCACTGTCCTTTCTTCGAAAGTGAAATGCTGGTAGTTTAAGTCGATGACTAATACCTAGAACTGAAGGTTTCCATTGTCTGCCTTCATCCAAAGAATAGCATTTTGTCCCCCACACTCATGCGAACTATATTCCACACTGGATGATATCTCTTTTATCATTTGCTTTTTCTCTGTCAAGTTGCATTTATTAAACAAACCTAGTGCGTGCAAAGCCCTAGGGCAGGGAAGGCGCCTCCCTCTGCACTGGGATAGGATCTCTCAGCACCCACTGGCTTCACCTCGTTATATACTTTCCCTACCCCCAGCCCCTAATGCACAGGAAGTGTCTAAATGATATTCCTTAATGGATTAAAGCTGGAGGGCATTCCCGGAGCTTGCTGAACAGTAGCTTTAAGGAGAGACACTTTCTTTTCTTTTTTTTTTTTTTAATTTATTCATTTGACACAGAGAGAGAGATCACAAGTAGGCAGAGAGGCAGGCAGAGAGAGAGGAGGAAGCCGGCTCCCCGCTGAGCAGAGAGCCCAATGCAGGGCTCGATCCCAGGACCCTGAGACCAGGACCCGAACCGAAGGCAGAGGCTTCAACCCCCTGAGCCACTCAGGCGCCCCAAGGAGAGACACTTTCTTAATGGCTATGGCACTACCTTCCCTCTTTCAGGCAAATGAAATACTTAAATACCTTTTACTGGGTGTGGGAGTAAGGGTAGAGAGATCAGTTATAAATGTGCAGTCCTTGTACATAAGGAGTTTATAATCAAGAAGGAAGGTGAAACAGAATAATCAAAGTCTCCCTTTAAGAAGAGAATCTCGGGGCGCCTGGGTGGCTCAGTTGGTTAAGCAACTGCCTTGGGCTCAGGTCATGATCCCGGGGTCCTGGGATCGAGTCCCGCATCAGGCTCCCGGCTCCACAGGGAGTCTGCTTCTCCCTCTGACCTTCTCCTCTCTCATGCTCTCTCTGTCTCTATCTCAAATAAATAAATAAACTCTTTAAAAAAAAAAAAAAGAAGAGAATCTCTCGGGGCGTCTGTGTGGCTCAGTG
>CM052798.1:6308811-6325133 GCA_028533885.1 Nasua narica | reverse complement strand
AAAGATTTTATTTATTTATTTGACGCTAGAGGAGAGAGATCACAAGCAGGCAGAGAGGCAGGCAGAGAGAGAGGGAAGCAGGCTCCCTGCTGAGCAGAGAGCCCGATGCAGGGCTCGAACCCAGGACCCTGAGATCGCGACCTGAGCTGAAGGCAGAGACCTTAACCCACAGAGCCACCCAAGTGCCCCTCATTTTGTCCATTTTTAAGGCATACAGTTCAAGGATGTTAAGTAGAGTCACAACGTTGTCCAGTCACCACCATTATCCAATTCCAGAACTTTTTCATCCTCCCGGGCAGAAACTCTGTTCTTTTTTTTTTTTTTTTTTAAGATTTTATTTGTTTATTTGACTGAGAAAAAGATCACAAGTAGGCAGAGAGGCAGGCAGAGAGAGGGGGAGAGGCAGGCTCCCTGCCGAGCAGAGAGCCCGATGCGGGGCTTGATCCCAGGACCCCGAGACCATGACCTGAGCCAAAGGCAGAGGCTTCAACCCGCCGAGCCACCCAGGCGACCCAGAAACTCTGTTCTTGATGGGGTTTAGGTCGTGCTCCCCCCAAAATATGGTAGCTTGGCATATTAGATAGTTCGAGCTGAAGGAATTTGAGGAGTGGTATGTACGAGAACAGCTTTCTGACCTTCCCGTCAAGCAAGTCCTAAGATCCTCAAATGAGAGATGCCTTCTCCACAACCCACCTTAGGAGCACCCTTATCTCTGAAAACATGGGACACAGAGGAGAATCTGAAGAACAGTGCTTGCTAAGTTTCTAAGTTTGCTTTTTATGTTTCAATTCTAGAATTTCTATTTGTTTCTTTCTCAGCTCTGCTCTGTTACTTTGTATAGGTTCTGATTCGTTGCCATAATTCATCTCGGCATAACTGCTTCTTATTCTATTTCAGATAATCCCAGTATCCAGAGACCCTATTTCTGTTGCTGGTTGTTTCTACGGATTCTTGCTATTAGGGTTTTTAAATTTTTTAACAGCTTTATTAGGGTATAATTGATGTACAGAAAGCAGTACATATTTAATATGTGCAATTTAATGTGCTTGGACTTAAGCAAACACCCACGGTACCATCAGCACAGTCACAGCAACAGACAGACCCAACGCCTTCCAGAATTTTCTTGTCATGCGTTTTTATCTCCTTATATACCTGCTTGACTGTGATTATTTCCTGGGCGTTGTTTCTGTAGAGCGTGCCTGTAGAGAGCTGGCATGATGTTCTCTTCCTCCCAAGAGGGTTTTTTTAATTGCTTCTAAGGCCACTAGCTATTTGGAAGCATCTGAATTCAAGTTCAGGTTTTGAGATTTTTCTGGACCGTCAAGATGATTCATGGTGAAGCTACAGTCTATTCAAAAGCTCTTTACTTCCAGGTCTCCCCCCACCCCACCCCCCGTGGCTTCTCAGGTGCAGCTTGTCAGAATCCCAGCCTAGAGTCATGGCTTTATAGGGTCTCTATGCCTAGCTAACTCGGGACTCCCACTTTTGCCCCCCTCCCCAATCCCGTGCAGCTCCCAGAAGTGCAGCTTGGTCTGACCAACACCGTGAAGGGAGGAGCCATCCTGAGTGCTGGGCTCTCCTCAGTGGATTCGTATTCTCTCCTAGACCTTGGCATGATAATTCTTTATCATTTCGGTACTCTCTCATGTTCCTTAAGAAGTTCAGGGGCGCCTGGGTGGCTCAGTGGGTTAAAGCCTCTGCCTTCGGCTCCGGTCATGATCTCAGGGTCCTGGGATCGAGCCCCACATCAGGCTCTCGGCTCAGTGGGGAGCCTGCTTTCTCCTCTCCCTCCACCTGCCTCTCTGCGTACTTGTGATCTCTCTCTGTGCCAAATAAATAAATAAAATCTTAAAAAACAAGAACAAAAACGCTACTAGCTGTCTGGAAGTACCTGAATTCAAGTTCAGGTCTTGAGATTTTTCTGGACCACCAGGAATGATTCACACTGAAAGTACAGTCTGTTAAAAAATGTATATATTTTTGGCCTAGCTTAATTTAGCTATTTTCTTTGGGAGAGTTAGTATAAATAAATTGGTTTGCCATTAGTAGAGGCAAAAGTCCTCAGAAAAGGTCTAAATACTTCTGCACAAGTTGGCATTGGAATATACATAAATAGGGACGATAGGTTTTATGGTACAGTTGACTCTCCAACATCACAGAGGTTAGGGGAGTCCCCCCCCAACACCACCACCCCAGGGAACCTGTGTGCTCAGTTCAAAATCCTTGTATAACTTTTGACTCCCTCAACACTTAACTACTAATAGCTTCCTGGTGGACCAGAAGCCTTCCCAATAACACAAATAGTTAATATACATTTTGTATGTTACGTGTATTAGATGCTATATTCTTATAATAAGTAAGCTTGAGAAAAGAAAATGTCATTAAGAAAATCATAAGGATGTGAAAATACACGAAGAATTCTATAATGTATTTAATATTAAAAAAAAAAATCCTGGGGCACCTGAGTGGCTCGGTCGTTAAGCGTCTGCCTTTGGCTGAGGTCATGGTCCCAGGGTCCTGGGATCAAGCCCCACATCGGGCTTCCTGCTCAGTGGGAAGCCTGCTTCTCCCTCTCTCACTCTCCCTGCTTGTGTTCCCTCTCTCGCTATGCCTCTCTCTGTCAGATAAATAAATAATCTAAAAAAAATCCTCATATAAGCAGGCCCGCATAGTTCAAACCTGTGTGTTTCGGGTTAACTGCAGTTACGCTCGGCACTTGACGCATCAGAGAGCAGCACTTCTTGAATTTTAATTGGTGTCTGAATCACCCGAGGATCTGGTTTGATGCAGATTCTGATGGTGTAGATCTGGGATTAGGGGTGAGGCTCAGAGTCTGCAAGCTAAGAAGTCCCTGCTAGTTCTGAGTAACAAAACCCTACCCTCCTCTGGTCCTGAGGCCCGGAGCTGCCCCAGGGAGACCGGGTTGACCCTGGGGTCTGTGTTCCTTATAATGTTTGCCAGATCGCTTTCTTCCCCACTTGTGAGGAACTGGCAAGAGGTTTTAAGTCTGATTTCAGCTACCGCAGAAAATGCAAGAGATCTCTTGTAATTGAGATACCTAGAATATCAGATCTGGCCCAACTGCCTCGGTTAACAAAAGGGGAAGCTAAAGGAACTGACAAGTTATGTAACTTTGATGCTATGACCCACAGCCAATGGTGAAGCGAGCCGGGTTTCCTGCACGGTGCTCTGTTACCTTAAACAGCCTCTTTAGTCCAGAAATCCTTAGCACCCTTACTTTTTTTTTTTTTTTTGAAAACAGATTGCTAGTAAGAGTTATGTGTGTTGTCAGAACCCAGTATCTTTCTGGAACCTGAACCAAAAGTACGAATAGGGGTTGTGAGGCAGGATGCTGACCAGTACTACCTGGGTTAGTCCTCTGGGAAGGGAGTTGGATGATACATAAATATGTCAAGTTAACAAATAGCCTCTGTTAGCCTCTAGGATCAAATACAGTGGCAGCTCAGCCTCTGTTGACGTCATGGGAAAAAAGTATCAAACAAGGAAATCATACCAGAGGATACAGAAAAGCAAGACAGTGTAGGGACAGGTGGAGGATGGTACTAACACTGTGTGAAAAACACTTATTCTGACGTTCAGGAGGCTGCTTTGTGATATCAGACGGACTTAGCACAGGATGTCTTCCCATATGTGGAGTGGTGACTCTGGAGCTCTAAAAGCCATGGAGATTGTCACAAACACAGTATACAGCAAGGCAACATTTAGCCTTTGTCCCCCACACAAGTAGCCAGACCGCAGCCAGATAAATCAGGGAAGAGGGGCGCCTGGGTGGCTCAGTGGGTTAAAGCCTCTGCCTTCGTCTCAGGTCATGATCTCAGGGTCCTGAGATCGAGCCCCGCATCGGGTGCTCTGCTCGGCGGGGAGCCTGCTTTCTCCCCTCTCTCTGTCTGCCTCTCTGCCTACTTGTGATCTCTCTCTCTGTCAAATAAATAAATAAAATCTTTTTAAAAAATCAGGGAAGAAAGCACTTATGGCCACATGTCACCACTAATTTGGAGGTGGGCAGATAAGTAAAACATCAGGACCTACCACCTTTGGGAAAGGTAAACATTCATTCATACTTAGGAATTGGAAACAGAAAGGAAATGAGATTTGGGTTGCAGGGAAAATATCACCACTCTGGCATACAGACTGGGAGAAGATAACCAGGAAGAAGCTGACAGAAGAAAGCTCTCTGCCCTCCCTCATTTGCCTGAAGCAGGACAGAAGTTTGTCAAGTTTTCTCCTCTCCCCTCTGTCCCAGGACACGCAGGAGTTAGGGAGACCACTTAGACTCTTAGCAACCGGGAGATGGCCCCAGCCACCCCCGAGATAAACCTTCCCACCCAGCCCCTATTTTCTGTTGGTTCCCCCCCTGTATTGTTGGTTACCTTCCCCACAATTTGTCCCCTTACGAACTCAAAGTCTCTGTCTTGTCACTTCTCTACGAAGTTACTCTTTGCTAAGATGCTCTACAGACGCGCACATGTTCCAACCCGGCATCTCCGCAGCGGCTCCCAGGTCCCCCACCGCACATGTGCAGCTGACTTCCGGTGGTTAATCTGTCTTTCGTTAGTCTGATTTGCAGCATCCCAGCCACTGAACCTAGGATGGGATGAGCAAAATATCTCTTTCCTTCGCTGCAGGGTTTTGTGCTGGTCTGAATCAGAGTTGGCGTGCGAAGCCCCCACTACCCTACTTAGTGTGAGAAGGGAGGCGAGAAGTCTACCAAAAGCACCCAACTCTTAAAAACACACTGGGGACCACAGAACTGTGATTTCAAAGGGGTTAAAATGGCCATTTTTACGTTATGATTATTTTACCACAATTTTTTAAAAAAGAAATCGGACCCCTCCTTCCGTCCCTCTCAATTTATAGATGGAGAAACAGGCCCGGTGTCAGAGAAGGAGAAACCAGAACAACTGCGGGGTCCCCAGGCTCCCAGCAGCTGGGGCGCTGATTGGTGTCGCTTAGGGGAAGGCGCTGGGCACAGAGGTGCTCCCATGTCCCACATCCGAAGAATGACAGTAAGAGCAGGACAAACTGGGAAGGGAGTAAGGAAAGGAGGCCTTCTTCGAAGCCCTCTGGGAAGCAAGGTCATGGGTCAGATCCTCACCACCCCTTACGTACCCGTGGCGGCCACCGAGTTCCCTTCCCTCCGCGTGGACCAGGCTCCATGCTATGCCGTCCCTGGGCTGGCACTGCGTCCTTGGGGCCGAGCGTGGGTGGCCACCAAAGGGCCTGGGTTTCTTGTATCCACTTAAGCCCTTCAGGGGAGAGGGAGTCAGAAAACTAAAGGTTTCCAAGGCGGTTCCCGAACTCTAGCGGCAACAGAGTCGCCCGGTGGGGAGCGGCGGGGACCTCGTGCACCTGAGTGCACCTGAGTGCAGCTCGGAGCTCGGGACTCAGAGGCCGGCGACCTCCATAGCGGAGTCACCGGGCTCGGGGAAACCCAGAGCCCCGCCACAGAGGGACCCGGTCGCCCTCTCGCCGGTAAGACCCCATCGGACCCCCGAGTCCTGCGAGGTGGCCGGCGCCTCACCTGTCCGCGGTGGGACAGCAGACTTGGCCACGAGGAGGGTAGACCTATGGGCGCACAGAGGAGAACGGAAGGGCGACCGGGGAGCAGAAAGAATGGGGGACAGGGAGGGGAGACGGAGGATGGACGTGGGTAGGGGGACGGAAGAGAGGGCACAGGGAGAAGGGTGTGGAGGACGGGGAGACAGGGAGATGTAGGGACGGGGGTTGGGGGACATTGGATGGTGGGGAGTAGGGACACAGGACAGGGAGACTGGGAAACTGGGTGGGGGAGGACGGAGGGTGGACGGGAGGGATGGAGGAGGGGCAGACGGGGGAGGGGAGACCAGGGGAAGGGGAGACCGGGTGAGGGCCGCCCGGGGAAATTGACGGCCCGGCCAGGCCCGGCGGCCTCCCAGCCGACCCCAATTCTGCGGGTGCGCGGCGTGCGCCCCTCCCGCCCTACCTGGGGCCAGCATGTAGCCCTCGAAGTTGTCGCTGCTGAGCAGGTTCCAGGTGCCGCTGATGTCGGCGGGCATGGCGGGACAGCGCGACAGCGGCCTCGGCTTATCTGCGGGGCGGGGGAGGCAGGTCAGGGCGGGACCGCGAGGTGACAGCATCGCCGGGAGGAGCGGAGCGTGGGACGCACCCGCTAGGAAACCCTCTGGGCTCCGCCGGCTCCGCCACGTGCTCCCGGTTTTCTGTGCCCCGCGCGTGGCCACGCCTGCTTTCCTGCGCCTTCCTCCTCCTCCTCTTGAACTCCGAACCCAGGCGCGCCCCATACCGGGTCCCAGCCACACTTTCTTCTCTGCCTGCGTGCAGAATCTCCTTCAAACTCATGGCATTACTTAGCGTTTCTGGCCAATAAAGCCAACTCTGGTGGTCTCAATATACATAGAGGTTTGTTTCTCTCACCTATCAAGCAGTCCTGGGACCAGTGATGATTTGGCAACTCCGTAAGGTGGAAGTGGCATCTCCGTGTTTCTCCTGGCCTTTCATGCCAGCTGGTTACCTCGTCGTCATGAATTGGCTGCTGGGTTTCCAGCCAGCACATCCACGTTCCAGGTGAGAAGGAAGGGGGAAAATACCACCTGCCATTATCCCTTCATTAGATTTCTGTTCACAGTCATTGGCCAAAGCTGTGTTACATGCCACTTCTAACTGCAAAGGAGCCAGGGGAATCTTGCAACTCCGTGTCAGTCTTGACAGTGGAGAAAGGCAATAGAGAAGAGGGTTGGGAACATAGGCTAACCTAGAATATTAGTCACAAACACCATCCAAAATTCAGAGTCTATTTCTGACCTCACCCATGAGCTCTAGCCTCAAATATATATTTATATTTAATATATATTAAACATAAAGTTTTATATTTATATGTATTTTAAATATTGATATATTTATCTTTATGTTACATATAAAGATAAATCTTTAAATATATTTCTATATATTAAAAATTTTTATTATTTTATTTTAAGTAGGCTCCACACCCAATGTGGGGCTTGAACTCGTGACCCTGAGATTAAGAGTCGCATATTCTTGCGACTCTTAGGGGCACCTGAGCCAGCCAGGTGCCCCAAGATTTTACTTTTAAGTAATCTCCACACCCAATGTGGGGCTTGAACTTACAATCTGGAGATCAAGAATTACACGCTCTACCGACTGAGCCAGCCAGGTGCCACACATATTAATAATTAACATTTATTGAGTTTTTACTGTGTATATTATCATTTGTCACAAAAATCCTACTTCTCCAGCAGTTACTTTATTGTGTCCATTTGAGCGAGACAAAAACAAAGAGAGGTTAAATAACTTGTCCAAGGTCATATACATGGTGGCAGAGTCTGGATTCAAACCCAGGCAGCTTGACTCCTGAGCTCCTGTGCCACCTCTCACTGCCTACTTGACGTCCCCACTCGGATGTCTGAGATGCACACTAGTCACAATTAGGGGAACAGTCTTTTCTAATTGTGCTCTCCATGGAGAGGAATCTCCCCTAAACACCCTGGCCTCTTTCCAAACCCACTTCCTTCTCGTGGAAGCGGAATGAGTTCTCTGCCTGGGGGCAGCGAGGATACTACCCACCTTGGTTTATCCAGGACTGAAGGAGTGCCCAACGCATGGGATTTTCACTGCCCCAAGTGGAAAAGTTCCAGGAAAATCTAGAATGTGTTACTTGCCTTAGGGACAATAGTCACTGAACCATTTTTCTCTACTAGGTAGAGTTAATCTATCAATCATCCTAAGTGCAGGGTATTTCCATTTTTTTTTTTCCTTCTCTCCTTTTGACATGAACTTGAAAGTGTATTTGTTTTATAGACCCAAACTTCCCCTCGAGTAGACTGTTCCAAAGTCTAGACTAGGGGAGTTAGCATGTAAGCTATTATTTGCCCCCTCCCAAACTTAATGGCTTAAAAATAACACAAATCATTAATTTCCTCTTAAATCTGCACTTTAGGCATAGCTTACAGGGGACAGCTCCTCCCAGCTCCATGTAGCATGAGTTGGGGTAACTCGATTCCAATTGGTGGAGCAGGAGAAGACACTTCCAAAATGGCTCATTCTCACTGTTGGCAAATTAGCGCTGGCCATCTTAGCTTGGAACCGGAAGCCAGGTTCCTATCCATGGGGCTAGCCTGTCCACCAGCTGCTTGGGCTCCCTCACAGCATGGGTGGCTGGGTTTCGAGAGTGACCATTCCAAGAGAACCAGTAAGATGCCCTACTGTCTTTTATGACCTAGTCCCTGAAGTCACATAACATCATTTCTGCCAGAGTCACATGCCTACCCAAATCCAAAGGGAGGGAACTTGGACCTCATTTCTCAATGTCACATTGTAAGAAGAGCAAGTGGGATGGGAGATCTTGTAGCAGCCATCTTGGAAAACACATAATCTGTCATGGTTACCTATTCCGCTTTGACCCTCACAGCAGGCTTCCATTTTGAACCCTTATCAGACTTTCTCAGTCATAAAGATGCTATTTTCCAGGTGCCTGGCTGGCTCAGTATCCATGGAGCATGCAACACTTGATCTTAGGGTCATGATTTCAAGCCCACCTTGGGTGTAGAGATTACCCAAAAAAAAAATTTTATTTTATTTTTATAATGATAGCTTCTATATATATATTTTTCAATTAATTAAAAAAATCTTGGGGGCCAACTGGGTGGCTCAGTGGGTTAAAGTCTCTGCTTTCAGCTCAGGTCATGATCTCGGGGCCCTAGGATCGAGCCCCAAATCGGGCTCTCTGCTTGGCGGGGAGCCTGCTTCCCCAACCCCCTCTGCCTGCCTCTCTGCCTACTTGTGATCTCTCTCTCTCTCTGACGAATAAATAAATAAAATATTAAAAAAAAATTTTAAATGCTATTTTCATTCTTCATTTGTTGCCTTTTTCATCTTATTTTTCAGTTGGTTTAGAACTTGGACAAAAAAATACGACTCTTCAATAATCTCTGAGTCACCTTTTTAGGACAGTCTTCTGATATATTTCTCATATCCGCTTACTCTGTATCATATCTATGCTTACTTCTTTCATAATTATCATAATCCACAATTATCTTTTTTTGGCTTGTTTGTTGACTCTTTTTTCCATTAAAATTTTAAGGGTATGGGGGTGGGGAAGAGAAATGAAACAAGATGGGATGGGTAAGGAGACAAACCATAAGAGACTCCTAAACTCACGAAACAAACTAAGAGTTGCTGGGAGGTGGTGGGGGGGGGGTAGAGTTATGGACATGGGGGAGGGTATGTGCTATGGCAAATACTGTGAAATGTGTAAGCCTGATGATTCACAGACATGTACCCTGGGGCAAATAATACATTATATGTTAATAAAAAATTAAAAAAAAAATTTTAAGGGCAGAGACCACATTCTCATTTGCCCCTACAAGCATCCCCAGGACCTAACACGATGCCTGGCAAGTGCTCCATAAATGTTTGGCGAATGAAAGTCTTCAGGCTTTTCCAAAGGAGAAATGCCATTTTTATTGAGAACCTGGAGTGGCCCTGCCTCACCTAGTGTGAGACTATTGATTCATCTAACTATAAGTCACTGATTCCTTTGGTGGAATATGACAGGCTGGTATCAAATCCCGGATTAGCTACATCTTGCCATTTAATGGGCGCAGAACGATGAACTCTGACCAGATTGCTAGAGTGTGAAGCCTATTTAAATTCCAGAAAACTAAGGGAACAGGATGTGGAGAAGTCACACTTGCCTCTTACCCTTAAAATCTTATTGTTCTAAATGTTGGCCTGAAA
Source organism: Nasua narica (assembly GCA_028533885.1). Lineage (NCBI taxonomy): Eukaryota > Metazoa > Chordata > Mammalia > Carnivora > Procyonidae > Nasua > Nasua narica. Next base: position 6,315,362 of record CM052798.1, on the reverse strand, counting down.
ATGAAAGTCACGGAAATAACTAATAATAATTTTGGCATCTGTGCTGCTGGGTATGGCTTTTGGCCAGCGAGAGCAAGGGCCATCCAGGATGGATGGAGTTGAACTTCAGTTGAGGCGGACATAGGCTGACCTTGGCTGTGGGATACGAGTAATTTTCTCCTGCACGATTTTCAGATCTTTCTTCTAGACTAGAACCAAAATGTCTCTCTGGAAACAGGGGTGAAATTTATTTGGCCAATTTGCAAATCATAAGATTATAGCCAAGGTGCGATCCTAAACCGGAGTACCAACGCTACTCCTCCTTGACAGGAGTGGATGGCAATGAATGAGGGGCACTTGGCGGTGGACCCACTCTTGTGTCACCTGGTGGGTCTGGTACTGGTTCACACAAAGAATGGCACGGACACTGTGACACTTCCTGCCCCCCGCCCCTCCACCCCCTATGGCAGGGAAGCCTTGGCATCAAGGAGCTTGGTCCAGGTCTAGGAGTAAGAGCTGCATTAGTTTAAGACTAAGCCAATCACGGAAATGCTACCTCCTTTGACAGTGATTGGTTTTAGGACGAGCAGGTTTCAATGAATTTGAATCAGCCAAGGATATATGATGATAAGTTTGATAGACCTGTTGGGAAAGATGTTTCTTTGATTTTAATGAAGCCCGAGGGAGCCAGCCTTTCCCCCACTTTTGAACACGAGCAGGGAAGCCTTGCTACCGGTGAGCATCCTCCTACTGAAGGATTAGACTCAGGACACTGTGAGCTGCGGAGTGGAGGGATGGAGAGCCCCAGGTCCCTGAGGACACCACTGGTTCACTGTTCCCGCACCCGGCATCCGGCCCTCCGTCTGCACTTCTGGGTGTAAGTGTCCTTATTGTTTAGACCACCTGGGGCTGAAATTCCTGTTTACCTGCAGTAGAAAATATCCTACTATAGAAAAAAATAATTAAATTACTCTTGTCTCCTTTGGTAACTGATTTGCCTTTATAAGCCTGTTTGAGGGCAGAAGAGCTAATTATGGTTCCCTTCTGAGCATTTTGAACTTGCTGAGAGTACTTAGCAAATGTTCAATAAAATACTACTATGGGGTGCCTTGGTTTTGGCTCAGGTCATGATCTCATGGGTTGCGGGATTGAGCCCCATGTAGGGCTCCCCAGTCAGTTAGGGGTCTGCTTGAGGATTCTCTCCTTCTGCCCCTCCCCTCCACCCATGGGCACCTGTGCGCACACACACACACTCTCTCATAAATAGAGAAATCTTTGGAGAGAGGGAAACAAGCCATAAGACACTCCCAACTACAGAGAACAAATGGAGTGTTGATAAAGGGAGGTAGGTGGGGAGGGGATAGATGGTGATAGGTATTGAGGAGGGCACATTTTATGATGAGCACTGGGCATTGTATGTTAGTGATGAATCACTGAATTCTACTCCTGAAATCAATATTGCACTGTATGTTAACTACCTAAAAAAAAAAAAAAAGTAAACAGAAAAGAAGAAAATAATCTAAAAAAAAAACTTCAAAAAATATTTTAAAATACTACTTTGATACTATTTTTTTTTAAGATTTTATTTGTTTATTTGAGAGGGAGAGAGAGAGAACACAAGCAGGGGGGAAGAGGGAGAAGCAGACTCCCTGCTGGGCCAGAGAGCCCGATGTGGGGCTGGATCCCAGGAACCTGGGATCATGATCTGAGCCGAAGGCAGACACTTAACCGACTAAGCCACCCAGGCTCCCCGAGTACTACTATTTCAATGAGAACAGTGTGGCCCGAAGCCCAAGTCTTTTGCTTTGGTGAGAGTGGTACTTTTAGATGCACTATTTTAAAGCCTATTAATTCAGAGAAACTTGGGACGCCAAGAATCTACCTTGAAGAAGGTAGCTGGGACTTTGCCTCCCTGAGCTGGGCCAAACACTGCCCACCAGGCCCCTCGGCCTCGCTCTTCTGGGCTGTGCCGCAGAGTGCCAGATGCCAACGAGGCCATCCAAACCCGGGCCGCTCACTCATCCTCACTGGTTTCCCCTTGCAGTTGTTTGTTCTTGAGACCCCAGGGAGGACTGAATAGGGCAGGCGATTTTTCTTTATATATTTCATTTATTTGTGAGAAGGAGCAGGAGCATAAGGAGAGGGAGAAGCAGACTCCCCGCAGAGCAGGGAGCCAGACGTGGCGCTCGATCCCAGGCCCCTGGAATCAAGACCTGAGCCGAAGGCGGAGGCTTAACACACTGAGCCACCCAGGTGCCCCAGGGCAAGCGATTTTATTTTTTTTAATACCTCCTTTGTCCTCCGCTTCTCAGATACTCCTGTGAGCCTTCAGGACAATTGTAACAAACGGCGGTAGGCCTATTCTCAGTACCTCCTTGTAGGTTGTTCCTCTACCTAAGGTTGCCTGAGTTAGAAAAACAAAAGCCCCCCAAACCGAAGAGAAATAGGACTCCTTCAGATAAATGACAAATAATTCCTAGTGTAAGGAGCTTCTGCGGGAAGGCCCCCCACCTGGTTTCCTGGCCGGCAGGGCCCCGGGGCACTCATGTTCAGGAAACCCTCCGCAGTGATTCTGGAACGTCCCTTGCTGACGCTCTGGATGTAGTCTTGTTTCTCTCGCCACCTAACCGTGGGCAACCTGGCGGCAGAGACTGTCTCGTACTTGTGTGCTTCCCCCGGCTCGTCACATGATAATAGCGCTCCAAGAAATGTTCCTGGTCACATGCAGGAGAAGGGACAGGTGGCAGCTCAGAGTGGCGAGAAGCCAGTGCCAACTCTCCTTTGGGTCGATCACATTTCACAGCCGGAAGGACCCCAGAGATCACTGCATTATTTTCCAGAAAGAGACTCCGGGAGCTGGTGACCGCGCCCCCACACCCCCGCCCCCGTGAGGGGACTGGAAACCCGAGTCCGGGGCAGAATCTTCTGTTCTGTCTTGCAGGCGACGGTGCTCCTGGGTGGCACTGTGGTACCGGCCTGGGCATCTGGGTGGTGTCTCTGCTGATGAAGAGTGAACTATGGGTCCCACCACCTCCCCGCTCTGGGCATTCGCTGCCCCTATTCCAGGGAACCGCTAACACCGGGCAGGCTCCACTTGGTCCTTTTGGGTGGATAGAACACATCCCATGTCACCGTCAGACTGCCGTATGTTCCAAGTCCTTTATTTGCGCTCATCCACTTGGGGTGGATGAAAACTTCAAGATTTGGCTAAAACTTCGTTCTTCGAAAAGCAGTGTGCTACGTACGGCATAAAGAAGTTAAGAGCCCAGGCTCTGAGGGTAAACTGCTCATTCAGACTCGGGTGCGTCATTCACAGCAGGCCCCTAACCGCGCCTCCTTTCGTTACGAATCCCACCTGCCCAGCACCCGGTAGGGCCGGTAGTGTTGGCGCTCCGAAGTTCAGACGGCACCACTGGGAACTACGCGCAGGTTTCCGAGACAGACGCTGTACGTCCTCAGGTGGGCGGACTGCCGGGTGCTCTGGATCACCGGGCCTCTGGGAACGAGTATGAGGACGGCGGGGGAAGGGACGTCCCGTGGCACCCGGAAGTCAGTGCTAAAGGAGCCCATCTCACAATACAGGGACTTCTGGGCTGACAGAAGTGAAGCAGAGGTTGGGGTAAGAAAAATAGCACCCCCGCCACTACCATGCACGCCGACCCTGACAAGAAGGCTTCCCTCCACCCTGCGGGGAGACCCTCCAGATGGCAGAAAAAGAAAAAGCATCCTTGGATGCAAGAAAGATGAGCCCAAATCATGCCTCGGGCTCAATCTCCCTACCCTGATCACCAAGGAGAACTCACTCCCCTTATCTAAATGGTTTACTGTTCACACTTGTCCCCTAAACACGTAAACAAAAAATTCCCCAGATGTTGTACATTCGACTGAATTAAGCTGCCAGTGAAGGACTTTTGTTGGTTTGCTGCACTCAAGTTACACAGCGTACGAGGTAAAGGGGCACAACCCATAAAACCCCAGCATCAAACACACCAACCCCAGCTTTACACATTTCCTAAACTCAAAATTCACGTTACAAAAGCAGATTATGAAAAAGCCATAATAGGAAATACAGTGGCATATTTTCCTCTTCCTCAATGGAAGTCATGACAATTATTAATATTTCTTCCCCTGTGAAGTTCATTGTTCTAATTTCCATTCTCGAAACAGGAAATTCTGCCCTTGAGGTCACTCGACACTATGTGATTATGCTGTGGCATTAGCAGCATCCTGGGTACGAGGACAAAGCTAAAAAGCAGCTCGTTCCGTGTACAAAGGTATTGATCCATAAATAGCCCCACAATAAGATCATTCACTATTACAAGTCTCCTGGGAGGTCCTCAAATGCTTGACCAGTGCGTCCCGAGGTCAATATACTTACAGCTGGGGTGTGGCGGGGGGGCACTTCTAGGTAGGAAGGCACCACGATATAAGAGAAGTTTCTACCAAATAAAAGAGAGAAGTTTCTAGCATTGGAACCCTTCTGCATTCCGTACACCCATCAGATGAACTAAGTGCAGTTTACCAGGAGAAGAAATCAAAGTTACACACTTTGGTAGCTTCATCTGCTTCTAGATGGTTCTTTTTCAGGATCGCTTCAACTCTCACCTCCTCAAAGCTAAAGAGGGGGAGAAATGGCCGTCATCTCTACGATCTGAGTCCCTCTGTCAGCAGACACTGGAGCCTACTGGTGGGAGGCTCTGCACGCCTCCCCGTCGTTGTCAAGTCGCGGGCTGGCTTCAGTAAGAGTCAGTCAGTAGCTGCAGAGTGTACATTGGCCGGCTTTCGCACTGTCCATTTGCAGACTGTGCATTCAGATTTGACTGGACAACCGCACAGTTTTAAGTATTTTTTCCTTCCACAAAGTCATAAACTCTTCCTCTCGAATGGTGCAGGTATGACTATAAATTGCAAAAAGGTAAATTATTCTTTCATGAGAAATTTAACTTTAGTCCTGCTTCTATCACAGGGCGATTTCATGAATCATAATGCTCTATAAGAGCGATTTCTAGTCTTGTTGCTTTACCAGTTGGTAAAACCTCCGCAAAATTTTAGTCAGCACCCAACTATATAGTAAGCCTGCATTTGTAACATAAAAGCTAGGACCTCAATTGTTTTTTGGGAGTTCTACTTCGGTTAAAGTGCATAGAAAAGGACAAGGGAAAAAGGGTAAGAAAGTACACCTTTTTTCTGCTTAAATTCACAAATGGCAGATTCACAGGGGGCTGGGACAGAAACAGCAGGGCTCTTCAGAAACTCAAGAGAGTTTTAGACTGAGATCATGGAATGTTCTTCCAACCAGCCATTTGTCAGTGCCCGAAATTCTGAGCTGGAGGAACTGCTGAGCTCATCCAGTGTGGCATTCCCTATGTTCATAGGATCTCCGCTCATCTTTGGTTTGTTAAGCCATTAAGAAAGGGTAAGAGCGGGGCGCTTGGGTGGCTCAGTGGGTTAAAGCCTCTGCCTTCGGCTCAGGTCATGATCTCAGGGTCCTGGGTTTGAGCCCCACATCGGGCTCTCTGCTCAGTGGGGAGCCTGCTTCCCCCTCTCTCTCTGCCTGCCTCTCTGCCTACTTGTGGTCTCTCTCTCTGTCAGATAAATAAATAAAATCTTAAAAAAAAAAAGAAAAAAAAAGAAAGGCTAAGAGCACGGATAGAATCCTTGAATAAGTTCCCTCATTTTCTGTGTGGTTCTCTCTGTTCCAGGTGGGGTGATGTCATCTCTGAAGTTGTTCCTGAAAATAGCAAGATGGCAGATGGCCAGAGCCACCAGAGGCGGTGCTCTCTGTGCATCACGTGTAACCTGATTTTAATTTACTCCTGGTTTTTACCAAACTCTTAAGGTTTAGTTTATGAAACAGGATCACAATTCCTTTCCCCAGTTCCTCTGGTGTGGGCAGCAGAAACACTGGTGCACCTTTCTGAACATTTGCGGGCTTGGGCCTTTCTCCCAGCCTCCAAAGGTGGAGCCCCAGGCAGATGTGTCTTGGCAAAGCTTAGCTGGCCAACTTCCGATGTGCGCCAGAGACTGAACCAAGAGCATCCAGTTTCTACCGAGCACATTCACAGCCTGTATTTTGTCCAGCTGAAGATGACTGATCACTGGTACATTTTACGAGATCGCTATTTTAAGAATTATTTCCTTGGCCACTGTTGGTGAAGAATGCCTAGAAACAGGCATGCACAAAATGTTAATTACCTTTATAACTAAAGTTTGGATTTTAAATAGTTTTTAAAAAAGATTTTATTTATTTATTTGAGTGAGAGAGTGAGCGGGAGGGAGAAGGAGCGGGAGTCTGAAGTAGACTCCGCGCCTAGTGCAGAGCCTGATATGAGGGCTTGCTCCCGTGACTGCCAGATCGCAACCGGAGCCGCAACCAAGAATCGGACTCAACCAACCAAGCCACCCACGTGCCCCAAAACTTAGCATCTTAAATGGACTCTTGCTTTTCCCACTTTGCTCCTCTTATGTGGTAAAGCCAAAATGTCCTTTTTGACTTCTTGTTTGTAGTTTAATTGAATGTCATCTGGTTTTAGTGCTGTTTAATCCCATTTTAAAGATTCAAGGATTTGTAC
>CM052798.1:6286014-6308311 GCA_028533885.1 Nasua narica | reverse complement strand
TATGGAAACCAGGGCAACCGGCCAGCCCCGCCCATTTCAGGTCTCAGACACCACTCTTCCCCCTGCCCCCTAAGGAGATTGAGCTGTCAGCAGCAAGGACAGTAAAGCTGAGAGCAGGAGGTCCAGTCCCCAAGGGAGCTGCCTGCTGTTCAGGGAAGGACAGAACAAAGAGCTTAGAGCCCTTCCCCAACCTTGGGGATGCGCTCAGGTTTCCAGGACCTCCCCGGGGGACAGGCTGGGGAGGCGGCTCGGGGAAGCTGATCTCTCAGCTAAAGAAAGCTTTCTCCCTTGTCACATTCACAACCCATCTCAAATATCCAGCTCGGTTCTCATAATTCCCCGTGAACACGGCCAACCTGAGCTCGGACCTTCAAAACCACAGAAGAATTAAGTTACAGTGAGCGTCCATCATAGCCCAGGGTGGCTTTAGAACAAGGATCTGTCCCTCTCTAGGGCAAACTACTTCCTCTGGATCACTGCAGGGTACCGGAGTACTTGTGCTGGGAAGGGGGACAAGCTGGGGACAAATGGGTGGAGAAGTGGTTTGGGGGCTCTAAGAGGGCTGCTGTGGATCCTCTGTGCCTCCCTCCAGGTGCCCAAGGACCAGCGTCCCCATGATTCACTTCTGTCTGGCCCACACAGCGTATCACCTGCACTGCTGGCTGCCGAGATCGCGCCGGCTCAGGCTGTAAGTGTCCCTCCCCAGCTCGCGATGACGAATAGCCCGTTTCTTCCTGAGACAGTCTCAATGTGTAACTAAAATTTACTTTCAACTTTTAAATCATTTTATAAAAAACTGAAGTATACTTGACATAATAATTACTGACTTTAAGTTTTAAAAACCGATACGTAACATTAATGAAACATTTTGTAAACATTAAGCTACTTTTTAAAATGTTAACATGTAAAAAAACTAGTTAACTGTCTTTTCTTGTCACATTTCAGAAATGCTCAATATGATTAAATCTATGTTGGCTGTTAAAATAATGTAATTGACTTGACAACTGATTAGAATTTATACCCCTGAAAAGATGCTATTCCTTCCAAAATAGTCACATTAAGCCTATCACTATATCCTAGCTGTAACAATGTGCCATTGCCAGTGCAGGGGTATATTTTTAAATTGGTTTTTTTTTTTAGTACTTTCAGTGGAGATAGATCTTTGTCTCTGGAGGGTAGATTTGATTTCTACAAATACCCAAAGGTCTTTCAGGGCTAAACCTGATTAATAAGATAATCAAGGTAAATAATACAGTTTATGGTGAAAAGAACTTACTACTGTGGCCGATTTTCTTATATGCATGGAACTATGTACACGTAATCTCAAGAGAATTTCAAAAATGAGCAGAAACAGCAGACTTCACGTGGCTGTGTAAGTGGTGGCGGATGGGTTTACTCTGAGTCACACTCAATGGGGACCATCCGGCTGGAGACAGAGCAAACCCCGTGCGGAGGCATGGTTGGGACTCTCAGACCTGGTTCAAATCCTAGCTCTATCACTACTCAGTGTTTGTCCTTGAACTAGGTGCTTCATCATTCTGCGTCTCGGTTTCCTTATTAATAAAATGGGGAACCACAGTTCCTACCTCATAGGATTTTGTGCATTTTTTTTTAAAGATCTAATTTATTCATTTATTTGAGTGTGGGGTAGGGGTGGGGGAGCAGAGGGAGACAGAGAGAATCTCAAGCACACTCCCTGCTGAGCACGGAGGCTGACGTGGGGCTCAATCTCACAGCCCCGAGGTCATGACTGGAGCCAAAACCAAGAGTTAGACACCCAACCAACTGAGCCACCCAGGCGCTCTGATTTTATGCATAATAAATGAGAAAGTGAATAAAAAATGTTTGACACATTTCTCTACTAATGATGAATATTAACTTTTACTATTACCTGTGGGTTGTCTTACAGGATTAACTTATAGTCAGTCATGGTAAAGGAATGAAGGTTCTAAAGATTCCTAACAGACCGGTATCAACAGTACTTGCCACATAGTAGGAGCTCAATAAATGGTAGCTATTATTCTCAGGGAGGTATTATTAGACATGATTTGCTCTAATAGGATGATCTCAAGTCATCCTTGTGTTTAAAACTTTACTTCCATGGTTTAATGTAATGTTATGAAACAGAACCTAAATTTGGTTTCTTTTTTCTTTTTTTGCTTAACATTTTATTTATTTGAGAGAGAGTGAGCGAGAGAGACAGAGCACAAGCTGGGGGAGAGGCAGAGGGAGAGGGAGAAGCAGGCTCCCCACGAAGCAGAGAGCCCGAAGCAGGGCTCGATCCCAGGACCCCGTGATCATAACCTGAGCTGAAGGCAGACACTGAGTGGACTGAGCCACCGAGGCGCCCCTAAAATTTGGTTTAAGCCATTTTATCACTGAAGAAACGTAAAATGTAACTCCCTCTGTCCCATGCAGACAAGTGACAGTGTTCTTGTTTGGGATCACCGCCCTGGGCCTCCAGTTGTACGTTCTGCTAAGGTAAGTTCTTTCACCAGCTTAACCCCCTCAACCTGGCAGCTCAGCGTGCATGTCTTACCTCTGGGGATGCCGGGGCCGTGCTCCGCGGTTCCTGTTCCGTGTTTAACTGCAGCCTGCCCCATTGTTTTTGCCCTCAATGGCAGTCACCTGCTTTACCTCTTTGAAAAGTCAAAAATCTCAATACCAAAAGGACACTAGGCAATAGGGCAGACTGAGTTTGACTTTACCAACACAGTTTCTTCTAGTACAATAGCCATTAAATGGGAGACACCGAAGGCACCAATGTTTCAAACCACGGACTCCCCAGAGACCAGTCGTGACAGCTTTGCATGAGCTAACGTCTGCAGGGCTGCGGGTGACACAGGCATATGTGACCAGATTATGACTTGATATACGATTTCAGATTCTATGGAGGACATGAGTCTTGGCAGAAAGAGTCAGCTAATAACTGGACAAATGAAGCAAATGCCATTTGATACATTCAAAATAAAAAAAAATTGCAGCTCTTAAAAATGTGGGAATTCTAAAACAATCTGAAAACCAAAAATCCACTTAAGTGACAAGAAAGAAAGGGAAACTGTGACATTCACTGTAATTAGCCTAATTTAAACTTGCCCACGTCTGTCATAGTTTTGTGTGCCGTAAGGCCTACTTCCTTACTCCAGGAGGCCAGAATTTCCACAAGATATTTTTCTCACCAAAATATCCAGTTAACGTGAATTTGAAAGTTGGTAAACATAAGTTATCCACCATTTAAAAATATTAACAACTCTTCCTATTACTTGTGGGCTGGTTTTGCACTATTAATTTGCAGTTATGGTAAAGGAACCAAGGTTCTTAAATGAACCTTAAATGAACCTGCAGCCAAATGAACCTCAGGCCAGAATCAGGATTAGAATTCAATGGTTAGTACCTTCTGGTATTGTGCTTAGAGGGCAAATTTCTTCTAATAATTGATAAATTAATATATGACCCAATGTATTGATTTTAGGCCCAGCTCTTCCCGATACTGCAGACAACCTCTCCTTATCAACTTGGTTGGCAGCATCCTCTTTACTTTCTTCACAATTGGTAAGTGTGCATTTATCAAGCACATACCTATTATTTGCCTATTATTTGCCAGACGTTGCCAAAACAAAAATGGGTTAAGACAGGACTTCCTGGGGCGCCTGGGTGGCTCAGTCGTTAAGCGTCTGCCTTTGACGCAGGTCCTGATCCCAGGGATCGAGCCCTGCATTGGGCTCCCTGCTCGGTGGGAACCCTGCTTCTCCCTCTCCCTCTGCCTGCCGCTCTGCCTACTTATGCTCTCTATCTCTCGGTCAAATAAATAAATAAAATCTTAAAAAAAAAAAAAAAAAAGGACTTCCTGGTCCTCAGGAGCTCAGACTGAAACTTAAGAAAAAATTCACATTTAAAATTCAGGTGAAGGAAAATTTTTAAAATTTCCTTTATAACTGTTTTCGTTGTCCTAAAATTTGAGTATGAAACCAAATTAAGTTAAATACAAATATGCCGTGTTGGTGTTATAAAATTCTTAAGTTATAATATAAAAAAATACCAGATTCATTTATTCCATTAATAAATGGTTACTGGACTGGAGATAATACCATTAGAAAACCAGGGACTTTGACAATTTGAAATAAAAAAGGGACAGAGAAGTATTGGACTCTGAAATGTGAACTTTTAGAAATATCTTAATACAGTTTGATTACATTTCCTATGTACTTATAAGAGCACTGTGTGATTTAAATAAAAACTATGTCTAAGGGATGCCTGGGTGGCTCAGTTGGTTGGGCAGCTGCCTTCGGCTCGGGTCATGATCCTGGCGTCTTGGGATCCAGTCCCACATCGGGCTCCTTGCTCGGCGGGGAGCCTGCTCCTCTCCCTGCCTCTGCCTGCCTCTCTGCCTGCTTGTGTTCTCTCTCTGTTAAAATAGATAAATAGGGTCTTTGGGGAAAAAAAAAACCATGTCTAAGATTTTTTTAAAAAATTTTTAAAGATTTTATTTATTTATTTGACAGAAAGAGACACAGCGAGAGAGGGAACACAAGCAGGGGGAGAGGGAGAAGCTCAGGTCCCGCTGAGCAGGGAGCCCGATGTGCGGCTCGATCCCAGTACCCTGAGATCATGACCTGAGCTGAAGGCAGAGGCTTCAACCCACTGAGCCACCCAGGCGCCCCAAGACTTTATTTTTTTAAGTAATCTCTACACTGAACATGAGGCTCGAACTCACAACCCCAAGATGAAGAGTTGCATGCTCCATCCACTAAGCCAGCCAGGCACTGCTAAATTTTTTTAACGAAAAAGTAATTATTGAAGGGCGTCTGGGTGGCTCAATTAAGTGTCCAACTCTTGATCTCAGCTCAGGTCTTGATCTCAGGGGTCAGGAGTTTAAGCCCCACACTGGGCTCCACGCTAGGCTCCATGCTAGGCATGACACCTACTTAAAAAAAAAAAAAAAAAAGGCGGGGCACCTGGTGGCTGAGTTGGTTAAGTGTCTGCCTTTGGCTCAGGTCATGATCCCAGGGTCCTGGGCCTGAGTCTCACATCAGGCTCCCTGCTCAGCGGGGAGCCTCCTTCTCTCTCTCTCTCTCCCTCTGACCCTTCCCACTGCTTGTTCTTGCTCTCTTAAATAAATAAAACCTTTAAAAAAAAAAAGTTGTTGAATGTTGAATGCCTCCAGCACTGTTCTAGAGTCTCCTGATGAATCCCAGCTGCACAAGAGGTAACATATGTGATGGTGGAAAGTACTGGTTTTGGAGACAGAGGGAGGCCAGGTGAATCATTCACTCTACAACAGGAGCTACCTAACCTCTCTGAGCTTCCTGCTCATTTATAAAATGGAGATAAGGGGCGCCTGGGTGGCTCAGCTGCTTAAGCGTCTGACTCTTGATTTTGGCTCAGGTCATCATCCCAGGGTCGTGGGACTGAGCCCTGTGTGGGGCTCCATGCTCAGTGGGGAGTCTGCTTAGGATTCTCTCTCCCTCTGCCCCTATCCCTGTCCCATGCTCTCTCTAAAATAATCCTTAAAAAAATCAAATATAAAGTGGAGATAAAAATACCTGCTTCAGTTGCTAAAGTTTAAATAAGATAAGGGAGGGCGCCTAGGTGGCTCAGTCATTTAAGTGTCTGCCTCAGCTCAGGTCATGATCCCGGGGTCCTGGGATCAAGTCCCACGTCAGGCTCCTTGCTCAGCCTGCTTCTCCCTCTCACATTTCCCCTTGCTTGTGTTCCCTCTCTCACTGTGTCTCTGTCAAATAAATAAGTAAAATCTTTTTTAAAAAATAAAGGAAAATATGGGGCGCCTGGGTGGCTCAGTGGGTTAAAGCCTCTGCCTTTGGCTTAGGTCGTGATCTCAGGGTCCTGAGATGGGGCCCCGCATTGGGCTCTCTGCTCAGCGGGAAGCCTGCTTCCCCCCTCTCTCTGCCTGCCTCTCTGCCTACTTGTAATCTCTCTGTCAAAATAAAATAAAAATAAAAAAATGTTTAAAAAAAATAAAGTAAAATAAATGAGATAAGGGAATCATGAAAAAAGGAGTCAATTTTTTTGTTTTTTGCTTTAAAGATTTTATTTACTTATTTGACAGAGAGCACAAGCAGGGGGAGTGGCAGAGGGAGAGGAAGAGGGAGAAGCAGGTTCCCCACTGAGCAGGGAACCCAATGTAGGGCTCAACCCCAGGACGCTGGGATCACGACCTGAGCCAAAGGCAGACGTCCAACCGACTGAGCCACCCGGGCGCCCCGCAGTCAGAGTTCTTATCACCAGCAATGCCAATAATAAGAACAAACCCACGTCGAAGGAAAACCATAGCCTGGCTAGGTTTTGAGCATGCGTGTCCCACGGGAGGGCAGTGAGGAAACATTCTCTATTTAGGTTTGCATTCAAGAATGTATTTCTGAGAATAACCACACCCAGTACACAGAGGCTGTTCTGCTGTCCTAGGTTTCGCCGTGGTGCTTACGCATATGGAACCGGTCCCGCGGGCCCTGAAGAGGATGTTGGCTGTATTTGGTGCGGGATCCTTTGGTGAAGGAGCCTGTACTGTGGTGTTAACAGTTTTGGCAACTGACTGTGTGTGTGGTTTTTATTATTTTTGTCTTTTTAAAGATTTTATTTATTTGTCAGAGAGAGAGAACAGCAGGCAAAGGGAGAACTCCGCTGAGCAAGGAGCCCAATGCAGGACTCAATCCCAGGACCCTGGGATCATGACCTGAGCCACCTGGTTGCCTTGTGTGTGTTTCTGAATACTGAATTTCTCAAGGGCTCATCTTAATCTGAAAGCATATCTGTATATAATACAGCACCAGCCTTCGATATTTATTTTCTCCTCACACTAAAAGTAGAGATATATAGAGACAGAATTCCTAATTAGACATGTCAGAGGTAAAACACATCACTAGGGGAAGCTTAAAAATTCCACAAGAGATTTTTCTTTTTGTGGATGAAATCCACTTTACAAGACTTAAAAGAAAGAAAAAAGATGAGCTATCAATCAACAGTGGAAGTGTGGCCTGCACTTGGTGCAGTGAGCAGCAAGCCTTCTATCTCTTGCTAAGCTGGCGCCATTGTTTAAATCCTTTGGCAAAAAAGTTGTAAATACAGGTTCCAACCAAAGGACAAGTATTTCTCACAGTGCTTTTTCCTCCCAAATACAGGAAAAAACGACCCCTGAACTTTACTACTTGTCTGTGCTGCTGTCAGTGGGCAGCTTGGTTTCCACAGGTAAGCAAAACTTCCCAAGTAACCTGTCCTTGTCAAAGGCTTCGAGGAAGTCCCTGCCCAGCGAGAGCTGTCACAGTGCAGGGAGAAGCCCTGGTTCCTCCTAAAGCAAAAGCTCCAAGAAGCAAAAGAGTAAGAAGCCATCCTTTCCACATGATTTCCACTCCGTTTAATTAGATCCCGTTCTTCATCCTGCAGTGCTTTTCTCGGGCCTGGGGCTGAGCTGGCTGGCCAGCGTGGCCTGCGCACAACCAGATGCTAAACCAATGGTCTGACGCTGGCACGTGAGCCCCCGGGTCTCCTGCCTCGCTCGGATGGCTTCGGCAGGTGAGCCTGTCCCAACAGCACTGGCAGCTGCCCACGGCCGGTGCTCATCGCCCACCCTGCCACTCCTGAGGGAAACGGCCAGCTGACATCAGAGCTACGACAGCAGGAAGCACACCAAAACCAGCCATCTGGAAGAAAGTTGTCTTTAAGTATCGATTAGCACTGACAATGGATAAAAGGGACCAGTTCAGCCCAAATCGCTGGCTTGACATCACAACCAAATTCGCCCCACGTAAAGATACTCTATTAAATACTTTCAGGATCATGACACTGACTTTCTGAACCTCCATTTTTGTTTCATGAAACTATTATTGTCAGCTGGATGGTGGCTACAGAAATAAGCACTGAAAAGGAAGAAGTAAAACATAAATCTTAGCAATGAACAAAAGTTCAAGTTTAATTTCAAGAGGGTACGGGGATTCCGATGGTATATTTGAACAATTTGTTCTTTAAAAATGTAGTGGGAAATTTTAGAGTAAAAATAACCATAATCTCTATACGAGTGACAACAATCTTTTGAGTCATGACAGTCAAGGCTGTCTAGAGAAAATAACTAACTGACCCGCACAATGTTCGTCTTCTTTTCTTTCTTTTCCTGTGAGGTATTTTAAGTAGGGGCCAGTTAATCATAGATGCTTTTCAACGTTTTTAGGAAGTGAAGACAACTCTATTTCTTGAGGAAAAGAACTATCTGTTGGCTGGAGGATCACATTCAACACACACATCTCCCAACACATCACCTGAGTGGCTCAGTCGGTTAAGCATTAAACTCTTGGCTTCGGCTCAGGTCATGATCTCAGAGCCGTAAGACAAGGAGCCCCGTGTCGGGCTCCCCACTCAGCACAGAGTCTGCTTGGATTTCTCTCTCCCTCTCTCTCTGCCCCTCCCTGCTGCATGCTCCCTCTCTCAGATAAATAAAATTTTTTAAAATAAATAAATTAATTAAATTTTTAAAAATTATCCACATTCTCAGCACCTGGCTGGCTCAGTTTGTAGACCTTGAGACTCTTGATCTCTGGATTGTAAGTTCAAGCCCCACACTGGGCATACAGCTTACATTAAAAAATAATTAAATACATATATTAAAAAAGCCTATATACCCCAGAAAGAAATGAAATATGCTAACTAGCTGGAATTTAATTAAAAACTCGGAGGAGCCCCTGGGTGGCTCAGTCAGTTAAGCAACCAACTTTTTTTTTTAAGATTTTATTTATTTATTTGACAGAAAGAGACACAGCGAGAAAGGGAACACAAGCAGGGAAGTGGGAGAGGGAGAAGCAGGCTTCCTGCTGAGCAGGGAGCCCGATGTGGGGTTTGATCCCAGGACCCTGGGATCATGACCTGAGCCGAAGGCAGATGCTTAATGACTGAGCTACCCAGGGGCCCCAGGAGAGATGGAATTCTAAGTAGGGTGCTCAGGGAAGGCCTCAAGGAGTGACATCTGAACAAAGAATTAAAAGAGGCAAGGGAGGGAACCATGCAGATTTCTGAAGGAAGACGGTCCTAAGCAAAGGGATCCATGCAAAATCCCTGAGGTAGAAGCATGCCAGTCGTGCTCCAGGAACAGAGAAACCAGAATGGCTGAGTCAGACATGTTCACAGACAAAAGGTGTAGCAAAAGTAGTCAAAGAGCGGAAAGGGAGCCACTGCGGGGTTTTGAGCAGAGGAGTGACATGATCTAACAGATTTTTAAAGGATCTTTTTGGCTGTTGAAGTTGAGGACAGAATGTAGCGAGAAGTAAGGATGGAAGCAGGGAGCCCAGACAGGAAGCTACTGCAGTCAGCCAGGTGAGAATTGATGCTGACTTGGACCAGGGTGGCGCAGCAGAAGTGGTGACAAGGCACTGGAGTCTGGAAATATTATAAACACAGAGCCAATGTGATTGCTGAGGAATGGAACGTGGGCTGTGAGAGAAAGAGGAGTCCAAGGATGACTCCAAAAACATCCGGCCTAAGCAACCGAGTTATCTCTAGAGTTACCTCTACCTAAACAGTTACCTTTGAGAACAGAAAGATGGCCAGGGAGCAGTTTAGGGGAGACGATCAGTAGTTTGGTTTATACACAAGTTACACTTGGGATGCCTATTAGATATCCAAATAGTCATGATAAATAAGCAAATGGAGAACAGAGCCAAGTTCAGGGGAGAAGTATAGACCTGAGATTTACTAGAGATTTGGGGTCATCTGCACGTAGATGGTATTTAAAGTCACAGGATCTGATGACATTACCCAGACAGTGAGTGAAGACAAAATGGACCACACGTATGGGCATCGCCTGGGGACTGGTTAGAAATGCAGAATCACAGGTCCTGCTGAATCAAAATCTAGATCTTAACAAGATCCCCAGGTGATCTGTAAGATTAAAGTGCGAAAAGATGAGCGACAACGAAGGGTGATAAAAGGAGGGATGATGTCAAGTGTTCACAAGTGGATCAGTTGGCTGAATGGAGGAGAGAAATAAACGAAGGGAGGAGGAGGAGACTTCTGACTCAAGTGACTGGGCAGATGGCGTGACACTAGTTGACACAGGATATTAGAGGAAGTGTGGAGCGAAGGCATATAGAGGATACTGTTTTATAGGTATTGAATTTGAGGACACACTGGACATCCAAGTAGAGATCTCACAGGCAGAAAGATGGAGAGATTAGAATCCAGAAATATTTTTTTTTAAAGATTTTATTTATTTATTTGAGAGAGAGAGAATGAGAGATAGGAAGAGGTCAGACGGAGAAGCAGACTCCCCGCTGAGGAGGGAGCCCGATGCGGGACTCGATCCAGGGACTCCAGGATCATGACCTGAGCCGAAGGCAGTAGCCCAACAACTGAGCCACCCAGGCACCCAGAATCCAGAAATATTAAACACTCTTGTTTTTTAGACATTTCTCTCTTTTTTTTTTTGAGATTTTATTTATTTATTTGAGCATGGAGCCCGATGCGGGACTTGATGTGGGACTCGATCCCAGGACTCTAGGTTCATGATCTGAGCCGAAGGCAATTGCTTAACCAACTGAGGCACCCAGGGGCCCTAAATACTATCTTCAATGAGATACCATGATTAAAAGAAGGTTATTTATTTAATCTTTTTTGAAGAATTAGACTATTGCTAAGTTGAGGAAGTCACAAAAGCTTCAAGAAAGTGGTTAATTGATGGAGGAAGGTCCTTAAGGAGACTGTAGAGAAAGGATTTTAGTTCCAAGTAAGAGGATAGCCTAAAAATAATAGGGAGAAGGGCACCTAGCGAAGTCAGTCAAGCATGTGACTCTTGATCTCAGGGTCACGGGTTGAAGCCCCATGTTGGGTGTAAAGTTTATGTTAAAAACAAAGCAAAACCGAGGTGCCTGGGTGGCTCAGTGGGGTGAGCCTCTGCCTTCAGCTCGGGTCATGATCTCAGGGTCCTGGGATCGAGCCCCGCATCGGGCTCTCTGCTCAGCAGGGAGCCTGCTTCCCCCTCTCTCTCTACCTGCCTCTCTGCCTACTTGATCTCTCTCTCTCTCTCAAATAAATAAAATCTCTAAAAACAAAACAATAAAGTTAAAAAATAATAATAAAGGGAAGAGATGAACACATGTCCACACAAAGAATTATATGGTTTGGCTTATATA
This sequence comes from Nasua narica, assembly GCA_028533885.1. NCBI lineage: Eukaryota > Metazoa > Chordata > Mammalia > Carnivora > Procyonidae > Nasua > Nasua narica. Next base: position 6,297,182 of record CM052798.1, on the reverse strand, counting down.
TGATAGCCAAAAAACTGGAAACAACTCAAATGTGAATCAAGACATGAATGCATGAATGAATACGCAAGGTTGGTATAGCCATATAACAGAATACTAGGGAGCAATAAAAAGGAACCACTGATACAAACAACATGGATGAATCTCATTATTTTGAATGAAAAGAACCAGATACAAAAAGGCACACACCGTATGATTCCAGTTATAAGAAATTCAGTTGGTTGAGCAACTGCCTTCGGCTCGGGTCATGATCCTTGAGTTCCGGGATCGAGTCCCACATCGGGCTCCCAGCTCCACGGGGAGTCTGCTTCTTCCTCTAGCCTTCTCTCCTCTCATGCTCTCTCTCACTTCCTCTGTCTCTCAAATAAATAAATAAAATCTTTAAAAAAAAAAAAAGAAATTCTGGAATAGATTATTTAATTATTAGGGGTGCCTGGGTGGCTCAGTGGGTTAAGGCCTCTGCCTTCGGCCCATGTCATGATCCCATCGGGCTCTCTGCTCGGCGGGGAGCCTGCTTCCCCCTCTCTGCCTACTTGTCATCTCTCTCTCTGTGTCAAATAAATAAATAAAATCTTTAAAAAAAAAAGATTATTTAATCTGTAATGATAGAAGGCAGATCAGCGGATGCCTGAGGTCAGGAAATTGATAGAAGAGGGACAGAAAGCTGCAGGGTTTCTTACCTGATCTTGTGTGCTCCTCACTGAATGGCAATACCTTCACTCATTCTCTTTGGATGGACCTGTTCCTTATAAATATATGTCCAATTGTGCTTATTTAACTGAAATGATGACTAACATTCACTGAATTCTTCCTGTGTGCTCAGCTATAGGCTAAGGACTTATGTAATCCTTACAACACTCCAACGAAGTAGGTACTATTATGATCTTTTTTAAAAGAGATTTTATCCGAGAAAGAGAAAGCATGTGCGCACACGCAGACATGCGTGCATGAGTGGGGGGTGGGGGACACCAGACTTCCCTGACCTGGCTCTGCTGGATCCCAGGACCCTGAGAACATGACCTGAGATGAAGTCAGATGCTTAATTGAGGGAGTCACCCAAGCGACCCTCTCCTTTTTTTTTTTTTTTTTAAGTTGATTTATTTATTTATTTTTAGTAATCTCCACACCGAATGTGGGGCTCAAACTCACAACCTTGAGATCAAGAGTTGCATGTCTTTCTCACTGAGCCAGCCAGGTACCCATACCATCCCTTTTTTAAACAAACATGAGAAAACTAAAGCTGAAAGAGACTGATTAACTTGCTCAAGATCTCATAGTTCGTGTAACAACCTTGACACTAAAAATTCATGGTCTTAAGCATGACACAAGACTTACAATGGTACAAGATATGTACTGGTAGACATTTAAAAGAGGTCCTTGTTAGCCACTCAAGTTTCATCTGCCCTAGCATTTTCCCTACCTAGCTAGAGCAACCTGCACCCCCTGGGCTCCCATTCCAAGTCCAAGTCTAAATGTCCTAAAATCCTCCAGCTGCCAAGTAGTATGTAGTATTTATCTGATTTTCCAGTTATGATTCCCAGCTCCGAGGTTATTTCCCCTAATGCTCTCTCCAGTGACTACTTACTTAACATGTTATTCCTATTTTTCCAGTTTTTTCTCTTCCCTCCCACACCCCTCCAGAGCCTGGATTCTACTTTTGTTTGACAAATGGAACTCAAACCAATTTCTCTTACTTATGCACTAAGAATACTTTTTCATTATCCATTAACTCTGAACAAGAACCCAAGGAGCACCCTCAGCATAGAAGCGCAGATTTGGATCAAGTCACTGAGAAAGAAGAGCAGGCAAACAGAATGTGTGGATCTGGTTAGCCCTGTCCTGCACAGCTCCTATGACCGCACACACTAAAACCAACACAACCGCCTGACTAGAACATCACATTACCATCCTCGAAATTAGGGGAAGTAGGGGCGCCAGGGTGGCTCAGATGATTGGGCGTCTGCCTTCAGCTCGGGTCATGATCCCAGGGTCCTGGGATAGAGCCCTGTGGGGCTCCTTGCTCAGCAGGGAGTCTGCTTCTCTGTCTTCCTCTCCCACTCCCCCTGCTTGTGCTCTCGAGCTCTCTCTCTCAAATAAAAAAATAAAATCTTTTAAAAAAAATTATAGGTGGGGCATCTGGGTGGCTCAGTGGGTTAAGCCTCTGCCTTCAGCTCAGGTCAAGATCTCAGGGTCCTGGGATCGAGGCCTGCATCAGGCTCTCTGCTCAGCAGAGAGCATGCTTCTCCCTCTCCCTCTGCCTGCCTCTCTGACTACTTGTGATCTTCGTTAAATAAATAAATAAAATCTTGTAAAAAAAAAAAAATTAGGGGAAGTACACACTGAGCAAATGTCTATTTAGCAAGTTCTTCCAGTGGTGAAACACGTATATTTTTCCCTTTTGTTTGGCACTGACCCTATTTGCCACTGAGAGTTCTGCATTACTCAAAACGATGACCGGTCCACACGCATCCACATACCAAAAATTAGAGATGATTTCATTAACACAACAGTCAACTTACTTTCACAAAGGAAATTCTGTGAACCCGAGGCGTTTTGCAAGGTAGGCTATTGGAACTACTCCAACTGTGTCAACAGTTCCTCTAAATCAGGCTGCCACAGCGGTTTCACATCCAAACTGTGACTCTGAAAAACAATGTATGGTAAGAAGTCCGAAATCCTACAATTAGAGCTGGCAGAAGTCATTCCTTCTGGTAGATTCCCACGGTAACTTTAGCTGGAAGTCTGTCTGGGGTGGCTGGAATAGAATTAGCCTGAAAAGCAACATCTCTAAACAATTTTGCCATCAACCCTGAGGTTGTCTTGGAGACTCGGGACTCAAGGAGCGGGGCTGGGAACAGCTGGGAAAATGGTTTCCGTCCCGGTTCTCAGTAACTTCAAAAGCGCTGCCCAAGAGCTGGCAGTGCCCTCAAGGGCCGTGTCAAACCGCTTCCAGGAAAGGGCACCTCGCCTTTATGGATTTGGAAAAGACGGATTTCCGAGGAAAGAGAAGTCTTTCAGAAAATGGAACACTTCCTCCTCCGCCCCTCTCCCACCTCCGCCAAGCTCAAGAAACCCCTAGAAAAGAATTTTTTTTCAAGGTGAATCACCTGTTCAGAGGCCCAGAGGAAATATTACCGAGGTTTTGGTTCCACAGGAAGTTGGAAAGAATGAAGGGGCAAGACTCCTTGCCCCAAACTAGAATATGACCTTGCCTCGGGGACCGTTATATCTGCTCCTCATAGACTCCACCATCATGGACTCCCCCAAGCTTGAGACAGAGAGTCAGGCGCTGACTCCCCTAGAGACTGGTTTCTCAGGGGGCTCGGGACAAGGGGCTTACCACGTCCTCAGTGTCGACCCTCCCAAGTCCTCCCGGAGGCGAGCCGCAGCCCGGACGCCAGACAGGGGAACACCCGTGGCTGCACCTTCATTGGCTCCTGGAGGCCGGAAGTGCATGGTCCGGCGGAAGTGCTCCTACTGGGAGCGTCCGCCGGGCCGGGACCCTCAGGTAGGCGGGGCTCCTGGCTCCGAGCTGGGACCAAGGCGGTTTCGGAGGCTGGGGGGGAACCCTGAGGCCCCAGGAGGTTGTCCGGGTTCTGGTCTGGGAGGGCCGCAAGAGTTTCGGGGGCGGGGGTCCATGGCGACCTCTGGTGGCAGCCGGGGCCTAGTCGAGCCCGGCCGCCGCTGGACCCAAGTGCGGGAGCACCAAGTTCTCCCGTGGACACGGGGTTTGGGGCGGTGGCCGGAGCTGCCCCGTGTCGCGTGCCGATGATTGAGGTCCGTAGCTGCTCACGTCCAGCTGGGAAAACGTGTGCTCTCCGCTCTCATCTTACCGGTGCTTCTGGCTTTGACAGCCGCGCTCCGGACACGTTTCCCTCAGGAACCCCCGCAGCCTCGCTTGGGGACATCTCAGCAAGGCTGCCCTGCCCGAGGCGCCCTCGAGAGAGAAAACAGCTTCTGTCCCTCCTCGCCCCGCTCCCCGCTCCCCCATGGTGTCTCCTGAAAAGAGAAGGGTGTGTGTCAGATGCGCGCTGCTCGGGTGGAAGTTATCTGGACTGCTTTAGACTAGTTTCTGTAAAGTAAATGAAACGGCTTGTTGATGGTTCCCTACTTCCCAGCCAACTGCACCTCCAAGTGGTTTGAACTTTGAGCCTCCTGTAGTCCTGATGAACAATTTCGCTTTCCTAAAGTGTATGACACTTGGAACTTCAGCAGTTGGAGGCTTATGCACTTTGGGACCGGTCAACAGCGTGCAGACTTCAAAGTACTAAGAGACAAGGTGAGCATAAGTGAGTACCTCTTCCGCTCCAGGATGACAGGTTTTGAGCGCTCTTTCGGCAGTTTCTGGGAAAACTGCACCGCCTTTGTTGGATACTAGGTGGTGCCAGCGAGTTCATCTTTCTGGGATAAATTTCAAATAACCGGCAGCACCAGGTTAAGGCTTTCAAAGGGCCCCATCTTCCCTGAAATTTATTTAAAAGAGTTTCACCTCCTTAAAATATCTGGTGCCTTTATGTGCTGTATTCAGTTATCGAATATCTATTCTGCTGAGGATGCTAAAGGGAGACGACGCCTCTCCCAGAGTTTATAGTCTGGAAAGACCGGTAAACAATGTGCTATAATGAAATCACATATAACTTAAGGCAGAAATAAGTGCTAAAATAGAGAATAAGATGTGAAATGCCATGGAAGAAGCAGTCCGTTCTCATTATTTATTTACCAGTTATTTATCCAGTACTTTCTGTCTGCCCAACATTAAGCTGGATGCTGATGTATAAAGAAAAAGCAGGGGCACCTGGGTGGCTCAGTCTGTTAAGCTTCTTCCTTCAGCTCAGGTCATGATCCCAGCGGTCTGGGATCGAGCCCTGTCAGGCTCCCTGGAGCAGGGAGCCTCCTTCTCCCTCTCCCTGCCCCCTAGCTCCTGCGATCACAAGTGCGCTCTCACTCGTGTCTCTCTATCTCAAATGAATAAATAAAACCTATTTTTAAAAAGTGAAAAGTAAAATCCTAACTCACAAATAATAATTTAGTGATTGGGTGGGAACCAGGAAAGACATGGAGAAGCTGAACCTTGAACTAGACCTTGAAGAATGGACTACCTGGGCTTGATAGGTAGGAAAAAAAAAAAAGCTCGCTCAAAAGAGAAGGATGAAAGTGCATGGCACGTTCTGAAACAGCAAGTAGTGCTCAGTTCGGCAGCACATACACTAAAATTGAAACAGCAAGTACTCAGTGTGGTTGGACTGTAGGAAATTGAGCCTGAAAAGACACTGTCGGTTTTGGGTTTGGCTTTACTTTTACTGGAAAATTAAACAGTTATAAAATAAAGTTTAATTGTATGTTTCCCAGGAGAAATTATACATAAAGCATAGCTGTAATAAATTATGTGTAATAAATGACACTTCTGGCTATAATGTAGCTCGTTTATATTTACATATCTTTAATCATTGTAAATAAGCCAATTTTAAAAGATGCAGTAGTAAGAATAGATGGTCACTGATTACATTCTATTTTGAATGTAATGTAAAGAATCCTCTTCATTGAAGTTCACATATCAGATCATCTGATAATGATTATGTGTAGGAAATTTTTAAATGCTTTAAGAAGTTACCCTAGGATTTAGGACTTTTTGTTTGTTTTATTTTGGTTTGGTTTTTTAAGACTTTTATTTAAGTAATCTCTACACCCAACCTGGGGCTCGAACTCATGATCCCAAGATCAAGGGTTGTGCGCTCCACTAAGCCAGCAGGCACCCCAGGATTTCGGTCTTAATGAATGTTTATATCTAATATTAAGCAAAATGTGTTTCCTGAAAGGAATGTAAGTTTAATTTTTATAAATGGAAAAACTTAAATACTGTGAATGATAAGGTAAAAGTATACATTATCAACACACTGAAAGTAGTAACTTTTCTCTACACTAGCAATAATTAGAAATTTTTCAGTAACCTCTACGCCCAGCGTGGGGCTGGAACTCACAACCCCGAGATCAGGAGTCGCCACATCACCACCTACTGAGCCAGCCGGATGCCCCACAATAATCAGAAATTATAATAACAAAAAGTCTATTTCGAGTATTAACAAAAAAAATACAAAATGTCTTAGAATAGCCAATGTTCAAGGCCTTTGTGAATAAAACAATACTTTTTAAATTAATTAAAGATCATGAAAGAAAGCTGAGGTAAATGGAATGATATATTGCTTAATAGGAAAATTCAAATTTCAAGGATACAGATCTTTTTTGTACTAGTTTCTAATTTTAATGTAATCCCTGGCAAAATTTCAGTTGCCTTTTTTTTTTTAACAACTTTATTTATTTATCTATTTATTTGACAGAGAGAGACAGTGAGAGAGGGAACACAAGCAGGGCGAGTGGGAGAGGGAGAAGCAGACCTCCCGCCAAGCAGGGAGCTGGATACGGGGCTCAATCCCAAGACCCTGGGATCATGACCTGAGCCGAAGGTAGATGCCCAACGACTGAGCCACCCAGGTGCCCCTCAATTGCATTTTTAAGGGAACTTAACAAGCTGAATCTTTAGTTCATCCAGAAGAGAAAATGGATAGGAATAGCCAAGAGTTATTGGGGGGAAATTCTGCAATAATAAAGGCAGCTCCTTATCAGTTATCACTGTACACCAGCTCCTACTGCTAACAATTACAATAGCAAGGTAATGTCTTAGGACCAGAACATTATCAGTGAAACCGACTTGAGACTGTTTCTATTGAATGTATATCAAAAGTGGCATAGGGGCACCCGCGTTGGCTCAGTTGGCTAAGCGTCCCACTCTTGATCTCGGTTTAGGTTTCGATATCATGGTTGTTTGTTCAAGCCCCATGTTGGGCCCCATGCTGGACGTGGAGCCTACTTAAAACAAGCAACTAACCAATAAAAATGGCATAAGTACTGAGTAGTAAACAGTTTGGGGGCAACTGGCTCCCCATTTGAAAGAAAATAAAAGTTAGACTCCCATTTTACAGCATTAACAAAATTAGTTGCAAGCGGCTTAAAGAGCTGAATGTAAAAAGAGAAAAATTTATGTAAGTCTTAGAATACAAAATATATATATTTTTAAATCCTGAGATGGTTAGGGCCTGTCTTCATGGAACATAAAACTAAAAAGCCTTAAAGGAGAAGATAGATAGCTGTGGCCATTAAAAATAATAATTTATTGTGGGGCACCTGGGTGGCTCAGTGGGTTAAATGTCTGCCTTCAGGTCAGGTCGTGATCCCAGGGTTCTGGGATGGAGCCCTGCATTGGGCTTCCTGCTCAGCGGAGAGCCTGCTTCTCCTTCTCCCTCTGCCTCTCCCTCTGCCTGTGCTTTCTTATTCTCTTTCTCAAATAAACAAATAAAATCTTTAAAAAAATAAGAAATAATTTATCGCGACAAAAAAACATTAAGTGAAATTTAAAGTCAAGAGACAAGATAATATTTGCAACATAACTACAGAGGCTTTATATTCATATAAATCAGTAAGAAAAAATAATCCAGTAGAACATGGGCAGATTTCCAAAGAAGAAATCATATCAAAAGTTGTTAATGCCTATAAGTCAGGTAAATGCACATAAGACCAACAAGATAAGACTAGGAGTGTTCTGAGTCCTAGAGAGTACTTAGTAAGAATGAAAAAGAGTGTTATAATAAATCTTTTTGTAACGCAAAGCCACATCTGATCTATTTCTTTATAAAACTTGTTTTCAATTATCAAATTTGTTTAAAGTAAGATAGACCAACAGTGGAAACTTTTTTTTAAGATTTTATTTATTTATTTATTTGAGAGAGAGAGAGAGCACAAGCCAGGGGAGCAGCAGGCAGAGGCAAAGGGAGAGGGAGAAGCAGGCTCCCCACTGAGCAAGGAGCCCAATGAGGGGCTCAATCCCACGACCCTGGGATCATAATCTGAGCTGAAGGCAGCTGCTTAACCCACTGAGCCCCAATAGTGAAGATTTCTATTTAACTTGTCAAGTCAGTTAGGAAGACTGCCAGGCATTTTTGTGGAGTGTTACTAGTATATAAGTTTAAACTTTTATGTGTAAAATGAAATTCTCTTTGCACAACTGTCTTTCCCACACCTGTAGCTCAGAAAGAGTAAAGCCCATTTTAAATTGTACTGGTACGTTGAATCCTTTCAAAGAACCAAATATATATTATATGCGGGCTCATTTTTCTTCTTAGAGATCAAAATGGCTTCCAGAGGAAAGACAGAGACAAGCAAATTAAAGCAGAATTTAGAAGAACAGTTGGATAGACTAATGCAGCAATTACAAGACCTGGAGGAATGCAGGTAATGGCACAACTCAGTCCTGCTCTGCTGTCAAGTGGCTTTTTCTGCAGCTGGGTTCCACGCGGCGGGTGCAGGCCCACATGCGATTTCGGTTCCCCCTGTAGTGTTTGGCACAGTGCTTTGAAGTGGAAATAGGAACACCTACCTTGTCTTTCTTTAGTATTTAAAATAGTCCTGCCTGGCATATACTTCATCTTCTAGTGTAGTTTCAACCTTAACTGTTCAAAGGACCAAAACTGTTCATTGCCTTTTTTAGCAACTTTGAAAGGTTGTTGTAGGTATTTCAAAGGAAGAGGCCAAAACAATGGTTGGCCCAGAATAGGTGCTCAAGAAATGATAGCTATCATTATTTGTAGTTACCTGTTTAATAAATGGCTTGTTCAATTAGTGAATGAAAATAGCCTCTTGGCTAACTGAACATAACAAAAAAAGAATAGCCCTGCTGTTGTATTTTCATGATGCACGAAATTTTACCTAATAACGGTGATAAAAGTAACAGCTGTTTTGTCCAGTACCTATGGTTTGTCAAGGACTTCCTATAGTTCATGCAGTGCTCATAGCAACCCTATAAGGTAGGTACCATCATAATCTGTGGCTTATAGATCAAGAAACTGATACTTGGTTAAGTATCTTGCCCAAGCTTATGTATTGATTCATAGACTGCTTAAAAGGAAGTTATTATGTGGTTGGTTAAGTGTTCCTCATTTGGGTAAAAGAAAAATGTTTAATTATCAAAGTAACCCCGTTGCAGGAAAACGCCCATATTACCAACATCTGAACACATCTGTTATTAGCATTTTTTCATTTCCTTTCAGGTTTGTCCCCCCAAGATATTTTTTGTAAATATATGTTACTGAAGTCTTAGGGTGCAAATATTAAGATTGCTTTTTTCACTTGGAACTCTGTGTTTTTCTCTATTATGTTCACTGTACTTCAGAGAGGAACTTGATACAGATGAATATGAAGAAACCAAAAAGGAAACTCTGGAGCAGCTAAGTGAATTTAATGATTCACTGAAGAAAATTATGTCTGGAAATATGACTTTGGTAGATGAGTTAAGTGGAATGCAACTGGTAAGCATAATTTACTTACACTGGTGACACAGGTGGTTTTTCTCTCCTTTTTAATAAGTATATTTAAAATAGAAAAGAAACGCTATTTGGGGATTTGACTTCTAGATGAGTGTCTACTTACAGATAAAGCAGCATAAGCTTCCAGATCTTCATTTAGTTATATATTTGGCTCCGGTAACATACACAGAAATAGCAAATGGAAACTAAATTTTTCTTTTTTAAGATTTTATTTATTTATTTGACAGAAAGACACAGTGAGAGAGGGAACACAAGTGGGAGGAGTGGGAGAGGGAGAAGCAGGCTTCCCGTCAAGCAAGGAGCCCATTGCGGGGCTCGATCCCAGGACCCCAGGATCACGACCCGAGCCGAAGGCAGCCACCCAATGGCTGAGCCACCCAGGCGCCCCCTAAATTTTTTTTTAATTTAAATTTTAGGTAGTTAACATACAGTGCAATGTTGGTTTCTGGAGTAGAATTCAGAATTCAGTGATTCATCACTTATATATAATACCAGTGTTCATCCCAACAAGTGCCCTCCTTATTACCCATGACCCATCTAGCCCATCCGCCACCCATCTGCCTCCCATTTATCATTTATCAATGATGATAAATGATTCCTTATCATTAAGAATATCTTATGGCCCGTTTAGCTCTTTCCTTTTCTTCTTTTCCGCTTCCCATATGTTCCTCTGTTTTGTTTCTTAAATTCCATATATGAGTGAGATCCTATGGTATTTGTCTTTCTCTGACTGACATATTTCATTTAGCATAATACACTCTAGCTCCATCCATATCGTTGCAAATTTTAAGATTTCATTCTTTTTGATGGCTGAGTAATATTCCAGTGTGTGTGTGTGTGTGTGTACGCACGCACGTGCAGGCGTGCACCCATCCTTTTTTTCCATTTATCAGCTGTTGGATATTTGGGTTCTCTCCATAGTTTGGCTATTGTTGCTAATGCTGCTATAAACATCCAGGTGCATGTAACTCTTCAAATCTGTATTTTTGTATCCTTTGGGTAAATACCTGATAGTGCAATTGCTGGATCGTAGGGTAGTTCTATTTTTAATATTTTGAAGAACCTCCATACTGTTCTCTAGAGTGGCTTCATGAGTCTGCATTCCCACCAATAGTGCAAGAGGTTCCCCTTTCTCCACATCCTCACCAACATCCGTTGTTTCTTGTGTTATTAATTTTAGCCATTCTGGGGCATCTGGGTGGCTCAGTCATTAGGTGTCTGCCTCTGCCTTCGGCTCAGGTCATGAGCCCAGGGTCCTAGGATCGAGCCCCTCATCAGGCTCCCTGCTTAGTGGGAGCCTACTTCTCCCTCCTCCCCCACCCCCGCTTGTGTTCCCTCTCTCGCTCTCTCTCTGTGTCAAATAAATAAATAAAATCTTAAAAAATATTTTTAGCCATTCTGACGGGTGTGAGATGGTATCTCATCGTGGTTTTGATATGTGTTTCCCTGATGATAAGTGATGTTGAGCATCTTTTCATGTGTCTATTAACCATCTAGGTGTCTTCTTTGGAATAGTGTCTATTCATGTCTCCTGCCCATTTCTTAACTGGGTTACTTGTTTTTTGGGTGTTGAATTTGTTAAGTTCTTTGTAGATTTTGGATACTAACCCTAATCAAATATATTGTTTGCAAATATCTTCTTCCATTCTGTAGGCTGCCTTTTAGTTTTATTGATTGTTTCCTTTGCTGTGCAGCTTTTTATCTTGATGAAGTCCCAATAGTTCATTTTTGGTTTTGTGGAAACTAAAATTATAACAGTGTTTGATGAACAAGGAAGACCTATTTGCAATTGAGGAC
>CM052798.1:6206070-6285514 GCA_028533885.1 Nasua narica | reverse complement strand
CGTCTGCCTTCGGCTCAGGTCATGATCCCGGGGTCCTAGGATCGAGCCCTGCATCGGGCTCCCTGCTTAGTGGAGAGCCTGCTTTTCCTTCTCCTCCTGCCTGCAGCTCCCCCTGCGTGTGTGTGCATGTGTGTGTATGTGTGTGTGCGTGTGTGTGTGCACTCTCTCTCTGTCAAATAAATAAATTAAAAAATCTTCAAAAATTTTTTAAAAAAGAAAGGGGTCAATTTGTTTCTGAAAACTTGTAAAATCATCACCGCATCCATGGATCCAGTGAAGAAATTGGGTTGAGGACCCTTAAACCGTTTTGTGGATGATCAAAGTAGTTCTAGGCCCACGATACACCAGTTTTATACCCTACCCTTCCTGTTAAAGGGTTCGGGGAAATTAAAGCAGTTGTTTGGGGGTTAAAGCAAGGTGGCTTAGGATGAGAAAGCAATAACCTCTACCATTTATTTGGTTCCCATCAGAACGGAAAATACCAGGGTGCCTGGGTAGTTCAGTGGGTTAAAGCGTCTGTCTTCCGCTCAGGTCATGATCTCGGGGTCGTGGGATCAAGCCCCACGTCAGGTTCTCTGCTCAGTGGGGAACCTGCTTCCCTTTCTCTCTCTGCCTGCCTCTCTTCCTACTTATGATCTCTCTCTCTGTCAAATAAATGACTGAAATCTTTAAAAAAAAAAAAAGAACGGAAATACCTCGATCATCCCCACTTTGATCTATTGGAACATTCCTCACCATCCCACTATTTCGGGCTTGGCCGTGACACCGCACGTAGCCAATGGAACGTTTATGGATATGACTTCTGGCGAGGCCTTCAGTGTGCGTCCACGGTCTAGCTTGGCACTCCTGCTCTTTTGTCATTCAGCGTAAGAGGAGTGTGTCCTGTGTAGCCTGTGGTCTCAGGAGAATGAGACAAGTGGAACAGGCTTAATCCCATCCTGAAGCTCATCCTTGCTGATCCCAGCCCAAACCAGCCCAATCAGTTGACCCACAGCCTGAAGCAGACGCACGCCAGGCAATTCGCAGACCCCTGAGCAAATTATAAATGTTCGTTTCTGCCATTGAGTTTTGAGGTGGTTTTTTATGCAGCAATAACTGACTGATACATCATTTTTTAAAAGGGATTTTACTTATTTGAGAGAGAGCGTCAGCAGGGGGAGGGGGGGGGACAGAGTGAGAAGCAGAAGCCCCACTGAGTAGGGAGCCTGAGATGGGGGGCTCGATCCCAGGAACCCAGGATCATGACCTGAGCTTAAGGCAGAGGCTTAACCAACTGAGCCACCCAGGCGCTCCTAATCATCATCGTTGTTCTATTTTAGTCCCTTCTCCATGTGAAAGCCATAGTTCTCTATTTATTTATTTATTTGATAGAGCACAGGCAAGTCAGTGGTGGGGAGGGCAGAGGAAGAGAGAGAACCTCAAGCAGTCTCTATGCTCAGCACAGAGCCAAATGCAGGGCTCAGTCTCCCCATCCTGAGATCATGACCCCAAGATTGCGACCTGCGCTGAAATCAAGAGTTAGATGCAACCCACTGAGCCACCCAGACGCCCCATAGTTCTCTATTTAAATACAAACCCACCATATCACGTCCTTATTTAAACCTCGCAGTAGTTCTTCTTTTGGAATAGAAGCCAGATGTTTAGCATGATCTAGAAAGAGCTGTACCATCAGTGCCTGGCCCCTTTCCCATCACTCTGCACTCCAGCCACCCAGCCTTCTCTCGGTTGTTTGATCTCACCATGCTTTCTTTTCTCCCCACGACCTTTTTATGGACTGGTCTCGGCATGTGCTAACCTCTCCTCCCCACCCTCTGCTTAGCTGGTGCCTAGTTAAGTGAAAGCTTCAATGTTCCATTGCCAAGGAAGTTCTCCTTGACCCTAATGCAAGGTTAGATGCTCAATAGGTCTCACAGCCTGTTGTATTTCAGCTTCTAACACTTAACTGAAGTTGCAGTGGATTATTCAGTTGTGTCACTCATCTTACCCATCACGGGGGCAAGGACGATATTTGATGTGCTGCTTTGTCCCCTGCTGAGCGCGATGACATGCACCTGGGAAGCAGTTGATAGTTCTTGAATGAGTGAGTACAGAGATTGTGCTCGAACAAAAGTCAGGGGACACAGAATAGGTCACATGTGATGTTGATGAAGATCTGAATCAGTTCCACTGAAATATCCTGTGAGGACTTAGTGTAGGAGACTGTGAATATTGGAGGGGCGCCTGGGTGGCTCAGTGGGTTGGAGCCTCTGCCTTCGGCTCAGGTCATGATCTCAGGGTCCTGGGATCTAGCCCCATGTTCCGGCTCTCTGCTCAGCAGGGAGCCTGCTTCCCCCTCTCCCTCTGCCTGCCTCTCTGCCTAGTTGTGATCTCTCTCTCTGTATCAAATAAACAAATAAAATATTTTTTGAAAAAAAGAGACTGTGAATATTGGAACAAGGTAAAACAAAACAAAATAAACAATCAAGGGACACCTGGGTGGCTCAGTCAGTTGGGTGTCTGCCTTTAGCTCGGGGTCCTGGGATCGAGTCCTGCATTGGGCTCCTTGCTCGGTGGGGAGCCTGCTTCTCCCTCTGCCTGCAGCTCTCCCTGCCTGTGCTCTCTCTCTCTTTCTGACGAATAGATAAATAAATAAAAATCTTTTGGATTTCTAAATGGGAGTGAATTAGAAATGAAAACTCTGATTATAAGAGGAAATGTCCTTAGCCAAGGGACTGACAACGTGGGAAGGTTGGACTGGACTAGGATGACCAGTGAGGTTCACGCAAGTGAAGATAGTCCAAGAATGTGAAAATAAAATCAAACCTATGCCCTTTTGTATTCACAGCTTTGGGGTTCTTAGCTTTTTAAATTGTGTCACAGCCTACCTGAGAGAGAAAAACTGTTCTCGGTATCATGATATTGACAGAGAAAAAGTAAAACATACCAAGAATGACATGAACTTTGAAATTTGAAGTGAAAATCTCATGCAGGTTGCAGTTCAAAGCACAAAGGAAAGAAAATCTGGATGGAGGGAGCTTCAGCTTTCGGGTTTCAATGTCCTTACCACTTATGAACGTCTCCAGGGAAAAGCCTTGGGACTCAGGGCCTCAGGCTTCCCTAGCACCTGCAAAGGCCTGCCTGAGCCTCCCCTAGTCACCCCTACAGGACTCCCCCCACCCCCTTCCATCACTGAAGGGAGCCCGTGGCAGCCATTTCACTGTCCTCTTCAGTTTACCAGCAACATACACAAATGTAAGCTAAGGGGTCTTTTCTTTTAAGGGAAAAAAAGTGATGAAGAATTTTTAAAAATTCTTTAGCTATTAAGTATCTTGGTCTATTTCCTTCAGCTCTATAGCTTGTGCTAATTAAAATGGTTTCAACAGAGGATCCCAGAGTGCAGCTTCCTTTTTTTTTTTTCTGCCTGTATTGGCTCTCATGTTCTTTGTTTAAATAATTAATAATCATTACTCTCTGTTATGCAGCATGTGGGAGAAGAGTGAGTAATCTCGGATCCCAGGACATTTGCACCAGGCCTGTTCCCCTTGCATAAGCTTTCATCGGAGGCCCTTCATTAGTTGGCACCAGGGTGTACATGGGCCGCCCTCAGCCTTCAGTGTTTATTAACTATAAAAAAGAGCCTCGTCTGATGCACCAGCTGGGGGCGAATACTGCTGATGGGAAGTAATTTCCCGGAAGAACAGTAATGAAGGGAAGGGAGGAGGACGTGGAGAAAAGAAAACCACAAAGTTCAATTAAATCGAGCTGGACCAAAATGCAAAATCTAAGGGTCTATCATGTTACTCCAAAGCCAGGCTTCGGTGTCACCAAAGAGGAAAGGATTTCAGGAACTCCCTGGCAGACACACAGATGTGAAACTGGAGGGTTTATAGTCTCAGATAGGCTTGACGATTTTGACTCTTACAACAGTGCAGAGTAGGAGCAAACTACACGTATTTAATCTTTACAGGTCCCTTTACTTGTTTACAACAATGAACAGCTGGGCAGTCTGTCACCTCCACAGGACGAGGGACTGCCGGTCAGGAATGTTCTTCGGTCTTGTCCTAAACATACTGGGAGCGTTGCAACATCTGCTGATAGGAAGGGCACTGGTATGCGCTGGGGGAAAGAGCTGCTTTATTGTTTATTCCCAGAGAGTAAAGGCTATTTGCTTCTAGGAAAGGTAATTTTTTAAAATTCATTTTGAGAGAGAGAGAGAGGTGGTTGACACAAGCCAGGGAGAGGGGCAGAAGGAGAGGGAGAAGCAGACTCCCCACCAGGTAGGGAGCCCAATTCAGGGATCCTTCCCAGGACCCTGAGATCATGACCTGCACCAAAGGCAGATGTTTAACTGACTGAGCCACCCAGGCGCCCCGGGAATGATAATTTTTTAATATTTAATTGGATGATAACCAGCAGGGGGGAAAGGTGACAGACTAGTATGCTTAAAGGCTAATAAGCTAAGTATTTGGATCCAAATGGAGTCTTACGTTGGTTTGTCTCTACCAGGTGATTAAAATGTTTCTGCACACGCAATGTACACTTTCAAGACAGGCTGGTCTATCAGAACGCTCAGCCAAAGACATGAATAATCATTTCTTTCCATTGTTCCCAAGTGCAATACAAACAGGATTCTGTGATGTAGGGGGATCTACGCAGGCAGAAACCAACGCTCTGGGGACAGGCTGGCAGAGAGCCCAATGTTCGCAGCTGCACATAGCCCACTCGTGACACAAAATATGTATATTCGCTGGTCCACAGAAGGCTTTCATCGTTGTGTTTAATAATTCCTTATTATCTCCAAAGTAAGATTAGATGAAAACTTATCTGCCAAAGGGAAACCCAGGAGACCAGCGCATGTCTGTGGCACTCCTTGCCTGCTGTGCCCTTAGCCCCCATATTATTATCACTCTGTCCTCCCAAGAGTTAGAGCTGCACCACATGTAAACAGGAAGACAAACATCGGGACCAGAGCAAAAGACGAATCATTTTACTTTCTATCCTCCTGGGACTTATGAACTAATATTTAAAATGTGGTTCTCAAAACACAAAAAGAACGGGTTCTCATTTTTCTTTACTCCCAAACCTCATCCTGGTTTGGTGCAAAGTCTCTTCCTTTCTCTCCCATTCTCATTTTGTACTTGCTAAACTCCTAGGCAGGAAGGCCATCTTATGGGGTAAAACTTGAGGATCGTTCTTGGCAAACCTACTTCAGAATAGCTCTCCTTCCCTGTAAGCCTGTGCCTCTGCCGTTGTTTCCCACGTGGCCTAAAATTTTTACTGTTATACTTATGCCTTTGGCAGAGAGGATAGAGATTTTTTTTTTTTTTTTTTTGGCCGCAGAAAACAAGTATTTAAAGATACATACGTGTCTGGGAGCACAGAGAAGCCCTCCCCAAAGCTGAAAGGTTAAAATACAGAATTATAAATGTGATGAGTGAAGAGCAAGGGGAGGGTTGATGGCATTGGGGTTGGAGCTGGGGTTGGGAGTGGGTGCCCAATGGAAGGGACAGTCCTGGGCGGGGTATCTACACGGGTGTCATTTATTTATTTATTAATGCAACAATATTTGGCGGGCCTCTGCTTATGCCAGATACCGTGCTGGGGGGAGTGGTTTGCAGGGATGACATCCTCGCCCTCCTGGAATGCGTGGCCATGCTGGACCCGGGCAAGCATAGGTTAAGAAAAGTCTCCTTAAAGAAGATCAAATATTCAGTCAGGTGAAGAGAGAAACAGAGAAGAACCACCGAGGCAAAGGGAACCGCACCCCTAGAGTTCATGAAGCACAAAGTACTCTATGACCGAGGAATAGGGAGAAGGCCTACATGGGGTGGAGCCCACTCGGCCAAAGGGGTTCAAGATCAGGCTGGAGCCAGAAGACGCAGGGCCTTGGAGCCATGCTCAAAAGTTTGAACTTCCTCACGAAAATGAAGCGAAGTCATTGAATAGCAGAGGACTGACGAGATTGGTACATCTTAAGAAGGCTAGTGGGGGTGCCTGGGTGGCTCAGTCAGTTAAGCGTCTGCCTTCAGCTCAGGTTATGACCCCAGGGTCCCGAGATCGAGCCCCATCTTGAGCCCTGTGTCGGGCTCCCTGGTCAGTGGGGAGCCTGCTTCTCCCTCTGCCTGCCCCTCCCCCTGCTTGTGTCCTCTCTCTCTGTCGAATAAATTAAAAAATAAAATCTTTAAAAAAAAAAAAAGGACAATGGACTGGGGGTGGTAGGGAAAGCCCGACGGAGAGAGCACTTAGAAGTCATTGTGGGAGTTGGGGTAAGAGCTCATGACGGGTCAAGAGAAGTGGAGGTGGTAGGAAGTGGGGAGATTCAAGAAGGGGTTTGGGGGCAGAAACGACCTGGACTGGACATGAGGGATGAAGGAGACAGCATGTAAAGGAGACCTTCAAGCTTCTGGTGCAATCGACCGTGTAGAGTGCGGTGGCAGTTACCCCAGGTGGGGAGCGCTGGGGGGGAGAGGCTGATTTACAGACCTATTAGGCGTAAGATGGTGTGAACAGAGCTGGTGTAAGGTCTACCGAAACTGTGGATGTTCGAGGTCTGTCTTCTTCTCTACCTGTTCCCCTTCCCTACTTCCAAATATTGGTCCCTTCTGTCTTGTAACATTGCCTTATACTAACATTTCGAGGTTATATCCTTCTCGATCTAATAAGAGAGCTTCCCATCATTTCCAATTCAGAAAGTTTTAGGGAACGGGTGCCAAGTGGCTTAGTCGGTTAAGCTGCTGCCTTCGGCTCAGGTCAAGATCCCAGGGTCCTGGGATCAAGTTCCGAGACTAAATGGGCTCTCTGCTCAGTGGGGAGTCTGCTTCTTTCTCTCCCTCTGCCCCTCCCCCGGCTTGTGTGCTCCCTCCCTCTCTCTCTCTATCTCAAACAAACAAAATCTTTAAAAAAAGAGAAAAGGAAGTTTTAGGGAAGGACTTCAACTGGCTCAGCTTGGGACATATCCTGCTTCTCAGCCAGTAGTAAAAAGAATGTCGCACTTGACTGGTCCAGTTTGGGACCCATGTCTCTCCTGTTTGTTTGTTTGTTTGTTTGTTTGTTGTGGAGAGGAGAGGGCAGACTACTGTAATCTATAGCCTCATCAGGACCTCTGGGGGGTAGACGGAAGGGAGGAGCAGTTTCCCAAGGGGAAGAGACAGGTGCCAGGTTGTCAGAACTAGCAGATGCTCCCTATATCCTAAACCTTCAGGGTTTCATTCTAAGACTCTACAGATGGGTGGAGCCCGAGTTAATCCTGAAGTAATAAGGCTGTCTAGAAAGGAAGAATTTTCCAGCTCTGAGTTGATAGGGTAGAGGAGGGACTGACTGTGATGAACTTTGTAACTTTGAACTATAAAAACAGTAGATTTATGAAAAATTTGAAAAAAGGAAAACATCCATTATTTCACATGGACACATTTTCATTTTATGCATTCTTTCCCACCTTTATTGTTATGCATATGTCTTTTTTTTTAAGTTATCTTGTGTTTCTATTCTTTTCTTTTTAAAGATTTTATTTATTTGACACAGAGAGAGAGAGAGATCACAAGTAGGCAGAGAGGCAGGTGGAGGGAGAGGGGGCAGCAGGCTCCCTGCTGAGCAGAGAGCCGGGCTTAATCCCAGTACCCTGAGATCATGACCTGAGCCGAAGGTAGAGGCTTAACTCATTGAGCCACTCAGGCACGCTTGTCTTTTTTTTTTTTTGAGAGACAGAGAAAGTGAGAGAAAGCATGAGAGGAGAGAAGGTTAGAGGAAGAAGCAGACTCCCCATGGAGCTGGGAGCCCGATGCGGGACTCGATCCTGGAACTCAAAGATCGTGACCTTTGCTCAACCAACTGAGCCACCCAGGTGCCCCACCCTTGTCTTTTTTTTTTGTTAAGTTTATTTATTTAAGAGAGAGAAAGAGAGAGCCCGTGCAAGAGTGGGGGTGGGGGTGGCGGGAGAGGGAGAAGGGAGCTCCCCACTGAGCTGGGAGCCCGACGTGGGACTTGATTCCAGGACCCAGGGACCATGACCTGAGGCCAAGGCAGACACCCAACTGACTGAGCCACCCAGGCGCCCCAAGCATATGTCTTTTATTTTTTATTTTATTTTTAAAAGGTTTTATTTATTTATTGGAGAGAGAGAGCACAAGTGAGGGGGTAGGGGAGCCACCCAGGCACACCCAACAAATAAAATCTTTAAAAAATGCATTTGGGGATCCCTGGGTGACTCAATCATTAACTGTCTGCCTTCAGCTCAGGCCATGATCTCAGGGTCCTGGGATTGAGCCCCCGCGTTGGGCTCCTTGCTCTTTGGGAAGCCTGCTTCTCCCTCTCTCACTACCCCTGCTCGTGTTCCCTCTCTCGCTGTCTCTCTCTCTCTCTCTGTCAAATAAATGAATAAATGAAATATTTTTAAAAGATGCATTTATACCTTATGCCGAATACCAAGCAACTTGTTCAGTTTTAATACATTTGTTTAAACATCAATATTTACATAAAAATAATTTGAATGTGTACATTTTTTTGCATTGGTGTGCTCTGGGAAACTAGAAGGATCGGCTAGTACAGTGTATGGGCGAATACTGGTTGAGCCCTTGCCGTGTGCATAGTAGACTGGATACTAATGGGGATACGGACATGACTAAGATCTATTTCTGGCCTTTGAGTTATAATCTCATGACTTTAATTTTAATTAAAGTCCACCTAATTTTGATAAAATTAAAATATTTCTCAATCGTAACTAAAATAGTTATTAACTCGAAGAGTAATATGGACATTACAAAATGTAGACACAGTAAAGTAAAAAAAAAAACTCATATTCTTCTCGCATAAGGATGGGGAAGAAATATGAGGGGAGTGGAAGAGGATGGGACGGAAAAGAGGCGAAAGGAAAGGCTGAGAAAGCCGGGCAAGAGGGCCTCTTAAGTGTGGTTAGTGTAACACTATGTAACTGTTAAAATGTTGAAAATCAGGCCACCCTTAAAGACACGCGTCCCTTTAAAAGGGAAACTGGGGTTCAAAGCGATTCATATTTTGCCCAAAAAGGGCTGTTTCTCCCTGTACTCTCTCCAGACAGAGCCATCTAGCAGATACTGAGACATTTTAATCATGGACCCTTTCTCCCCAGAAAAATGTACTCCCCACCAAGATACATGATATTTTAAGTTGAAGGGACCCAGGGATGCCCATTCCTGAGCTTTCCGGGATCCGTGGATCCCAGGGTAGACAGGCCTCCAATTCAAGAGTGGGCCTAGCTGCTTCAAAGGTAGCTGTGTTCTCGGTTCCACCGCGCAGGAAGACCACGCCTCTAAATGGTTTGCAAACTCGTCCGTTTCAGATTTTTCAGGGGTCTTGGAGAAACCGGCCTCACCGAGGATTCCGCCCTGTCTGACCGCTCCCATTTCTGAACACAGACTCGTGTGTGGGAGAGGCCATTATTTTTATGGGATCTCTGTGCTCCTGGATCACCTAGGGACAGGCAGAGTCGCTTCACAGCAGAGCCTGCTCCATCCTTAACCCGGGCTCCGCCCTCAGACCACCTCCTCCTCAGAGCCCCGCCCCTCTTCCCCGGCCCACCCTCCCCGCGCCCTCCCGCCCCCGCTCCGCTCCACCCCTTTGCTCCCAGCGCGGCTCTGCCATACCCACGACCCGGTTCCACCCGTCCATCTCGTGGTCCCGCCCCGCGATCCCTGGCCCCACCTTCTCCCGAGGAGCCCAATGAGCGTCCCCGCGCTCCACCCAGCACCCTCCCCGTATGCAGGAGGCCCCGCCCCATGGGCCGATTTAACCAACGGGCGCCCCACGGCCGCGCGGCCCCGCCCCCACCCTCAGGCCCCTCCCCTGGCGCCTGGCCCGCCTTCCCCCCTCCACCCCGCCCCACCCGGGCGTTGCGGTGGCCGCGCCTCCGCAGCCCGCGCGGAGCCAGATGCCGCCCCCTCCACGGGTCCCTCCCCCGGCGGCCTGGCGCCTCCCTCCCTCCCCGCCGCGGTGACTCACGGAGCGGGAGGCGGAGGCTCAGGCGGCCGCTCCCGCTGCTGCTATTGCTGCTGCTGCCGCCGCCGCCGCCGCCGTCGCCGCCGCCGCCGCCGCCTCTGCTGCTGCTGCCGCCGCCGCCGCGGCTGCTCGGGCTGAGCGCGCCCCGGAACAGGCCGCCGCGCGCCGTGCACGGACCCGCAGCCCCCGCCGGCCCGGCCGGGTCGGGCGGCCCAGGTAAGCGCCGAGGCTGGCCCCGCGCCCACAGCGCCGCGCGGGGGTTCGGGGGAAGCAGCCGGCCCTTTGTCTCCCGGGGAGGGGCCGAGGAGGGCGCCCCCGAACCCTCTCGGACCCACTGGCTGGCCCCCGGCGCGGCACCCTGGCCTGGGCCCAGCCTCCTCGCCCCGCCCGGTGGCCGCCGCCTCCCGCCTCCCGCCGCTCGCCGCCCGGGACGCCGCCAGGGACCACCCTCTAGCCGTCCTCACCTTCGCCCAGGGGTCGCCTCCACAGGTGTCCGAGGCACCCACTCTGGTGGTTGTCACCGACTGTCTGCACTCCAGGTCCCGTGCCCTCCTGACGCTCCCCTCACCTGCTCCCCACGCTCAGCATCCCGACCTTCTCTACAGAGCCCCTCCATATTTCCCCAAAGTAAATGCTGCCAAGGTCTGGCCACGGGGCCGCCCTGCCTCCCTCTCGACAAGCTGAACTGTCGCTTCCCCATTCCACCTCTCCCGGTGAGTGCTCCTGGAAGGCGCACCGAGCAGCCACATGTTCCACCTGTATGGCGGGTGTGTGTACGTCAGCCTGCAAAACGAACCGCTGGGAGCCCCAAACTGCACTTGTCACCTCCTTTTCATCGCCCCCACCCAACCACCTTCCTTATGGTCCAGCGTGGTCACCGAGGCACCTAGATAGGTCTGGACACCCCTCTGTTAGGCCTCGCATGCCTTCCTCTCTCTTGCGTGCTGAACTTGTCTGTGCAGTACCTGCTGTCAGGTTAGCCCCTGGGAAGGCCGAGGAGGCTTGCGTTGCCAGCAAATCAAGAGTTTTATGAATAATGAGATATGTGGCTTGCAGCACCTCCTATCTGACAATCTAAGTATGCTGGAGCTGTTAATTATTTTGTCTCCTGTCACTTCACTCAAGGAAGTGTGCCTGGCCGGCCGCTGGGGAAATTGAGGCACAGGGTGTATCCATATGGGACCTGGAGGCAAGTCCGGAGGTTTTGTTCCCAAGGGCTTTGGATCTTAGCTGTCTTCTGCAACTACTGGGCTCTTGTTCCAGGCTTTAGACCCTAAGTAATACTTATCTTTTGGGCCATTAAAGTGTCCAGAGATGCCAGTTTCCTCTGATTTAAAGCAGGACTTTGAGTCATAAAAAAGGTGCTGGCTGTTAAACTTCAGTGTGCCATTCATGGTTTTCTGGTGGAGTTAGTGAGCCTTGTAAAATACCAGTTGCCTCTGTAAGATGGAGACTCATCCATTCAGTGGTGAGTGCTCATTGTGGGGCAGGCACCGTGCCCAGCACCGAGGCTCCAATGGTGAAAACGGGCCCAGCCCCTGCCCTCCCGAAGCGGACACTCTAAAGAGGAGGGAGTAAACAAATAAGCAGACAAAATAATTTCAGTAGTGTTAAGTGCTATGAAGAACCAGTTTGGATCTTATTCCAAGTTAGAAGTTAGAAGCTGTTAGAGGATTTTAAGCAGAGAGGTGATAAGATCTAAGTTTTCAAAGATGGTCTGGCAGCTGTGTAGAGACTTGACTGTAAGCCGCAAAGATAGAAGCAGGGATGGCAGTTGGGAGACAGACAACTGCAGCTTCTGGGCAAGAGACGGTGGGGGTTTGGGGGGCCAGGTTGGTGGTGGTAAAAGTGAGGAGCTAGCACCCGTCTTCTCCCCCCAGGAGAGGCTGAGAGCTGGAAAGCAAAACGTCAGGAATCACCGACTCAGATTTTTACGTCTAGCAGATAATTTCGAGATCATACTCAGGCTTAGCTCAGCTTGCCTTGCTCAGCCCCTGTTGTGAGCCAGGCACTGTGCTCGACCCTAGGGACACAGACAAGAACAAGGTGAATAGGAAGTGGCCTCCACGTTCTAACAATGTGTTCATGGAAGGGTCACCTTCTCCTTGACGGAAGAGGGTTTCTGGGTTTAAAAACCAGTTAGAGGTGGAGAGGCGCAGAGCACATGGGACTTCGTTCCCATATCTGGCTGCATTACTTAAATGAGAGTTTTTTTATTGCCCTGCCGATGCTGTCAGATGTTGCTCAAAGAAATTGGGACTGTTCTCCTGGTAGATGAGACGACCAGTCAGTGGCCATGCACTTGAACTATTAACCAGAATAAAACTTGATCTCTGCGCTGCTCCGAAAGTGTGCTGTCAGAACATGTCAGAGGCAGAGGACCTTGGGGGTTGTGTAGGCCAACCCCCTCTTTTCCAGCTGGGGATCGATCTATGGCCCCTAGAGGCTACGTAACGCCTGAAATCCCATAGCAGTCTGTATATATTTTTTAATGGCACCTGCCAATTTCTACCTCTGTTTCAGCTCCAAGTGTACCTGCGTGACTCAGCTTTCTGAGGCTAGGATCTCTGGTGGACTCATCTTTATGAGCATCCCTCCCAACGTCAGGATTCAGTGTCCTACACAAAAAATAAACTCAGCAGATATTAGTTGACCTGCCTGGGTGTCTCAGGACCTAAAACTAGAAGCCAGGGATCCTGGCCGTGGCCCGGTCTCGTCATGAGACCGCACTTCCCTGCGGATCCCCCCTCATCCGGGGTGCAGTCCGGTGGTAAAGCCAGCTGTCCCCACCTCTCTGAGCTCACAGAGCAGGGCAGCCCTTCCTCGATGGCTTCGCTCTCTCTCCAGCCCTGCCTACAGAGACCAGCTATGGGGGGGCCCGCTGACCAAGTCCTTATTCCACACTCAGCAAAGATGGAGTGTAGCTCTTAATCAGAACATGGACTTTGTACCAAGACTATCTGGGCTTGGATCTTGGTTTCTGCCCTTAGGAGCTGCGTGACCTTCAGCAAGTAACTTAACCGCCCTGTGCCTCAGTTTCCCTATCTGTAAAATAATCCTTCAGGGAGTTGTTGGGAGGATTCAATTAGGTGATACCCATCAGATGCTTAGAACAGCACCAACACTTAGTATGTGATTGGTTGAAGTAGTAGTTATCATTCCACTGTTATTTATCTGTTTCTTCTTTGCCACCGAAGCTCTTTGAGGGCAGGGATTTTTTTTTTTTTTTTGGTCTAGTGTTGTAGTCCAGTGTCTAAACTTTGTAGGCACTCAGTAAATATTTATGAAATGGAATGACGTTTTTGAACACCTACTTTATGCCAGGCCCAGTGGTAGCTGCTGGGGATATAGCCAAGGACAAGATCACCAGGATCCATGGTCTCATGAAGGTTATCTTCTGATGGGAGACACAAACAGTAAATAGGTAAAACAAAATATGCAGGATGGTGAAAAGAGATACAGGGAGAATGAAACAGGGCACTTCGGTGGAGATGACCGGGATAGGGGTCAGGATCAGAACTCTAGCTCGCTCTCAGGGGGTGACTTTGAACGGGGACCTGGCTGGCGCACACAGGATAGCAGGAGCCATGAGCCCAGTGGGGCGGGAGCTTGGTGACCGAGGGGTTGACAGGGGCTGGATCTGTGGCCATGGTGAGGAATTTGGATCTTACTCATCAATTCTGAACAGTGGAAGTCACTAAGTGAGAACTCCTTGAGGGTCCATGCTGGCCGAAAGAGCTGGATGCTAGAAACCGCAGCGAGTGGGCTCCCCTTGTCCTGGGAAGGCTTCGGGAGGCCTGCAGGCTAACAGTATTGACTTCATTGCCATCAGGTTCCTCATTCTCTGGCCTAGGTGCCCAGGAGATACAGGAGCCATCAGCTAGCTAACAAAGGCCCAGGGGTGCATGCGTGCGTGCGTGCGTGCGCGCGTGCGCGCGCGCGTGCGCGTGTGTGTCCTGCAGATTCCTTTGACCTTCTTTACCCTCCCGCCCCTGCCCCAAGAATGAGGATAACCGGTTTTTAAAGTTGAGTGAAGAAGCACTGCCAGCCCTTAGCATCTTGCCTTATACCTCAGCGTGTCGTATGTTCTCTGCTCCTCTCCGTATGAGTTAAAGCTTCTTTTCTTTTTTACATACTTGTCCCCCTTTATTTTTTAAGATTTTTATTAATTTTTTTTTTAGAGAACACAAGCAGGGGGAGCGGCAGGCAGAGGGAGAGGGAGAGGCAGGCTCCCCGCTGAGCAACGAGGCCGGCACAGGGCTTGATTCCAGGACCCCGAGAGCGTGACCTGAGCCAAAGGCAGATGCCTAACCGACTGAGCCACCCAGGCGCCCCAAGTTAAAGCTTCTCATCTTGGCAGTGACACTGAAATAACGGAGTTGTGCTGCTGGTCTTCACGTGTGCATCAGGGATGGCCACGCACGTGTGTCACAGCATCTTTGTTGGGGGTATCCTGGATCGACTGGGTAGCTGTCCTCCCCCAGCCCACCATCACTTCTCTTCCAGGCTCCTGGCTCGGTACCACCTGGCCACACTGTAACCCATGGACACCTCCTGTTTGATCAGGAACACGGTACCTAGAAGGCGTTGGCTACCTTTGGTCTGGGCTGGGTGCAGTTGGGAAGCCCAGCAGAGCACTCAGAGAAATGGCATTTAGAACCCAGGGTTCCGCTGGTCAGGAATCCAGAGCTGGCCTCGTTGGACGGGGAGCTGCTGGTCGGCTTCTCATTCGGGCATCCCCCTTGTCAGCTACTGTTCACGATGCGACTCGCTCTGCTAACCTTGAGAGGCCAACACAAGTCAGTGGGAATCTAAACTTGGTGTTGCAAGTCACTTTCAGGCTCCTGGGACATTTCATTGGCAGAATCCAAAATGCCTGTCAGTCGTATGTCTTCTGCAGCCTTGTAAAAACTAAGCCCAGAGTGGGTGCAACCCTTTTGTCAAGTAATTTTTTTTTTCAATGAGAGTGATAGTGCTCATTGAGAAAATGAATGAAAATGACATTTTACATACACTGTCTCATTCAGTCCTCACCCCAATTTCTTCAGAGGTCGCACCATTAGTCCTATTTTACATATTCAGATGCCAAAGCCTGCAAAGGTTAAGTAATTGGTTAGAGATCCGAGCTAATCAGGAACAGAGTCGGGATTCAGACCCAGGCAGTGTGTCTCCTGGTCTCGAGCTCGGAGCCCCATGTTAGATACTGCTTCTCAGCAGAAACAGTGGAGAAGAGAAAAATCTCCCTTAAGGCCCTCGTGGGTGACAGTGTGAGGGCGGCCAGAGTTAGCTGACTGGCTGCTGCAAATCCTACACCCTTTCCTTGTCTCAGCTGGCCTTGGGCAAGCTAATTAACCTCCCTTTACCTTACTTTCCCCAACTGTAAATGGGGATAATGATACTTGTACCTTCATAGCTCCCAAGGGCATTGTGATGTTTGAGCCAAAGTGCTTCTGAACTTCTTTTATGAAAGGGCGCTGGGCACCAATTGCTATTACACTCGGTTATTAAAGACCCATTATGCCCCGATCCTCCACGAAGTCTTGTTAAAGGGGAAAGACAACAGTCCTGAGAGAGAGAGATGTCCTTGCGTGGTGGACACAGCTGGACCAAGGCATTGTTTTCCTCCTTCCGAAGTTTCTTAAGGATTGAGGGTCATGACTGTTTCTCCATTTTTCCTGGTTGTGTTGCAGCGTATAAGCTTGTAAACAGGTCTGTGTGCCTCATAACATGATCGAGGACTGCCGATGGCAAGGCAGAAAAGGGGGATAAAGGGCTTGGTTTCTCATCCTGGCTATGATGTCTTTATAAGATAAGCCAAGAACACAGAGATACCAAGAAGTGATGGCCGTCTTCCATTCATACCTTCCTTCCTACCCTCCTTCCTTCTAATGATTCACTGATTCAATTAATAAATATTTACAGAACTTTATTACAACCTGGGCTCCGTGGTAGGCACTGAGAATATTGTGAACAGCAGGGTTAGAATAGTTCTTCCCCATGCAAAGCTTATAGTCTAGGGCCAAGAAGCTTGTTGTCTAGATGGAGTCAAGGGAAGGAAGAAAGAATGTGTTGTGAGTGTTTTGAACTCTGAGGGAGGTGTCGGAGTATAATTTCCAGGTGTACACATGGGCCCCCCCGGCTACCTGCCCGAGGTGGGCATTAAGGTGCAGGACTGTGTTTGGCTTCCCAGGAGGGCAAGGGAAGAGTTAATAGATAGGAGCCCTTCTGTGTCATACTTAACAAAAGCTGCACTTGGTGTGGACAGTAAGAGTTCATTTCCACTTAAAGCCTCAACTCTTTGTTACTGGAGTTCAAGTCAGGAAGGAATGACCATGGGCTCCTCCCAATTTTTTTTTTTTTTTTTTTTAAATTTATGCCACCAATCTGGTGCCTTTCTTTAGAAATGACCTCTAGACCTTGTCTGACCTGCCTGTCACGTCTCCCTCTGGAAAACAGGCTTATGGCCGCGGGCGGGCCATGGGGCCAGCTGCTTGGTGCTCTCCGGCAGGCCCCCGGGGCTCCCGAGGGAACTGGTCCCTTTAGACGCCTGTGTGGGGTCCGTTTATGCCCAGTGCGGTGGGAGGGTTATTTCTTCCCCGAGTCCTCCCAGCATCAGGCCTCAGGGTCCCTTCACAGAGCGAGGTCAGGGAGGCCCGGCAGGTCATGGGAAAGCACACAGTGTTCTTCCCCCGCCCCTCCAGCAGGGCCGGGGCGGAGAGGGCAAAGGGCTGGCAGAGGCATCTGCCCACGGGCAGAGTGCGAGCAAGACCCAGGACAGCATGCTCCTGGGTGACATTACTTTCACCCGGCCCCTGACATGTCCCTGCCTTCCCGGTGCTCGCCAGCCGCCGCTTCAGTCTGGGGGCTCATCACCACTCGCTGCCGGGGCAGGAGGAAACGGCCGGCCCGGCACGAAGGCTGGGTCACTCAGTGTCCCCGGACTTCTTTAAGTGTGGGATTGGAGCCCACAGTGACGCTGGCTCAGCCGGGAGAATGTGACCCACCTCCACGTCCTCTCCCACATGGAGAGCTGGGTGGGAGGCTTTCGGACACCAGCTCCAATTAAGGGTTTTCTCAGGCCTGAGTGTCTCCTGAGTATCCCACCCACATGTTTCCTGCTGCTCGAATCCTGTGGTCCGTGCCCCAGAGTTGAATACCGGCTCCAAGACAGATGGGCTTACTGTCGCAGCGTCCTGCAGCCCTGGATTCTGCAAGTGAGGCTTCCTGTAGGGCTCAGGATCTGGTGTGGGTTCCGACACCTTTCCTGATGTGGGCCTCACCCTTGCTCTTCCTGCTAAATCACCAGGCAAACCAGAGACCCCATTTCCAAGGCCGTGGGTTAGCCTTGACAGCCCCAGCCCCCCCCCCCCCCAGACCAGGGCTCACAGCCCCCTGCTCCAGGCAGCCCTGGCTTACCACAGACCCTCCTGACCCTCGTCTCTCACAGAATGTTCTTCTGCTGCAGGAATATGAACTGAAACGCGGTTCGGATCTTCCAGGTTTCTTCTATTCTCTTCAGGTAGAGAACATTTGAATGATTTTCTCTTTGTGATTTTGTTTCTTCCGTGGGGGTGGGGGGGTGGAAGAAGGCTGATTTATAGCCACGAAGATGTGAATACTACTAAGGTGACTTGGGGGTTTTAAGTGGGTAGAGTGGTTCTGAGCCCCCGAAGGATCCCGTCGTACTTACAGAGGTGGTAGGGCGACTGCTAAGGTCAGCTCCGCTAAGCCGTGATCTCAGACCCGCTCGAGGGCCATTGCTGACCGTGCGCTCCGCTTCCCGACTGAAGCAGAGAGTGTGTCATCCCCTGTACCCCCGGCCCTGTGTGTGTCCCGCTGTTGCCACTGCCTGGTGGCCTCTCAGGGCACATGGCGTTCCTCCAGCCGATGCTGGTGTTGCAGGAAGATGGGGTGCCGGTGACTTTTAGGAGGACGTGGTGGGGCCTACAAGCCAGCAGGTCGGCTGTGGGGGTGTCTCTCCAGGGCCCTGGCTCTGCTTTCCTGCACGGAGCAGCCTTCCAGAGCTTACGGTAGAGCGCGGTCGACAGGCCAAGTGCAGAGTCCTTCTGCACCCCCAGGATGAAGCTGCCACTCCACCTCAGAGGCCGTGTGCGCCCGTCACCTCACGTTTGCTGCAGGTGTTGGCCGCGCACGTTCTGTCTCCTACGGAGAGGAGAGGTTTGTTAGGCCCAAGCCTTGACAGAGGAGCCTGAATGCTCCCCACCAAGCACTTCCTGGACCGGCGCGACCACCCAGAGGAAGAGCTCTCTCTTACTCTTGTCTTTGCCCCATTCCCCTTCCTGTAGAAAAGAGCATTCCTTTCTTTGCACCGCGGTCATCGAGACATAGTATAGAATTCAAGAGGCTATACTGCCTTTCTTCCTGGCTTCCCAGCCCCAGAAGAGACCGCCGCCCCCAGCCCATGTCCTGTGCATCTTAGCCAGAGACGTTCTACACGTGTGCACACGCAGCATGAACACATGTGATCGCACACACACCTGACATGCAGTTTGTTTCCACACCGTCGTACACGGCGTTCTACATCTTGTTGTTTTTCACCTCCCCATAAATACCGGAACTCATTCTCTACCAACACCGTCATCCTTGTCATCACTCAGCTAATACCTCTGAGTGCTTCCTGTGTGCCGCGTATCGCTTTTTTTTTTTTTTTTTAAATTGGCTCCACGCCCTGTGTGGGGCTTGAACTCAGAACCCTGAGATCGGGAGTCACATGCTAGATGCCCCATGTGTGCTGGGTATTGTTAAAACTGCTTTCCTTACATTACTTGTTTACTCATCACCAAAATCCTGTGAACTAAGTACTGTTATTGTCCGCAGTTTGCAGATGAGTAAACTGAGGCACGAAGAGGTTAAGTTATATCTAAGGTCATTTAGAACTATTTTACTCATTTTAATGGTTCCATGGCATTCTTTTGATTGGTTGTATTTTATTTTATTTTATTTTTTAAAGATTTTTTATTTTACGTATTGGACAAAAAGAGAGCACAAGCAGGGGGGCAGGACAGGGAGAAGCAGGCTCCCTGCTGAGCAGAGAGCCCGATGGGGGGCTCGATCCCAGGACCCTGGAGTCATGAGGTGAGCCAAAGGCAGGCGCTTAACCAACGGAGCGACCCAGGCGCCCCACCGTTAGCCTTATTCTAATTCTAGGGAGCAGTTAGGCAAATCCAGACTGCAGGATGTCCTAGAGACAATGTTCCTGGACTCTAAAAAATGTTCATGTCGTGATAGACAAAGAAAAGTGGGTGAGCCATTCCAGACTAAGGGAGGGGAAAGAGCAGGGGGGTCGAATGCACTTGAGATCCTCCATTGGATCCTGGACTGAAAACCAATGATGGCCAGGGTGTCTGGCCTGTGCGGAGCGTGTGACCCTTGATCTCACTGTCATGGGTTCAAGCTACACACTGGGTGTCAGGATTACTTAAAAATAAAATCTTAAAAAAAAAAAAAAGTGATGGCCACAGAGGGGGGCTGGGAAACTGGGACATGGGCGAACATCACAGAATACTCCTGGGTCGATATGAAATTCTGTGGGGGTGCAAATAGTGTCCTGGTTATAGGCGGGGGATGGCCTTAGGAGACAGTAATGAGACATTCAGCAAAGGATTGTGATGTCCACAGCTTACTCCCGAATAGCTCAGGAAGAAAAGCGGGGTACACACCCCCATGTGCCCATAACATGGAGAGATATGAGACAAATATGGCAAAATGTTAGTGATGGTAACTCTCAGGGCAGGTATTGGGATGTTCCCTGCACCAATCTTTCAGCTTTTCCATGGCTTTGACATTTGTCCCAATAAAAAGGTGAGGAGAAAAAAAAACCCAACTTTGTTCCATCTGGAGTCTATTTTGGTCTGGTTCCCTTGGCTTTGCCTGGCGCTCCTGGGTTACCGTCCTGGATTTCAGGCTTCTTTCCCCTTCCCTTCCAGTGTGCTCAGTGGTCTAGTTCCCTTTCTCTTAGGAACCTCTTCTTTGGGTGAGTTATTCTTTTCTGGAGTTGGAAATTTTTATGACCTAGTATCTTTCTGGCAAACCTACGTGGCTTTTCTAGAAGCAGGTAAGAACCGGTGCACATTGGTGCCGGTATTCTTGTTTTGTTCCTACGTTGTTGCATTATGTGCTCCAAATAAATTTGCAAGGAAGTTCAGTTCTCTGAGACTGAAAGCTGCAGCCCACGAGAATACCATCAAACTAGTATGTAGCGCCATTAACCTCTCTCTCCGAGAACCTTGATCGAAGCTTTTTCTGCTCCGCTGAGTTTTTGCAAGAGGTCAGGCTCTACTTACATTACGTGGACATGGGCTTGTAAAAGACTCCTGCGTCTCATTTTATGAAATGTGACAGTCTTAGGTGGGTAGCTGGCCTGTAAAACCAGGAGCTTTTTTGCCAGGGGAGTGGTAACAAGCTAGTTTTGCTGGGAGCTTCTGCTCCCCATCCGTGGCTTGGTGACTAATGGTTTCGTGGCTTTGGGGAAGAAGGATGTCGTTACAAACGGATGATGGGGATTTGGCTACTGAACTGGATTATCTGGGCGTGCCTGGTCTGGGTGTTGGTGCCCACACCCATTGGGAATGGGGACAGTTTCTTTCTCAGGCCTCGCACGGGCCCCAGCAGCCTCCAGTCCATTTCGGCCCACTGTTCTGAGCGTCTCTGGTGGCCCGGAGCAAAGCCTCTAGGCGACTGTGGCCGGGTTCCTGCTGCGGTAGGTGCTGCGTTTGCCCCGCCCCCGGGAGCACACGAGTGTTTTCCTGACCAGCCCTCACCTCTCCAGCTGCCACCACGTTTGCCCTCAGGCTGGAGTTTTGTGGCCCACAAAACTCATCTTCATATTACCTCCCCCCACCCTCCAACCCCCACCCCCGAACTAATGGAATACACACATGTGGATTCTGGAGTTGTCTTTGTTTAAAACATTTTCGTTTTTGATTATCAGCTTGTTAAACATTTAGAGAGGGAGGAAACTGAGTCTTCCCAGCCTCTTCAGGGGAGGTTTCCTCCTTCCCCGGGTTATTTTTTTGTTCAGAGGTGGCTGGAGGGAAAGGAGGGGGGAGGTCACTGCCTGTGTCATAGAGCAGAAGCAGTTATCCAAACAAACAGTGTGGCTTATGGGTCATGTGGGTAGAATGGATCCTTGCAAATTGCAGCAATGGCACGCGTCTGGTTTTGAGGTAAACAAACATACCTACATTTTATGCAAATCGACGCATACCTATATGTTGGAAGCTTACAGGAAAGGGGAGGCAGTGATCCTAACGCTTCTTGTTTGTTTGTTTGTTTTTCAGATTTTTCAATTTATTTATTTGAGAGAGAGAGAAAAAGAGAGAGCAAGCACACAGAGGGAGGGGGGAGGGAGAAGCAGGCTCCCGCTGAGCAGGGAGCCCCACGTGGGGCTCGATCCCATCATGACATGAGCCGAAGGCAGATGCTTCACCAACTGAGCCACCCAGGTGCCCCCTAAGACTTATTTTCTTAAGAGTCTACAGGAAGGATTTCCACCCAGGAGGCCATGCTTTGAGCCTCCTAGCCGGATCCTGGAGATAGTCATCCCCAGAGCTAGGCGGTAAGGACCTGCTGGCTCTGGAGGCCTCTGGGGACACAACCAGGGGACAGAGCCCTCGCCCAGCAGGCGACCCCATTGATTTAATGACCTAATTCTCGCAACAGGAAGTTGGAGGCCTTCCTGGACCTGGGATTTTGAGGGGATGCAGTGAACCCATTCAGGAAGCTTATTTATTTGAACCAATTATCGGAGACTTTAATGGAGGGAAGGGACGGAGGGAGAGCTGAGGCACAGGGAGAAGAGCTGGAGAGGCCAGGGCGGGGAGAGAAGGGGAGGGCCGGCCCCGGAGCCATGCTCGGGCCTGCCTCTGAGAACTGAGGCTTGTCCCTGCCATCATAAGGGTGGCGTAAACGCCTCCATAGGTTTCTGGGTGAAGGGACCTCATGCAGCTGCCGATAAAGAAACAGCACTGGCAGTCTTTCCCCTTCCTCTTTAAAAAGAAATCTTTTGAATTTCCCAGTTTAATTAAAAAATGTGAAATGGTGACCCTGCAGGAATTGACATGGCGGCAGGCAGTGGGGTTGACAGGACCTCACGGGTTGAGATTTCCATTCTGGCCTCCTTCTCTGGAGGCCACACAGGTCTGTGGAACCCCTGGCCAGGCCCCTTCCCACGAGGCCTGCAGAGGACGCCAGCTCTCTCCCCCAAAAGACTGACCAGCAGTGCGAAGTGAGTTTTCCTTGGTGGAGGGGAGCAGGGGCTTCAGCAAGCGGGGGGCATCTCAGATGTCATATGTAGGTCACAGGAGAGAAAAGGGGTCCTTCTGTCACCAGCTCGCACGGGGTGGGTGGTTTCGGACACCGCCAGGTGCTCAGCCTGCGGTCGGGGTCACCCAGCCTGGGATGGACTAGGGACAGCGGGGCGCTTGCTCCCCTTGGAGAGCCGAAGCTTCCAGCTCCTCCGTGCACTCATAAATAGACGAGGGCTCTGGAGTCTGCATTGCCCACGCCCTGGAACCTGCCAGAGGCCGAGGGTCACGAATCAGGCTGAATCAGAGGAAGATCCGGAGCCGGGTTTTGTAGGCGCGCTGGTTCCTGACTTCAGGGCTCCGGCTCTGGCTGGGCCAGGTTTCAGGGCTCCAGCTGTTCTCTGGGAAGAAAAAAGAATCTTTTAAAATTAGGTCAGAAGATGCCTTTTCCCTTCTGTCCTCATTCCCCTATTGTGCGGGGAGGACACCAGCACCACCTGCGTGTCCTGCGGTCAGACCCACAGCCTCGTAACTTAGCCCGGGACCGGGAGTGTCCCCATGCAGCTGGGGAAACTTCCTCCAGCCCCGCGTCCCCTTCCTGTTTGCATTGTTCTCAGCGGGGCCACGAGAGGCTGTCGGGGCAGGCCTGCCAGGGGCGGCTTCTTAGCTGTGGAAAGGGGGTTCTCACCCGAATCAGGACTTGAAGAGACAGCAATATCTGAGTAGCTTATTTTTATCAGTCAGGCCAAATTCATGGGAAAACAATTTTTTTAAGCCAGAAGTTCTAAACAGATGCTTCCTATCAACGTGGCCACATCAGCATTCTATAGTCCGTACAGACAGGCCCCTTCCGTTCCCGGATGTCTCAGATTCTCTGTGTGACCCCATTGAAGCTGGGGGCTCCTTTGTCATTCCCACGTGACTCTAGCAGGCTCCCCGAATCTGTGCATTCACATAACAGAGCCCCAGATGTGACTGGCGGCCGTGTCCCCCCCCCCCCCCCCCCCCGGCCCGGTGTATCAGCTCCCTCTATGAGTTAGGGAGGAATTACCGTTACTGAGATGTGTGGGTTCATTTTAATGTCTCTGGGAGTAGGGCTGCCTGGGGCCTGGCTGCAGGTAGCTTCCAGCTGATGCGCAGACACCCCGGGTGGCCGGGCGGTGGGGGGGGTGCTGGGGGGGGATGTCAGGCGGCGCCTTGAGGCACGAAATTTGGGCAGGTGGGAACTCAGCGCAGCCCAGGGAAGGTGGTACAGAGCAGAGAACAGTAAGTAGGAAAGGGCGTTCCAGGCCGAGGGTCCCGTAGCTGCTATGGCCCGGGGGTGTCGAAGGAGCCCCGTGCCGCTCGTAACCCTCAAGTGGCCGCTGAGTCTGCCGCGGGCATCCCAGGGTGTTCGGCAACATCCCTGGCCCCTTCCCCCTAGCATCCTCCCCGTCATGACGACCAGAAACGCCCCCGCCGTGCAGGGACATGGTGGACAGCTGGGGTCTGGCCACTTGCCCCCTTTCTTCTCACCTCCTGTCCAAAGTACAGGTCCCGGGGAGCCCTCTCTGGGCAGGTCTGTGCCTGTCCTGCAGCCCTTTGTTGTTGTCGTCGTTGTTGAAAGATTTACTTATTTATTTTCGGGAGAGGGTAGGGAGGAGCAGAGGGAGAGAGAGAGACTGTCCAGCAGACTCCCCGCTGAGTGTGGAGCCCAACATGGGGCTCCATCCCCGGACCCTGAGATGATGACCTGAGCTGAAATCAAGAGTCAGCCGCTTGACGGACTGAGCCGCCCGGGCTCCCCCTACCCCAGAGCCCTTTGGTTTATGCGGCGTGCGAGGTGCCCTCGGATGTCGCGGTCCTGCAGGCCTTGCTGTGAGGGGGCGTCTTATGCTGAGGCCCTCCCAATGCTTCCGGGCACCCCCTTCCCAGCCTAACCGCACCCATCTGTGTGGCTGTTCCCCACGGCTTTCGGGGCAGCCGGGCCAGGCGGCCGTGCTCTGCTTACTATTGGCTTGGAATCGGGTCCCGGTTATTTGATTCTCATGCTGTGGGAACCTTCACCCAAGGCCCGACGCGACGGAAGGGCACCTTCAGCTCTGAGGTGGGCGGTGTTCGGGGGGTGACTTTGGACCCCAGGAGTTTGGACTCCCTCGTGCGCCCGCGGCCCTGCAGCCAGAGAGGAGCGGGGCTCACCCGTGCTCGGGCCCCAGAGCTGCTTCCCCTGCAGCAGAGCTTTGAGGTCGGGCTGCGCACAGCTCCCCGCACCTTCGGGGGGGGTCCCCGGAAAGTAAGGTCGGCCCCCCTACTGCCCTGCTTGACCATTTCCCTGTAGCTTTTCAATGTTTTCCGACTTTTCGTTTTGATTTCAAATCCGCAGAGAAGTTGAAATAGTAGTGCACTATGCCCTTTACCCAGTGTCACCGGTGTTAGCATTTGCCACAGCTGCTCACGCACTCTCTGTGCATGCGCTCACACACTTATGCACACTCACTTTTTTTCCCTCCTGAACCATTTGAGAGCGAGCTGCAGGCATTGAGACTTTCCATCCTTAGTACTCCAGCCGCTACGGCTTAAGGCCCAGGGCGGCTCCCAGAGCAACCAGGGTAAAACCCCATTCAACACCCACAACATTGATGCGATACCGTTATCAATCAATACCCCCAAGTCAAGCTTCCCTAATTGCCCAGTAATGGCCTTTATGGCTCCCTCCCCCTCCCTCCAGATCCTATCAAGGACCGGGTCACTGTGTTTAGCTGCGTTAGGCTGCATTATCTTCTTTTCTGACTGGAAGCAGTCTGGGGCTCTGGCTATTTTTTTTTTTTTTTCCTGTAAAGTGGATTTTCATTTTAATTTCAGTTACAATGGCTGAGGCTTCCCTCAACTCCTGAGCCAGGAGGGGCTTGATAGGATGGAGGGAGGGAACTCAGGCATTTAAACCCAGGCCCTGTCACTTCTTAGCCCCGTGGCCTTGGGCCGGTTACTTACCATCCCCAAGTGGCGGTTGTCTTATCTACCGAATGGGAATGATTCTTAACCTCGCGGGCTCGTTGCAAGGACTCAAATAAAACGAGACAGGGTGCCGAACGTGACTGACTGTGTGCCTGGCCTCGCAGAGCAGGAAGGAGCTTTGGATGAGGTTTGAACTTGGGCTGGCGACCTCAGGAGGAACTCCTTATCCCAATCCCAAGCCCATCCCCGGAAGAATGCTGCTGCGTCCTGCCGACGCCCCGACTCACCAGAGCTGCTGTGAGTCCTGTTTTGCTCCTGCCGGTGGAACACGGTTCGAGAATGCAGAGCCTGGCTCCAGACGGAGGAGGCTGCAATGTGGAATTTATTAATTAAGGCAGTTGCTCATGAGGCCCCAGAGTCCAGGAGGTTGCCGCTTAATTACTGAGAGCAGAGCTTGGGGAAATTCTCTCCAGTGCCCCAGTTTTGATGTCGCTGAGGGTCTGAGCTGCAGCCCAGGCTCGGTCCCGCCTCCCGGTCCTTGGCCCTGAGCGCTTTCTACCCATTCACACGCACCCTGGACAGCAGTGTCGCCTAGTGGTTCAGAACTTGGACAATCTGGGTTCAAGTCCGGCCTGGGTGCAGAGGAGGACGGACTAGCTGAGTGATCACCGGGCGATCTCTGCGTCTCCATGTCCTCATCTGTTGAACCTTACAAGGACGCTCGCTCTGAAGCCCGAACGATTCATGCACCTGAAGAGGTGAGCGCAGCACTTGGCCAATCGTTAGAATGTGTGTCAACTATTTCTTTAGAGGAGTTCTCAACCCGGGTGATTTTGCCTCCCAGGGAACACACGGCAATGTCTGGAGACATTTTTAGCTGTCCCAACCAAGGAGATGTTGCTGGCATCTAGCGGGTAGAACCCAGGGATGCTGCTAAATATCCTACGTTATTCCAAAATCCCCATCGTGCCCAGGCTGGGAAACTCTGCTTTAAGGCACCCTAGTGATTCAGGGTGGCGGTTGAAACACGGAGGTGCGGTCCTGCCCTCCCCCTGGCCCCGTACCTCTTCATCAATTCCTTTGAGCCAGTTGGGGACCGAGGGGTGAACTGGGAGGGTAGAGGGTGTTTTAACCCTTTGAATTTACTGTTTAGTCTTATTTAGTCTCACCACCCCCCATCCTATAACGAAAATATCACTTACTCATATTGTGTGTTATCACCTTGTGATCTTGTCATTAGGCTAACTAGTGTTTATTGAACCTTTGCTGTCTGTCAGGTACTAACTATGCCTTGTGCTCTCTCTCTGTTTTCTCATTTTCACAACCCTGAGAGGCAGGTGCCATTATCATCTCCATTCTGCAGATGAGGAAACTGAGGCTTGTTGATGAGACGGCTCCAAGCTGCCTGAAATTCAACCCCCGGTCCTTTTCCAAAACTGTCCCACCTGCACCTCTCCCCTCTTGGTTGACGGGAGTGCTGCCTTCAGTTGCTTAGTCCCCAGACCTGGGAGCCCCCATCCCGTGCACCTGCGCGCCGCGCCCGCTGGCCCTGCTGGAGTCCCGTCTGCTCCCCTTGCCTGGACTCCCACCGTGGCCTCCCCTGCTTCTCCTCTCAGCCGCCGCCGCCTCGCTGTGTCTGAGTCAGGTCAGGCTGCGCCTCTGCTTGCTGCCCCGTCTCAGAGGCCCGGGTCGGCTTTCCCGGAGGCCTCACTGTCCCCGTGCACGTTCTCTCCCTGTGGCCTTTCTTGCTCTCCCTTCCAGCACACCCTACCCTGGCGCCCCGCCTGGCTCTGCTCTGGGCTCCCACGGCTCACTCCGTCCCCCCGTTCCAGTCTTTGCTCAGGAAGGTCCCCCCGCCACCCCCCCCCCACGTTCCTGGTCCCCTCCCCCAGCTCGGTTTTTGTCCTAGCACCTGTCGGTCACCTTCTGCCATCCACACTACAATTATTTCCCATTGTTTGCTTTTTATTTTGTTGGGTCTGCTCTCCCCTCTCACCAGAGTATGTAGGGATTTGTGACTGTTTTTTCGCTGATACGTCCCAACACATAGTAGGTGCTGAACGCACTTGTTGACTGATGACTTCCCCGGGGCCGCCTGGCTGGTAGCGGGGTCACCGGATGCTGGAGCCCCACCTTCACGTAGCTGCTCCGTCCTCCCGGCCCCGTGGGCAGCGTCTCCCAGGACTGGCCGCTCACCACGTTTTGACTCTGTCTCCAGAACCCTTTGCCGATGCCGACCGTAGGAACAACTTTATGTGAAGGGCGGTCCTGCCCTACTTGCCGGCCGCCGTGGGCTTCTCCATGGCCGTGGAGTCCAGCCTGGCTCTAAAGCCTGTCCCCGGGGCGCTCACCAGCAGGCCTCCCACGGCCCTGCCCGCAGCCGCCGGGCCAGTCACGCTCTCACCCAGCTCCCCTTCTGCCGTTCCAGCCTGCCCCCGACCTCCCACCTCGCCGTGCCTTCCCTGGCACCCCCTCCAGCTCTGCCCCAGGGTCTTCACGGTGGGCTCGTGAAGCTCAGGCCTTACGCGGTACCCCTGCTTCGGCGCCTCTCCGAGACCCCGGGGGTCCAGTATCCGCTCGCCTGGGCACGTCTCACCCAACACCTTCCTCCTCCGGGTTTTCCGAAGGCTCAGTCCCCTCCGGATGCCTCCCTCAGAGCTGGGTCAGGCGCCCAGCCGCGTGTCCTCAGGACATTTTGCACTTAGACTTTGTGCCCTCTGTCCCTGTGTCTGCGGGCACGTGGTCCTGGGTGGGACTCGCCAGGAGCCCCTCACCCCAGGCCGACCACGGCTGTTTTGCTCAGCTGTGTGTCCTTGGCGCCGAGCACAGGGCCTGGCATGTACTAGACGCTCAGTAATCGTTCAGAGAACATCCCTGTGCCTCCAGTGTCCTTCTTCCTCTCTGCCAGCAAACTCCTATTCATCCTTCAAGACCTCGCTCCAGTTTCCTCTCTCTGGAGCTCCTCCTCTGTGTTCTCGCAGAGCTCTGCCCCTTCCTTCTTCTGTCACTGGCTGCACCGGGCCCAAGCCCGTCCTCGCCCGCCGCTGCTGAGCTGCTCTGGGGGAGAGGTAGGCACGGCGCCGTCCGTCCGTGCATCTGGACCTGGCCGTGTTCGTGTCTTAGCCCAACCTCTTTGGCTCCTCCTTACGTACTGTTCGTGTTGTTTTGCGTTGGCTTCGTGCAGTGTGATTTCCTCAGCCACTTGTGCACGTCCTGGAAGACGGGCTCGGTGTCACAGCCCCATGTTGGTATCTCCTGTTCCCTGAGTCTAACACGGGGCTGTGTACCCCGAGAAAGGCTTAGTAAATCCTTCTTGAGTCTGTGTCGCATCTACTTCAAGTTCCAGGGCCCGTGGCAGTTTGAGAGGCCCCTTGACATTCTTTTTCTCATTCTGGACCAGCTTTATAATTTGCAGGGCCCCTTGTTCAAAACTGATGAAGCGGTTCAAGACTGTGATAGCAGAGCTCTAACCCAAGGATGGGGCCTCTAGGCCTACGCTCATGAGACCCGTCCTGATCTCGTTGTATCTCGCGAGGGACGACATGGGAGAGGTTATGATTTCCTTTGTACGGAGGGCAGAATGAAGGGCCCAAAGGGCAGTGACCAACCCCAGGTGCACAGCTGATGGGCAGCAAAGTAGAACCGAAAACAGCCCAGCTCCTGGAGCGTGCTTACTGCCTTCCACTGGCTCCGGGGCTGCCAGGACTTTGAGCCTGTTTTCTCCTCTGCAAAATGGGAATGTGGGCCTGATCATAACATGGCAAATAGAACAGCTGGCCGCAAATCCCTGGGCAGTCCCCCCAGGAACAGCACTGCCTTCCCCTTAAAGTCACGAACACAAAGGTCCCCTCTGCTTCTTGGAAGG
The DNA here is from genome assembly GCA_028533885.1 of Nasua narica. Lineage (NCBI taxonomy): Eukaryota > Metazoa > Chordata > Mammalia > Carnivora > Procyonidae > Nasua > Nasua narica. The sequence continues at coordinate 6,256,501 of CM052798.1, read as the reverse complement.
ACCTGAGTCCTGCAGACAGTAGGAGGCTAATTGGCTGTTGTGGTTGCGGAAGAAATTAAAGCCCTCAGAAGTGGGGAAGGCCGCCTCGTCTCATCTCTTTTTGAAGGAATGTGGGGACTTGGGTGGAAGGTTCCCCAGGGAGCCGTGGTATTTCGGTGCTTTGATATCCAGAGTAATAAAAGAGCAATTAATCACTAAAGATGCCTCTTCCCGTAGGAGTGGCTGTTCCCGCAGTCTGAGGGTGGAGGGAGTGTTCCCGTGGGGCAGTCTGAGGGTGGAGGGAGTGTTCCCGTGGGGCAGTCTGAGGGTGGAGGGAGTGTTCCCGTGGGGCAGTCTGAGGGTGGAGGGAGTGTTCCCGTGGGGTAGTCTGAGGGTGGAGGGAGTGTTCCCGTGGGGTAGTCTGAGGGTGGAGGGAGTGGCAGGGGTGGGTGACGCTTCCTCCCTCCGAGACCCGTTGCTGCTTGAAGACATGGCTGCAGACCAGAGACCCAGAGCCTTCGAGCAGCATCTACCTGTAGGGCAGCCTTTTGAAATCTCACTTTCTCTGGGGAACCCTTGAGTGAGCATCTTTCTTTCCCAAAAGACAGTGAAAGAGGGGTTTCCCAGCTGTCCTTGGTCCCCCACCTCCCACAGAACAGGTTTCTCGAAGTGTCACCCTCGGACCTCTGTCCTCTGGACCCTGTCCAGAGCAGGGCTGAGTTGGGAGTACGCCTGTAGCCGGGGGGGCCCCCGAGGTCAGTGCGCCCAGTGGAGGAGGTGGCCGGGTGCGGCGGGCGCCGCTCCCTGGTGCCCCCCCACCTGCCTCCCCTGCGCTCCCTCATGGGACCTCAACGACGAGGTTGTGCGACAACCTCTGATCCCTGCGAGAGGCATGTTAGAGGCCCGGAGACACGGGGGCAGGCCGGCAGGTTGTAACTGACCCGCAGCTGTGCTTTACGGGGATGGGCTACAGATGTCCGGCTACAGATGTCCACCAGGCACAGGGCAGACGGCACTGCAGGTCTGAGCCCAGAGCCGGTGGGGCACGGCGGCCCCTGGGCCCCGCTCAGGTTGTGCGCGGTGGGTGGGACGCCTTCTAGTGCAGGTGCCGGACTCGCCCGTCAGCTGCCTGGGTGACTCACTCTCCGTTGGACTTGGTGACTAACCCGAGGCCGGAGGGTGTGGGGCGACCTGCTTCAGCTGGAAATGACAGGCGAGCGGCGCTGCAGTCAGCACCTGATCCCAGAGGTGTTGGTGCAGGTGCCCCGGGCCAGCCAGACACACAGGTATTTCCGGACCGCGGCGGAGCCCGCTGCCAGGAGCTTCCCGCCAGGATCGTGGGTCCATCGGCGTGGGGCGTGAGCTCCAGCTTCGACTCTGGCGGCCCCGCGGGCCCTCCCGGCTCCTCCCATGACCCGTGTTCTGTGTTTCCACAGGGCCCCACCTTCCTATTTCTCCCCGGCCACAGCCCGCCCATCACAGTTGAGCAGCTGTTTGCCTGAAGTTAGTTCCAGAGGCAGGTAAGGACCCCAGGGGAAGGACTTCCGGCAGCAGGCACAGGGCAGGGCTGGGGAGCGGGTCTTGGGTCTGGGCTGCGGGGCTCGGGTGCGAAGGGAGCCCCTGCCGCTTCCTTCTGGGCTCTTCCCATCAGTGCCATGGTGCGGCTCATTTCTTTTAGGCTAAGATCCGTGCAGTCTCTGAATTAACATTTTGTGTAAGGTCTGTGAATCACACCATTCCATGACGTTGTTTTACATTGCATACATGTAAATGTGCCTTTGTTAATGTGAGCATTTAAAATGTATTGCAACTTTTTAAAAAATGGGTAGAACAGAAGACAAGTGCTGGGACCCATGGGCAGAGGGGGATTGTGTGTGTCGGGTGCTCCCGCTGTCCTGCCGCAGCCTGGGGAGACTCTCTGTTTTCCGGGCAGGTGTACAGACTGCCCAGGTGTACGTGTATATCCCAGTTTTATAAATGGGGGCATTCAAACAGCACGAGCTTTAAGTTAATGCACAGGAAGGGGCACGGGTGACTGTGTCTGTGTTCAGAGTCCTCGTGCCCGCCCAAAGGAGGCCAGCTTTCAAAGCTGTTTGTCAGAATGGGCCTCACCGCGGCACGGAACCCTCGGCGGTCCTGCTCTGGGCTCCTCCTGGGCCACGGTTCTTCTAAAGTGACGGCCACTGCTTCCAGGCCGGAGCGCGAGTGCTGGGAGAGGTCAGGCCCCTGCAGGGCAGGGGAGGGACACGCTATCACTGTGGCCTCCGTGTCTCCCACGGAACGCGGTGCGGCTGCTTAAGCTACGGGCCACTTTGTCCCTTTTATGGCTCCCTCCCAGTGGGTGGGATCCCCATCTCAGTCAGCCTTCCTCCCACAGAGATGCGGGCTCAGAACCAACAGGAGCGTAGGGAGCGTGGTGGGGAGTGTGTCTGCGTCTCTGCACTGAACGTATGTACCTTGGTTTCCCTTAATTGCACTTGTCCCGATCAGATGTAAGTTTCTGGACTCCGACTTTTTGCATAACGCGTGGCCATCTACAGCAGCGTCTGTAGCCCCGCCCTCTGCCCTCACCATTCGTTTGGGCAGTTGATGGTTTCCTGTTTCTCTCCGTGTTCCATTTTCTGGCTCATCTCCATTGCCCCTAGTTAGCTCCCACAGTGGTGGCTAGGAGAGGGAGCGGGTCTGTCTCTGACTTGGGCAATGAACGCGGAGACATTTTCTCGGGACTTAGAATAGAAGCGCCACCTTTTTAGATGACGGGGTGTTTCCGGAGTAGCTGGGAGACCATAACCGAGGGGCACTGTCATCTTTGCCTCTCACGGCTCGGGGCCCCGCAACTACTCTGTCCAAATCACTTGCCGTTTGGACTTACGTAATCCAGACACACCTCACTGGCGCCCAGTTCGTCCGTACAGGGGGGAGTACGGACTTTCAGGCGAAGTTGATCCGATACTGGTCAGAATGGTGATGAAAATTGAATAGCGTGTTTGCTGGCATAGGGCACCAAACCCAAACGCGCTTTAATAGACTCGCAGCGTGTCAGCGACTGCAGCGTATGTGTTATTTGGCTTGATTATGATTTACTCTCTTCAGTTATTAATTTTCTTCACATCGACACCCCTGAGGCAGATTCTGTTTAGGACAGAACCGTGTAAACCAGTCCCGACGCCCTCCTCTGTCGGCGTTGCAGTGTGAAGGGCGGGCACGTGGCTCCTACGTTCTGCCCCAGATCCAGCCCTGGGTGTTTCCCCTTGTCAGGCAGCAGGGCAGGAGCAGCTCCAAGTAGAGCTCGAAGAATGCTAGAAAAGCAGAAGTCTTGGAAATGCCGAGTCTGCCTCGGAAGCTGAAGTGGGAGTAACCTGGCCCCAAAGTCCCATTCGGGCCCTATGACTCCCTAGGCCCGTGACTGGGTGGTGTAACGCCCCCTCCCCCGTCATCACAGTTTGAGTGTGGGAGGTGCCCCGCACAGCGAGCCTCCAGTGGAAGACAGTGGAATGGCACCCGTCTGTACAGGATACCAGGATGGTCGGACAGAGCAAAATTCTGTGAAAATAAACAATAGAATGGCTCCCACACACTCGGGCTCCTGGTCATGCTCACACACTTCTCCTGGTTCTGAGCCCACATCTCCGTCGGAGGAAGCTTCGCTGGTCCGGAAAGGACAGTGAGGAAGGGGTCCCCAGCCACTGGGAAGCCAGGACCCCTAGGTCCTGGGATGCACAGCAAAACCAGATAGATATCCTTGCCTGAGGCGGGCCCAGCCCCTGAGTGTTGAACAGATCTTGCTCTGGGACCTGGGACTGGGGTTTGGGACCTAGGCTCAGAATAAGGGCTTGAACCAGATGGGCCTGTTGGGGAGTTGGGGTGGCAGTAGGCGGGGACTCTTGCTGGGACTCTGGTTCTTTTGTGTGTGGTGACACCTAGTGGCACGTCACCGGTCTTCAGTGCTGCCTTTCACAAGGAGAGCGCAAGCCGACCTCTGGCCCTTGGACACAGCATGGGGGTGGATTTCTGCTCCTGGAAGCCCCGACCCCCAGTGTGAAGGCTTGGATGTTTCAGGCCCTCCACTTGCCAAGGCTCAGTTTGCTTATAGAGACTGGATTAGGTACTCTGGTCAGTTTCAATACGGGGACATTTGGCCCTAAGTCAGTGTGGATGTTGTAGAGAGGGAGAAGCTTAGACACCGAGGGGCGTCCTGGACCACTCGGCCAGCCGGGCCGTGTCTGTTCAGGGCCTCCCAGGCACGGGGATGGGCTGGGGGGATGGGCTGAGCTCAGCGGGCCTGGCCCTCTAGCCAGGCAGGGGAGAGACGATAAGCAAGTATTCCAGCAAGACCCCCTCAGAAAACTGGGATGAGCCTGGGCTGTGTGACCCAGAGGGCGTAGGGGTTGTGGGGACACAGAACCTGCTTCGGTTATGCTGTCAGGAAAGGTTCCCCGGGAAGGCATCTTTAAGCACGTCGAAGGATGAAAAGAAGCCAGGCTGGGCTCAGGGGACACCCAGTGCAAAGGCTGCTGGAGGAAAGAGCTTCTTGGTATGTTCTAGAAATAGACTGGGGTCAGGAGGGCAGGGCGCGTCAGGAGTGCAGGGCACGTGGGGAGGCATGCAGAGCAGGAGGCCGGGCTGCCCATGCAGGCCTCGTGGGTCCTCGTGTGAGGAGTAGAGTGGAAGGAAGTGAGGAGGGGTGCACGTGAGAAGCGATGTCCCACGACTGGGCTTTCCCACTCAGCTGTGCTAGGGAGTTAGGGCTGTCCCCTGCACTGCGGATGACGGGGCCCCCTCCCCCAGCGCCCCTCTGGAGGTGGCTCACCCCTCTTTCCTGGTTGTCAGTGTTCATTAGGCCTTTTTTCTGAGCCCAGAGGAGGTGGCCGGTGAGAAGACAATGGGGAGTGTGCTGGGAAAGGATGTGGGGGGAAGGAAGGCCCCAGAAGGAGACATGCTACAGCGAGTATACATCAAGTGTACGGCGGCTCTTTAGCCCACCGTGGAGACTTTTAGGGCCAGAGCCCCTGTGAGCTTACGGGGACTGAGCAGCCGACGGGGACCTCCGGGGCTGGGGCACGTTTCTGAGTCGCCCCCTGCACCGAGAGCAGGCCGGCCCGGGACAGCCTGCCAGTCTGGGGCTTGCTGGCCCCCAGGGACGGACGGCGGGAGGAGTGTCCTTGGCTCACAAGCCAGGTTCCCTCGGTCCTCCAAGCGCGGCTCCTTGGCACCAGGGCCGCCGAGGCTCCACCCCCACCAGCTGCTGCGTTATTTCTGACTCATCCAGGGGTTACAAGTGTGTAACCCAAACCCCTCCACGCCTGGCTTCCTCTCCGCCGGCTCCTCCTCGAGTGTGTGGGGGGGTCCCTGGGACTTCTCTCCTGGGACCTTTCTGCAGGTCGGGGCCCTGCGGTCCCTGGGCACAGCTGCTGCCTGCAGGCGCTGCCCTCTGGCAGCGGTGGGTGTGTGGGGTGACGGCGGGAGCTCAGGTGGGTATCTGTGCCCCACGGCCCCGGCCGGCCTGTCCCACCGAGGCACTCCTTGGAGCCCGGCCCAGGCGCCGGCCTCTTGAATCCGTCAGGGGCTTCTGCGGAGGGGGCTGCCCTCGTGTTCGGGGCCGGGTCCTGATCTCACGGTTTCTCCAGCCAGAAGTGCTGGCCGGCTGCCTCTGGTTGTGTCACTTCTGCTCCTTGTGGAAGTTGCATGCTTTGAAAACCGGGGATACTTTGGGCTTCCTTCAGCACATCTGCTGGGGCTCGTCGCAGGGTTCTTGCTGCGGGGGTGGCTGGAGGGTCGAGCTGGCCAGAAGGTCTGGGTCCCTGGGCCCGACAGCTCCTCAAAGACGGTGCTGGCTGCCAGCGCCTGCTCCGGGGTCGAGCCACTCGGTCCGTCTGGCTGGGGCCAGGGAGGGTGAGGGAGGAACGTGCGGCTCGCCACCTGCTCTGGGCTCTCAGAAGCGAGACCCCGAAGCCCCGTGGGCCGCCCGGCGACTCCTGCCAAGCCCCCACCGTCTGTATCCAGTGTGTCTCGTTCTGACCCCCGCCTCAGTGCCTGTCCCTGCTCTGCAGGAGTCCCCAGGGCTGGCCGGGAATGAACCGCGAGGGGGCTCCCGGGAAGAGTCCGGAGGAGATGTACATTCAGCAGAAGGTCCGAGTGCTGCTCATGCTGAGGAAGATGGGATCGAACGTGAGTGCCCTCGGGGTGCCGAGCAGCCTCTCCCCGGAGGGTGCCTGACGTGGGCGGCACACGCGGCGGCCACCTGCCCCGACCGCGCTGCTCTGGGAGCGTGGCCACTGGCTTTGTGCTTCGGCTCTGTGGCCAGTCCTGTCCGGTTCCGGGGGTACTGCTGGGGCGGGCTTCCCATCCCTGTGCCGAGCTGGGGCCCAGGGTGTGAGCCCCAACGGGACCTGACCCGGCATTCCTCCTGTCTCCCCGGGAGCTGCCCACGGGGTGCTGGGCACCAAGGGGCCTGAGAGGAAGGAAGGGGTGGGCTCCCTGGGCAGGCCCCGCACTGCGCAGGAACCTCGTCTCAGATCTGATCCGAGCAGCAAGGCCTGGGGGACCATGGGCCAGGCTTCCGGGCGAGAGGAGGGGGTGCTCGCTCTGGAACTGAGGGTCAGGACTCCGGAGCAAGGGCCCAGGGATGCGAGGAGGAGGCACCTTCGCGGAGCCCGTGTGGGCCGCCCCTCACCGTGGCCTTCTCACCCTTGCAGCTGACGGCCAGCGAGGAGGAGTTCCTGCGCACCTACGCGGGGGTGGTCAACAGCCAGCTCAGCCAGCTCCCCCAGCACTCCATCGACCAGGGTGAGTCCCCGCCAGGGCTTTCCCAGAAGCGCCACGCTGTGGTTCCTGGGGCCGACCAGGACGGGCCGGAGCGGCCTCCCATCCGCAGAGCTGAGCCCCAGGCCCCGGGCCCATCTCTTTCCCCAGGTGGGAGCCGAGGACCCCATCGGGTAATGATGGGATCCCCTCTTTTTAGTCTCAGAGGAGCCGAGAAATTGAGGCATCTGGGGTCCCCTGGGACTGCAGAGGCTCTGGGCTTTTGCATTTTCTCAGTCTTTGGCTTGAGCCCACGCAGCACCCGGTGCGGGGAGAGTGTGAAACCGCCCACGTGGGCTAGGGCCTGTCCCGGGCTTGTGCGTTCCTGGCTGTACCCAGGCAAGAGGCCCCAAGGGCTCCGCGTGCCCGAGGTCTCTGTCTGCCCAGGGGAGTCCTTTCCGCTCTGGTGCCCTCCCCCGGTCATCATGGCGGTAGCCGGTGACGCTCGGGTATTTATTGTCTAGCAGGTACCTGCTAGTGCGAGGCTCACATCATTCATTTAATCATAAAAGGGTACCGGTGGTGTTACTTGCACTTCGCAGGCAAGGAAACGGGTTCAGAAGCAGTAAGGGACCGCCCTGGCCTTACAGCCGGTCCCCAGAGGGCCCGGCACAACCTGCTGCCCGGATCCAGGATAGGCCTTGTCACCGTCTGTCCCAGGCAGCGGGAGGCTGGGCACTTACGGGCTCTCCCGTTCTGAAGGCTCCCTCTGAGCCTGGAGCCCACGGCGTCCTCACCGGCACTGCCATCAAGTCCTTTCCTTTTATTTTTTTCGCCTCGTTGGCGTTATTGGCCATGAAATAGTGTGGCCCGTGGGGCGCCGGATGTGAGCTGGCTCCCGGCGGTGGAGCGCCGAGGGGCATGTGGCTGATCCGTGGGGCCCGTGAGGAGAGCAAGGGTAGCACACGAGGACGCTTGTCTCGAAGCTGTCCTTGCCCTCCTGGAGATCGCAGGCCTCGGCTCTGACACCGGCCGTCACCTGGCCCGTGCACCTACTCAGCAAAAAGGACGGGGCGTCCCCGCGGCTCCGGCAGCTTCTGGGACAGCCACTCGGCCAGCTCAGCCTGCTGGGGTCACACATGTGCCGCGGCCTGGCTATACCGACGGCCGGGGTGGAGTCTGCCCTCCTGGGGTTTTGTTTCTGGGAGAGGTCCTTTCTCATCCGTGGCAGATCTGGGTTTCCAGCACGGCGTCCCCCAACCCCCCAGGCTCCTGAACCACATCTCCCTGAAACCCTCAAGCTCCTGGGTCCCTGGGACATTGCCTTTTCTCCCACCTCTGTTTTAAGTCACTGAATTAACCAGAATTGGGGCTGGGTGATAAGGAGGCCTCCAGAAAGATGCTCTTAAAGGAAAAAAATCATAGTAAGTTGTAGAACTGTATGTCATTGTAGAAAACACCCCTCCAACACACCCACTGACACGTGTATGTGTATAGGAAAACAGGCTGAAAGAACATAGACCAGGTGTTAATAGGAAACTTTAATAGAGAGTAGAACTACATAAGGGACGTTTAACTTTCCAAGTTACACATTTTTGGAAAACTAGTTTTTTAATATTGTACGTGCATTGCTTCTGCAATAAGGGGAAGATTAAAGAAGCATTAAGAGAACTCTCCATCTCACCTAGCTAAACCAGCAGATGAGAATAAAAACCAACTGGGCGGAGTTAAGGTCATGACAATGTCACCTGGCTTGAAACTGCTGAGCAGTCAGGAGTGAGCCACGGGTATGTGGGTGTGACCCCAGAGTTGGGGCCTTCCTAGTTGTGGGGCGTCCATGGGACAGCCAGCAGGCCTCGGCTACGTCTCCCCGGGAGCAGGCTTTCGGAGCTGCGCCAGGACCGGGCCTGGTGGCTGGGGTGGTTCCCTGCAGTCGGGGGCCCCCTGCCTGCTGCCCTGGGTCCCCACGGCCACCCCTGAGCTGAGCCGCATAGGAAGACACGCTGCTGCAGAGAGTCCCGAGGATTCCCGAGGACTGAGCACGAGGCGAATAGGCAGCCGTGCCTGGAAGAGCTTTATGAGCCTGGCCTTATCTTTGTGTGCCTGAGGGCTCTGCAGATGAACGCACAACAAAACGGCAGTCGGGCCGGTCCCTCCCGTTGTGGGGGCACAACCCCTAGAGCAGGACCTTGCGTCTCTGCCCACACTGTGGGGCCACGTGGGTCTTGGCTAGCATTCTAGCTGCCTACCTTATCTCTTGGCCTGGCCGACCTTAGCTGATGCCACAGGGATGCAGCTGGCAGGGCCCCAAGGGCTGCCCAAGTGGTAAAAGTCTCGATCATTGCTTCCCGTGCATGGGCTCCCAGCATAAAAGACATCCCCCACCTCCCCCAGTCAAGGCCTGGGAGCATCAGGGAGATGGGCTTGACAGTCTGGCAGAAATCCGGTGTGAGCACCTCCTGCCACGAGGTGGCGCTGTGTCTCCGAAAATGCCCTGCGCTGTCCTGCAGGAGACCCAGGCCGCCACCCGCGGGACCAGCCAGCTTCAGACTCGCACGTCTGGGGACTGGGAGCCCTGCTGGCCCTCCCGGGCCCCACCAAGGGGGGAGAGTGGGCTGGGCATCTCTCACCCCACGCCCTGGCCTCCTGGTCTTCCCTCCGGGAACTGTGAACGTGGGTGCGGTCTCTGCTGGGTCCGGGCGGGTGCGGAGGACCGTGCCGCGTGGGCCTGCTCTGCAGGGGCTTCCGAACCAGCGCCGAGCCGCGGGCCCGCCTGGCCTCTGCTGGTCTGAGACCTCCCATGACCGCCTCCTTCTGGAAGCCCTCCCTCCCCTCCCTTGTCCTCGGCGGTACACCTCTCTGTCTCTCCATCTCCCCTGGCCTCATCTTCTGCCCCCTCCGCTCACTGCCCCTGAATGCTCTCCCTTCTGTCACACCTCCCCCTGGGGGTCTCACGGGCTCTGGTCGACGTCCTCCTAATATACACCCTCAGCCCGGACCCTCTCCTGACCCCCCAGAACTTTACATGCAACCCCTCCCCGACCGCCTCACCACATACAAGCCACCCTCAGATCCAGGTCCATGCTGTCCCCCCACGGATCTGCTCTTGCGCCTGTGTTCCCAGTGACGGACGTATCACCAAATACCCAGTGCGCCAGGGGCTCCTCTTGGAAGACCCAAGTGTCTAGTAAGTTACCGAGTCCTTGTGATTCTTCTGCCTTCTGCTCCTCGGATCTGTCTTCTCCATCCCGGTGTGAACCCTCATTTTGTTTAGAGCCCATGTTCCTTTTTGTCTCAATTCCTGCAGACAGTTCCTGGCATCTGGACTTCTCACCTTGCCCCTTCGGTGCACTTCCTTCCCCTACCTCAGCAGGTCTTTCCCCGACTTAGAATCTTTCAGTGGCTCCCTGCTGCCTTGCGGTTGAAATCCGGCCCCCTAGCTTGATCAGCAAGATCCCCTGACACAGCAACCTCATGCACCGTAAATAGCCGTAGCCAGTGGCTTTCAGCTCGTGTCTCGGGCTGGTCTTTGTGTCTCTGCATTTGCCTCTGGGCTGCCGGGAGCTCAGCCCTGACCCCCAGCGTCCTCCGCGCCTCACAGGCGGGGCCCTCCTGCGGTTACCGTCACGCACATGCGTCCCCGCCGTGCTTCGCCCCGCACTGTCTCCTGGCCCATCTCTTGAGCAACTCGGAGCCCCTTCAGCCTGGGATTGTGGCTTCCCCTTTGTATTTCTGGGGCTAGGCCCCCGCGAGGCCCAGGGCATGCTTGGACAAATGAATGGACCAGGCTGTGGGTCCAAGGGCCCACCGTTCCCCAGAAAGGCAAGTGCCCAAGTCTCTGAGCACTGTCTCCTGCTCCCCCAGGGTGGCCCAGCCGACCTGACCCCAGGACTGCCTCTGAGCCAGAGATCAATACCTCTCTGGGACAGTCGCCTTGCTGAGAAAGCCAGCTGGGAGCATGGGGGGTCGAGAGCCATAGCTTCCAAAAAGCAGGCTCGATGGAATGCTGAGTTGATTCCTTTCTTGTCGCTGGTGCTGCTTCATAACACGTATCGATCTTTTTTCCTGGTCATGAAATAATGCACAGTCATTGTAGAAAACAGGGAAAGGGAGAAGCAGCAGAAAAGCTGGATGGATTGAATCCAACCACTTGGCTGCAAGCGCCGTTACCTCCTGCTCAAGTTCCCATCAGCCTTTTAATAACAGGCTTGTATGAGGGCGCCGGGGTGGCCCAGTCGGTAACGTGGCTGCCTTCAGCTCAGGTCATGATCCCAGGGCCCTGGGATCGATTCCCGTGTCAGCCTCTTAACACTGCTTGTGCACTTGCTCGTGCTCTCTCTAACAAATAAATAAATTAAATCTTAAAAAAAAACCTAGGCTTCTATTTACATCATAAATTTGGGACCGTACAGTGGAAACATTTAATATCCATTTTAACATCCATGTTTTACCTATGACTAATTTTATAGTATTTTTTTAAAATATTTTATTTATTTATTTGACAGAGAGAGATCACAAGGAGGCAGAGAGGCAGGCAGAGGGAGAGGGGGAAGCAGGCTCCCTGCCGAGTGGAGAGCCCGATGCGGGGCTCAATCCCAGGACCCCCGAGATCATGACCTGAGCTGAAGGCAGAGGCTTAACCCACTGAGCCACCCAGGTGCCCCTTTATAGTATTTTTTTTTTAAGTTTTTGTTTATTTTAGATAGAGAGAGAGCACAAGCAGGGGGAAGGGCAGACGAGGAGGGAGAAGCAGGCCCCCACTGAGCAGGGAACCCGATGTAGGGCTTGAACCCTGGACCCTGGGATCATGACCTGAGCCAAAGACAGATGCTTAACTGACTGAGCCACCCAGGTGCCCTGATGATTTTATAGTATTTTAAAACAGTTTTCAAGGAAACATTTTAGTGATCTCATAATGTGCAGCCCCGTGGCTGTGCCGTAATTCATCGACCAATCGTTTCCCCTTTTGGACATTTCCTTCTCATTTTTGTTATTAATTATGGTAATAGCGAACACTTATTGCGCTCCTTCTGTGTGCCGGCTTCCTTGTAGGTAGCACACAAGGGTGACCCCAGCAAGTCCCCACGACAGTCCTGTGAGGCAGGTGCTGTTGGGCCCTGCCTCGGAGAGGAGACGACAGGCCTGGAGAGGCTCGGGGCGGTGCGGGGTGGGCACCCGGGCGTGGCCAGCACCCAGCGTCCATCCTCGCACGTTACTCTTCCTCTTCATCATTTATTTTAAGATGAATTCTAGGAGTGGCTTTAAGGTCATGTGCGTTTTTAAGCAAGACGGAGTTTTATCTGAGGAACAGGAGTGATTTAGGCGATTAATGTATTAATTAAGGTGCAGAAATCATTTGGCGTTTTTCGCTGTCTTTTAATCCTGCGCGCTTCGCCCGAGGTGCCTTTGAGTGTGCTGGTTCTCTGCGCGCTCTCGCTACGGGGTGGGGCGCCCAGCGAGGGCCGGTCCCCAGCCCCCACCGGCACTCTGCAAAGCCTCGCTGGACAAGGTGCCCGCCCGACTCTCGTCCTCGTGCGGCGCCGTGGATACGCTCTTATCCAGGTGTCCTGGGGCACTGGTCCAGACATGGCTCCTTTTGGGATGGAGGCTTCTGTCCCTCCCCTGCCCCGGGGCCTCCCAGGACATGCCCCGGTCTGCCGCCACCCCCCTCTTGGCCGCGGGAGCCACGGTGCTGGCACGCTGGCGGCTCAGGCCCGTTCCAGCCTCTGTCCGATCACACTCCTTCTCCAAGAGACTTTCCAGGGAACGTCCCCGGCCTGCAGGCAGCTGGGCCGTCCCAGGTCTCTTCTGGCTTTCCCCCCGGAACGCAAAGCTGCTGCTCAGGGTTTGCTGCCAGAGAGCCTGAAATAGGTCATTTGGTCTCAGGGTTACACCGGGAACCTTGTTAAAATAGTTGTGGTCCCAGGCACCCCCGGGGGGAGCCAGCGACGCCGGGACAGGGCCCACCCCACGCGGGCTTCATGGCCAAGGGGCTGCCGTCCTCTGCTCATTCCCTCCTTCGCGGCCCTCTCAGCGCCCCCAGCGAGGTGCTGGCACCGTGGGCCCCGTTCCACGGCCAGCCTTCTTCCTGGAATCGTCTCCCACGCCCTCCAGCTTCTGCTCTCGCACTTCCTCCACGCAGCCCTCTCTGACTCCTTCCGGGCTCAGTCAGGGCCCCTCCTCTCACTGCGGAGCTCCCTATGACCTTTCCTGCAGTGTAGCTGCTGTCGCGTTGTCGGGAACCCTTTGGGACCCAGATCTGTGCTGTGTTCCCAGTGACATGTGCAGCCCCTAGCCCAGCTTCTGGCACAGCGCTGGGGTTTCTTGACTCCTTGCACAGACCGGGCTCCGGGAGGGGAGTCTTGTACGAGCAGGGGCCGTCTGCTGGGGGTTCTGCGTCCTCTCTTCCCCCAGGTGGGGCTCCCAGGCTTCTCCCCGAGGCTCCCAGCGATGACAGGCTCTGGACTGAAACGAGTCAGGCCTTGGGAGAATTCCAGTCTATGGGACAGGAGATGATTTTTTATTTAAACTTTAATCAACACTTAGATGAGAATTACCTGTAACCTAGTAACCATAAAACTGAACTCAAAAGATCACGTATACATTGAATCAGACTGAAAAGTCAATCAGAAGGGTTGGGTATGTGATAACCCAGGTCACAGAAAAAGAAAAAGGCATCCCAAGACCGGGTCAGGGGTGTGCTGAAGTGCAGGGCCGGTTGCCCCCTCCAACCTCTGGTCCTTGCCTGGAAGAGCTGCTTTGACCCTTCCTTACCCAGCCTGCGGGGTTCTAGGGCCCAGAAGCAGAACAGCGGCCTCAGAGGCCTCTCAGCCCCTCCGGCAGCACTGCGCTGACCTCCCAACACCCCATCAAAGGCAGCCCTCTGTCTCGGAGCGGGCCGTTGGGGGGCTGCTTGGTCCAGAGCCGGGGGGGACAGTGTCACTCTCTTTGGCCCATCAGTCCGTGTGCCGGGCGCAGTGCCAGGTGCCAGCCCCCCCCCCCCAGCTGCCAATCTAGCAGGGTGGACAGACACGAACGAATGCACGGATGCAATATGACTCATCCTGAGGGGAGGGAAGCCCGCCCAGAAAGCCCCAGGGGAAAGGTACTGTTTGCCAGAGCCCTGATGGGTGTGTGGGAACGGGCAGGGGGCAGAGAATTGGAGGAAGCCTCTGGAACCTGCCCAGCGTGAGTGCTGGGCATCTTCGTGTCCCTAAGAGACTGGGGTGGCAGTGGCCAGGTGGGGGATGGGTGGCTGGAAAGGCACAGGGGCTCTGGACGGAGTCCGTCCTGAGGACTGCAAGGGGTCCCCACGGATCTGAAGGGGAGGGATGGCTAGGTCAGATTGTCATCCACTTAGGGCGAGCACTGGGGAGAGGTCGCGGGACAAAGGGTGAGCCGGGGGGACAGCCGGAAGGTCCCAGGGACACCCACGTGGGAAGTGCTGCAGGTATCTTTCAGAGGCAGGACATTCAGGACCAAGGACCTGCAGGCAGGGTGACCAGGCCACGATGGGATTGGAGACTCCAGGCCCAGGGCAAGAGGCACCCTGTCTGAGCAGCTGCGGCGGCGGAGAGGCAGGAAGGGGGGCTCCCACTCGGTGCCTGGGGTCGCTGGCGGAGCGGGGGCCAGGTCAGAGCTCAGGTGCCAGCTGGGAGCAGGTGCAGGAGTGCGGGCCAGGGGGAGGCGGGGAACCCAGGGAGGTTGCGCAGGGAGAGCAGGCAGAGTGAGGGGAGGACGGAGCCCGGTGAGCACAGCGCTGAGGGCAGCGGGGGACACAGTGTAGCTCTGGAAGGAGGGGAGGGGCAGCAGGGTCATTGTCAGGGTCCCCCCAGGCTTGTCATGAAAGGGTCAGTGGCGACTTTCCTAAAGCAGTGGCTGCGGAGCCCCGGCTGGGCGCCAGATTGCCGAGGGCCTGGGATCAGTGACGAAATGGAAGTGGGAGGACAGAGGTCTCTTTCAGAATGCTGGTGGACAAGGGACATCAGCTCAGAGCTGGGGGTGGGGGTCAAGGGACAGTCTGTAGCACTGAGCTCTCGGCGTACGGGCCACAGACCACCACCCCTGAATCACCGAGGGTTTTTGTTAAAAATGCGGGCTCCTGGGCCCTACCCCAGCTCTGCTGAATCAGAATGCCTGCCAAGTGAGCCTGGGAATCTGCATTTGAAATACACTCCCCGCCCCCCCCCCCCCCGCCGTGATTCTGATGCCCTCTAGAATTTGAGAATATACCAGGGCTTTAGTTGAAGATCTGGTCGTTCCTACCCCTCCCACCCACTCCTCCCGAGAATTCTGTCCCTTCTGCATTACAGCCAAGCTCTCCAGTCTGGGAGAGCTTACATTTTTGGGGGGACCGAAGAATTTGAGGAAAGCAAGTACCTCACCTGGGAAAACCAGGCCAGAGGTAGGGAGTGTGTGTGTGGGGGGGGTTCAGCGGGGCGCGGGAGGGCGGGAGGTGGGTTTGAGAGAGTTTGCCTGGGACTAGAGCAGAGCAGATGTGCTAGAACTCCCAAGTTGTGACCCTCCCCACCCTCTGAAGCCATTTATGATGCTTTCTCTGCCGACGTCATCCCGGCCGGGCAGATTGGCAGGCGAGGCGGGATCCGTCACATTTCACAGATGGGAAAACGGACGTGGGTGGGCAGGATCAGACCCAGGCCCAGGTGCTGGGGTGCCGGGGTCCACCGAGGGAGCCTGAGCCCAGGGAGACCCTCCCTGGCTGGTTGGGCGGCCCAGTGCCTCTGCTAGGAGCCCACCGCACGTCGGGTGCCATGTGCTGCCCTTCGGGTGGCCTGCGTGCCGGGTGATGTGGCTGTCAGCCTCGAGCCTGGTTTGGCTGTGGGGACCTTGGAGGATCTGTGGCCGCTGTCCCCATGGCAACCAGCAGCGTGCTGTCTCTAGGTAAAAGCCATCTCCTGGGAACTTGAGACATCAGCGCAGAGATGTATAGAACCCCCCTCCCCCCCCCCCCCAGCTGCTAAAAACAGCGCATGCCGCCCAGCGGGTTTTTCTGGGAGGAGGCCTCGCCCAGGGCGGTGCCGCCGGAGCTCCATCCCCAAGGAAACTTCCGCTTGGAGGAGGGTCTGGGACCTGTTTTTCCAGAACCCTTGCTGCCCGGCTCATCTCCCCGGAACCGGTAGCTGGGCCACTGCCGTTTTGGGGGGCTGGGTAGCAGGCCCTAGTTCACATCTACAGCAAGCTTCTGGGACTCAAGAAGAAGGACCGCCACCGAAAATCCTCGGGCAGAGAAGGGGCAGAGCTGGGAGGTGGGCATTGCCCTGGGCACTTTGGAGCATGTGGCCATGTTTCCTCTCCGGCCTGCCAGCCGTGCGTGTGGAGCATGGCCGGGGCTTGGCTGGTTGGGGGCCCAGGACTGTTGGGAGGCCCGTAGCCGAAGCGAGCTGCCTTTGTCGTCTCCCTGGCTTCGAGCAGCCATGGGAATTCGAAGCCTCTGAGGTTTCGGGGTTCCATTTCTGAGTTTTCTAGTCCCTAGTTGTTCACTCTCACGAGGAAGATGTGAGACCTCTTCGGAGGACAGGCGCTCCGGGACCCCGGAAGGCCGACTCTGGAGTAGCCCTAGGAAGCTGTGGCCAGAGAGGGGCACTGGGGCTTCAGAGAGCCTCGCTGCCTTCAGGGCCCGCCCCGTGGCTGTGGGAGGCGAGGCCTGCAGGAGCTCATGGCTTCAAGTTGGATGACGGAGACACCCCCACCAGAGACTGATGCTGTTCCTGGGAGTCCCCCTTTATTCCAGTGATGTCTGTGCAGGGCTGTATCCTGGACCGTGGGGCCCGGGGGCCGGCCGGCTTTGGGAACCGGACCAGGCTTTCCATACCGTGTGCGGATTTCAAGGCAGGGTCTGCCCTGAGAGCTGTCTTCCCTCCCCAGCCACCTTTGAATGCTGGTTCTGAGTGGCCTTTGCAGCATCCAGAGCTGGAAGAGCTCTCGGGTCCATCTGTCCCCTGCGGCCAGGCGCTTTGGTGGAATACAGGCAGGAACTGCATGATCAGTGCATCATAGCTGCCTAGGAGGCCTTGTCCCTTCCTCCCCCCCGCCCCCACCTCCACCCCTGGGCCTGCCTCTCTCTGGGCAGGGTCCCTCCCAGAGAGGGCGTGCCCGGAAGCTGGCACTCCAGGGTTGGTGCATTTCCAAGACTGTTCCTCCCTTCCTGGAAAAGGGTGAGGGGGTCCGCTAGGATTTCTCCAGCCGCGTTTGTGCCAAGGCCACGTGCACCCTCTCCACGTTGGCCTCGGGGCTGCGGCTACTTCCGTGCTCCTCTTTCCTGTTCTTTGTCATCCGTGATCACCGAGCCAGCTAGGAACACCCAGCTGCCAGGAGAGTGTTCTAGCAATTCAGGAAACATATTGAGGTGCTTATGTATTGATGAAAAGGCCTTTGAAAGACTTTATGTTAGAGCCTCAGATAGCAAGATGGATTCTCCAGACACTGGGGTTGTGTGTGTGCCCCTGGGGCGTTCTCCATACCATGCAGCCCCCTGCCCCCAGCCCCCAGCCCCCCGGGCCCTATAGGGTTTCATGCTCCTTGAGGGCTGGCTGCAGGTGCCCTCTGTAAGCTGGGACACGCTGTGGGTGATTCTGGGGTGTGGAGCCCATTCTGGGCTTTCCGATTCTGCTGCTGTGAATTCATCCTGAGCTTGCAAACAGACCAGTGAGCCCATTGTCTGTCTCCCGCCCCCGGCGGGGGGGGCCGGCTTCTCTTTTCTAAGCTCCTGCATAGTTGTCATTTTTCTCTGTCCAGTCACTTGACTGGACTCTGTTAAAGGGGCAAAGCTGGCATGGGGCATGGGACGGGTGCCCGGCCCGGTTCAGAGAGCCGTGCTCTCACCAGCGCCTCGGCCCTGTGGCCCTGTTTCCGCAGCAAGTGAACCAGCGGGCGGGGGAGACGTCTGGCAGAGCCCTGGGCCCGGGCGGGGCGTGGGGGCAGGAGGCAGGGGGCGCCGTTGTCCTCCCGGGATGGTGCTTTGGGTTCCATGTTGAATTCTCTCCAACTCTGCCAGAGCTGGTTTGGTGGTGTTCTTTAAATCCCGAGTCTTGGTTCCAGTCTGATAGGGGCTGACGGATGGGCCCAGTCTCTGCCGGGAAGCCTGAGCCGCCACAGTGCTCCGGGAGACCGCAGCAGGTCATGGCCTCCCCTTGAGGAGGAATGGCGGTGTGCGGCCGAGGTGAAGGCACGGACTCCAGGGTCTAGGTCGGGGTCCTGTCTGGGCCAGTGACTCACCGAGTTGCTTTGACTCTCTGAGCTTCAGGCTCCTCACATATAAAATGAGGATTCATCCCGTGTCCCAGGAACTCTCCAGGTACTGTGAATATGTGAGTGAACAAGATAAAGTCCCTGGTTCCATGGAAGGTGCTTTCCAACGGGGAATCAGATCACATCAACATATAACTCCGCAGGTCATGCTGAGGCAGGCTATAGCCCCCTGAGGGACGGGCACAGGCACTGTTTTGGAAGCTGTGGTCAGGGAGGGCCCGAGGAAGTGATTTTGCCCAGACACTGGCATGAAGTGCAGGAGCTGTGACACGAACTTGGGGAAGAGCACAGAGGCAAAGGAAACAGCAAGTGCTAAGGTCCTGAGGTACAAATTACTTGTGCCTGAAGGACAGAGAGCCCAGGAGGCCCATGGGGCTGGAGTGGAGTGAGGAGAGGGGAGGGGTGCGTATAAAAGGAGGTGAAGAGGCTGCCAGAGGCCAGAGCATGTTGGGTCTTGCAGGCCAGGCGTGGAGTTCAGAGTCTGCTTTGAGTACGATGAGAAATCTTGCATTAAGAAACCTTTGGAGAGGGGCGCCTGGGTGGCTCAGTCGTTAAGAGTCTGCCTTCGGCTCAGGTCCTGATCCCAGGGTCCTGGGATCGAGCCCCACATCAGGCTCTCTGCTCAGCCCGGAGCCTGCTTCCCCCTCTCTCTCTGCCTGCCTCTCTGCCTCCTTGTGATCCCTCTGTCAAATAAATAAAATCTTAAAAAAAGAAAGCAAGAAAGCAAGCAAGCTTTGGAGAGTTTTGAGCAAAGGCAAGTGGCAGAGTCTGACTTACCTTTTTTAAGAATTTCTTTCTGACTACTGTGTGGACAAAGGACAATCAGGGTCCAGAGCGGGGAGATCCAGGAAAAGGGGTACAGGAAGCTAGTGAGGGAGAGTGGTAGCCTGGACTGGGTGGTGGGGGGGAAACAGTGATGTCTTCAGGATCTAGTTTGAAAGGAGAGCCAAGGGCACCTGGGTAGTTCCGTGACCAGTGGTTGAGCGTCCAACTCTTGATTTCAGCTCGGGTTGCGATCGTGGGGTCATGAGATTGAGCCCCGTGTTGGGCTCTACCGAGCACGGAGTCTGCTTAAGAGTCTCCCTCTCCCTCTGCCCCTCCCGCTTCCCCCACCCCTGCTTGTGCTCTCACTCATGCTCTCTCTTTCTCAAATAAATAAACAACTAAGTGAAAAGTAGAGCCAACATAAGGCACCTGGTTGCCTCCGTTGGAAGACCACGTGACTCTTAGTCTCAGGGTTGTGAGTATGAGCCCCACGTTGGTGTAGAGATTACTAAAACAAAATGAAAACAAAAATACTTTAGGGGCGCCTGGGTGGCTCAGTGGGTTGGGCATCTGATTCTTGATTTTGGCTGCAGTTATAATGGTCTGGGGGTTGTGAGAACAAGCCCCGTGTAGGCTCCACGCTAGGTGTGGAGCCGGCTTGAGATTCTCTCTCTCCCTCTCCCTCTTCCCCTCCCTGCTCTGTCTGTCTCTCTCTCTCAAATAAAATCTTTTTTAAAAAAATAATAGAAGTAGAGTCACTAAGATTTGCTGACGTGCTATAGGCAGAGTGTGTGTGTGTGCACGCGTGGACACATGAGGGGGTGCGTGTGCACACAGGACGGGGGGTGGGGCTGGGGAATCTGGAAGTTAGCCCCTACCCAGGGTTTTTGAGCAACTAGAGGATGGGGGTCCTGTCTCCGAGGCGGGGAAGGCTGAGGTTGGAGTGGGCTTGGGAGCCGTACCACTTGGCATTCCCCCACCAGCGTTCAAGGGCTCCGGGTTCTCCGCCTCCTCCCCAACTCCTGTCACTGTCGCTTTTTGATTCCAGCCATCCTAGTGGGTGGGAAGTGGTGTCTCATTGTAGCTTCGATTTGCATTTCCATAGTGACTAATGATGTAGAGCCTTTTTTCATGGGCTCGGTGACCATTCTTACATCTTTGGAAAAATCTATTCAAGTTCTTTGCCCATTTTAAAAATTGAGTTGACTTTTTATTATTATCGAGTTGTGTTATTTATATATTCTAGGTACTGGTCCCTTACCAGATGTATGACTTGCAAATATTTTCTCCCAGTCTGTTGGTTGCCTTGCCACTTTTTTAGGCTTTTCTCTCTCTCTCTCTCTTTTTTTTAAATTTATTTATTTAAGTAATCTCTAAACCCAGTGTGGGGCTCGAACTCACCGCCCTGAGATCAAGAGTCACATGCTCCTCTGACTGAGCCAGCCAGGTGCCCCCTATCTTTTCACTTTTTTGGAAGTATCCTTTGAAGCATGAATGTTTTTAAGTTCGAGAAAGCCCAGTTTATTTTTTCTTTATTCCTTATGCTTAGGGTGTCATACCTGAGAAATCATTTCCTAACCTAGAGCCATGAAGATTTACTCCCGTGTTTTCTTGTAAGAGTTTTATAATCTCAGCACTTACCTGTGGGTTGTGGGTGCCTTTTGAGTTAGTTTCTGTATGCGGTGCAAGGTAAGGGTCCAACCTCATCTTTGACATGTGACAATCTAGCTGTCCCAGAACCGTCTGTTCACTTCTTTCCCACCCTATTGTCTTGATACCTTTGTCAAAACTGAAGTGACCCGAGGCAGGAGGGTTTATTTCTGAACTCTTTGTTCTGTCCCATCATCCTACTCATCACCCTCTCCTTACGCCAGTCCCACCACGTCTTGTTTGTGGTAGCTTTGTAGGAGATGTAAAATCCCAAAGTATGGGTCCTTCCTCAAGAGGATTTTGGCAGTTCTGGGTCCCTTGCGTTTCCCTACAAATTTTGGGAGCAGCTTGTCAATTTCTGGGAAGAACGCAGCTGGGATTTTGATAGGAGTTGTGTCGAATTTCTTCCTACGATGTTTTTGAACAGTGATTGCTTTGCACTTTTCCGAATACAAATTCCAGACTCCATTTGTTAAATTTGTTCCAAAGTGTTTTATTATTTTTGATGCTATTGTAAATGAAATTGTTTTCTTGATTACATCCGCAGATTATTCATCGCTAATGTATAGAAATACAAATGGTATTTGTATCTTGATCTGGTATCCTGCAACTTTATTTGTTCTAAGAGCTTTTTAGTGGATTCCTTGGGATTGTCCATATACAAGATCCACGTCGGCTGCAAATAGAGTTGTACTTCTTCCCCTTTCTAATTTGGATGCCTTTTATTTCTTTTTCTTGCCTAATTGCCCTGAATTGAACTTTCAACACAACGTGAATAGAAATGGCAGGAGTGGACATCCTTTTCTTTTTCTAACCTCGAATGAGGAGAGCTCCCAGTCTTTCACCATTAAGTTTAACAGCTGTGGGTTTTTAGTAAATGCCCTTTATCAGACCGAGGAAGCTCCCTTCTATTGCTAGTGTGTAGTGTATGGAGCGTGTTTCCACGAAAGGGTGTTAAATTTTGTCCGGTGTGTTTTCTGTGCCTGTTCAGGCAGTTGTATGGTTTTTCTCCCTTTTTTTTTTCCTGTCGATAGTCTGTGTTACATTAGTTGATTTTCAGGTGTTAAAACACCCTTGCATTTCTGGAATAAATCTCATTTGTTCAGAGTGTGGAATCCTCTCTGTATATTGCTGTATTATTTGCTAGTGCTTTGATGAGTATTTTTGCATATGACAGGGGTTATGAATACCTATATTTGTAAGAGAAACGCGTGCGTGTGTGCTTGTGTGTGCGCGCATGCGTGCGTGCGTGTGTTCTCTTTTCTTTCGATGCCTATCTTTATCCTTCGGTGTGTCAGAGAGTGTTGAACTGGAGAGGCTGCTCGGCCTCTCCCCTCCCGTGCTCACCCGCGTCAGGTGGGAAGGGATGGACGCAAGCTTGGAGCCCGAGGCCGGGCAGCGGCAGCAGAGCCAACAATGGGGTGGACACAGCGTCATCTGTAAAATGGGACAGGAAACTAGCTGACAGCCTGGAGGCAGTGGGCTGGGCCCTCCTGTTCTGAGCCTTGTGATTGCCAGCAGGGACAGCACCCAAGGGAGCTGCCACACACCGGACTTTAAAGGAGAAGAAGGGACCATGGGGACCAACCTGAGGCCCCCCACTCTAAAGCCCTAAGAGCTCAGTTACAACCGCTAACTGAGCAGCGCCCTCCTCGTTAGGCTGCTGGCCCAAATTTCACGGAGAAGAGGAAAGAGAAAAGCAACATCCTTGCCCAGAGGCCTGCACGGTTCCCAGTTGGGCCCTGGTGGAATGAGGAGTGCGGGCCAGCCGATGCTAAGGGCAGGTCAGACCGTGCCCTGGAAGGGCCGGTCCCCTCTTGGTGAGGGCTGGAAAAGGCCAGTCCCTTGGGAACAGAGCAGGGCCCAGGATGGGCAGCAGCTCTGCGGGCCCTTTCCGCACCCGGCTCCAGCAGCAGAGTGGGAGGCTCTAAAAATGAAAGCTGCTGGTTTCCCCACCCCTGCCGGGAACGGGAGACCAGCTGGCACTGTGGCACCAGGGGGACTCTGGCAAATCTTCCGCTTCAGGTGTCTTGCCAAGCAGGAGTCCTTGGAGTCCCTGTGTGACCTTGAAGAGGTCACTTCCTTCCCCGACTCAGAGAGTAGCCCCGG
Organism: Nasua narica; assembly: GCA_028533885.1. Taxonomy (NCBI): domain Eukaryota; kingdom Metazoa; phylum Chordata; class Mammalia; order Carnivora; family Procyonidae; genus Nasua; species Nasua narica. The sequence goes on along the minus strand of CM052798.1, from coordinate 6,233,989 downwards.
CACACGTCAGGCAGGCCCCCGGGCCCCGGGGCTGTTCCCTCTGCAGGCCCACATTCCCTCCCAGAGCCTCCGAAGCTATTTTTGTGCCTGCAGCTCAGTATAGAAGGCTGAGGTCCCTGCGGGAGAGCCCACGGGGCAGGCGAGGAAAGAAGCAGGAGGGCTACCCTGCTCGTGGCCGACCACCCCCCTTTCCCGGCCCACGCCAGCCCCTCCTGCTTAGCGAGCCAGGTCGGCGGCGCCCGCCCGGGAAGAGCCGGCATCTGGTAGGTGACCGGCTCAGCTGCCGTGCAGGGTATGATGTCATCTTGGATTCCGTGGTTGCTAGGAAAATTCTGCCTGCAGTGATATTTCGTGGTCCTAGGACCGAGGCGAGAACAGAATGTTCCCAAGAAGACAAGGGAAGGATTTGTAGGGCTTCCCAAGCAAAGGAGCCCCCATCCCAAGAAGTCAGATGATTTGAGGAATTTTCAGGAATAGAAGTTGTGCTCTTGGGATGCCGGGCGGGGGGGGGTGGCTGGTCCCCTCGGCAGCACCCCAGTGGGCCGGTAGCCAGAGCGAAGGCCATCTCTGTGATGTCACGGCCCTGTGGATGAGCCCTCCTCCTGCAGCACCCACCGCTGGGTGCCTCCGCCAGCCCCTGATGCGGTGGAACAGTTAGGAAGGAGGCGGGGGAGGCCCCCCTGTGGTGGGGAGGAAACCAGCCCACACCTCGCCCGGGATGGGGGCTCAGTGCAGCCCCTCCCGGACTCCGTTTCGCGTGCCATGCGCCTCGCACACTGGCCCCCTCTTCTGTGGCCTTCCCCGTGTCTGCTCTTCCTATCCTCCCTCCTGGGGAGGATCCCTCCAACGGTGCGGAAGAGAAGTATGGCAGAAAGGCCACAGGCCGCTGACTCTTGTTCGGGGCTTGACCAAGAACCCCCCCTAGAAAAAGAGGGGGGCACCTGGCTGGCTCGGTGGGTAGAGCCCGTGACTCGGTCTTGGGGTTATGAGTTTGAGCCCCACCTTGGGGGCAGAGAGGACTTAGGAACAAAAAGACAATTTCTTAAAAACAAATACGAGAGAGAGAGAGAGAGAAAGGGGGGAGCAGCAGCAGGCCCCAGGGAAGGCCAGGGCCCGGGAGGGGTGGGACCTGCTGCTCGCCTCCTCTCCTGCACCTCTTCTTCCTGTGCCAGCAGCTTCGGGAGGCTGCGGCAGGTCAGTATTTTGAGCTCTTTCCCTCCTCCCTCTTGCCTTTTCTGGCTGCGTGTCAGAGCCTGTCTTACGGAAAACAAGACAAAGGAAGTGATTTCATGAGCGTCTGGACCAGAATCTCAAATCCATGATTAAAAATAACAATAATAAAGATTCTGGCCATTATCTCTCTCTGTAGGAGCCAGGCCGGCTGCAGGCTGGAAATGAGCCCGGGTGCGCTCCTTTGAGCAGGTGCTGGGTTTGGGCAAAGAGGGATGGCTACTGGAAGTCCTAATGATCCAAAGGGATCAAGACACGAGCCTTGAGAAGACAGACGGAGGTTCCCCGTGCCCCTGGCTTTGGTGACCTGGGAGCAACGGACGGCCGTGGAGCCCTGCTCTAGGACCAGCAGCCTGGGGTTCTTGTCATGCGGCCTGTCACTGGCAGAGCCATGAGCCAACCTCCAGCCTCACCCCTACGGCCCACCTGCTAGCCACGTGCACCCCGCGGCGGGGTTGCCAGCATTTCCAGGCTGTCAGGAAGGCCCCGAGAGGAGGTGGGCTGCTTTGGAAGCCCTGGGTACTGGGGAGGACCTCCCTAGGGCGGGCCAACCCCGTAACGGGGCCCCAGCCGCCTTCCATTGCGGCGACCGACGGTTCTTTCCCCCTGGTCTGCAGGTGCCGAGGATGTGGTGATGGCGTTTTCCAGGTCGGAGACGGAGGACCGGAGGCAATAACGGTGAACCCCTTGGAACATCCTGGAAGCTGGCAAGGGCCAGGAGATCTGTGAGGACCTCGGCCAGCTGAGTGGCGACAGATCACCTTCCCAGTCCCCCTGCCCTTACACCCCCACCCCGCCCCACCCCACAGCCACTCCGCCGGGCTGGCGTCGAGGGAGTCACTGGTGGCGCAGTTACAATTGGCTTAAAGGGATGGACTCCTGATTGGCTGCAGAAAGAAACCCTTTTATTTTTAAATCTTGACCAACAGAAACCTTTTATTTTTATTTCTGATTTTTTTTTTAATTTGCGCCTCGGTGTATGGCTTCCCAGGAAGCTCTCCGAGATCTGGTGCTTTATTTAGGTCACTTTTTAGGAATGTGAAGAGGCCTGGTTGGCTGCTTAAACTGGAAGAGGATTCTGATTGGCCGGCTAGTGGGAAACGGTTTTTTTCTTTGATTGGCTGCAGGTGTTCCGCTGATAGCAACAGCTTCTCTCTCTTGAATGCTGAAAACAGGGTTCGGGACATTGGTTGTTATATTTGACTTGAAAAAGAAAAAAAAAAAGAGAAAAAGAAACCAAGTGCGCTTTGCAATATTTATTACACAAAGCTTGCTGCTGCTTTCCCCGTGTCTTGTTTGTGTTTGCATTTGATTGGTTTTTGAGATGCGTGTTTGGTTTCTTATTGGCTCATCCATGACTCCCGTTGCCGTGGCCTGCCCCCACTCCGCCGGGGATCCACCTGGAGAGTGCGTTTGCTTTAACGACCGCACCTGGCTCCCCCGGGGAGGGGACCCCCCCCAAGACCTCATGCAGGGTCTACAGCTGGAAAGCAGAGCCCCCAAGGAGGTTTGTGGGGTCCTGAAGGCGCAGACCAGAGCTTAGAGGGGACGGCAGGCAGGATTTATGCGCATCACTTCCCTGGGTTGGCAACCAGCCAGCTCCCCAGGGGGGAATGGAGTTGCTGGATCCCGGCTGGGCCTCTCCAGCCTGGGCCTGCCGATGCTGAGCAGAGGAGCACCGCCCTGGGCGGCCATCTTTTCAGCCCTTCCCTCCAGATCTACTTCCTGAGGCCTCATCTGGGGCTCCTCCTGCAAAGGGCAGGAGCCGCTCCCCTCCATGAGACCCCACAATAGAGCAGAGGTCTCTGCCTGGGAGTCTGGAACTTCACGAAGCTTGACTCACAAGGCCAGGGAGGCCTTTGGCTCTAAACGCCCAGCCCTGACCTCTGCCAGCCAGGCTCCCAAGGTGCCTGCCCCTGGGCAGTAGGCCCTGGCCAGCACGCGGAGGTCTCGGATCCCAGGCCTGCACCCCTCACTGCACTGCCTCCAGAGGGGTTTCTCTCCATGTCAGCCGGGAATGGACAGTCATTGTTTATGAAGTGCCGTCTGAGACAGGGGGCTGGGCCTTCGCTGAGCGGGTCCCACCAGGCTGGACGTCACCCCAGGTCCCCAGAAACACATTGCCGAGCAGCCGTATGTGAAGGATTGGAAGACCCCAGGTCTTCCCACCTGTCCTCCCTCCTCCCTTGGGGGCAGCCTGCCCTTCTCCCTGTATCTCTCACCAGACTGGAACCTGGGGGGGGGGAGGCGGAGAAAGATGTAGGCCTCAGGGACGGGGAGCCTCCACCCTCCTCCTGAGATAGCAAGTGGCCGAGGTCCCCTTTTTGCCCCAGGTCCCCAGAGCCAGGAGAAGACTCTTGGAGCGAAATCTCCCCCTTCTCAGGGCTGGGGCGGTCACGAATCACGGGAGATGCCCCGGGACTACGCGGGAGGCTCGTGCTGTGCTCTGAGTGTCGTCTGGGCCTTGCCCCTGAGGGGCTTGCATGTCATGGCATTGATGGCCCTGACCTCCTCCACACGCGGGCCCTGGCCCTGGTTAGCTGACCTGGTTAGGTTACCTGCAAAGACTGTTGATCCCCGAGGACCACAGGGACCCGGCAGGGGCCTGACAGCCTCTTCTTCCAGGAGCGGTGGCGCGCGTTCACACATCCAGCTCCTTGTCCTGCAGCTCCCGCTGAGCCCCTGGGGAAAGGGGAGCTGGTTCCCAGGCTATGCCGTATGGGAGCTGGTTCCCATAGCTATGCCGGCTATGCCGTCTGCCCCCAGGTGCCAATGCCCCGTGGCCATTTGCCCTCTCTTTGTACCTGTAGCTCCCACAAAGGGCCTGTGTCCTGGCCAGTGGTGTTCTCTGCCCCAGCCTGCCCTCGGCAAGGTCACGGGCCTCCCTCCTGTAACAGCAATGGCCGAGATCTGTCTTGTCGTCTGAACGGGAGAAGTGAAGGTGTTGCTGTGGCTCCATATTTCAACGAAAAATATATCTTTTGGAGGAAAAAATTAACAATAAAGATTTTTAATAGCTTGGTGCGTGAGCTGAGTTATGTCCCTCAGAATTGGGTGCACTCACTGATTTCCCCACGTCACATGGGCTCTGCCGCAGGGCCCTCTCTCCTCAAGGAGGCACCGCAAGGAGGGTCCAAAGCACCACGTTTGCTAGTTTAATTGCGAAGTTTAACTGCTAGTTTGCAAAGTTTAATTGGGCTTTGGAAGAATTCTGAAGTCTCCGCAGCCCAGCCGGCAGGGCCACAGAGGGCCGAGCCCCCTTTTGGACCTGGAGGTTCTGAATATCATCCTAGATTGGACTGAGGTCGGTGGTCTTCAGAGGTGACCTCGCCCCCTCCCAGCTCCTGAGTAGTCAGTCACCGACCACCCTGGAAGGTGCTCCCTTGCACCCTAGATACCCAGCATCCTGTGCGATGGCAATGGCCTTGGGCTGCTTGCGACACGAGTCCAAGCAAAATACCCGGTCCTTCCGTCATCCCAGAAATGGGAGATTTGTTGGTGTTCAGCTGTATATGCAAGTTTAGAAGCTGAAATCATTTCTCCTTTAGGAATTTTTGCTTTGGAAGCATTTTCTAGAATCTTTCATTTCCGCCCTTCATCATCCCATTTTAGGTCTTTTTTTTTTTTTCCTGCTTACACGAATTCACTGCTTCTATTTCCTTTTCAAAGAGTTTCACTGGGTGCTAAACACTGTGAGGCTTGTAGAATATGAGGACGGATGGCACAATCCACATTGTTCACTCTCAGCGTTGAGAGAGATGTTGGAGGTTGCCTGGCAGCCCACGCAGTGGCCAGATGTGTATGTCACCCCTGAAATAGCTCCAAAAAAGGCTTATCTAGGCTTTGCTTGAATACCCTCTAGGATTGGGGGGACTCACTACCTCACAAGACCGCCCATCCACCTTCAGGTAACTTACATTCATCTCTACATTGAGTTGGCCTGCTTTTCTCTGTAACTTCCCTTTTCGAGAAGGACTTCATGGTTCTTGAGAAACAGACAAAAAAAAAAAAAAAAAGACAGTTGTGTTAGCCAGACATCACTGAGACACATCGAGGGCTCACATTGGGTAAATTATTTGTGTTCTGAGCTGCTCGGTCAGGGAGCAGAGGGAGGGGCTGGCTGGCCTTGGTGCCACCGCCCAGCCCCCAGCAGCAAGCCCGGAACTGGAGCCGGGAGGGAAGGAGGGATCCTCCCGGGGTTGTCTAATGGGAATTAGGCCACCAAGAAAGAGGAGTCACCTCGGCAGGCCAACGGAAGACGCTGGGGGCAGCACTGACTCTTTGAGGGTCCCTCAGCCCGCAGAACCTTCTGGCTTCTTCCAGGTGTCTACAGCCAGAATTGACAATAGGTGGCACTGGGACTCCTGGGCCCTGAGTCCAGCGGGGGGCCAGGCTGAGTCTGGGGGAGGCCAGGGATGGGCTGAGAAGGGGGGCAGGGCACCCCTGCCTTTTGTTGGTGTTTCCCAGCCCCGGGGGAAGGGTGGTTGAGAATGAAGGGCCGCTTCCGCCGGTGCCTGCAGGTGCCTGGCAGCTGGGAGGGTCCAGGCCGCTCCAGCCTTTTTTTTTTTTAAAGATTTTATTTATTTATTTTAACAGAGAGAGAACCCAAGCAGGCAGAGAGGCAGGCAGAGGCAGAGAGAGGAGCAGGCTCCCTGTCGAGCAAGGAGCCCGATGTGGGACTCGATCCCAGGACGCTGGGATCATGACCTGAGCCGAAGGCAGCCGCTCAACCAACTGAGCCACCCAGGCGTCCCCAGGCCGCTCCAGCTTTTAACGGGACCCTTTGTAGCAGGGAAACCGATCCCTCCATGGCGCCTGGCTCGGTGGTGGGAGCAGGAGCCAGCTTCCGGGGCGGGAGCTGGCGGGGGGACCCTACCACTACCCCCCTGCCCCACCTGCCCTCCCAATTTGCCTGTTGTCCATGACACCCACCCACCCCTCCCCAGAAGACGAAATAGTCCCAGACCTGAGGCTGTGTTTAGGAAACCCTTCTCCGTCCAATGGAGGGACTCGCTTTCTTCGGCAATAACTGGGTGTTTGGGCCGTTTGGTGGGGAGGTTTGGGGGTGACCACGGCTGCCAGTCCTAACTGAAAGAAACGCCTCCCCAAGGGTAAGGGCAGTGAAATGCTTGTTGAGTGCCAGCCAGTGTTTGCCTTCACTTTCCTCCTTGGCATTGGAACTGCTCCCTCAGGGATGGCTTCCCGGAGGGACCCGTCAGTCCTGTCAGGCAAGCGGCCCCGGGGGGCTGGGGACAGGAGCTGAGCCACACCCTGCCCTGCCCGGGCCTCTTCCCAGGCCCCAGGGGAGGGGCAGAGTGTGCAATAGGTGCCCCCCCCATTTGCACACCTGCGGGAGCCCCGCCCCACATGCACAACCCCGGGACGTGACTTCAGACCCAGAGCCTCCGACAGTTTCCACCTCCTCGGCCTTTGGCCTTGGCCCTTGAGGGAGGTGGGTTTGCACGAACATCTTTTATGCGGGTGACCACCTCGTCCCCGTCTTAATAACACAGGGAAAGTGTGTTGGGTGCCACCCGTGCGTGGGTACATAGCTCTGTATATACACCATCTTCAGTCACGCGTGAGGTAAGTATGGTGTTATCCCCATTTTACAGATGAGGAAGTGGGGGTCACATAGTTTGCTAACGGTCAGTGTGGTACAGTTAGAACTTGGACGCGGGTTGTCTGACCCCAGACCCCGTGCTTGTAGCCACTACTTTGGGGGGTGGAGAGAGAGTAAACTCCATGTCACCAGGTTGCCCAGTGGCCTCTCTGTGAGCCCAGGACCAATCTGGGGTTTGCCCTTGTTCTCCAAGTCCTGTCGTGTCCAGCTATCATAGGTTGTGAAATATTTGCCAGGTGCTGGGTCCTCAGGCTAGCCCTCACCTCTGGGGTGAAGCCGCTGCCTTTCCAGCCTGGGTGTGAAGCCGGCCTCCCACCAACTCACAGTGCCCCAGCGGCTGCCCAGAGCCGGCCATCAAAACTCCTGCTCTTTACTTTTCATTCACTCTGATGCCTCACGTGGGGACCTGGCAGTTCTCCAGGCTAAGCCGGTTTTTCTAGAATAGGTTCCTCTTCCACTTCTCTCTTCTTCTTCCTGTTCGCAGCCCCTGGCCAGGATCTGGCAGTCCAGCCTCAAAGGACATCTGTCCCCTTGTGAGGTCAGTGAAAGAGCTCAGAATTAGGGCACTGCAGCGTAGGCTAGGAGCCCTGCCTCCCTACTGTGACCTCTGTACTCTTGGGCAGGTCTCAGCCTTAATTTTCTCACCTGTAAAATGGGAATAAAAATAAAACCCATTGTACCTTTGACAGATTCTACCCAAAAAATGCTTTGAATCCAATAAAGCCCTAGACAAACATGATTCTCACTTGACCTGGTTTATACTGGTTAATCCCACAGTATAAATCTTTAGGTCCGTGCAGCCAGGGGCTGGGGAGACAGTGAGACCTCCGTAGGCCGGCTGGTGGAATCGGGAACTGGCCAGCCACTTGGCCGCTGTGTGACTTGGGGCAAATTATCCAACTTATTGGAAAAATGGGAACAACGAGAGCATCTATCCCCATAAGGCTGTTGCTGAGCGTTATGATACAATGCAAATAACAAGTGTAGCAGAGACCTGTGCACAGCGGGTGGTCAGCACTTTGGGGCGTCATTAAGTCATGTGATGGTGTCTCCCACCCCATCCTCTCTACTGTTAGAAGTCATTCAGAGTGAGGCCTGTGTGCGGCTCTTGGAGGGGAGGAACGTGGCCCCAGGTCCAATCAGGTGCTTGTTAAATGCTGCCTTTTTTTTTTTTTAAGATTTATTTATTTTTGAGAGAGACACACACACACATACACACACATGAGGACAAGCAGGGGAAGGGACAGAAGGAGAGAGAGGATCCCAAGCAGACTCCCCATTGAGCACAGAGCCCGACGTGGGACTCAATCGCACGACGCTGAGATCACGACCAGAGCTGAAATCAAGAGTATGACGATTCACCGATTGAGTCAGCCAGGCGACCCTGTTAAACAGTTTTATGATGAGTAAGAAAGAGCTTAGATGATCCCTTCATAGAGGCTCAGGAAGAGCTCCCTCCCCGCCCCCCAGACCTCTCCCTCTGCTAAGCAGCTTTGGGAGGGGGGAGGGGAATTGGAGCAGCCCAGCAGCCTTCACGGGAACCCGCGGTGCTAAGGGGGTCCTCCAGGTGGACCTCGTCTTATCTGGACGGGCAAGGAGGGGCCTTGCCTAGCCTGGGGGCGGGAGTCCTGTCTTCCAGGGACCCTCCTGCTCACTAGCTCGTGCTTGAACTCCAAATAGAATCAGAGCCAGCCAGAGAAGGGGATAAAATTAAATCCTTGATCATGATCAAGTGGTTAAAAAAAACCATCACAGCCAGAGGCTCCTTCCCACTGCTGCCGGCTCTGCTTCAGAGCAAGCGGGGCGGGAGGGGGGGGGCGTGGAGGACGGGGAACCACTGAGCCCTGAGCCCCCAGCATCCCCCCTCCCCGGCTGCCCTCCGTCAGACCCTCCCAGGTCACGGATCTCAGCCCCCGGGGCCTGGAGGTGCCCTTCCCGCACCGAACCGCAAGGCGCGAGATGAGGCCACAGAGGCAGCAGGCAGTGGCTGCTGTCAGGGGCAGCCCTCCTGGGCTCTGGGTCAGCTGCACACGCCTGGGCTCCATTCAGGCTCTGACAGTCACATGCTTTATTTTTTTTTGCGACAAGGTCCTTCTGGGAGATCCCCTCAGCCCTCTGCAGGTTCGGGAAGGCCGAGGGACGGCTCCAGTTAACGCCCTTCCCCCTCACAAACTTCAGGGTTTCTCTCCCGGTCGGGCTCCATCTTACTCCCCTGAGATCAAGACCCGAGCTGAGATGGAGAGTCGGACGCTTAACCGGCTGAGCCACCCAGGCGCCCCTAGTTATAGCTGTGGGATGGGGACCCATCACTCAACTGTCAGGCCTGCTTCCCAGCCTGGAGCATGGCAGTGAGTGGTGGTGGCACTGCCTCAGGCCTGCCCCCCCACTCCTCCTTTATGTCTCCAGGAAAGAGGAGCTGAACCCTGTGGGCTGGGTGGGCGGGGAGGGCGGGAGGTGGCCCCAATTTCAGCCTCCCCTGAGGCAGGGGCTGGGCTGCTCGAGGGGTTTCTTCCAAACAGGCCGTGGTGGGCTGAAACAACCAGGTGTCAGGGGAGACAGGCTGAGATGCCCGCTGCGGCCATGGGGCTCCTGGGCCTGGCTCTGGTGCCTTCTGGGTCCCTTCCGGGCCTCAGGGCCCCCTTCTGCAGACTGGCCCCGAGGCCGGCCCCGCGGGCTGCGCTGTGGCCACCTGGCAGGGCAGAGTCTGGGGTGACCGGGCAGGCCCTGGAGCCGGGGGGCGGGGGTGCTGTGAGGAGGGAGGACCGGGGTGGCCCTTGGCCTGGGAGCTAGGAGGCCACGGAGAGAGGAAACAATGAGGCGGTAAAAATAGCTCTTTGTTTACGGAGAGCTGCACATCCTTGTGTTTGTGTGAAAGGAAAACGCCAACCACCCTGGGGAGCCAGGGCAGGACCCCGCGCCCCAGGCGTGCTGGGGGGCTCAGCTGTGAGTGGAGAAGGGGCCTGGCTGAAGGGATAGTGGGACAGGTCCCCAGTGGGGCCAGCCTCCCCCTTGGCTGTTCCCACACGCACCTGCTCCCCCTGCCGCAGTGCTCGAAGCGGCCTCCCGGGCCTCCCGGGCCTCCCTGGGCCGCTCCCGGCCCGCCTCCACGCTCCCTCAGCAATGGCTCGGCCCGCACACCCTTGTCAGCCCACTGCTCCTGCTGGCTCGTCCCTCCAGAACCTGTCTGGGCCTGGTGGTCCAGCATCCCAGGAGAAGGTAGTCTGCGGACTTTCTCGGTCCGAATCACCCCCCAGCCCCCATCCGGAGCTGCCCAGGCGGCAGACAAGCCATTCCCTGGGAGGAGCAGCCCGGACTCTGGTCTCTCAAGGTTCCTATCCAGAACCTTCCTTCTTTAGCTCTCACAGGTCCTCCCGGCTCATGTGGCTTGCTTCAGAAAGGGCGAACCCTGAGCCATCTGGTTGACCCCAGACTTCTCCAGACTCCCCGAGAGTTAACCCGGCCCAGCTGCACCCCTGTGCCGGTCAGGAACTGCTGACCAAGGACCTGCCGTGGGCAAGCAGGGGGAGAGGAGGCAGCCTTGCCCCGTGGTCTCCAAGGCCACTGGGGGCGGACTGACCTGGAAATAGGCTGCCACAGAGCAGCGACCCATGGAGAGGGAAAACCGTGGTCACCGAGGAGGCAGAGCAGGGCTGGCACCCCCAGGCTTGTCCTCAGGGAGCTGAGGTGGTCAGGAGGGCACCTGCCCATAGGACCCCCTTCTCGCGGCCACGCTGTGCGGCCCATGCTGGGGTCAGGACTAGGTCGCAGCGGAGGCCTGTGAGTGCCCTGCCCGGTCCCTGGCTCCCTCCCCAGCGGCCAGATGGAGAGAAGGCAGCCAGAGGGGCCCCGGAAGCTGCTTCAGAAGGAGAAAACGTTTGAAGTGACTTGTTGGGGCAGGTCCTGGAGTTCAGGCTGGAGCCTGGGGGTTGCGGAAAAACCAGCAGCACAGCATGCCTGCCTGGCCTGGGGCATTCCTGCTGGCGCTGGATGGGCCTGCTCTTGGGGAGGGCCCCCTCCCTCCCAGGCTCTGTGATCTCCTCAGGGCCCCAAGCATTTGTCCCTGGGGGAAGAAAAGACAAAGGTACCCTGTCCCTGCTGTGAGACGCCAGGAGGACGACAAGCTCCTGCTTGGGGGCTGAGGGCAGAGAGGCTTAGGAGATTAAGCTCCTCAAGGCCTGCAGAGGAGGCGGGAGGGGGAGGAGGAGGTGGGACCCTGCAGACAGAGCAGGGGACCCCCATCAGTCCCCCGACCGGTTGATTCTATTCTGTGTCCCAGCCTCAGTTCCTCAGCCTCGGCTGTAAAATAGGGTTGCTCCTCGGATTCTCCTGGCCCCCTGCCTTCCAGGCATGTGAAAGTGTTGTGTCCCCCCGGCCCCCTTTTCAGTAAGTGTGGCCTTGACTGGCTTTAGCTAATGAAATAGGGGTGGACGCTCTGGGTCATTGCAGGTAGAAGCTTGAAGAGCCGCTTGAGAATGTTCCAGAAGCTGCTGCCCATCCGTCTGGGCCCTGGCAAAGCCTCAGCCTGTCACCGAGTGAGCAAGGAAGTGTGTGGTTTTGTGCCCTGGGGGTCTTGGGTCTGCCTGTGTCCGCACCATCGGGCGGGCCCCTCTACTGACCTCAGGGATCTCGAGCCTCTGAAGCTGGGTGGCTTCTGACTCTTGCTCTACCTGAGACTACTCTGTTCCACGCCCAGCTCCACGGCTTCCCTGAAAGCGTGGGTCCGGAAGCCGCTCACTGTTCTGGAACTCGAGGAAACATCAGGAACACCTCCTGCCCAGATCCCCACCCTGGGCGCTAGAAGGCAGCGGCTGCCCTTTGCACCCAGGGTACAAATCTCCCCTCCCTGTCAAGGTGGCTCTGGGGCCTCGGGCTGGCTCCTGGTGACCTCTGACCTCTCCCCCCATCCTCTCCTCCCCACCCGCAGCCTCCCTCAGACGCGCGGGGCCGCCCCACCTCAGAGCTCGTGCTCGTCTTCCTTCTGCTGCTCTTCCCACACCCCTGAACCCTCAATTTTAAATGTCACCCCCCGTGGTACGTTAGATATACGAGATATACTATATATAACGTATATCACTAACTTTGCTGTAACAAAATCGCACACACTGGGTGGCTTATAAATGGCAGAAATTCACTTCTTGCAGTTCTGGAGGCTGGAAGTCCCAGATTAGGTGCCCGCGTGGTTGGGTTCTGGTGAGAGCCCCCTCCGGGTCCTATCTTCCTTCTGTGTCCTCCCGTGGTGGGAGGGCCACGCGAGCTCTGTGGGCTCCAACCCCCACGCGTGGGGGCTCCACCCTCGTGACCTAATCCCTTCCCCACTGCCCACCTCCTAACACCGCCGCGTAGCGGGTGAGGATTTCAACACGTGAATGGGGGGGGCGAGGATACGAACATTCAGACCATAACCCCCCCCCAGAGGATCTTTTTTTAAAAAATGTTATTTATTTGAGAGTTATTTATTTATTTGAGAGAGGAGGTGGAGGCCCCAGAGGGAGAAGCTGACTCCCGACTCCACGCTGAACAGAGAGCCCGACACGGGGCTCGATCCCGCGACTCTGGGATCATGACTTGAGCCAAAGGCAGATGCTTAACTGACTGAGCCACCCAGGCACTCCCCATGCACCCCCCAAACCCCCAGAGCATCTTAACTGACCCGCTCTGTTTTGCTTTCTACTCTCTGACGTGCTCTATTTCCTTTATCTGAAACATCTGCTTGTTTCTCTGGCTTCGCTAGAAGGTAAGCTCGTGGGAGCAGGCCACCAGAGCCACGCGCAGGGGGCAGCAGGGGGCAGCAGTGGTTCCTACAGGGAAGAACACTGTGTGGTCAGGGCCAAGCTGTCCACTATTGAGCTCTGGTGCTGGCTGAACCCTCTGCATCCGGAAACCCCACGGTGACGCCACCCCGGGTGCTCAGCCAACCTGCGGTGGGGCCGAGGAAGAGCAGGGGGAGGAAGGAGACCCTCCCATTGAGCTTGAGATCGGAACTTTCTTCTTCCCCATTCGGACCTGGCTTTGCCATCCTAGAGGGGTGCTGTGCAGTCACACAGCCCTGTCTGAAATGGCAGGCGTCCCACAAAAGTAAAAGAAGGCTGGAAAATGCATGCTGTACACATTCGTTTGGAGAGTCACAATATAGTGAAGGTTCTGAGAAGTCCTGCAATGAGGACATCCATTTCATTTAGCTTCTACCTTGTCTGTTTGACCGCAGAACTCTTTAAGTTTCCTGTGTATTCCATAGAATATTCCGTAAGAACTGCTTTTCTGGAGGAAGAATACAAGGTATAAAATCAGAACGCAAGTTCCGAGTCCTACTTGTTCCGGGTTGTGTCTGACTTCTCCAAGCCTCGGCTTCCCCTGTAAAATAAGTGGCAATACCAACCCCTACAGGGTTGTTGCAAGTGTGGAACCAAACAGGCCTTTGATAAGTATCTCTTAACGGGCAAAGCGCTGCGTGACCGCCTGACCATTATAACTGGCTTAACCTGGAAAATAGCATATGCTATTTACCTTACGAGGTAAGAGGATGCCGAAGGGAAACAAAGTGACTCATTCAAGATTGGCCAAGCTGGTGACTGGTTAGAGACAGGCTCCACGGGGAGGACGAGCTCCGGCAGCAGTACCGTGAAGAATGAAGGCCCGGGGGCCAGGAGAACAGAGGTGAACAGGGGCAAGTCCTGGGAACAGTTGTCTGGTGGGAGGGGAGGTGCTGACTATCCCCGCTGATCCCTTCTTGAGACTTCTGAGCAGACAGCAATGCTGGTGTCCCCTCTCCTTGTCCTCCCACCCCCGGGGACTCTGCCTGGAACACAGTGGGTCTGTGAGTTTGCTCGGGCGGCCTCAGTGAAACCCTGTAAGTGCAAGCACCCAACAGAGAGGTACCCTCTCACATCCCCGAGGCCAGAAATGCAAAATAAGGTGTCATCAGGCTTGGTTCCGCCGAGGGCGGGCCGCGCAGGAGAGCGCGTTCTACACCTCTCCCCTGGGCTTCGCCCTTGTCTCTCCATATTCTCTTCCCTCTGTGTGGCTAAATTTCCTTTTTTTTAAAAAAAAGATAGATTGATTGATTGATTGGCAGAGAGAGAGAGACAGGAAGAGACGGAAAACAAGCAGGGGGAGTGGGAGAGGGAGAAGCAGGCTTCCTGCCGAGCAGGGAGCCTGATGCGGGGCTCAATCCCAGGACCCTGGGATCATGACCTGAGCCAAAGGCAGACGCTTAACAACTGAGCCACCCAGGCGCCCCTAAATTTCCCCTTTTTATGAGGACTCCAGTCGTATTGGATCAGGCCTACCCCAGTGACCTCATTCTAACTCAGATGATGTCTGTAAAGACCGTGACTCCAAAGAAGGTCCCATTCTGAGGTACTGGGGGTTAGGACTTAAGCATCTGATTTTTGTGGGGGGGACACCATCCAACCCATAGCAGTGGGCATTTTCCCCAGTGGGCACCTCCCTCCATCTCATCAGCCCCGTTTCTTGGCCGAAAGCATGTGGATTCTGGCCTGCCGGAAGAGAGAGCCCATAATCGTGTTAATTGCCACAATACTAGATCTGCAATTAATCTGCCGTGGGAACAAAGAGCAAATGCACTAATAGCCCATAATTGGACCTAAACTACACCCTCGGCAGAGCGGTGCTACCGAGCTCTGCTGTTTACGCTCCTTTTCGAATTAGCAAAGATGAGCCAATTAACATCCGCTTCCCCTTCAAGCTGCTCAGAGGGGAGCTCTGGGGGCACCTCGGGGTGGGGGATGGGTGGTGGGGCACCCTGGTCGGACCCTGTCGAGAGCCAAGCACCTGGGCCTGACCTTTGGAACTAGAGACAAGCGAGGGCTTTGAAGGAGGAAGGAGTCCAGACCTCTCCTTAAGTTCTGACATCGCGACAACCTGCCTGGGCCTTGGCCGATGCTGACCCCGCGGTGGCAGGGATTCTTGTGATCAGGGCGTGTGGAGTGACTCACGAACACTGCGATTCTTTGGGGCCCTGGGGCACGTTTGGGTCCCTTTGGAGGCTTGAGGCTTAAGTGCCACACCTCTCCTCCTCCCTTCCTGGGGTGGCGGTCAAGCCCAGAGGCAGGGGGCAGACGCCCTCAGATGGGCCAATAAATGCTCTTGGCCTCTCTGGCCTCCCAGCACGCAGGCCTGACTGCCCTGCGGCTCCGGCTCCGGGGACGAGCTGTCTGGGGTGCCCTGACCACGCTTGCCTCCTTCTGCTGGAGGCGGCAGGCACGCACTTCCGTCTCAACTCGTCCTATGGCCTGCCCAGCCGGTGCCAGGCGGAGCCTCCCCACCCCTCCCCCCTGCATGTCTGGAGCTCCTTGTCCTCGATCTCCCCATCTGCCTCTCCCCTCTTCCTCCAGCTCCCAAGCGAAGGCGGCACAGACTCAGCCTACAGCCTGCAGGTCAAGCGCCCTTTCCTCGTCCACCAATCACTGCACCTTGCAGGGCCTGTGAGGCCTGGGGGCCCCGGGGGGAGTAGGATGGACAGACTCCGGAGCGGGTCCCTTCCCCTCACTCTAGGTCACCCCTGCCTCCCTGGACCCAAGCAGAGGGTGATGGCCCTACTTGCTCGGCGCTGGCCTCCTCCCTGCTTCTGCCAAGCCAGCCCCAGCAAGGCTCATTGAGAATTCTCTGAGACCTCCCTGCCGACCAGAAGAATCTCTTCCTCCAACAGACAGCCTCCTCATTTGCATCCTCTATTTTTTTTAAAAGATTTTATTTATTTATTTGACGCAGAGAGAGATCACAAGCAGGCAGAGAGGCAGGCAGAAAGAGAGGCGAAAGGAAGCTCCCCGCCTAGCAGAGAGGCCAATGTGGGACTCGATCCCAGGACCCTGAGACCAGGACCTGAGCCGAAAGCAGAGGCTTTAACCCACTGAGCCACCCAGGCACCCCCCATTTGCATCCTCTAAATCAATGCCCTCAGCTGCCGGAAGCCCAGCACTGCAATCTTGGTGAGGTTAGCTTGGGAGGGGAGAAAAGGCAAGACTCCCCTCCCCCTTTCCTGCTGCCCCTTGAGCCCAAAGGAGACTGGAAACAGGAGGCCCTTGGGAGTGCAAAAAGGGGTGGGAGCAGAAGTAAGTTTCTCTTCTCCTGCTTTTCCTTCAGACTGAACAGACAGCGGGAAGGTGCCAGGCCCGTGTCAACAAGGCTTGCTGGGATGTTCCAGGCCCTGAACGTGACCCGGGCCCTGGGTCAGGACCAGAGGGAAGGGAGGCTCTGATTCTGAAGAAATTGAAATATTTTCATATGATTTGGAGAAATTACACAAATTTTCCTGTGAAATGTCTTCTCTCTGTATGCCTTCCTTATAGTCTTGTTTTTATGCATTTTGGGGGGTTCTTTATATATCAATTATATATATCTGGGAGGAAGCCTCCTACCTCATCCTCCCTGGTCAGAAGTGCCAGGGCTCAGGCCTCAGGGTTCTTAAAGAACAAGCAGGATTGGGGGAGGCAGAGAGAAGAGGGTTAATCCACCCCCCACCCCTCCCTGTCCACCTGTGACCAAAAACGTCCTCACTGGAATGATCGCCAGCACCGAATGGGCACTATGTGTCCGGCAAGTGCTGAGTCCTTCTGTGCGTTATCACACGTAATCCATGCAGTGTCCCTACAAGGCCTGTGTCATTCCGATCCCCATTTATAGATGACAAAACAGAGGAGAGGCCCCCGAGCTAGGCACTGGCAGACTTTGGGTTAAATGAGAGAAAGAAGGTCCAAGAAAGGCTGAGTAATCGGAAAAGAGCTACAGGCAGGGGAGAAGGCCCTGTCTGCAGGGGTGTGAGGGTAGAAACTAGCCTGCGGTGATCAGGACAGGACTATCCTTACACAGAGGGGACGTCTTGGCGGCCCTTCGGGATGGAGCAGGAGGCCTGGTCCTTGGTCAGGGCATCTGCTTCCCCTCATGCCCCACTGAACTTCTTGGCTCCCTCCTGACCACCCACCATCCCCGAACAGGGATCAGCCAGGCACTGCTCCCATCTTGACGTCTTGGGACCTTCCAGGGCCGAAACCTCTGCCATCGGGCAGCTTCCGGGAGATAGTAATGTGGGTAAGAGCCTCTGCTTTGGAGTCAGAAAGATCTAGGTTCAAATCCTGACTCTCCTACTTCACTGTGTGGCCTTGGGCAAATTACTTACCCTCTCTGAGCCCTGCTGTTGTGCTCGTAAAAGAAGGAGGGTAACAGGGTTCATTGCTGCTGGCACGGAATCAGACCTGGCACACAGAAGGCTTCGGGCAGGGCGGGCCCACAGTAAACATGTCACTTAACCCCCCTGAACTCCTGCTTCCCATCAATTAAATAGGGATGAGTGAAAACCTCTACTGGGAAGATGGCCGTGAGGCTCCAGGGTGTAGAGATGCCCTGCAAAAACAAAAAACAAAAAACAGGAGGAGTATGCTGAGCAAATGCAAACTGTAAAGTGCTGTATGAACACAGGTATTATTTATTTTTTTATTTAGAGAGGGAGAAGGGTGGCAGGGGATGCATGGAGAGAATTTTTTTTTTAATTTTATTTATTTATTTGAGAGAGAGTGAGAGCTAGACAGAGAGAGAACGCACACATAGAGGGCAGAGGGAGAGAGAGAAGCAAACCCAGCAGTGAACAGGGAGCCCGAGGCAGGACTCGATCCCACGACCCTGGGATCATAACCTGAGCCGAAGGTAGATGCCTAACCAACTGAGCCTCCTAGGCATCCCAGGAGGGGGAAAAATCTTTTTTTTTTTTTTAAATATTTTATTTATTTATTTGAGAGACAGAGAAAGTGAGAGAAAGCATGAGAAGAGAGAAGGTCAGAGGAAGATGCAGACTCCCCGCGGAGCTGGGAGCCCGATGTGGGACTTGATCCCGGAACTCAAGGATCATGACCTGAGCCGAAGGCAGTCGCTCAACCAACTGAGCCACCCAGGCACCCAGGAGGGGGGAAATCTTAAGCAGACTCCACACCCAGCACAGGGCCCAATGCGAGGCTCCATCTCACAACCCTGAGCTCATGTCCTGAGCTGAAATCAAGAGCCGGAGGCTTAACTGACTGAGCCCCCCAGGCGCCCCCCGGGGAAAGCGGTTATAATCATCATCATCTCCTCAGACTTTTCTTTTTTTTTTTTTTTTTCCTCCTCAGACTTTTCAAAGCGTAGTTACATATATTGTCCTCACGGTGAGAATAGTTACTGCTAATTGAGAACCTACCATGTGCCCCACACGGAGCTAAAGCCTTGATATGCAACTTCTCGTCCAGTCTCCCCAGTGATCCAAAGTGGGCATTATTATTGTGTGCCCATTTTACAGATAAGGAAACTGAGGCTCACAGTCATTAGGTTGTCTGATCTTTTCTTTCTTTTTTTTTTAAAGATTTTATTTATTTGACAGAGAGATAGAGAGATCACGAGTAGGCAGAGAGGCAGGCAGAGAGAGAGGGGGAAGCAGGCTCCCTGCTGAGCAGAGAGCCCGATGCGGGGCTCGATCTCAGGACCCTGAGATCATGACCTGAGCCGAAGGCAGAGGCTTTAATCTACTGAGCCACCCAGGTGCCCCATCCGGTCTTTTTGGCTAATAACTGGAACCCAGGTCTGTCTGAACCCAGATGATGTAAGACATTCCTCCTATTTTTTTAAAACCACTTTATCCTACCCTACCCCCCCAATCCCAAGGAATAGGAAGGAATGATGGATAGAACCTAGGTTTGGTGCTGCTCTCACTAAGCATGAACAGTGGATGTGCTCCCTTGGGGTGCTGGGGAAGCTGCGCTCTTCCTGCTCCTGCCTTTCCCTCCTCCCTTGCTCCTTCCCGGACATCTAGCCCAGGCCTGTCCCCTGGGATGTTGTGTGCAGACAGGACACATCAGGTTTGGCTTGTGTGTCCACAGAGGGACCGTGCTTGTCCGTATGGTGTCTGTGTGTATTGTGCACTGGGTGTATCATTCATGCTTCAGAATCAAAGAGCCACCCCTCCCCTCCCCCACACAGAAGAGTGAGTAGGTCCTGTGCCTTTCCCAGCTGCCCATCCAAAGAGAGGAGGGGATGACACTGTGTGTTACCTTGGGGAAAGCATACGTCAGCAACCCCAATCCTTGTTCCACTTTTTGGGGGGCATAAAAGCGAGCTGCCTGGCTTCTATGAGAAAGTGAGATTTTCCTTCTTTGGAAATTCTCAGCAGCTAGTGATAGTTGATGTATCCTGCGTGGGAATGCCTACTTCCTTTGCAAACAGAGGGCCATAGAAAGCATTAGAGGGAGTCTGAAACACACCGTCAGGCCTCAACCTGACTCCCTGGAGACCACAGGGATGTCCCTTCCTAACTCAGGGTTTCTGCCACTGCCAGAGAGGCACGAAGCTCTGAGCCACAGACAGTAATGAACGGTAGTGATAGTGACAGTTGTGTGTTGGCTCGTCTATTCCTCACCCCCGGGGAGGCAGGCACTGACTTATCTCTGTTTCACAGATGAGATACTGAGATTGGAGAGATGAAGTGCCTCACCCAAGAGGTAGAAATTCACACAGTTAGCAAGAAACACAAAAAGTCTCACTGCATCTCTCGTTGTAAAAGCAAAAGACTAGGGGTGCCTGGGTGGCTCAGTGGGTTAAAGCCTCTGCCTTCGGCTTGGGTCCTGGTCTCAGAGTCCTGGGATCGAGCCCCACATCAAGCTCTCTGCTCAGTGGGGTGCCTGCTTCCCCCTCTCTCTCTGCCTGCCTCTCTGCACTTGTGATCTCTCTCTCTATCAAACAAATAAATAAAATCTTAAAAAATAAATAAATAAAATAAAAGCAAAAGACTAGAAACAGTCCATCATTGGGGGAGAAATAGTCATCGACAGACAATTGATAAAGTCAATTTCGGAATGTCCACATGAAGGAAAACATTGTATGTATGTACATCAGATATATAAAGTTTATACGTATGTCACACTTCTGACACCAGATGTGTAGGTTTTCCACACCAGGCAATTCTCTGTTTCTCTGCGGACCCCAACTAGATGTACTACAATTAAATTCAGTTCTGACAGAACTTAGCGTTAGGGCAGACCCCACAGGTTAAGGGCTCACTCTCCCACTGCCCCCACTTTCTTTTCTCTTTTAAATTTATTCCTGTTTATTTCTTTATTTTTATTTTTTAAAGATTTTATTTATTTGACAGAGAGCGACAGAGCGAGAGAGGGAACACAAGCAGAGGGAGAGGGAGAGGGAGAAGCAGGCTTCTTGCTGAGCAGGGAGCCCAATGCAGGACTCGATCCCAGGATCCCGGGATCATGACCTGAGCTGAATGTAGACCCCCCAACCGACTGAGCCACCCCGGTGCCCACACCGCCCCCATTTCAGATGCCAACTGCAAGTCGTGGGTTCCCAGGTGACCTCCACTTCTGTCGAACTTGGCTACCTTTCCAGGGATTCCCGTGACCACCTCCTCAGCTTCACTATTTTGCCATAAGGGCTCTCAAGACTCAGGGAAATGCTTTGCTTACATTTACCAGTTTGTTACGAAGACTATTATAAAGGAGACAAGTGAACAGCCAGATGAAGAGCATATAGGGGAAGGGGTGGGAGGATCCCGAGCACCAGAGCAGTTGCCCCTGCACCACCATCCCAACATGTGGATGTGCCCACCGACCTGGGAGCTCTCTGCTTCCTGTAGTTCAGAGATTTTTGAGAGACTTCATCACATTGGCATGACTGATCACTAATTTGATCTCCAGCCCCCTCTCCCCCAAATCGGTAGGGGTGGGGGGCTGCAAGTTCTAACCATGGCTTGGTTATTCTAGTGACCAGCCCCCGACCAGGAGCCATCTGGGAGCATACCTAGAGTTGCCTCATTACAACAAAAGATGTTGTTGTCAGCTAGGGAATTCCAAAGGGTTTAGCAGCTCTGTATTAGGAATTGGAGGTAAAGAACAACTATCTATTTCTTATTATATCAGAATATCACTCTGCACGGGAGCGTGCAGTGCGGCTCTGAAAGGGATGCTAGACGGAGCCATCTCCAGGATACTTTATTAATTGAAAAAAAGCAAGATGTAGATGGGATACGCTTCTTTTTATCTAAAGAAGGGCAGAGAAATGTATTAGAATCCTTGCTTGTGTTTTAAAAACCCACAGTGGGAGGATAAGCCAAAAACAGACAGAATGGTCATTTTAAGGGCAGGAAGGGACACAGAGGAGCAGACAGGAATGCAACCAGACTTTTCCGAGCACCTCATTTTCTGGATTTGCCTTTGGAGCCTTGTAACTATTTAATATGGTCGTAAAACAAAATTAAATGGAAATTCTGCAAAAGGAAAGAAAATGAATAGAGATGAGTTTGAGCCCCAGGGGGCAGAGCAACCGGAGTCTCTCCTGCTTTTGCCCCTCATTTTAACTATCCCTTGTCACAGCCACGGAGACACCTGGGCAGGCCACCAGAAGGCAGAGATGGGGCCAGATCCTGAAACTTCTGGGGCTCTAGGAAGACCCTAGTGGTGGTGCTGGGGGCTGTGGTTTTAGTGTTTTGGGGGCGTTTGATCCGTGGCTCTCATCAAGATTCCCACAGCCGCCTTCTGTTACATCCCCCAAGCGGGTCAATTTCCTAGCGTATCATTCATAGTGACCACAATGACGGCTTACTGCCTCTAGCTCAGTCCCACCAACGCTGGCTTGGGGCATGCTGCTAACAATCCGAACGCCCCGCCTGATAGGGGTTCAGCTTCTTGGCAAGGAGTTTTCCTGCACGTGACCTTGTTTCCTCCTCTTGGCCACCCTGGACCCGGGAATGACTGTCTTGGTGAGAAACCCAGGCTGGATGAGGACGCTTCCTGTGGCTTCAGGAGAACTGCCACGGTGGCAGGGTCCCACCTCTGACTGTGGCGGGCCAGGCTGATGAGTCCAGGCTGCAGGATCCTGTATAGGGCTTCCCCCCCCCCCCCCGTTTGGTATTTGAGGTGTCATTTCCCACAGAGGCTGAGGCATTGTTTGGGGCTCAGACCTACATGCAATTGAATCCCAGGTGTCCTGCTTTCTAGCAATGGGCTCTTCATCAAATGTTAACATTTTTCTCACCCAGCACAATAAAAGTACCTTCTGGAAAGGTTGCCGGAGGCAGAGATGAAACGTCCCCCATAAAGAGCTTAGTGGAGACTGTGGTTGCTAGAACGAATCATTACAAAAGATGCAGCGCCCTGGAAATCCTGTGTTCTTCTATCTGGCGCACAGATGGGTTGACTCTATGCTCAAAAGCCCAAGTCTTCCTGGGTGTGGTTATCAAAGCCTCCTCCTTTTCCTCCCACATCTGACCCTGACTAGGACAAGCCTGGGGTGCTGTCTCTTCTCCCACTGCCCTGGGACCCCTGCTGCTGCGGCTGGCTCAGTGGCTGGCTCAGCTCAGGAGAGACCCCACGCTGCTAACTGTTAAGTCTGGATCGATCCCCATCTCAGGGCCATTTTGAGGATTAACTAATCCATCACGTGGAGACCTTTGGAAAGGGCCAATATGGCCGAGGCTATTGTTAGGCAGACCGGAATCTGAGTTCACTGGTTTCCCTGGCTTCCGAGACCTGAGACCTCCGGCTGAGCCCCGGCCTCGGGACAAACTCTCTGGGCAAAATCTCAGCGCCCGCAGGTGGCACTGAGCTCACTGGCTGTCTGTCTGCCCACCTGCCGCTGAACCTTTTTGATCTACCTCTTTGTTTCTTTAAGGGACAGTGAGGGTAAGAAGATAAAGGGATCTGGATTCCAGACACCAAAGGGCTTTTGTTTGTGTTTCTAATGGAACTGAATACATTACGTTTTCCCTCTCGGCATCAGTCTATTGACTTGAGACAAGTTCTGAGATTATACCTTTCTGACTTCATGTTTTTTTACATCTCAAAAGTCCCTGGAAACCTACAGGGTGTGTTTTTTATCCTCTGAGGTGTGATCTCCACAATACAAAAATGAATACAGGAACTCATTTAGTTCATTGTAGAGTATTTATTGAGTGCCTAGTGTATGTATGTTCAGCAGTATACAAGCAGCTCAAAAGGTCCCCGAGGGGGAAAAAAAAAGAGTTTCTAAGCGTTTAGACCTACTATGTACGAGGCTCTGTGAGGTACTTTCATTGCATCATCTCATTTAATTCTGACAACCCCAGGAAATAGGTATTGCTATCCCATTTCACAGGTGAGGAAAGAGACTCAAAGTTCTGTGACTTGTCGAGATCATTCATAGTAGAAGCAGCCAGAGTTCCTGCCTGGTGCTTCTGATTGTACCGTCTGGGTCCTTTCCACTAGGACACAGTGGGGGGCAGAAAAGAACACACACGGGTTAGTTAGTCAATGGCACAAAGTAGCAAATTATCGATCCTGGACTGCCAGGTTCAGAGCCAATGGGAATGAGGGAGGGGATGCCCTGATGGTCAGGAGGACTTCCTGCAGGAGAC
Organism: Nasua narica; assembly: GCA_028533885.1. NCBI lineage: Eukaryota > Metazoa > Chordata > Mammalia > Carnivora > Procyonidae > Nasua > Nasua narica. The sequence goes on along the minus strand of CM052798.1, from coordinate 6,210,758 downwards.
AGCCCAGAAGTGACTCAGAGCAAAGGTGAGGGAGGATGTGCTACCTGATGCTGCCCCTGGGCGGCAATGAACTTGAGCAGAGACTGTGTTGAGAGAGCTGGCCCTGAGGTCAGCTGGGTGGGGCTGAGGTTGAGGGGGGGGAAGCCTGGCAGAGCTGCCTGGACCAGATAAAGTAGCAACAAGGCACTAGCAGGAGCCGGAGGGGGAGGGAAGCAAAAGCAAAGCTTGGAGAGGATGACTCTGCAGTGCCGGCTGGAGGGAGCGGAGCTGGGAGGCCTGGAGATGGTGGGGGCCAGGCACGTCCCTCGGGAGGGGTCTGCCCAAGGGCAGTGCGGTCCTCTCCGACCCAGGGAAGGGGGTGGCAGGGGAAGGAGAGATAGAATCTGCAGGCTTTGGTAGAGGATGCCTTTGAGGGACAAAATACAGGGAGGAACATATTCCATTACAAGAAGCTTTGAAACTCCCATCAGGCAAACATGCCTCTGTTCACTGCCGTTCAAGGTCTTCCTGCGGTGGGTAGAATAATCCGGCCACGAACGCACCTTACACTCTGACTTGAATCTACTTTTTGGGCTCTTCCCCCACTACCCTCCTAGATAAGTTTTCCGCTCTCCTCCTACTTCTCCCAGCCTCCCAAGGGGTCCACCTCCTGAACCCCAGCCCAAGCTGGCCTCCGCAAAGCCCACCAGTCTGCCCGACCCTCTTAGCTACCACGGCTACGACAATCAGTGTTCCAATCACCCTGGATAGCTCTTCTGCCACAGTCTTGAGTAATTCACGTTTTATTGTTATTTAGCTTTTGCTGTTGGGGTCTGCCTAACATCACCTCCCTGACCTTGAGGGCTGAGTGTTCTTTTTCACTATAGCTGTCACAACTGGGGATGTCATTTTGCCTTTCAGTCATTGTTTCCTCGTCTGCAAAATGGGGCCAATAATGTCTCGCGGTGCCTGGCAAGGAGCCCATCCATGACCGTGCCAGTCCTTTCCTCTAGCGTGAGGTGGTCCCAGGGGCGGAGGGAAGGTGGGGGAACCAGGACAGAAGGGGAGGACTCCAGCTTCCCCCCCCCCCCCAGGATCCCTTCTTCATCCAGCTGGATCTCTGCATTTCTAAGGGACCATGGCATCACACTAAGATCATCTAGAAAGGGCACAAACAAGCCTTCTTTAAAAAGCCATCACAGATTTCTCCAGCAAACGAAGGAATCTAGACTTACAAATTCAGGACGGACTCCCCTCGGCAGCTAATGCCCCCTTCCGGGGCTGAACCACCGCAGCACGTGCTGCGCGGTCCTTGATGTTTACAAAGCGCGTTTCGCTGACCTCCATCTCCTTGAAAACCTTTCACGACCCCGCAGGCTCCCTGTCATCACCTCCGTTTGGCAGAAGAGGACACCGGACTCTGGGAGGCGACGTGCCTTGCCCGAAGTGGTCAACGTGTTGGCGCTCAGGGGCCCCGGGCTGCACCCTCCAGTGGGGTCTGTCCTCCACGGGGCTGGGGGTGCCAAGGGCTGAAAGGCCGCCGCTGGCCCCAGGGTACCGCTCACGGGGCTCTGGAGCCTGGGGGCGCCCGTGGGGGGGTAAGGGGTGGATGCTCTCGGCGGCAGCGTGGGCAGGGGGTGCAGCCCCCAGACATCTCGCCGCCTCTCGGGAGGTACCCCAGGCGCGGCCCCGCGGGCGCGCGCCCCGGGCTCCGCCGGCGGTTCGAGGCGCGCGCCCCGCCCCCGCCCTCCTGCGCGCGCCCCTCTCCGCCTCTCCCGCGCGCGCGCGCCCCTCCCGCCGCCACTCCGCCCCTCCCGCGCGCGCGCCCCTCCCGCCGCCACCCCGCCCCCGCCGGTACCCTCGCCGGACCCGAGAGAGCGCGCCGCCGCCATCTTAGTTGCTGCCGCCGCCTCCAGCCAAGCGCTACCTCGGCGGAGGGGAGGGCGCCCGCGGCCGGAGCGCGCGGCTCAGCGTCGCGGCGGCGGCTCGTCGGACCCCGGACTCGCCGCGGCGCGAAGCAGCCGGCCCCGGGCCTCGAGGGCCCTGCTCGGCGCCCCGCGCGCGTGCCTGCCGCTCCCGCCTCGGGCCGGCCGCGGCGCCGGGAGCCGGAGCGATGCTGCGCCGCTCTGCGCCCGCGCTGGCCCCGGCCGCCTGGCTGCTGCTGGCCGGGCTGCTGAGCGGCGGCGGGGTCTGGGCCTCGCGAGGTAAGCGGGGGGCTGGGGCGGGCCCGGGGGAGTCGGGGCGGGCGCGGGGGGCCGGGGAAGCCGGGCTTCGTCCCGGGGCGGGGCGCCGGACCCCCGGGTGGCGGCTGCGCGGGTCTGGAGGGACGTGCAGACGGGCCCAAGGGTCGGTCCCCCTTCCTCCGCAGCGCCTGCAGGCGGGGGTGCACCCAGGTGAGAGGCCGTGTACGTGTGTTGTGTGCTCAGATGTGCATCAGGCTGGGGGTGCACGCACAGTTTTTGGTGTGTGCTTACATAAGAGCCCACTCCTCCGCATCCCTTTCCAGGATCCCGGTTCTCTGCGGCTGCACCGCGGACACCGCATCCTCGTCCCTTTCCGCCTCCTCCCGGGGTCCTTTAAATCTTGTCTGTTTTCAAAGAGGCAGCCGCTGAAACTTCTCGCTCCCCTCCCACGTTTCATCCAAAGGTGAAATTGTGATGAGGTTTACGATCGCGGTCTCACTCCGCGTTAGAAATCTGCATCTCCTCCACTCCCGACACCTTGGTGCCGTTTTTCTGACGGCAATTAAGATCGTTCGGGCGCTTACAGATCCTCAACAGAAACCACTCTGATTCCTCAGGGCCGACATTATTGTACTGTTACTTGGCAAAAAACAACAACAACAACAAAAAACCCATTTCTTAGTGAATTGATGGTGGTGTTGTTGTTTTAACCTTCATCCACTTAACCTTTTAAACAGCACACGCTTTCTGATATTGACTGATCTTGCCAACGAAAAGCTTACGCATTGCAGATACATGCTTCCGAATGGATCTTGGAATCGTAAACATTTTCCTTGGCCTTGGAGCAAAGTAATCTAGGTGTAGTCTGTAGAGGAGTTGGATCTCTTCTTTTGATTTTTAATTTCTAATCAAAAACCTTGGGGGAGAGAGCTGATGAAAGTCTAAGTGAAACGGTCATGTTTCCTATTAGCAAGCTTTTAAAAAAAATCCTCATTTTCTCTTCCTTGGCATGACAGACGGGGAGAAGTATGGTGTTCACAAATTAAAGGGCAGAAGCAGCAAATGCATCTTTTGTTCTGTGTTCCTTTCTTCACATTGGGGAGGATAAACTTTGAATACTTCATTTCTAACATTCGGTGGTCTATCGTAGTCAAGTCTCAGTCACTAAGTATCTAATTGCTCTCAGTTTGATTTTTAAAAAGTTACATCAAGCTGAGTTTGAAATGTTCTTTCCAGATGTGGAATGGAGGTCTGAAAGTCTAATCTATCCAAGAGAAAATGTCAAAGTTCTGCTTCTCTTGGGGAAAACCCACACATTTCAAAAATATGTGCTTGGATTGAGTATTTTGGGAACAGTTCAAATATATTTCGTTTAGTCAGTGATAACATTTCTTGTTAAAATCCATATTTTCTTGTTTGTCCCTTCACCTCCATTTGCTATTCATTATGGAATTACTTGGGTTCTTCAACAAATATAAATTTCAGCTATCAAATATCTTCATTGTGGTGGGCTAACAAATCTTATGTGAAGGATGTGTTGAGTGCTGAGTCCTTCGTAATTGGCTGACTTTCTAAGCTTTTCTTGGTGCATTTATAGTATTTAAGAATAACTAGTCTTCAAAATAAAAACACATTTTAAACATCAGTTATTCTGTTGCTTTTGTTTTCTTTTCCCCAGCCTGCAAGGTAGAAAATGTCTTGTGAATAGTCCGAGAAATGCCAATAAAATGGTTTCATTTTGAGGGGTTACCAGTGGATTTTATATGCAGATATGCAATTTGCAGAGACACTTTCTGTGGGTTCATTTTAGAAGGTGATCATTTCAACTAATAGTCTGACTTTTTTTTTTCTCTAAGACAGTATGACACAAACTGCTGGCCATACTCTAGCTACCTCTAATAATTGTTAATGGGATAAATATCTTGTATAAATTGGAGAGAATGTTAGGTTTTGTAATATGAATTGCATTTTGACTATTAATTGGTTGTTTAATAGAGAACTTCGAATTTCACTCTAATCTATAGCTGCAGTTCTTAAAAAACATCAAGTAAATCAAGATATTAGGCATATCCTTGGCATGCCCTAGGCTGCCTGCTTTCTCTCCAGTGAGTCAATGATCAGGAAATAGTAAATTGAAATACAGCATATAGAAAGCTTATGAATATATATATGTATATATATACATTTTAAAGTGAGCACGGACTGCACTTCAAAGCCAAAGAAATAATTTTCATTGTTATTTTCCTGTTTGTTTGCACACAGACTTCTCAGCGAGGCCTCTCCTCACCATCCTCTGTGAAATTTCATCTCTCTCTGATCCCCTGAATCCTCCCTTCCCTGCCTCACTTTTTCTCTTTCCAGAGTTAAGCCCATTCAAAGAGCCTTATTTTGTTTATTGTCTGTCTCCCTTCACTAGGACATAGGCCCCAAGATGGAAAGGTGTTGGTCTCTTTTGTTCGCATGTGAATCCTCTCACCCCCAGGGTACAGGTAGCTCCTCAGTATTTGTTGAGTAACTGAATGGATG
>CM052798.1:6176688-6205570 GCA_028533885.1 Nasua narica | reverse complement strand
AAATCAAAGTGCAGCCTCCTTTGCTCAAAAGTTATTAGTAATTTCAAGGTGACAGAAAGCATTAAAGCAAGCATGGGGCCCAGCAAACCTAGAAAATTGGCTTGAGTATTGATAGACTCCCACGGCAGGGTGTTGGTAGTCGGAACGTGGGGCTGGCCCTGGGATTTCTCACTAGAGCCCTCAGTCCTCTGGACCTGCTCACGGGGTCCAGCCAATGCCCCGCCGTCCTCAGCGGCACCTTCCCCGGAGGTCCCCCAGCCTCGTGGCAGGACCGGTGGCCTTAGGGTGGGGAGAGTACACTCTTCTCTTCTCAGCAACTAGCAAAGGACAGAGTAGACTCTGGTCACAATAGTGCCAGCAAATCAGAGGAAGAAGCTAACTGAAGAGTAGGGTCGCTTTTGATTTGGGGGATTAAAGCCTTTGTGTCAGCAGATTATGTTTACTTTTAAAATGCCTTGACTAATTCATGCCAGTTTCCTATTGCTTATGGAATCAGTGACGAGGACAACAGAAATAATTAAAATTCTTGGATAATCCTTAATCTTTTTTTGCCACGCTTTTCAGATGTTCATCAGAGTAGCTAGTAAGTAGTGAAATGTACGGGCTTGCATTGAATTTTCTTCCTAAGCCCTACTCACTTGGACTGCAGTTACTACTGCAGTAGGGCAGGGATTAAAAGTGGGCAGCGGCCATTCCCGATTCGGGAACACCTTTACTAGGGCTGTGATAATGGTGGGGCACCTTGATAATCCCCAGCCTGTATTATAAAGCTCTGAAGTGGCGATGCTTCTGAGTTGTTTGTAAGGTATCCATTAATATCTGCCCATGATTCCTGAATGAAGCATTCTCATTTGGCAAGGGCTTAAAAAGTCCATGCCCAAGTGTACGAAACGGCTTGTTTAATTAAGAGGAGCAACTAATAAGCATCTTCAAACATTCAAAGCTCAGAATAGAAAATGACTTAAATGCTTTTTTATAGGAGATCAGTCTTTTTTGAACTTTTTTTAAACATGTACTGGTGGGATATTTTCATAACATAGTCTCCCTTTTCTCCCTGATGGTGACTTTAATTAATAACAACTGCAACACTAATATTTGTTTGATGAGATGTTTTAGAAAGGTCATCAATGCCAGTGATCAGGGCGCCTGGGTGGCTAGCTGGTTAAGCATCTGTCTTCGGCTCAGGTCATGATCCCTGGGCCCTGGGATCCAGCTCCTGCATTGGGCTCCCTGCTCAGCGGGGAGCCTGCTTCTCCCTCTGCTCCCCACTCATGCTTGCTTGTGCTCTCTGTTGCTATCTTTGTCTCTGTCTCAAATCTTTAAAAAAATTTTTTTTAAAATGCCAGTGATTAGTATACATTTGCTTATTCAGTTGATAAAATTTATTAACCCCACTTTTTTTAGAATTGTTCTTTTGAGTATTCTTGAAAGGTTTGAGGTTTTTACCACTACTGAAAAAAAGTAATGCATAAGGCAAGTATGTATTTGTTGCATTTTTTTCTCTTCCTATTAAGTGTGTTTGTGTGGTTTCCAGACTGAAACCAAGGGGCAGTGAGAAAGCAAATGTGGGCAACTTCCACTGGGCTTTGATGATTGGGGGCTGAAGGAAGAATGCCAGAAGGGTTTCCTGAAGTTTCAGTTTTATCTGGAAACTCAGCTCAGTGGTGTAGGAGAGCAGGTGGGAATTCGGGGGAAAAGCCTTGACTTGGAACAGAGCAGCCCTGACTGTACCTTCTTATCTTTTGGAAATTCAAGGACAGGCAGGGGAACTGAGGCAGGCTGGTGCAGTGAGCAGTGGCGTAGCCGCAGCACCCTCAGCAGTGGCTACCAGAAGCTAGTTAGATGCCCGGGTGCGAGCTCCTTGACCGCCTCAGCTCTGTGTGGACTTCTTGTTAACCGACCTTTGACTTTAAGTGTGGTTTCCTGGGGCCCATTTCTGATTCCCAGACGACCTGAAAAGGCAATTTGTATCCACCTCTTAGGAATTCCAGTTAGAACTCATATTGCATTTTCCCCTGGAAACTTTGTTATAAACCCTTTAAGCTCTAAAAGTGATCATCAGAGGGCGCCTGGGTGGCTCAGTTGGTTGAGCAACTGCCTTCGGCTTAGGTCATGGTCCCGGAGCCCTGGGATCGAGTCCCATGTCGGACTCCCGGCTCTGCGGGAAGTCTGCTTCTCCCTCTGACCTTCTCCCCTCTCATTCTCAGTCTCTCGCTCTCTAATAAATAAATAAAAATCTTAAAAAAAAAAAAAAGTGATCATCAGAAACCCATCTGACCCATAACACAAGTGGAAACCAGGCAAATTTGTAGTAAAACACAGCGCACACACCGTTACAGTATTAATTTTATAAACCGGAGATGAAGGGCTGGTGAACATGTGTAAGTAGGTGTGGAAGTAGTAGAGTGGCTTTAAAAGATTTTTGTGGGGAGAGCGCCTGCTGGCTCAGTTGGTTGAGTGACTACCTTCAGCTCAGGTCATGATTCTGGAGTCCCAGGATTGAGTCCCACATCGGGCTCCCTGCTCAGCAGGGAGTCTGCTTCTCCCTCTGACCTTCTCCCCTCTCATGCTCTCTCTCTCTCTCTGTCACATAAATAAAAAAATAAAAGATTTTGTGGGGAGCATCAGCTGTGATCAGTCATGCTTGTCTCACACCTGGACTGAAGAGGGTGACTTCTGGCCTTGAGAGGGGCAGGTGGGAGCCGTGAGCCTCAAGAGGAAGGCAGCAGAAGTGGGGAGATGTGGGCCAGCAGGCCCCCTGGTGACCAGGTGGTGACACTGCAGGGGTTGGCTCTGGGGCGGGGGGAGCGACTGGGTGCGGTGGGGGAGGGCGGCAGGATGGGTGCCCTGGGCCTTCTGCCAACAGCTGTGCGTCCACCGCCGGAGAACTGCCTGTGTGTGCAGGTCACCCCTTGCGGAGAAGGCTTACTAATGTGCATCTTTTAAAGGGATGACTTATGGTCAGATGTACTTCATGTTTTTTTATCAAAGAAGATTTTACTTAAGAATTGCCATTTAGGGGCGCCTGAGTGGCTCAGTCGTTAAGCATCTACCTTTGGCTCAGGTCATGATTCCAGGGTCCTGGGATCGAGTCCCACATTAGGCTCCCTGCTCTGCGGGAAGCCTGCTTCTCACTCTCCCTCTGCTGCTCTCCCTGCCTGTGTTCTCTCTATCGCTGTGTCTCTCTCTGTAAAATAAAGAAATAAAATTAAAAAAAAAAAAAAAAAAGAATTGCCATTTAAAACCATTGCTTGAATTGTCTAAGTTCCAAAGTGTATACGAATTAAATTTACTCCTTGTAGGGTTGTTTTACTAAAGCAAATATAAAAAAGGGAGTTTACATAACCCCCAAATAGTCTTGATTGGATGTGTATGTGTTGTTTACTGGAGGTCATCCATTCTAAGTAGCAGTGACCTGGTAACAACTTTTTTTTTTTAAGATTTTATTTATTTATTTGACAGAGAGAGACGCAGCGAGACAGGGAACACAAGCAGGGGGAGTGGGAGAGGGAGAAGCAGGCTTCCCGCTGAGCAGGGAGCCCGATGCGGGGCTCAATCCCAGGACCCTGGGATCATGACCTGAGCTGAAGGCAGACACTTAATGACTGAGCCACCCAGGTACCCCAAACTGGTAACTTCTAATAGTAACGATAAAGGATGCCTGCCTGCAGGCCCCTCTTCAAATCACTGTTTAGGATGGGCTCTGAGGCAGTATGTGGTTAGGTGTTACCTGGTAAAAGGTCTGTCGGTTAGATCTAAGTTTGGGAAATGCTGTCAATGGTATAGGACTTATCAGAACCTTTAGCGGACTGTTGAAGTCAAAGTTAAAAAAATGAACTCATTTTATACAAGTAGTTTTGTAACTTTCTCAGTGTCATTCATTAAACATTTGTCCTGGACACAGTGGGTTATATCCATTAGAAGGATGTATGTAGTAGGAGCTATTTAACTAATCCTGTAGGGTTCCAGACTCTTTGGTCTCAGGAACCTCTGTGCTGTCAAAAATTATTGAAGACCTCAAAGAGATTGTGTTTATGTGGGTTTTACCAATCAATATTTACTCTTAGAAATTAAACTAGAGAACGTAACTAAACTAGTTATTAATTTATTTAAAATAGCAGTAATAAACCCATTAAAAGATTATTTATTAAAATTAAAATGTAGTCGGGTAACATTAGATTTTTAACGAAACACATTGTATTTTCCAAAACAAAAAATAACTTAGTAAGAAGACTGGCATTGTTTTACATCTTTGCTCATCTCTGTAATGGGGGTTTAAGAGAAAGTCAGCCAGATTCTGTATTCAGCCCCTTGCTATCTGTCGTTTGGTTGAAGTCGGTGAGGAAAGTTTAGCCTCGCACAAATTTGTAGCGGGAGAAGGGAGGGCTTTGTGGGCCTCCTGAAGGGGTCTTGGGGACCCCAGGAGTCCTCAGACCTACCACGTTCTGATTACAGTGCTTGATGTTAAAATCCAGTTTAGGGATGTGTCGCCTGTAATTTGCTTCTAAATAGTAGATGAAGTAGAAAGCAAAGCTTGCAAAGGATTTGCTTAAAAAAAATAGAGACATTAGAATTAATTCAACTGATTCCTGTAATCTTGTCTCCCTCTTATTTACATTGTCATTTGCTTTCTTGAGCATAGAAGACAGTGCGGCTCTGGGGCCCAGGCGTGGACTGGCCGAGAATGAGCAGACGGACGACGGCCCTTGTTGCCGCCGCCCAGGGAGGGGGCTTTACGGGTGGGCAGTCGGTGCCTCGTATGTGAGGAATCGGGATCTTGTGGCCTGTGGGTGACTACTTGGTTTTCTTTTTACTTTCACTGTAGGACAAATTTTTAATGAAGGAAAGCAAGAATAGGTGACAAAGTAGAGAAAGGTGTTAAAGTCAGATTTATTTGAGCTTTTTCTTTGAGAGTATATACTTTGTTAGTATTTCTAGAATGAGACCAAGGGGGAAAAAATCAAGCTTTTTTTTTTTTTTAATTCAATACTTAAAAAAAAAAAAGATTACCATCTTTGTTTACCTCATAAGATGCCCCGTTTATACCTTTATATGGCTGATTTCATTGTAAAAATGCCTTTTATAACTACTCCAATAAAGGAAGTCTCTGGTGCTATCTGCTTTCTTTTCCCCAAAAGAAAGTAGTTTTCTGGGGTGCCTGAGTGGCTCAGTTGGTTGGGCGACTGCCTTCGGCTCAGGTCATGATCCTGGAGTCCCGGGATCGAATCCCACGTCGGGCTCCCAGCTCTGCGGGGAGTCCGCTTCTCACTCTGTGACCTTCTCTCCTCTCATGTGCTCTCTCACTCTCTCTCTCAAATAAAAATAAATAAATAAAATTTAAAAAAAAAAAGCAAGTAGTTTTCTGAGAATCTGGAATAAGTTATAGGTAAGTACCTGCCATTTGTCTTGGTGAGGAATGATTGGTTGTTTGGACAATACTCTTGGTTATAACCAATGACGTAGTTCTCGGTTGGACTACATTCCATAAATCCAGTTTCCTCTTGAAGGGTCATCTAAGCCTTTCCCCCCTTTACGATAAATTCCTTTCCTTTAATTTTTTTGTTTTTGTAAAGATTTTATACGGAAGTGATTTCCAGACCCAACACTGGGCTCAAACTCACAACTCCGAGATCAGAAGTCTCGAGCTCTTACGACTGAGCCAGCCAGGCGCCGCAGCCCCCGTCCTTTACTTTTAAAACCTGACAATTTGTTTTCTCACATAAGTAATCTCTGGCTACTTGTATATTACTGCATTAGAAAACTTCAAGTGCTTTTTAAAACCTGGCCTAAAAATCTAATCTATTTAAAAAACCAGTTTCTGAATTATATGGCCAGAATTCTAGAAATGGTGAGTATTTTAGAATCGATTTAGCTCTGCCAGCCCATTTTACCAAAGAAGACACAAGTAAAGTGGCCATTTATTTTTATTTTTTAAAAGATTTATTTATTTATTTGGCAGAGAGACAGCGAGAGAGGGAACACAAGCAGGGAGATTGGGAGAGGGTGAAGCGGGCTTCCTGCTGAGCAGGGAGCCTGATGCGAGGATCCATCCCAGGCCCCTGGGACCATGACCTGAACCAAAGGCAGACGTCCAGCGACTGAGCCACCCAGGCGCCCCAAGTGAAGTGGTTATTGTTGTCAGTCTATTTTATAGCTTGTACTATGAAAAGCAGGAATATGTGAGCCCCATATAGAGCCTTTAACCCCATTTTTCTCTGTAATAAAGAATATTCAAAAAGCATAAATTTGAGTAGTTAGGAACCTTTCATGTGCAGTTGAGTCAGGAATGATTATGAAATTGGAGTGGAGTTTTAAAAATCGTGGAGAAAGTACAATGTATTGAAGTTACATCATTTTTAATTTTGTAGCACTTGTTTGTACAAACATCCCAGAAGTTTGCACACTATGCCCGAATCAGTGTCAGAGTTGACAGTGATCCTTGGCATGTGATTCTTCTCTACAATGAGGGCTGGCATCGGTTAGCTAGTATGTGCTGGAATTCATCTCATCAGGGAGCTCCTTGCATTTTGGGGTCAGCCTTCACTACCAGATTTCAATTTTTTTAAAAGATTTTATTCATTTGTTTGAGAGAAAAAGTGAGCAAGTGAGAGAGAGAGAGAGAGAGAGAGCACAAGCAGGGGGAGAGACAGAGGGAGAAGCAGGCCCCCCACTGAGCAGAGAGCCCAACTCGGGGCTTGATCCAAGGACCCTGGCATCATGACCTGAGCCGAAAGCAGATGCTTAACCAACTGAGCCACCCACGTGCCCCTGTCAGATTTAAATTAATGACTTTTTTTTTTTAAAGAGCAGTTTTAGTTTCAGAGCAAAATTGGAAAGTATAGAGTTTTCATATACCCTGTTCCCCACGCATGTACAATTTCCCCACTATTGACACCCTGCGTAGTGTTACATGTATTACAATGGAAGAACCTACACTGAGACGTCATTGTCACCCAGAGTTCATAGTGCATGTTGAGGTGCAGTCCTGGTGTTTATTGTACATTCTGTGGGTTTTCACAAATGTTCGATGACATGTGTTCACCACCGTAGGCTCACAGAGAATAGTGTCACTGACCTAAAAATCCTTTGTGCTCCACCTGTCGTTCCCTTCTCCCCGCAACCCACCAGCCGTTGATCTTTTTACTGTCTGCATAGTTTTACATTTTCTAGAATGCCACCGAGTTGCAGTCATACAGTATGTAGCGGTTTCAAATTGGCTTTTTTCACTTAGTAATGCATTTAAAGTTCCTCCCTGTCTTTTCATGGAGGATCGCTCTTTTGTTTTGTTTTGTTTTGTTTTGTTTTTAAGTGCTAAATAATCCTTGTTTGGATAGAGTACAGTTTATCCATGCACCTACTAAAGGACAGCTTGGTTGCTCCCAAGTTTTGGCAATTATGAAAAAATTGCCGTCAACATCCATGTGCAGGTTTTTGTGTGGACATAAGTTTTCTACTTGTTTGGGTAAATACCAAGGGGTGTGACTGCCGGATCATATGCTAAGAGTATGATTGGTTTTATAAGAAACTTGCCAAACTGTCTTTCAAAGTGGCTGTACCATTCTGTATTCCCACCAGCAATGAGTGAGAGTTCCTTATGCTCTACATCTTCCCCAGCATTTGGTGTTATCAGCGTTTTGGATTTTGGCCATCCAAATAGGTGTGTAGTACTATCATTGTTGTTTGAACTTGCAATTCCCTAATGATGTGGCGTTGGACATGTTTTTATGTGCTTACTTTCCATCTGTATATCTTCGATGAGGTGTCTTTTGCCCATTTAAAAATCATATTGTTTGTTTTCTTATTTGAGTGTGTGTTTGTCTTCTTATTGTTCATATATTTTGGATAATAGTCATTTATCATATATGTCTTTTGCAGATATTTTCTCCTACTTTGTGGCTTGTCTTCTCATTCTCCTGACATTACTTTTTACAGAGCAGAGGTTTTTAATTTTAAAGTAGTCCAGTTTATCAATTTTGTCTTTCATGGATTGATTTGTGACCGTGCCCAGGGTCATCTGCGTTTTCTCCTACCTTATCTTCCAGGAGTTTTATAGTTTTGCATTTCACATTCAGGTCTCCTACATCCTTTTGGATTTAATTTTTGTGACCGGTGTAAGGTCCAGTTGTTCGTTCCATTGTATTGCCTTTGATCCCTCGATGCGGATCTTCTTTTAGCCTCTCTGTGCTGTTCGAGTAATCTGTTTATTCTTTCACCAATGCCACACTGTGTTGATGACTGTAGCTTTGTATAAAGCTTTGTTCTTCTTCAGCACTGAGTTGGCTGTTTGGGGTCTTTTGCCTCCCTTGATAAATTTTAGAATCAGTTTATTGATACCCACAATATAACTTGCTGGGATTTTGATTGGAATTACATTGAATCCTTAGGTCAAGTTGGAAGGAATTGCCGTCTTGACCAAATTGAATCTTCTTCAGGCACATGGAATAGCTCTCCATTTATTTGTTTGTTTGTTTTTTTTTTTTCCTTTTTGGTATCTTTGATTAGATTTTTCCTCCTATAGATCTTATGCGTAAATATGTTACATTTTTAGCGAAGCATGTCATTTTTTGGGTGCTAATGCAAATGGTAATGTGTCTTAAATTCTGTTCTGTGTGTTCACTGCTAGCGTGTAGGAAAGTGATTGGGTTTTGCATATTAACGTTCTGTCCTGCAGCCTTGCTATAATCCAGGAGTCTTTTTTGGTTGATTCTTTCAAATTTTCTACATAGATGATCATGTATCATCTGAGAACAGAAGACGGTTTTCTTTCTTCCATCCCACTCTGTAGACCTTTTATTTCCTTTTCTAGTCCCATTTCATTAGCTGGGATTCCCAGGACGGTGTTGAAAAGCAGTGGTCATAAGGGATGTCTTTGTCTTGCTCCTCATTTTAGCAGGAGAGCTTCAAGTTTCTCACCGTTAACTATAGATTTTTCATAGATGCTCTTTACCAAGCTGAGGAAATTCCTTTTTTTTTTTTTTAATTTTTATTTTTTATTTTATTTTTAGGTAAGCTCTACGCTCACTGTGGAGCTTGAACTCACGACCCTGAGACCAGGAGTTGCGTGCCCTGCCGAGTCCAGTGAGCCAGTCAGGCACCCCAGGAAATTCCTTTCTGTTCCTAGCTTGCTGAGAGTTTGTTTTGTTTTGTTTGTTCTGTTTTATTTTTTTTTTCCCAAGGAGTGTTAGATTTTGTCAAATGCTTTTTCGTCATCTTTTTTTTTTTTTTTTAAAGATTTATTTATTTGAGGGATTTCTGGGTGGCTCAGTCAGTGGAGCGGCTGCCTTTGGCTCATGTCATGATCCCAGGGTCCTGGGATCGAGTCCTGCATTGGGCTCCTTGCTCAGCAGGGGGCCTGTTTTGCACTCTTTCTGCCGCTTCCCCTGCTTGTGCTCTCTCTCTTTCTGACAGATGATATTAGAGAGAGTGTGTGTGTGTGAGCACAATGGGGGAGGGGCAGAGGGAGAGAGAGGGAGAGACTCTCAAGCAGACTCCCTGCGGAGCGCAGAGCCCCACTGCCCCACTGTGGAACTTGATCTCACGACCCTGAGATCAGGACCCGGACGTCATGACCTGAGCCGAAACCAGAGTTGGTTGCCCAACCAACTGCATTCCCCAGGTACCCTACTTTTTCTCCATCTTTTGATATGATCATGTAGTTTTTCTTCCTTTACCTGTTGATGTGATGAGTTATATTAATTGATGTTTGTATGTTGAAAGAGCCTTACATACTTAGGATAAATCTGACTTGGTCATGCTATATAATTCTTTTTATGCCTGACTGATGTAGATTTGTGGAATGTTTTGTTGAGGATTTTTCCATAAGCGATATTTGTCTATAGTTTTCATGTAATATCTTTGCTTGGTTTTGGTATTAGGGTAATGTTGGCCTCACAGAATGAATTAGGAAGTACTCCTTCTGCTTCTGACTTCTAGAAGGGATTATGGAGTAGTGATACAGATTTTTTCTTTGGGGCACCTGAGTGGCCCAGTCATTAAGCATCTTTGGCTCAGGTCATGATCCCAGGGTCCTGGGATTGAGCCCCGCATCAGGTTCCCTGCTCAGTGGGAAGCCTGCTTCTCCTTCTCCCAATCCACCTGCTTGTGTTCTCTCTCTCGCTGTGTCTCTCTCTGTCAAATAAATAAAATCTTTAAAAATACATAAATAGGGGCGCCTGGGTGGCTCAGTTGGTTGAGCAACTGCCTTCGGCTCGGGTCATGATCCCGGAGTCCCGGGATCGAGTCCCATATCGGACTCCCGGCTCTGCGGGAAGTCTGCTTCTCCCTCTGACCTTCTCCCCTCTCATTCTCAGTCTCTCTCTCTCGGATAAATAAATAAAAAAATCTTAAAAAAATAAAAATACATAAATAAATAAACTTTTTAATGTTTAGTAGAATTTATTAGTGAGCCCATATGAGCCTAGTGCTTTCTATTTTGGAAGGTTATTCATTATTGATTGAGTTTCTTTAGTGGATGTGATATCCCCTCTTTCACTTCTGATATTAGTAATTTGTGTTTTCTCTCTTTCTCCCTCTCGTTATCTTGGTTAGAAGCTTATCAGTCTTTATAAAGAACCAATTTTGGTTTAGTTGATATATATATGTCATATATATATCATATATATATTATGTATAATATACATATATATTTTGGTCTTTGTTTATTTCCTGTGTTCAATTTCCTTGATTTCTGCTCTTTCATTATTTCTTTTCTTCTGCTTACTTTGGATTTAATTTACTCTTCTTTTTCTAGTTTCCTAGGATGGAAGCTTAGACTATTTTATTTTATTTTATTTTATTTTATTTATGTTTTAGAGTATTGATTTTAGATCTTTTCTAAAATATGCATTTCATGCTATTAATTTCCCTCAAAGTACTGCTTTAGCTTCATTTCCCACATTTTAATGAGCTGTATTTCCACTTACATTAGTTCAGAATATTTTCAGATTTTTCTTGAGATTTCTTCTCTGATATCTGTGTTATTTAGAAGTATAATGTTTAATCTCCAAGTATTTGGGGCTTTCCCAGCTATCTTTGTTATTGATTCTTATTTAATTACATTATGGTTTGGGAGTAAATGATACATGATTTTTATTCTTTTAAATCTGTTAAGATGTGTTTTATGACCCAGAATGTGGTATATCTTGGCGAATGTTCTATGTAAGCTTAAAAAGGGTGTGTTATCTGCAGTTGTTGGATTGAGTAGTCTATAGATGTTAATTATACCCAGTTGATTGGTGCTTTTCAGTTCAACTGTGTCCTTACTGATTTTCCCAGGACCCTGGGATCATGACCTGAGCGGAAGGCAGATGCTTAACCGACTGAGCCACCCACGTGCCCCCTGACAATCTGTCTTTTAATTGGTGGATTTATACCTTTGATGTTCACAGTGATTATTGATTTAGTTGGTTTAATATATATTGTCTTAATTACTATTTTCTTTTTGTTGTCTTGTTCTTTGTTTCTATGTTTTCCATTATCAAGTATGTTGTTGCTGTTGTTATTTTGAAAAACTGTATTTGTTAGATCAATTAAGAGTCAGAAAAATAAAAATTTTTATTTTACCTTATTCATACACCATTGCCCTTCCTTTCTTTATGTACCTCTGAGGTTCTGGTTTTTTTTTTTTTAAGATTTTATTTATTTATTTGACACAGAGAGAGACAGTGAGAGAGCGAACACAAGCAGGGGGAGTGGGAGAGGGAGAAGCAGGCTTCCCGCCGAGCAGGAAGCCCGATATGGTGCTCGAATCCAGGACTCTGCGATTGTGACCTGAGCGGAAGGCAGACACTTAATGACTGAGACACCCAGGCGCCCCGTTTTATTTTATTTTTTTAAGGTTTATTTATTTATTTGAGAGCGAGTATTTGTGGACGTGCGCAAGCAGGGAGAGGGGCAACGGGAGAGAGAGAATCTTAGGCAGGCTCTGTGCTGAGCGAGGAGCCCAACGTGAGTTCAGTCTCACATCCCTGAGGTCACGACCTGAGCCAAAACCAAGAGTCAGATGTTTAACCAACTGAGCCACCCAGGCGCCCCTTGTTTTGTTTTTATATTTATCCTGGTTGGTGTTCTCCGAACTTCTGTGGTTTGGTGTCTTTGGGGGAAATTCTGCCATCGCTTCAAATGCCGTGTCCATCCCACCCTTTCTTCTCCTTCAGGTTTTCCCATTACGCGCCTTCCGTGGTTCTCCTGCGGTTCTTGGATATTCTCGTATTTGATTTTTTTCTCTTTGCTTTTCAACTTGAGAACTTCTGTTGTCATATCCTCAAGCTCAGAGAGCGTTTCCTTGGCTGTGCCCAGTGCGGCCGGAACTAGACCTTCAAGGGCGTTCTTCGTGTCTGTGACACTGGCTTTGATCTCTGGCGCTTCTTTTTTATTCTTGTGTAGAATTTTCTTCTCTCTCCTTACATCGCCCATCTGCTCTTGCACGTCAGCTGCTTTTCTCCCTTACAGCTCTTAGCACATCAATCCAAGTTTTAAAAACTCCTGGCCTCCCAATGCCGACACTCGTGCCACATGTGAGTGCTTCTGACGCTCGTTTCTTATGTCTGTGGTTTTTGGTTGAAAAGCGGACGTGCTGGGCTGGATCTGCCGTGAACCGGCCCCCAGTGAGGCAGCGGCGAGGGGTGTGTCGGGGTGCTTCCTAGTGCTGTGATTCAGTCAGTCTTGAAGTGTGGGACTGTGGACGACACGAGCACCTCTCAGTCATCCCTCTCCCCGCCGAGGTGGGACAGCATGGCTAGGGTGAGCTGGGTATTTCCTTTCCTCCAGGCGGGTTAGGCTCTGACCAAGTAGTTCCTCCCACGGGCAACCCCTGTAAAGAACAGAAGGCTCTGGTATATTTCATATATTATTCTCCTTTCCCTCTGCTGAAAGCACTAAGGGATTTTCTCCAGTATTCCCCGTGAGGATCTGGTAGGGCTCCCGGAGATAGAACTCACGGAAGTGTGCGGGCCTCCCGAAGCCTGGGCCCTCCTGGGGTTTTAGCTTTCAGTCTTGTCCGCACTGAGCCTCCCAGTATTCATCAGGTATAGTTCAGGTTCTCTTACCTGGGCACCGGTTCCTGCTGAGGGTTCTGCCCAGATGAATTGTTAATTCTCTCTCCGTATTCCTGTCTCTAATCTGTCCTGTGACCTCACTTCTCTGATGACATTGGAAGAGTTGTTGATATTTCAGTTTGTTCAACTTTTTACTTGTTAGGACAGAGTGGTGACTTCTAAACTCCTTACACGCCGGACCAGAAACCACAAGTTCTCGATATAACTTTTTTTTTTTTTAAGCTTTTATTTGTTTGAGAGGGAGAGAGTGCGAGCACGAGCGGGGGAAGGGGGAGAGGGAGAAGCAGGCTCCTCGTTGAGCAGGGAACCCAATGTGGGGCTCCATCTCAGGCCCCCAGGATCAGGACCTGAGCCGAAGACAGACGTTCAACTGACTGAGCCATCCAGGCGCCCTGTCAATATGACATTTTAAAGCGTACAATTCAGTGGCATTTAGTATATTTACAGTGTTGTGTAACCACCACGTCTGTCTAATTCCAAAATCCAAAACATTTTCATCACCCCAAGTCACTCCCTCTTCCCTTCTCCCCTGAGTCCTTCTTAACCGCTAATCTACTCTGTGTCTCTGGATTTAATTGTTCTGGATATTTCATGTCAATAGAATTATACAATATGTGACCTTTTATGTCTGACTTCTACTGTCACTGAGCCTAACACTTTTTTTTTTTTTAAAGATTTTTTTTTTTTTTTTTTTTTTATTAGAGAGACTGAGAATGAGAGGAGAGAAGGTCAGAGGGAGAAGCAGACTTCCCGCAGAGCCGGGAGTCCGATATGGGACTCGATCCCGGGACTCCGGGATCATGACCTGAGGCGAAGGCAGTTGCTTAACCAACTGAGCCACCCAGGCGCCCGAGCCTAACACTTTTGAGGCTTATTCACAGCGGTGTTAGTACTCCATTCCTTCTTAATGGCTGAACAATATTCCACTGCATTTGGTTTATTCATTTATCTGTCGATGGACATTTTGGCTTGTTTCTACCCATTAGCTGTTGTGAATAGTGCAGCTGTGAGTATTAGTGTATGAGTATTTGAGTACCAGGCACAGTTTTTTGGGTATGTACTGAGGAGTACAATCATTCGGTCACACGGTCACACGGTGATTCCTTGTCTGATTTATTGAGGAACCAGTGAACGTCCACCAACTATTTTGCATTTCTACCTGCAGAGGGTGTTACTGACCCCTCCACCCCGACAGACCTCAGCTTTTCACATTTCATGGTAAAGCAGCCCCAATTCCTTCAACCATTCTTCATATTACTTACGACTTTATTTCCGAACTCTCTGCCAGCCTGCCTCGTTTCTTTCTCCGTGAGTGCTCCATGGTGCTCCTGGCGTAGGTACCACCTTTCCGACCGGGCCGGGAATCTCCTGGAGCTCGGCACACAGGAGCAGGAGTTGGAGTGCTATGGGGCTAGCGCCCCTTGTCTTTGCTTTTCTCTCACCTTTTCACACCAGCTTTATTTAACCGAGTCCTTCCACCATGGTGGTGTTGAACCACGCTTATCTTCTAACTCCCTGCTTTGTTTTAGCGCAGGTCTCTACATTTCACTGTGCTGTGTGCGACCCACCACCCCATTCTGTCAAGTGAGTTTTGATCCTGATTCCACATGCCGCCTGTTCATTCTCAAATTGAGAATGAATCAATTTCATTGATTCATTGATGGAATCAATGGAGACAGGCAACCAAGTATGTACTTTGAAAGCTTACGAGAGACTGTTCTGGGTTCCCCCAGGTTTATTATTCAGTGACCTTTTTTGGGGGGGGTCATTAAACCCATTTAAGTCCACCCATCTTTATTTCCATCCAGTTTCCATTTTGCCGTCTTGTTCTTAGTCACAAGAAAATGAAAGTCTTCGTTAGACACCTCGTCACAGTTTAATGCGCTTTTTCTGGAGTTTCAGTTAAGTTGTGTTATGCATCGTTTTTATTGAGGTGCTTGGCACTTCATAAATTGTAGCTGATGTTCTTTTTCCAGCATCCCTGTGACTTTCCTAGTAACCCTCTCAAAAGAGGAAATGTGTCAATCACTTGTACTCGTGAATAATGTTACCAGCTCTTTGTGATTTCTTTGCCTTCTCTAAAGGCACAAAAACCAATATAGAATTTTGTTCATGATCAGTGTCAGACTCACGGAAATACAGTTTTGAACTGTCCATCTTCTTCTCTTTTTGAACATTCGAAATTGCATATTGCAAAATTGCAAATTTGCTTTGCAAATTCCTTAAAGTTTAATGATTCCTTAACATTTAACAACTTCCTTAAAGTTTAGCAATTCTGTCCGTACGTTTCCTCCGTATCCTGCGACTTAAACCTCCCCCCTCCCCATAACTTAGGAGAAAGTGTGTCCTTTTCTTCTTCGTCTCTATGTCTTCCCTAGGGCTTCTCTCATCCTTACAGTGATTCTGCTCCTGAGAGACGCGATGGCGAAATAAGATGGAGCGGTTCTATTTTCTGTGTTTATCATAAAAATGTTACATTGATTTTCAAGTGATGCAAGAACTCTATGTAAAAGCATTTATCTTGCTGTGGGTCATATTGTAAGATTGTGAGCAATGAGCAAAAAATAGGGGAGCCCGGACAGAATCTTCCATTTTTCTGACTAGCAGTCCTGGGTTTATGAGGCAGTTCTCGTCAACTTCTGACAGTATTTCGGGTAACAGCTGTTAAGGACCCTGCATTGATAGTGAATGTCAGCAGGTCTTGAATGCTAGGTGGCCTTTTCTGAACTATATAAGATAAAGTTTTCCATTGTATATGAAGGTCAGGAGACTTAAAAAAACATGCAGAACTTGGAAATTACCACCAGACTATTATGTTACCGTTCAGGACAGCGCCCTGTCCTATTTGAATTCAAGACAAGTGTAGTGATGATAAAGAAGAAAGGAAAGGGCATTCTTGGCCTGTATTTTTTGATAACATTGCAGAATAGGAAATTTAAAGAAATCATGGCCTGCGTTTTGTTGTCGTTAGATTTCGGGGGAACTTGCATTGTAAGGGTTAATTGATAAATGGATGAGTATGAACCAACAACTTGAAATGCTCTGATCGTGTTTTGGCAGTGAATTTGTTACTGTCATGTTATATATTTAATTCTGTAGAAAACTGCATAAAAATATATGTACTCTGAATCCTTTCCATGCCCATAAGCTAGGAACTGAGAGGCGTGAAAGGGCTCTGTTCCAAAAATATTTTCCTCCAGCAGCTTGCAGCTTGCCTCCACTTCTTACCTTAGTTTCTACTTTTATATTAGATCATTGAAGTTCTTTGCAAAATGCAAGTGTCGTGGGTTCCTTAAGTCATTATCGTTGACCAGCCCTCAACTCAAGGTCATTTCTCAGACCAGCTGGCCAGTCTTAGCAGGACAGTGAGGAGGTGGAAAGTTGCTGCAGGGAAGTTTTGATTTGGTGCAGATGAAGAGGTCAGGAAACTCGGGAAGCACATGCTGGGGGGCGGGGGCAGGTGTACACATCGGAAACTCTGGCCCGCCAGGGGAAGCTCTGGGAGCCTGTGAGTAGCACGTATAGAAAGGCAGTGGATTGACACTGAAGAGAAGGTTCACACTTTTGCATCACGTTGCCTGTGAGAAATGCTGTACGTTACATTTCTGAGAATTAATAGTCATGCGTGAGACGATTTTGCTTCAGTGAGGGGGCTCTTGCACTAAAATAAGCAAGGAGCCAGTGGCCGTCGTTGGTACCAGCTATGAGTAAGTGTCCTAGAAAAGCTGAGCCAAAGACAGGTCCCTACCAAAATAGCTCGGACGTGGGGGAGTTTGGGGAGGGAGGACAAAGGGCAAGAAAGCATTTAAGGGAGCAGAGGTGAAAATCGCTTGGTTTCTCTGACACGGAAACTCTCCAAATGCCTCTCTATTCATGAGCCTTCTGTGATACGTGTGTTCTTTGTTGGGGAGTGCGTCAGCACCTCCTGGAGAACGTTCCATTCCAGACCTGCCCAGCCGCAGGTCAGCCCGCCTGGCTCAGACTCCAGGGTGGGGCCTCGGGGGTGTCGTTGTTGGGAGGTGACTTCGGGGACCTGCCTCCCACCGGCCTGGGAGCCGTGCTGTGGCCGACGAGCGGAGGCAGATTCTTTGCTCTCCTCTGTTAGGATACTGGTTTTAATAAATACAGCGTCTCCGGTTTCTCACCTCCTCTACTGGCGGCAGAGAGAAACATCTGAAGGAGGAAGACACGTTCTCCAGTCCCATCCCTTCCTCCCTTCTCACTCCTCCTCATAAGACCTAGTTCCGAAAGGCACACCTGAGCAGCCGCCGCCTGGGGGACACAGAGCTTGAGAAGAACTCAGGACCCTCTGGACCTAGCCCAGCGCCCACCTCTCCATGTTGGTCAGAGACGACCTCCAAGTCCCCTGCGGGCAGGGACCAGCAAACAGTGCCCATCTTTATGCGCCCTGCTGGGTTTACGGCAGGATTCAGGCCAAGTGCCTGCTCTGTCGCCAGGGCTGCGGGCTCCGGGGCAACAAGGTTGGTGGCCGGGCGGTAATTACCAGCACCTGCCAGGGATCCCGTGGCTCCGGGAGCTCGTCCACCTGGACCCCTCCAAATGGGACCGCCTCATCCTGGGGGAGACCCGTGATTCCTTAAACGTTTAAGAATCATCCTCCCTGTGCCCATTGCCCATCACCTTTGGAGCTTCTGGAAGGGTTTTGTAGAATTTTTTTTTTTTTTTTTTTAGAGATTTTATTTACTTATGTGACAGAGAGAGATCACAAGTAGGCAGAAAGGCAGGCAGAGAGAGGGGGAAGCAGGCTCCCCGCCAAGCAGAGAACCCGATGCGGGGCCCGATCCCAGGATCCTGAGATCATGACCTGAGCCGAAGGCAGAGGCTTTAACCCACTGAGCCACCCAGGCGCCCCTCTGGAAGGGTTTTGTAAAGAGCTTTTGCCTTCGGAAAGCTTGCTGTGGCCGGACACAAGGTTTCCATACTAGCGTGGCTGCCACAGGACATTGGTGGCATTAGAGAGAGTCTCTCGGTTAATCCGTGAGATAGTTGCTCAGGAGACGAAGAACAGGACACGGACATTAAATCCCTGTTAGACTTGCTGCTTGTGTTTTGGGTTCGTCCCTGGCCTTTTAATTTTATGTGGTAAATCTTAATATTGAGTACAACAAAATTTGATTAGAAAAGTAATTGGTTTCTGCACTTCATGCTAGTGAAGTGTTTTCGTTTGATTACTAGAAAACCTTGTGAGTATGATCCTGAGTTACTTTGGAAAATTAAGCGTAACTTCTTAGGAAAATCTGGGTGGTAGAAAAATGAGATAATAAGTCACTGAGGTGTGGCCTCTTTAAATGTAAACAAAAAAAAGTTTTTAAAGACTTCTTTAAAATACACACATTTTCCTGACGATGGTGAATAAAATGTACCAACTGCTCTTGATGGCTTGGGATTGATTGTTATTCTGTGCTGTAGATGGGTACGTACACAGACCCCTCTATAGAATATTCCTGGGGCTTGTTTAAAGAAAGAAATCCTTCTATTATCTGCCTGACCATCTCTCTGTATGTCCATCTACCCAACCATCTGGCTTCCGTTCCATATTCCTCTTGACAGTGAAGTGATAATGTTGAGTTAGGTAACCTGTTGAACCATGTAACAAAGATGTCTATCTTTAAAACTAGTTAGGGGAGGGGTGTCTGGGTTGCTCAGTGGGTTAAAGCCTCTGCCTTCAGCTCAGGTTATGATCTCAGGGTTCTGGGATTGAACCCCACATTGGGCTTTTCTGTTCAGCAGGGAGCCTGCTTCCTCCTCTCTCTGCCTACTTGTGATCTCTTTCTCTGTCAAACAAAACAAAACAAAACAAAACAAAACAAAACACTAGGGGAACAAAAAGGAAGCCACCCTCTTGGAAGTTGTTTTTTTATTTTTATTAATATTATTATTACTATTCTCAATAAGAACATGTTTTTGTCTTTATTATTTACTTCTTACCATTATTCAAAGCGTGCGCTGTCATTTCAGCTTCCAATTAACTTCTTTGTTGCTTTCAACCCTTCTGTGTCACCAGCCTCCACATCCTCTGGAAATGTCGCACCGATGCCACACCTTGTTTGTATCCCCTCCCTGGTCTGTTTCCCCCGGTAGCACTGGGGGAAGTCTCCTGTGACCTGATGAGATATTGGTGCTGAAGATAATACAAGTAAAACTTGAGAAGGGCAGGCATAAAGGGAACATAGGGTCACAATTTGATTTCCAGTTAAAGTTGAGATGCCAGATGAAGATGCTAGATTTCTTAGGGTCCCTGATAGAGATTTCACTATGATTTAGAATTGTGATTCTAAACCTGGACTGGTTTCAGCAGGAGTCTGAAGCCTCTAAAACATCCTGCCAAATGTTTTGTATGTTTGCATTTTTTTCCTTGGGACGGGGTTTTGTGGCTTTCTACAGGCTCCTGGAAAGTCCAGAATGTGAAAAGGTTATGAATTTTGCTTTAGGAGGTCACGCCTCTTCTATAACAGTTCTCCATTTATTGGAGTTTGGGGATGCTCTCTTTAGGCCAGACTTAATATGAGAGACATTCATTCCACTTGACTTTTTTAATCCTAATTTTTAAAATCACATTTGAGATCATCACACTCTGATTTCTCAAAAATAGCATTGTGACCGTTGCTGTCTCTTGCCTAGTCATGTATCTAAATCCCTCTTAGAAAATCAGTCTTAATGGTAAGCAAAATTGAGCATACAAAGTGCCTAGAACCTAGCTGATGATCAGTGCGTACATCCTGTATTTGATGTTGAATATACAAAACTGGTAATATACAATAACTGGTATTATTTAAGCCAGTAGAATGTTGTTGTTGTTTTTTTTAAGGTTTTATTTAATCTCTGTACTTAAATTTACAACCCCGAGATCAAGAGTCACACGCTCCACTGACCGAGCCAGCTAGGCGCCCTTCAGGCCAGTAGAATTTTCAGGTCACAGAGAAGTGAATGGAAATATTCCTGGGGCGGCTCAGTAGTTAAGCGTCTGCCTTCAGGTCGGTTCATGGTCCTGGGGTCCTGTGTTGGGCTCCCTGCTCGGCAGGAGCCCTGCTTCTCCCTCTCCCACTCCCCTTGCTTCTGTTTCCTCTCTCGCTGTGTCTCTGTCAAATAAATAAATAAAATCTTAAAAAAAATAAATTATTGAAATACTATTTTTTAAGGATTTTATTTACTTATTTGAGAGAGAGTAAGCATGCATGAGAGAGGGTGAACCGGGCTTGGGGGGGAGGGGTGGGCAGAGGGAAGCAGACTCCCCACTAAGCAGGGCTGACCCCAGGACCCATGAGATCATGACCTGAGCCAAAAGCAGACACAACCAACTGAGCCACCCAGGTGCCCCATATTATTGAAATACTTTTTTTTTTTTTTTTTAAAGATTTTATTTATTTTATTTTATTTAACAGAGAGAACACAAGCAGGCAGAGAGGCAGGCAGAGGCAGAGAGAAGAGCAGGTTCCCTGCCGAGCAAGGAGCCCGATGTGGGACTCGATCCCAGGACGCTGGGACCATGACCTGAGCCAAAGGCAGCTGCTTAACCAACTGAGCCACCCAGGCGTCCCTTGAAATAGTTTTTAAAATGACAATCTCAGTAAAGCTGTTTGAAAAAAAAAAATCCTCAATACGATATTAGCAGATCAAATCCAACAATGTCTAGAAAGAATTATACACTATGACCAAATGGGATTTATTCCAAGTACACAGGACTATTTCAATACTCAAGAAATCAATAATCCACCATATCGACAGGTTAAAGAAGAAAAATCACCTGATCATGTTTATCAAAGCAGAAATAGCATTTGACAAAATCCAATACCCATTCATGACAAAAATTCTCAGCAAGTTAAGAGTAGAGGGGAATTCTCTCAGCCTGATAAAGAATAGTTACAGAAAAACCAAATTAGTAAATACAGTTGTTGGTGAAAAAAGTTGGGAAAATTGTGGAAACCACGAAAGCATTATCATTTAAAGTTTTTTCTTTCATAGCAGTAGACTTGATGATGAAATATGCCAGAGAGATGTATTGCAAAACATCTAGATAAATATGAATCCTGACTGGGTATTTGATGCTATTAACTAATTGTGAATTATTTAGGTGATAATGCCCTTACGGTTTTCAAAAGAGTTATAATCTTTTAGAGGTGTATGTTGAAGTATCGAGGCGTGAGGGGATACGAAGTTTGGGATTTGTGAAATTGGTGGGGATGGGGGTGTAGGGATCAAGATTGGCCTCGTGCTGCTAATTGTAGTGGTGGAGTCACGGGCACTCTGGGTTCCTTATTCCGGTCTGTCTACTTTTGTACCGTATATAATACAGGAAGGTAAAATTCCTCCGTGTAAAACTTGTTTGGTCACACCCATTAGGGTGGCTACGATCCAAAACCAGAAAAGAACAAGTGTTGGTGCGCGTGTAGAGAAACCAGAACCCTCGTGCACCGGCACTGGGAATGCAAAATGGCGCTGCCACTATGGAAGACAGTATAGCAACGCCTCAGAACATTACAGGTAGAATTACTTGGATCCAGCTGGTCCACTTCTGGGTATATACCCAAAAGAATTGAAAGCAGGATCTCGAGAAGGTATTTGTCATATTTATGACAATGTTATTCACAAGAGCCAAAAGGTGCAGCCACCCAAGTGTTCATTAATGGATGAGGATAAACAAAGTGCAGTATATCCACACAATGGAATATAATTCAGCCTTAACAAGGAAGGAGATTCTGACACCATACATAACATGAATGAGCCTTGAGGACATTACGCAAAGTGAAATAAACTGGTCATAAAACAAATACCCACTTACTGGAGATAGTGAGCATAGTCAAATTCATAGAGACAGAAAGAATGGTTGCCAGGGGCTGGGGGAAGGGGGGGATAGAGAATTAGTGTTTAATGGGGACATTTTCAGTTTTGTGGGGTGAAAAGAGTTCTGGAGATGGAAGGTGGTGATGGCTACATGACAGTGTGAATGTCCTAGTACCATCGAATGGTACACCTAAAAATGGTTAAGATGGTTAATTTTATGTTGTATATGACTCCACAATTAAAAAAAAACTTGCTTGGAATTTGAAGGAATGATTAGAAGGCCCCTTTATGAAAAGTTGGATTTATAGAAAGTGTGATTTCGCTCCCTAAGAATTCTTTTGCAGAATGTGCTTAGAATTAATATTTTAATCAGCCATAACATAAGCTCTACAGGGCCAGGGACTATTTGATTCACCGTGGTCTCTCAGCACGGAGGAGACGGGTAGACGGATGGATGGATGGGGGGTAGGTGGAGTGGGTGGTTGGGTGGATGAATAAAAAAGAAAAAAGCAGCCCCTTTTCCTGGATTCTCCCCAGTTGTGTTGTCCCTCCTCACTTTCAGCCCCAGATGGGACCAGCTGCCCCATCATCTGTGTGCCGCGGAAGCCGGGACACTGAGCCACAGCCTTGGTTCAGCCCCTTAACCGACATCTTGCACCTGTGGCGGACCTCTGACTGGCTCAGTGATTCTACCCTCGCCCCTCCCGTCGCTTCCGCCGTGCGCGGCAGACGAGCTCCCCTCGGGCGCAGCATCAGGTCGCCCCCTGCTTCCTCCTTCACCGCCTCCCCACTTTGCCTACACGGTGGGGTTTGAACTTGTGAAGGTGCATCGAGGCTTCTCCTCATTCCCCTTCTGCTTCCTCTCTGGCCTCTTCTCATGGCACCCCCCTGTGGGCCATGTCCACGGCCACATGGAACCACGGGCAGCTCCGCAGCCCACCAGCGTGGCTAACAGAGCCCACCCTCACCCAGGGCCGATCTGAGGGACCAGCCGGCCTCCCCCGCAGGTCAGCGTTCCTGCCTTTTGGAAGATGACCGCGCTTTCCGGGAGTGCTCCCCATGGCCGCGTCTGTCATGTGAAGAGGGAATAAACGCAGGAAACTTGCCGCTGCACCACTCAAAAGACTAACTGTTGGCTTAAATTAAGGATTTATTTCACACAGAAATGTGGTCTTATTTTAAAAATGAACTTCAGGGGCGCCTCAGTGGCTCAGTCATTAGGCATCTGCTTGGGGCTCAAGCCGTGATCCCGGGGTCCTGGGCTCGAGCCCCACGTCGGGCTCCCTGCTTGGCAGGAAGCCTGCTTCTCCCTTTTCTACTCCCCCTGCTTGTGTTCCCTCTCCCTGTCTCTCTCTCTCAAATAAATAAGGAAAATCTTTAAAAAAATAAAAATAAACTTGACATTAATGTACACATAAATTATAAAGCTGGCTATTTTGAAGTCTGCAAATGATTTTAATGTGGAAAACCTTGGTTTTCCTGAAGGAACTGAGTATGTCAGTGGTTCACAAGGGATCTGGGGAAGGCGTTTGCCCCCTGGGCACCTTGGCGACGTCTGGAGACATTTTTGGTTGTCACAACTGGGGAGGGTGCTGCTGGCCTCTAGTGGGTGGAGGCCAGTGATGCAGCCAAACATCGTATAGAGCCGAGGACCGCGCCACGGCTGATAATGATCCGTGCAGAAGAGTTGAGAGACCCTGAGCTACATGATAGAGATTTTCCCAGCACTTTAGTATTAAATTTATTTGGGGTTGTGACGAAGCCCTTAAACCTGTGCTTACAGATTTTGTCTAGAGGTTCTTTGGAAATGTTCCATTTTAGAAAAAAAGTAATTTTTAGAAAGGGGGTAATTAAAAGGAATGTATTTTACAAAGTCGAAGGAAGCGCTGCTGTGTTAACCAGACCATTACTAGGCAGCTGGAAGGGGGAGCTGCCGTTTGTAAATTTCATGCAGCGTTACTTCGGTTAATTAAAAGGTTTCCTCTTTCCCTAAAAACAGTGCCACTTTTTTTTTTTGTCTGTTTGCTTTTTGCTTTACACTTAACAGTATTACTGTGTATAATACTACTTACCTTTCTTTCCTGAGTAAAAGGGATAAAGTGGGGCCCCGACAGAGTTCGAGGCTGTAGGGATTTCCTGTAGCTCTCGCTGTACTCAGGACAACGTCGGGGAGGTCATCACGGGAATGCCTCCTGAGTCCCCTTAGCCCCGCCCTAGCAGTAACCCTAGCTGACTTGTGATCTCTCTCCTGTCTGTCAAAGAAATAAATAAAATCTTAAAAAAAAAAAATGCACACCTAGTTACAGAGTGAATCGGAAACAAAATTCACTTCTTTACTACATTCTGTCCAATCCCAAAGTTCCTGCCTTTTCTACCAGATAAAACTTCTTTATTTTTTTTTAAAGATTTTATTTATTTGACAGAGAGAGAGAGATCACAAGTAGGCAGAGAGGCAGGCAGGGAGAGAGGGGGAAGCAGGCTCCCTGCTGGCTCGATCCCAGGACCCTGAGATCATGATCTGAGCTGAAGGCAGAGGCTTTAACCCGCTGAGCCACCCAGGCGCCCCGCTGTCTAAAAAATCAAGAGAGCTCGTTGGTGTAGGGGGATGAGCACTGTAATTTGTAAGTCCGGCCCCTCTCCAGCTGCACCTCATTACACTCTTAGAGCCACACGTTCCGCAGTCTTGCTGGTCCCAGTGTGTGCTGTATGCCTTACTACCTTTAGAGCCAATACACGTTTTTATTCTCTTTAAAATGCTCCCTTCAGGAGACTGGGTTATCCCTTCAGAGGTGTCCTTGGGAGCTCTCCATTGTACTTCAGTGGACCCTAGCGCTGATCTCAGGGATTTCCAGCCCCTCTTCCAGACACGTGGTAGAATGGCGCTTCTCCACCCTGGTGGGCTTGGGTGGGGCCGTGTGACCAGTTCTGGCTGAATGAAGTAGGAGCCATGTGTCCCCTCTGGGTGGAAGGTCCCCCATGAGAAGACCCTCCAGGGTGCCCACCCTTTTCCCTATGGCACAGGGCATGGCCACATTTGAGGTGGTGGCTCCTTGGTCATGTTGGTCTCTGCTGACTAATGAAGTTCCCAACACTGGGTGAGTCGCCTTCTAGAGTTCTTTTACCACACTGTATAGCCCTTTAATTGTAGCCACGCCATCTTGGAACGTTGTAGATGGTAGTTGCTATGTTTGTGTTCTCGAAGAGTTTGCGATTTGATTCCCCAAAGCCCAGCACCTTACAGCGTGCTTACGTGTGGTAGATATTCAGGAAGGATCTCTGGGAACAAAATCAGAGTCAGCGGGATGTGAAGCCAAAAGGACCTTTGAGTGACCAGAGATGGTCTGATCTAAATAAGAATTTATGACTGGGGACTGTACTGAAGACAGTCTGTGAGAATGTGTGCCTTTTGACATTTTGATTTTGGGACTGATATATTTTACTTATTCTAAATGTTTCTTTGAGGTAAAAAAAAAGAATCAGCTGGAGATTTTATACTGTCATAGTGTAGGACACTTTTCCGTGCAGATCGTCCTTAGCAGAGGGCCCGGTGACTGAGATTACTTTCCGTTCCTTCCCGGAGGAAAGGGCTAGTTTTTCGTCCACGCGGATCCAAGGGACCTGTCGCCATCTAGTGGCAGCATTCGTTAATTGCAGATTCTTTTGACGACCCGAGATTAAAAGCAAACAAAGCTTAACACCGTGTAGGATTTGCTGTGAGATGCTGGCAGTCCCGTAGGACATTTAGCGGTTATTACTTATTATGTCATTCTTGGCCCAGTGTGACCAGCCTGGGTTTCTGGGAATGAGAAGGGGCATGCATGAAGTTCTCTTTCAAAAACAGCAGATGTCTCTTTATAGTAGAAGGAAGAAATCAGGGGAACTGCTTGGTGCCAGGTTGATGTCAAGGCCACAGCACCCGGGTTCCAGAACCAGCTCTCCAAGGGAGGGTGACTTGTGTGGCCTGATGAGGGGCCAGCCGCTCCCCAGCCCACGGAGTTGGGGTGTACTAAGGAGGCCTAAGTAATATATATTTGAAGTTAACCCTGAGATCGTTGTGTTCCTTTCCTCTTGATTTTTACTTTTATTTTTTATTTATCTTCAAAAAAGATTTATTTATTTGATGGGGGGTCAGGGAGCCCAAGCAGGGGGAGCTGCAGGCAGAGGGAGAGGGAGATTCCCCATTGAGCCAGGAGCCTGACATGAGGCTCGATCCCAGGACGCTGGGATCATGACCCGAGCCAAAGGCAGATGCTCAACCGACTCAGCCCCCCAGGTACCCCTCCTCTTGATTTTTAAATTGGTGGCAATTTCTAATGATTAAAATCTACCACAGGACGCCAGGGTGGCTCAGTTGGATAAGCATTCAACTCTTGATTTGGGCTCAAGTTGTGATCTCAGGGTTGTGAGATGGACCCTGCTGTCGGGCTCCATGCTCAGCGGGGAGTCTGCTTGGGCTTCTCCCTCTCCTCCTGCCCCTCCCCCCACGCACGCTCTCTCTCAAGTAAATAAATGAATCTTTAAAAAAATAAAATCTAACCACAACCACAAAACTAGCCGCGTCCTAAAATCATAGGCGTGTCCCCAGATGGAATTTATGTGTATGGAAGTTCTGATTGCTAGCCTTGCTATTCCACGATTTCAATTAAGACTGTGCCATTCAAAATGGAGTTGGCTTTTTAATGATCTAGAATGTGGTGAAATGAATCAGGTGAAGACTCTCAACATGGGTGACATGTTCCTTTATTTGTGATTTTTCTGAGGGGGAAGATTATAGAAATATTCACTTGTTTCTATAAATATTTGACAAGGCCAATTGAATGTGATGAAATATTAAAAATATCATTTATTAAATATTTAAAAGTTCAGTCCTTGGAACTGGCCAAATCTTTTCATTCTACTGCTGGCTGAAAGGAGCAATTTATAAATTCTGAATTACAAAATTAGAATACTGGGGATATAGCTATAAAATTCTTTCTGCCTTGAAGCATTAGCCATTTTCAGCTATGGGCCTTTTTTCTTCCTTTCTTTTCTTTTTCTTTCTTTCTTTCCTTCTTTCTTTCTTTCTTTCTTTCTTTCTTTCTTTCTTTCTTTCTCCTTCCTTCCTTCCTTCCTTCCTTCCTTCTTTTTTTTTTTTAAGATTTTATCTTTAAGTAATCTCCACACCCAGCGTGGGGCTCGAACTCCCCACCCTGAGATCAAGAGTCACAGGCAGCATTGACTGAGCCGCCAGGTGCCCCATTATGGGCCTTCCCGTTAGGGTAGCAGAAGGGCACGCACTGCGCTCTTACCCATCACAGGCTTCCTGCCATGTGCTCGGCCTGGCATTTCCACGTTCCCACTGCGCTGAATACAGTCGTTCGGCTTACGTGTGACTTGACGGACTCGCACCCTGGAGTAACCTTCAGGTTTGTTTGCCGTGCTTATAACTTTATTAATAAAACCTTAAAAATGAAAACAAATCAAATATTGCTATTATTGGTGCACTGTTAATAGTAAGTCAGACTCACATCTTCCATGTTCTGAAATGAGATTAGTGGCTAAAAACAGGGGCTTTGCACCAGTTCCTGTCAGGTGGCCTGTTTTTCAGTATTGTCTCTAACTGCAAGCCGTGTTCCAGCCTCTGTCCGAGACCGTGTAACGAGCTGTCTGGGGAGGACGGGAGTCTCAGCAACTGGGTAGAACACTCAGCTGACTGCAAAGGGAGCTTATTTCCTGGGTTAAGGTGGGACCTTCGCTGACCAGTGGTCACAGCAAACTGTGGGGCCCCTGCTCATTACTCCCCCAGGTAACTCGCCTCTGTCCTGGGGAGTATTTCTGAAGAAGGGCAGGAGGATCCTAACATCTGGATTCTCTTCTTTACCAGATCTCTTGTCCTGGCCACAGGGAGGGGAGGAGGTATTTTCTGAAGGCCCTTCAAATTTTTGGTTTTTATAATCAGGATTTGGTTTCACAGCATATCCCTCTGTAATCTAATCACAGCTTACCTTTCCAGGCAGGTCCCATAATATTCTGATGTATTCCATGCCTTCGGATTCTCTAGTCTCCTTTACTTGGAATGAACATCCACCTGCCAGAAACGAAAAAACAAAAAGCACCTCCCCAGGGTCTAAAACACCAAATCATACCTGTTTTTCAGTTCTCAGCACCAAAATTGTCTTCCATATGAGAGAATTTACAAACCAGAGCACTGACAGTTGTACCGTACATGAGATTTCCTTATACACTCATCCATCTACCCAATGGTCCTGAGTAATGACACAGTGCTAGGTGCCGGGAATCAACAGAGAACAAGAGGTCTCCCTCTCCTGCAATCTGTTTTTGTTCCCATATGAGTGGAGGAAGAGAAGTCTTAGCAACACCTAATGGCATTTACTAAGCACCAGACTCTATCCTAAGCCTTTCACCACACCAACCCATCAGGTGGGTACTACTGCCGTCCTCAGTTTATGGATGGGGAAACTGAGGCCCACGGAGCAAGCCAGGTAACCTGCCCCAAGGCCCCCCACTGGTGCTGCTGCCCGTTCCCTGACAGTGTGGCAACGAGTAGTAGAAGAAAAGGAAAAGAGGAAGCGGGGCCCAGAGCAGCAGGTGCTGCAGTTGGCGGAGGGAGCGTTCGAGCAGAGAGAGACCTGAGACAGGTGATGAGTCCCCTGAGACCCTGTCAGGTCTGAAGAAGTCAGAGCTATTTTAATAACTGTAACAGGTTACTTGCCTTTTTCCTCCTCCGGTCTCGCGTGGTTGCTGGAGCTCTCTAGGGGCTGCATGACGCCACCGTGCGACAGGCCAGCTGCGGGAGAAGCGAGGACTCAGCTGACAGTAGAAAGATTTGCAAACATACAACACATGGCCACTCTTCTTCGTAAAGTCTGTTTTAAAAAGTAGAGTTCCTTCCACAAAAATGTTATTTATATTAACATATAATGGGTTTATTGTTTTTAAAAATGATAAATAGTACAGTATTTCCTGATTTTGATTCCTAGCGCAGTAAGTGCTGATTAGGTCGCCAGATAATAGATCCCACATGA
>CM052798.1:6159952-6176588 GCA_028533885.1 Nasua narica | reverse complement strand
GTCAGGTGCATCCGTTCACGATGCTGTGTGGCCGATCCCTCTCCTCGGACGTGCACGCTGCGTCCGGTGCATCCATTCACGATGCTGTGCGGCCGATCCCTCTCCTGGGACGTGTGCATTGCATCAGGTGCATCCGTTCACGATGCTGTGTGGCCGATCCCTCCCCTTGGACATGCGCGCTGCGTCCAGTGCATCCGTTCTCGATGCTGTGCGGCCGATCCCTCTCCTCGGATGTGCGCGCTGCGTCAGGTGCATCCGTTCACGATGCTGTGCGGCCGATCCCTCTCCTCGGACGTGAACGCTGCGTCCAGTGCATCCGTTCACGATGCGGTGCGGCCCATCCCGGAGCTATTTTTATGTTGCAAAACTGAAACTCTATACCCAGGAACCAACAACTCCCATGGGTCTGGATTTACTTTGAAAGTGAAGACAATGGGATTTGCTCTTGGTTTAGAAAATGAGTGTGTAAATGGTAAACGCGCCGTCAGCGAGATGGTAGCTGCTTTTCCTCTTCCACGCGAGTGTGGAATGGCACACGCGGGCTCCACTCCCCAGGGCGCCTCATTGGAGTAAATGCAGGCGACGCCGGGTCTCCCGTCCTCACGTCGCGGTCGTCACACGACAGTAGGCACGTAGGATCACATCATGGCTCAACGCCGAATCTTCGTTCTAGCTCCTGAAGATGGACTTAATAGAAAAGAACCAGGGAGTTTATTCAACAAATAGGAAATAAAGCTTCATAGCATTCCTTCTACTCAGATCGGCCCAACCGGGACGCTCCGCGGTGAATACACCCGCCGAGGTTATAACACCAGCGCTCACCCGGTGAAGGTAAAAAGAAATGGAAAGGTCTGTGACGCCCAGACTGTGCTGGGGGAAATGGAGACTCAGAGAGGGCCCTGGCTCCGAGCAGGAGAAGGTCTCTCCCAGGCCCCTCCGGGAGCCAAGCCCCAGGCAAAACAAATGGAGAGGAAAGAAACTTGGATTTCACCGGGTGAGCGATTGGCCAACATAGCAGTTCTTTCCTTGGGAACAAAGCGTCCCTGCTAGTGCCCGACCAAGAAGGACACAGGTGGCTCGCTCCTCCAGGGGTCTGCCCCAGCCTTGTGGGTTGTGCGTGTGTCCCTGGTGTGCAGATGAGGAGACTGAGATGAAGAGGGCAGTTATGTGCTCAGGGTCGTGCAGCCACTAATAGAAGGAAGCTGGAATCTGACTTTAACATGGCCTGGCCCTCAAAGTCGGTTATTTGTAAACACTGTTTACAGTCAAGTTTTTCAGAAATCTTGCATTTAGTTTTATTTATACTTTATATTTGTAATTTTATATTCATAAATTTTCTTTTACATTTTTATTTGTAATGCTAGTTTTAAGTAGGTAATATATTATTGTTGCCCTAAAGAAGTGATAGTATATTTTTCTTTGTAACTTTCCTGTGATAGGTTAAAAGCAGATAGTTTTTCTATAGCCGTCAGTCTTTTAATTTCTAGAGTAGCTTATTTCTTAATTCTCGTTGTTTCATAGACTCAGTTTCTAGAGTCTATGAAGAACTCACTTACTCCAGAATTCAGAATTACTTACTCTAGAATTACTTACTCTAGAATTCAGAATTTCATCCCATTGTTACCAAACTTTGCAACAAAAAGTACAAGTGTTGGGGTATCTGCGTGGCTCATTTGGTTAAGCGTCTGCTTTCAGCTCAGGTCGTGATCCCAAGGTCCTGGGGTTGACCCCCACGTCGGGCTCTCTGCTCATCAGGGAGTTGGCTTCTCCCTCTCCCTCTGCCCATTCCCCCTGCTTGTGCTCTCTCACTCGCTCTCCAATAAATAAAATCTTAAAAAATATATATAAATGTTGTCTTCCAGACTAATGAGCGTTTTATTATTTTAGTAATAGATGTGTGTGTTTGGAAGCAGTGGCATTTAAAGTAATGATTCTGACCTGGTCTCTTCCCTTTCTTCTTTTTCTCTTTTTAAACTCAGCTAACAAGCACAAACCGTGGCTCGAGCCCACCTATCACGGCATAATTACAGAAAACGATAACGCAGTGCTCCTCGACCCTCCTCTGATCGCCCTGGATAAAGACGCACCCCTGCGATTCGCAGGTACGAATGTGGCTTTCATCTTACGGTTGGTAAATACGGACTGGATGCGAAGCATTTCACGTATCCCGTTCAGGTTATATCTGAGCTTTTCTGAAAATGTCTGAGAGCTAAGAGGTGTTTGTGCTTCTGTGTACGACACTTTTCTTTTGATTTTAGTAGTTGGAGTAGCTAAAAAAAAAGCCTATCCTTGCTGTAAAGCAAAATATTCATCACATCGTGTTCCTCGGTGTAACCAGATAGAGAACGCATAGACAGTGCATCTCAGGCTAGCGCGTGCACACAGAGCACCCGAGGATCGTGTTAGCGATGCGGATTTGGGTATGGTGGGTGGGCGGGGGGACCTGCGATTCTGCCTTTTTGACCTGTTCCCTGGTGCTGCTGGTCTGTGAGTGGCTCGAGGCTGTCCTTGCATCGCCCAGATGACAGGTACCAGGAAAGACTGAGCTGAAAAACAGAGCCTGAAAAACAGAGGCATGTTTATAGAGGAAACCTTTTGGCTTAGATTTTTACTCTTAATCAATTTTTAACGTGAGTTGCTTCATAAGATTGTAACCTGAGGATTTATAAGAGACAAATCTCTGGGATTCCTTTGGAGGTTTTCTGCTTTATAACATTTACTAGCACTTTCCAGATCAGAACTGTGCTTGCGTCTACACAGTGACCATAGTAGCTTCCTTAGCTGGGGGGGGCCGGGGGAGGGGAGTGCTGCCTCACCCTTTCTTTGCCTCAGAGTCAAAACTGACATTGGGACGGTAATTTTTTTTTTAAAGAGTAGTTTTTGCAGGACATTTTTCCCGAACACAGTTTCTCATATTAAAGAAGGAGTTCTCTTCGCCTAGGGACAGATAGGGACAGTTCAGCGAGCTCATATAGATTGTATCGTACGTTAATTTTACCGCGGTAAATTGAGGGAAATGAGCGTGTGGTTGTTTCTGAAGAGCTGTTTTTACAGTGATTGTGTTCTTCACACTCTGATCGAGTGCCACACACCATTTTCAGGACCGTAACCTGAGCACCAGTTTGCGCTACTCGAGTAGGTGGTAGAGACAGACCGGTTAGTTCTACTTGCTTATTGGTTTTTACAGAGAAACCCAGTGAGACGGCCAGGCGAGGAAGCACTCGGTGCTGTGAACACACACAGCGTTTTTGTCTGTCAGCTGAGGTGGTTTGTTTCGTTTTGTTCTCCCCAGATTTAAACCCACTTCGGCACCGCATATTGGTTTTCTGTGTATCTCCCTAGGTTTTGGGGGATTGAATATATTTATACACAGACATCCCATGTGTCCCATCTATGGTCATTATGCCCAGTTCCTCCTTGGGAGTGGGACATTTAGTGTTGCGTAAGTAGCCTTATCGGGTCGTCTAGCGTGTGTTTTTGGGTGCACTTCCACATCTCAGGCATTTTAAGAGCTGACTGCAGTCAGGAGCCCTGGGCTCAGTCCCTCAGGTCTCCGGAGAGTATCCACTGCAGACTCTGTCCAGACCCCCCTCCTGCTCCTCACCAACCATACAGAACGTGTGTAAAGGCTTTGCGATGTTCCAGGCACTGTTCTGAGTGCTTTCCAAATACAAATTTGTATGTAATCCTCCAGTCCTACGAGCTAAGTCCGCTTCCTGCCATCCCCACTTTGTTTCCTTCTTTCTTTTTAAAGTCGGTATATTTTTATGTAAGGAATTTCACATGTGATTCCTTCCACTCCCAATCACCTTAGTTCCCCCAACGTCGGAACCGTGGTCTTCAAAACAGCCCTTTGCAAAAGAACTTTAGTTCAGTCCCAGGTGTCACTGCCTCAGTCACAGTTCTTGTGGTTGGGCTCCTTTGACCCCCACTGGACTTGGACGCACTTCGGAATTCCCCTCGTGTTTCAGGTCCGAGTAGATGAATTGGCCTGGTTCTCAGTTTCAGACACCCTCTTAACAAGAAATTCAAACCAGGTGCACCCCAGAACGCTCACCCCCTAGCCCTGGGCAGATTTGGGGGATACACCAACATCTTCAAGTCCAGACATGGTGTTCTTAAGTGAAAAGCCTGAAAAAGGAAAGCATGTTTGTTTCATGTCAACATAAAAATTAGAATATTAAATTCAGTGTAGCTGAGATTTCCCTTCCATCCTATGCTTTTAGTCATTTCGTGGTCCTGAGCCCCACCTTCCTTTTGACCGCATCCCCACCGTGACTTTCCCCCGCTTTAGGTGTCATCTTCCTTCTTATCTGCCTCAACACTCAGACTGAGCAGTGAGTTCTGGGCTTCGAGACAGGACTTACCTTAAGCTTTTGTCTAAGTCTTTGTCCACAGACGGAACAAAGGCAAACGCAAGTGCTCTCTGCCCTCCCCGTTTTAAGGAGAGGGAGCTGGGATACAGAGCAGTGACCTCATCTCTCAGCACGGGTCAGAGGCAGGGCGGCTCTGCCGTGATGAGGCCGTGGTGGGGCCATGGTGGGCACCGCGGGAAGCTGCAGTGGAAGCAGGAAGTGAAGTACACTTTGAAGGAAAAAGTCATATTAATAAAATGTCATCACATTTTTTCTTTCTCGTTGGATTGAATGTTATTGCAGTATTTATCGAAACCCGATGTATTGTCATGAACGAAATAATACTTATTTTAAAGCTGTATGTTTTTAGGGGTTCCCAGCTGTTTTTTATTGATGTGCTAAAGTTAACATACTGAGATTTAAGAAACTAATAAGAGAAGCAGTTGAGAGTCAAGTGTATTTGCCATAGTAGACAGGTAGATTAGTCCTTTCCTTCGGGAGATTTTCATGGGGGACCCGTTATTCTTATATTCTTTTTAAAAAATATGATCCACACAGCATAAAAGTATACGGTTCACTGGGTCTGAGTATGTTCACAGGATCGTGCAGCCGTCAACCACTGTCTGAATCGAGAACATTTTCATTACCCTCTGAGAAACCCTTGTAGCCACTCCACATCCCCCCTCCCTTTTGGCAACCACTAATCTACTTCGTGTCTATGGATTTATTCTGGACTTGTTGTGACTAGTGTCTCACTTCCTGTGGTAATTTGAAGCTTTACCCATGCTTCAGTAGTCGCATGCATCCGTCCTTCCCTTCTTTGCCAAATAATATCCCATCGTATGGACATACCTCATTTCCCATTTATCCGTTCGTCGGCTGACCTCCATTAGCACTTTGTGGTGCTTTGTGAATCCCGCTGAAATGAACGTTAGCATACAAGTCTGTGTGTGGACGGAGGCCTTCGGTGTGCTTGGGTGTACGCCCAGGAGCGGAGTTGCCGTGCAAGCACTCTTCCTAAAGCACTAGAGGGGAGCAGCTGCGGCGCCTCCCTCCCTCCTGTGTGGCCAGGGCTCCCGACTTCCGCAGCACAGAACACTGCCCCCCTGAGGCCGGAGCTGGCAGGTGCGTCAGAAACACAGACCCCAGCCTGGCCTTGAGTCCTGCCTCCGCCAACGACCGGCTGGATGGCTGTGGGCAAATGACTGAACATCTCTGGTCCCAGTTTCATCCGTTGTAAAGCAAGGAGAGTGACGTCACATACCTCAAGGGTTTGGGGATCATTCGCTTGTTTATAAATATGAAGAGGCCCAAACAAGTGTAGCACTCCATACAGTGTTTGCTGCTGCTGCTATTAATAAGAGAATCTTCTAGAAGCATTTTTGTATTTAACTTTCTGTGAGAAATATTTTTCTGTCTTCCTGTAATAGTCTCCACAGTGCTCCGTTTTCTCACTGAGTTCCTTAAGTCGTTTTTTTGGGTAAGGCAGAGGCCCCATCTGGGGGCTTATTTTGATCTTAGATTGGCTCCGGTGATGACGCGGAGTTCGGTTCGCCCCCGTGATGGTGCTGGCGCGGTGGCGGTGGAGCATCCGATGCTCGCGGAGCGTGGGGCGGAGGGGCTTCCAAGGGCTGTGCTTGGGCTCAGCCGCCTCCCGCGCTGGGTCCTCTCACGGCTGCTGGCTTTCCGCCTGAGGGACTGGAGGTGACAGTGGGTCCGTGAGCAGCACGAGAGCCTTGTTCCTCGCTTGATCCCCAGCGCCCCGGCCGGCGCGTGGGAGCAGCTGACGCTCCGCAAACACGCGTGGGAGGAAAGGGAGGCTTTGCCCGAGGCCCCCCGACTCAGAAGCGGTGGAGCTGCCTTCGAGCCAGGAGGTCTGGCTCCAGAGGGGATTGTACGTTTGCTGAGCCCACTTCCCGACCTTATCTTTAAAACACCGTAAACGTCCTCGCAGTCGTAGCCCATCACGGCTCGTGAGTGCGGGCAGCCGCCGGAGTTTACGGTCAAGGCCCCGAGATAAATACACGCAGCATTGGTGGCTTAGTCACCAGAGTGCGTTGTAAACGGTCTCCGGTTAGACGCTCCTGTCGGACACACAGGGTCCAGCCCCGATCGCTTCCTTGGGGGAAACCCAGAGACTAAAATCTTGGTACTTGTCAGCTATTCTAGGAAATTAAAATGATTCAATTTCTTACTCAGCCCCTTCTCTGCAATCTGCTAGTAGCCTGAGTAGATGCGGGTATGAGAGTATGTTGTATGTTTTAGGAGCCCGCACCCCTTCTACGGGCCTTGTTCCTCTGTTTTGACAGCCATCCCTCCTCCGGGCCTGGAGAAGAAGCCTGAGCCTCCCCCCGACCCCCCCACTTTGCAAGCTCTTCCCTTCCCTGCGGGGTTCCAGCCCAGCACTCACTTCCTGCCTTCCCAGATGCAGTTCGGATCATTTACAAGACGTTAAACAGTTGATAAGAAGAGAATCCAAAAGAAAGTTCAGGCCAAGAATGGGAACTTTATCTCTGTTGATATTTACTTAGATCCAACTCAGATCTGTGATCCTTTGCTCCACATTCTGTGTAACTCGTGTGACTCATGTGGCCTGAGGATGGCCAGCGGGGCCGACTGCCACCAGTCACCGCGCCACTCTGCTGATTTTTAGCAGACACGACGGGGCAGGTGTTGTGTTTGCCACGATGAGTTGGGAGCCTCGGTTAAGCCACATGAAATCGCCATTGTTGGATGTTGAAAATATCAAAATATTTGAAAAAAGAGGATGCTGGAAATTTCATGTGGTTCAGCCTAACATAAGGCAGTTCTCCCCTGAGTTAGCAGTCTTTGGTACCTGGGCGTTAGGCCAGAAACTCCACGTTAAGTTAGGGACTAGAGGGAATTCATTTTGAGTGCGGTTGCCTTCGGAGAGGTTTGAGCTAGTAAGCATTGAACATTAGGTAGCCACGCCAGGTCTCCCACAAAATGGAAAAAGAGCATAAAAGTTGATCCCTGTTCTCAAAGCACCGATAATCGAGGTGGGAAGGCAAAACCAGCATTGGCCCGGACTTAAGTGGGAGTTACTCGGAGTTCATAATTTAGTGCCAGCACAGCCTGGGCGTGGGTTCGGGAAGGTCCAGAGGTGAGCGGGCATGAAGGGTGAGCAGAGCTGACGTAGCCGGTGACGGTAGGGGGGCCACCGAGCAGAGGTGGGACCCGGAGGGGCTTCCGAAGGAGATGAAGAGTCAGCTCGTGGGGCGTGTGGAGGGAGCACACGGTGCGGGAGTGAGTTTGGGGCCCCAGGATTTCTGTTGCCAGCCTGAGTAGATGGGATATTCCTGCACATGTGGTTTTTAATACCGAGTCCGAAGCCCTGGGCCTGCACGTCGGGTGCAGTCGTGGACTCAGCTGTCGGAGTCTCTACGTCCGGGTGGAGAGCCGAAGAAATCTGGATCCAGCCAGCGCGGTGTGGAAGCCCCTGAGCGGCCGGTCGAGTGTAGACGATGTTCTGGCGGCATCCGAGCTCTCTGGTGACGCTGGTGAAAAGGGCAGATTTGCCGGGCTCCGGCCCAGAGCCGCGGAGTCGGACTGTTGGGGATGGAGCTCGACGAAGCCCGTTTGTAACCAGCCGCTCAGGCAGTTCTTGGCACACGGAAATTGGGGGGTCGTGGCTACTCTTGGGTGCATGGTGGCTGCTGCGGTCCCGCGTGTTTCAGCTGGAAGACGTGTGAGCTTGGCCAGAAGTCAGCCTGGATTAGTCAGCAGAGGACTCCGAGGTCCCTGAAAGTAAGGGTCAGCCTGGACACCTAGCTCGCGAGCATGGGACCCAAGGCTGTGTAGAGAGAAGCGGGTTAGGGACAAGAGTGGGACTGGCAGGGACATGGTAGTGGACACTTTCTGCCCAGCAAAGGTCTGTCTTTCCTTCTTAACGGCCCCAACCTCTATCCTGCTGGGTCCAGACGGAGGGATGTGCAGTCCGTCACCACGCCTTCCCCAGCCGAGCGCACGCACAACCCAAGCCTGGCCAACCAGCTGCTCCCCCCGTGGGTAGGAATATCGAGCAGAGGGACAAAGATGCTAATGCTGTTGGCAGTTGCATTTCATCTGCCCACGTCCTTTTGCTCT
Source organism: Nasua narica (assembly GCA_028533885.1). Lineage (NCBI taxonomy): Eukaryota > Metazoa > Chordata > Mammalia > Carnivora > Procyonidae > Nasua > Nasua narica. The sequence goes on along the minus strand of CM052798.1, from coordinate 6,168,126 downwards.
GGGAGTGTTATGGCCCCTGTTCCTGCCTTGGTTTCTGGTTCTTTCCAAGTCCTTTTCTCTGGCTTGCAGTCAATTCCATGAGCTCCTGATGGCTTTCCACTGAAGTTCCTTTTTGCCCGAGTTAGCTGGAATGGGTTTCCGTTGCACCCACAGCACCCTGACTGCCTGAGTGACCGTAAGGGGTGCAGGTGAGGGCAGGCTACCTGGGAGCAGGGAGACTGTAGGCGTTAGAGACACCCCTCCTGTTTGGGGGAGAGCCGTGTAGTGGGGGGCCGTGTTCTGATTTGGAAGAAGACACAGAGAGAAGGCAGGGCCAGCCTGAAGCTGAGGTTTCTCCAAGGGACGGATGAGGAAAGTGAGAGCTACCACCGTCAGCCGAGAACCCTGGCCGTGACTTTGGACATCGAGAAGTCAAATCTGTACTTTGTTGGGTTTAACCATCGTTCTGTTTTTATGTTTTGCTTTAAAAAAAAAATGCTTCAGTAAAGTTCTTTTGACTATTTTAGATGCTCTTAGGGAATGAGAGGAGCGAGAGCGGGGAGAGGGCTTGTATTTAGAGGCCAGCATAGGCTGGAGAAGTCGTCTGGGAAAGCTGGTGGGGCCTTTCGCACATGATGAGAGCGGGGCTTCCGTAGACTCACCTAGCAGAGCAGTAGTAGGTGGTCTGAATCGGGTGGGCAGAAGCAGGGCAGGAAGTAGAATGGGGGAGGTGATTCTGAGAGGTCCTTCTTGCGAAGGCTGAGTCCGGGGGAGCACGGTGGGAACCAAGGAGCAGAGATGCACCCGTACCTGTCACCATGGTGTGACCCCTGGGATGCGTGTAATACACGCATGTAACTGTCGTGTGTGTAACGGATAGAGCTGTAGGTATAAGGGTGGAGGAAAGAGCAAAGAAGAATGGATTATGACAACTTAAAAGTTAAAAAAAAATCAGCTTCTGGGGTACCCGGGTGGCTGAATCGTTAAGCGTCTGCCTTCGGCTCAGGTCATGATCCCGGGGTCCTGGGATCGAGCCCTGTGTCGGGCTCCCTGCTCGGTGGGGAGCCTGCTTCTCCCTCTCCCACTCCCCCTGCTCGTGTTCCCTTTCTCGCTGTGTCCCTCTCTGTCAAATAAATAAATAAAATCTTAAATAAAATAAATAAATGTAAAAATTAAAAAAATCAGCTCCTGGGAGAATGGGGACAGAAAGTAAGAGAAACTGGCCCCCGGTTGGGGGGAGGAAGACCATAAGCGGAGTGTAGTTGGAGAGGCAGTAGGATCCTCTCTATGAAAATTCCCAGGGAACTGTTCCTTTTGTGGGCTGTGTAATGTTACTGCAGCGACGTTAAGGAAAGTCGGTTAGAGATCGCTAGTCTGTGGATGGAAGTGCCTTAAGATACTCCAGCAAACCCACCAGCCGGCAGTTGGGGGGAAGTAAGTGAAGCGAATCCCGGAGCGCTTCACCTTCCTCTGTGCCTTGGTCCGCTAACTGGTGCCATCAGCCACACCCCGGGGTTGCCCCTGACCCTCTCTGTCTGTCCATCTGGCCGCCAAGTCCTGCCCGTCCTGAAGATCCCTTAAATGTTTCCTCTTGAAACTGCCTTTGATGAGCTCTTTTTAGATCCCATCGGAGATACTCCTGTATTTTTTTTTTAAGATTTTTTATTTATTTATTAGAGAGAGAGAGACTGAGAATGAGAGGTGAGAAGGTCAGAGGGAGAAGCAGATTTCCCGCAGAGCTGGGAGTCCGATATGGGACTCGATCCCAGGACTCCAGGATCATGACCTGAGCTGAAGGCAGTCGCTCAACCAACTGAGCCACCCAGGCGCCCCGATACTCCTGTATTTTAACTTGTTTACTTCCCCTCTCCTTGCCCCGCTCGGGCCCGTCTTCCTCATTAAAATCAGGGTCGCGGCTGGAAGGAAGAGCCAGTCCGCCGCCAGGTCTGCCGATGGGGGCTCGGTGGGTTTAGTGACACGGAGGGTCACGCAGCTCGTGCGGAAGACCCAGGTCCACCTGAGCGCGAAGCCGGCGCTGCTCCTGCTGCCGCAAGCTCCCCCTGGCCAGACGGCGTCTAAAGTCATTCTAGGCGAAAGGACCCGGCCTGCCAGCGGTTTGATGAGTGCGTGGATTTGAGACGCTAGATCCTCTTGGGGTGCAGCTCACGATTCAAGGAGCCCGCTCAAATACCGAAAATAGGCGGGGATGTGTAGCAAAGAAGTACACCCTTGTGCTGTTCTCATTATAAAGGGATCCAGTCTCTTAGAGAGCAGCCTGGGAATACAGGCGTTTCAAAATAATTTATATTCTTTTATTTGATGATCATACCTTTTGAGAGGCTGTTCCTTAACACACTGAAATACAGATGCATGTTCAAAGCTGCATTTCACATTCCCATTCCCCCATCCGGACCTTCCGTCCATGCTCTCTCCCATGTCGGCTGCAGGGAACTTAGTAATCCTTGGGTTTCTCACTCATCATCCCACGGCCTTGTCCGTACCTCCAAAGCACAGCTAGCTTCTCACCACCCCACACACCCCGTTCTGACCTTCAGCTTCTCGTGCCTGTATCACTCCAGTAGCCTTCCTTGCCTGCTTGTAGACTTATTTCCAACACATCAGCCCGTGGATTCTTTCAAAATAGAAGCCATATTTTTTTCTCTGTGTAAAACGTTCTAGTCATTCTTGCAGCAACCCCTTGTAGCTTCAGGTTATGTGTCTTTGTCGGACGTCCTCTGCTGGCCTCCCCTTTGCCTAGCCACTGCAATAGCATCGGCCTCCTCGTTCTTAAGCCAGGCCAGGCCCAGCCTGCCCCAGGGCCTTTGCACTTGTTGTACTTGCTGTTCCTGATCTGAAGTTCGTCCCTCGATAATCATGTGGCTTACTCCCTTCATTCCCTCTGGTTTCTACTCAGACATTATCAACGAAACCTCCCCTGAACCCTGAAAAATAAAAGTGAAATGCCCCATTGCCTTCCTATACACTCTACATTCTCCTCCTCCCGCCTCCCAGCCTGGTAGAGAGTTAAGGAGTGTAGTCTTTTGGCAAACAGTTCCACTCCTCATGATAATCTCCTGGTCAGAAACAGTCTCAAGGATGTTGCCTGAATGAGCCTCTTAATCCTTTTATTCAGCAATGCACTGCGTAGGCGGCATTGCCTATGTCGGATACCTCATGGCAGGGTCCTAAATCTGCACTCACCTCCGCGGCGGCCTTCGCCAGGAAGGTGCCCACGGTCACCCTCAGGTGTGCCGGCTCAGGTACTGTGGGTCTGGATCACTGTTTTCTCTTTAGAAGAACAAACGTGGAGTTGAAAAGTAAGCAACTTGACTTACCTTAAAATGCATTGTGCAGTATTAACATACACCCCAAAGAAGCATAAACATAATGGAGTGAATGAGGACATTCTGGAAATTTGCCATACCTGGTCCTCAGCAGTTCTCTACACAGTGGTGTGTCTGTTAGCGATCGGCAGACTTCTGGAAAGGGCTGGTCGTAAATGTTTTAGGCTTTGTGGTCCAGAGGGTCTCTCTCGCAGTGACGCAGATTTGCCACTGGAGTGGAGAAGCAGCCGGAGACCATACATGCCTGTATTCCAATAAAACAGTACTCATGGACCCTGCACTTTGAATCTCCAATAATTTACTTGTATCACAAAATAATATTTTGAAAAGTAAGAACCACCCTTAGCTTCCAGGCTGTCGGAGGACACAGGGGGAGGGGCCGGGTTTGGCGTGTGGGCCGTAGTTTGTCTGCGCCAACTCCCAGCCGCTCTTGAAGGAGCAGAGCAGGGCTGGCTCCTTTTGCTTACACTCGCCTTCTTGTGTGTGGCCCCCCCTCTGCCCCCGCAGGACCCGCCTCTGGGAGGGTCAGAATGTGGCTCAGTCCTCCTTTGAGCTAATTGGCCCAGACCGCCTGTGGGTTGGGTTTGGGTTAGCCAATAGGAATGTGGAACCCCTGACCGGGAAAGAATATAAACCCCGCCTTTTGCCCGCCAAACTTGCGGGCCAATTCTGACCAGGGTGATAGGCTAGTTCAAACAGTTACTAAGTAACTTTCTGTGTGTTACAATCTCATTGGCCACTGGCCCCTATAAAACTGCTGAGCTTTTTGAAATTCGTGCTCTTTCTCTATTCTCTACATCATGCTGCTGCCTCGGCGAGTGTGGGAGACTGAGCTCGAGCTAGCTCGAATAAAGGGCTCTTTTGCTTTTGCATCAGACTCGGCTCCCTGGTGGTCTTTGGGGATCTCAAAATCTGGGCATAACACTCTGTCCAGTAGACGTTGGTCTGGTGACGGAAATGTTGTGTGTCCGCCTCCCACACCCAGTAGCTCCTCGCTGTGTGTGGCTGCTGAGCACCTGACATGCAGCAGCCAGGGCGCTTGAGGAGCTGATTTTTAATATTATTCAATTTTTTGAAAAAGATTTTATTTATTTAGCAGAGAGAGCACGAGTTGGGGGGGGGAGGGGCAGAGAGAGAGGGAGAAGCTGGATGTGGGGCTCGATCACAGGACCCTGGGATCATGACCTGAGCTGAAGGCAGAGGCTATACCGACTGAGCCACCTGCAATAATGCAGGGGCTCCTGCATTATTCAATTTTAACATGAATTTTAGTTTAATTTTAAACAGCCCATGTGGGCTGGTGGCTCCAGTTTGGGACATTACGGGGCCTGCAGTGACTGCACAGCAGAAAGCATGAACAGCGTTGTCGGTAGCAGAAAAAGGGAATGATGGCGCACTCACACAGTGGAAAATACTTATAATAGTGAACGTTCGTTGAGTGCTTTCTTAAAGCCAGGCCATGTTCTAAGCACCTTACCTGCTCTAACTCCTTGGATTCTCGCCGAACGTAGTTGTGAAAAGAAATGAACTGTCTTGTATCCACCACCGGGAATGAACGAATCTTAGATGCACAAGGTCAAGTTAAAAAGCAAGTCACGGGGCATCTGGCCGGCTCAGTGGGTAAAGCATGCAACTCTCGATCACAAGGTTGTGAGTTCAAGCCCCACGTTGAGCACGGAGCCTACTCAAATAAAGTAGGGACGTCTGGATGGCTCAGTCAGTTAGGCATCTGAGTCTTGATCTCAGCTCACCTCTTGATCTCAGGGCTGTGAGTACGAGCCCTGAATTTTAAGTAGGCTCCCGCCCAGCATGGAGCCTACTTAAAATGAAAAGAAAAAAAAAATGAATAAACTTTAAAACAACAACAAAGCGAGTCACAAAAATTACATACCATGTGATACCATTTTTCAAACCTTCAAAACAAGCAAAATGAAACCACTATTCAGGGATATACAAATACATGGTAAAACCACTGGAAAGCAGGAGAATTCCAGTACGTTGCCTTCAGGGGAGAGAAGATGCCCCAAAGAGACCGGTTCTGTAGGGAAGAAGCAGCAGCGGGACTCCCAGCCTCCGTCGGCCCTCCTCTGTCGCAGCCCCCGGGGGCGGGGGGGCGAGGGGGGGGAGCAAGCAGTGTTGACTTTCACTAAAAGCCACGTCCTTGTGGCATCACTGCAGTTAGGATCGCATCTGGTTTCAGTTCACATTCAAGCAGATGTTCCATCAGAAGAGGGTTTTATGTGCGTTGCCTTGGTTGGGTCCTTCACATTAGAAAACGTGGTTATTTCTCCAGCTCAAGAACAAAGAGTTAAACCCCTTTGCTTCAAAGGTTTGTTTTTTGTTTGTTTGTTTGTTCCATGAAATCTCGTGCTGGGTTGAATGTCACCAGAATTGAGCCACAGGAACTTAGTTTGAAAATGAAAAGTGTGAAAACTGTAAAATAATAAATAGGTCTACTTATTAACCGTTACCGTGAAAGTGGTCGTTAAAAATGGTCCAAACGGCACCCGAGGGCGTTGTGAAATTTTATAGTAGCTTTCACGTCCAGGTCGGTGTGATTTCAACATTACCTATGTGGTTCAGAGACATTGGGTTCAGAGACATTGGGTTCAGAGACATTCCTGAAGCCTGAGCTGTCTGTAGTGATTCCAGCGAGTGGCTACTGAGCTCATTGTTGAATTATGTCAAGCTTTTCTATGTAATATGTGCATCTTTGACTTTTTTCCTTATTGTTCCGTCTTTATTCTCTCCTGCATTACTGACATGGGTTTATCTTTTCTCCCTTTAGAGAGTTTTGAGGTGACAGTCACCAAAGAAGGTGATAAAGGGTTCTTTCTATCCCTCTTATGAATATTAACCCACTAACTTTGTTTATAAAATTGGGAATCAGCCCTTAAACAGAAGAAACTGTCATGTTCTTTTACCCTGATTTATTCTCCTACTTTGTTTCTATTTTTACATATATTGATGGAAATTGTATGTAACCAAACCCTTGGTTAGAAATATCTGGAAATCAGACATCCATTTGAACTGTGCAGATAATGTACATTCTTTTTTTCTCAATTGAGCTTCAGAGATTCACTTTGCAACCGTTTTATGTGAGTTGTAATTTTGGAAGAGGGCCATCTTATTTTTATGTGAAATACATTTTTCTGAAGTTTCATACGTACATCAAAACATTTATGTTTGTTCTCCCACAGGCAAGAATGGAAACCTAGATTTTCACCCCTAATTAAGCTTGTGAGCCAACTTAGATGTACCGAGGTCCCTAGGCAGGCTTCTTTTTCGGGTCTGATAGTCTAGCGTTGGAAGCAAAGGCAAGTCTAGCCAGTCCCTCCCTGTGACAGAACCGATCTTAACAGTAGACTATGGCTGTTGAAATGGATGCCTGAGAAGTTGGTATTTCTACCTTTCTCATTCAGTGGTTTGTTTTGATTCCCTAATTTTAGCCAGGCTCATTGCACAGGAAGACTTGTTTCTTTTGATTTTTCTTTTTCTTTTTCTTTTTTTGTTTTTTTTTGGACAGAATTTCTGTAATTTTGGTGCTGAACCTATATGTCACACTTCTTCCTCTCTCGACACTTAACTGCATTTTAGCTTTCTCTCTGGTCCAAATCAAAATGGCTGCCCGGCTGTCCCCAGTAGCTGGGGACAGTTCCTCCGTGTTAGCAGGCCACGGCTGTTTGCTAATGAGACTGCTTTTACCCTGGAGCTATCTGAAGTACTCCTGTGAAATGCCTGTCTATATTTTCTCTTTTTCTCTTTTGTACTCCTGCATGAATGGATGCAAAGTTAAGCAAGTTGCTTGGAAAGCCAGAACATGCTTCTTTTTACTAAAGCCCCAGAACTTACCCCCGTCAAAGCACAGTCCCCCTGCTTTGTCCACAGACCCTCTGAACCCCTGGCTGCTGAACTGTTGTCGTTTCTTTTCTTTTTGGGGGCGTGGGGCCGGGGAGGGGAGGGGAGGGAGGGGTCCGTGTAACCTCATGGGGCAGAAATTCTAACCTAAGCTGCTTTGACTCCCTAGGTGAGATTTGTGGATTTAAAATCCACGGGCAGAATGTCCCCTTTGATGCAGTGGTAGTGGATAAGTCCACTGGCGAGGGACTCATTCGCTCAAAAGAGAAACTGGACTGCGAGCTGCAGAAAGACTACACGTTCACCATCCAGGCCTACGACTGCGGCAAGGGGCCGGATGGCGCCAACGTGAAAAAGTCGCATAAGTAAGTAAGCCGGGCAGGGAGAGGGCGTGTGCGGAGAGCAGTCGTGACCCTTGTCCCTGTCCCCGAGACGCTGCGGGGTTTGTTTTGTTTTAAGATTTCCTTTATTTAATTTGAGACAGAGACGGAAAAAGACAGAGAGAGAGCACAAGCTGGAGCAGAGGGGAGAGGGAGAGGGAGGAGCAGACCCCCTGCTGAGCGGGGACACCCCCCACCCCCACCCCACCCCCCCGCCATGGGGCTTGAGCCCAGGACCCCTGAGCCAAACACAGACACTTAACGGACTGAGGCACCCAGGCATCCCCCAAGGCTCTGTGTTGTTAAAGATGAAGCAGAAGATATTTCTGGGTTGTCCCCTGTGACGCTGTAAGTTCTTGGAGGGCAGGAGTCCTATTTCCCTCACAGCATTAGATGTTGAATAAATAACTGAATGAGTGATTTTACCCCACCAAATACGCTGTTAAAGAAACTGAGGCTCTGCGCTGGAAATTGGAAAAGCCCACGTCTTCCTGAGGGAGGTATTTTGTTGTTAGGTTTCTTTTTTTGGTGAATTCTAAGTGTATGGAACTCCTTCGTGCTGGCGGGAGCAGGCAGCGTGCTGTGCCCCCTCCTGGCTGTGTCTCTGTCCTTC
>CM052798.1:6092028-6159452 GCA_028533885.1 Nasua narica | reverse complement strand
GTGTTTCACATTTTTTTTTATCCTGTCCCTTGGAAGCCTCGCTTCTTACACCTGAAGTCGTGTGTTCTTTATGGGGCACCCTTCTTTTTCCTCTCCCACCAAGGTCTAAAAAATCCCGCACTTAACATATTTTTAATCTGGGGACGCCTGGGTGGCTCAGTTGGTTAAGCAGCTGCCTTCAGCTCAGGTCATGATCCTGGCGTCCTGGGATCGAGTCCCGCATCAGGCTCCTTGCTCAGCAGGGAGCCTGCGCCTCTCTCTGCCTCTGCCTGCCTCTCTGCCTGCTTGTGTTCTCTCTCTGTTAAATAAATAAAATCTTTAAAAAAAAAAAAAGAAAAAAAACCATATTTTTAATCTGTACCTTCTCACCTTTTCATCAGTGTGCATCTGAAAAGACTGACCTTCGGTTGGTCTCTTTTCTGTTCTGCGTTAGATTTGGATCTTCTGCCTCATCTGGACCGTGAAGGTTTATGCCTTCCTGCCAGGTCCTCCCACCCCCCATCGTTGAGCGGGATGAGCTCATGCCCAAACTCCGCATCTTTATTAGCTTATGGCTTCTTGACAGCGATTCTCTGCGGTTAATGCACGGTCCAGAATATTTTCGTGAAATCACAGACATTGCGAACACTTCGCAGACATCTGCACTCACATCAAAAGCAGGTCTCTGTTCTAGGGAGTTGGGGTAGGAAATCTCTCTGTCTCGCTCTCTCTCTGACGCACACGCACACACAAAGTAAATCTTTTAGCAAGAAATAGATTTAGCACGGCTTGATCTTGTACTTCCTATTTGAAGTACTTGAATTATGTTCTCGTCTTTGTCCTCTTACATGAGAACTACTTAATCTTAAAGCAAATACAGAAAACCAAAAAAGAAAAACCGGAAGAATAAGTGAAGGTCGACTTGTGTGGACGGGTTCCTTCCGTTGGAACAGTCCTTAAAGGGGGACTTAGCGGGCGCTGAAGCTCAAGTCAGCCAGCCGGAGTTTCATTCCGCTCTGTGTGGACGGTGCTTGAAGCACGCGCCCTTTGTGCCCCAACCCGGCTCTGCCTTCTCACTGCTGCCTCTGCCCCTCTGCAAGGTTATATAAAGAACACAGAGAAGCTGAACTACGGGAAGGAGCACCAGTACAAGCTAACGGTCACCGCCTACGACTGCGGGAAGCGGAGGGCAGCGGAAGACGTCTTGGTGAAGGTCAACATCAAGCCCGCCTGCACCCCGGGGTGGCAAGGTGAGCCTCGGTCTCCTTTCTGCTCTCGCACCTGTTCCCTTCACGCCGTTTACCGGAGAAAAACTAAAGTGTGGGTTTTCCTCCTTTCTGCCCCCGCGGATTCGTGGGCCGACCCAGGATGGAACAGCAGGATCGAGTATGAGCCCGGCACGGGCGCCTTGGCCCTCTTCCCCAATGTCCACCTGGAGACGTGCGACGAGTCCGTGGCCTCGGTGCAGACGACGGTGGAGCTGGAGACCGGCCACATCGGGAAAGGCTGTGACCGGGACACCTACTCCGAGAAGTCCCTCCACCAGCTGTGTGGTAAGAAAGTATTTCTCTAACCTGGGGAGTCCTCCAAAGAAGGGATTAGGTAAGTGGGCTGAGTTTGAAACGAAAGGAGATGTTTCTCTCAAGACCAAAGAAGAAAACATAGGTAATGCAATAGCTTTTGGCAAACGCGAGGCAGAAAATCAAAAGTAAGGATACTCCCATCTCACTCCGAGTCTCCGCAGATTCTGTTTACCGCAAACATTACGTGAAGTCAGAGACCAGTGGTTACAGATCCGACCAAAGCTTCGCTCTGTCTTCACCATCAGTTTTTCTGGTTCATCTAAATGAGGTAGAGGCGAGGTATGGATGCAGTCGTGGAAAATGCTGAGGAAGACCGTTTCACTTGTCAGTGACAAAATACCCGTAACTCGAATGAGGCCTTCATGATCCGAGGCTATTTTGCTCTTCAAGAGCTACTCAGCGTCGTCTTTGCGGGACACATTTGCCCTTGCTTACCTGTCTTGCCACCGGCCTGATAACAGCCAGCAGATTTAGGATTGCTTACAAAACTGGAATAAGCAAAAGCAAAAAAGTACATTCTCTGCTGGCTTATCCAATACACTCTGAGTCTAAATACTCTTGAACTTAAACACGTGTATAATTAAGAGGCCTGGGGCCTATTCTGTTTTAAACTCTTTGTGGGGAGGGGCAGAGCGAGAGGGAGAAGCAAACTCCACACTGAGCGGGGAGCCCGACGCGGGGCTCGATCCCAGGACCCCGGGATCATCACCCGAAGGCAGACGCTTAATTGCCTGAGCCACCCAGGCGCCCCTATACATATTTAAGTATAATATCTATATACGTACATATGTTTAAATACATATTTAAAACTCATTCTCTCCAGTGCTATGATTTTTTGTGATATCAAATGAACGTTTTCTCAACAGAACAGTTTAAAGTCAGGAAGGATGGAAAGAATTTCGTATGTGAGTGCTTACTCTATGCTCTGCGTTTCCGTGTGTGCTCGTCAGGCCTACAGAGGAGGTGGTGCTGACCTCCTTTTTACCGAGGAATGAACTGTGACTGGAGGAGGATAGGGTCACACTTCCAGGGAGTGGCAGGCGTACACACCTGACCAAGGTTATATGTTAGGTCACGTGGCTCCGAGGAACGGGGAAGGACCAGGTGACGGAGGGAGCTCAGCCTTCTCCTGTGGACACATTTAAAAGAAAATTGAGCTTGGCAATATGTAATGGCAGCTGGAAAATTCTTTCATGTTCTTTGGCTTCCTAATTCCATTTCTAGGAATTAATGCTAAGGGAGTAATCGTGAAGTCACACAGAGGCCCTCGTAAAGGCCAGGTTTGTCATAGAAAAAAGCGGGGACAACCTCTGTCCATTAGGGAGATCAGTTAAATACATCACAGTATATCTGTGCAACAAAATGCCTTCCAAACATTTAAAATTACGCTGTAGAAGAATATTAATGGGAGTGTGTACATGTACGTACATCGCTAGACTCCATTTTTATAATAAGTGTATTTTCGTAAGGAAAAGACTGGCAGCGTTTATGCGCAGATGTTAATAGTGGATATATTCGGGTGGGATTGCAAGTAAGCCTTTCTTCCTTTTGTCCTTTTTTAAAAATTTCCACAGTTACTATTTATGAATTTCTTTTAAATCAAAACCGTTATTTTTGGGGCACCTGGGTGGCTCAGTGGGTTAGGCCTCTGCCTTGGGCTCGGGTCATGATCTCAGGGTCCTGGGATCGAGCCCCACGTCGGACTCTCTGCTCGGCGGGGAGCCTTCTTCCCTCTCTCTGCCTACTTGTGATCTCTCTCTCTCTCTCTCTCTCTCTCGCTCTGTCAAATAAATAAATAATCTTTTTTTAAAAAAAGCCGTTATTTTTGAGGGAACGTAAACTGGGACTAGCCAATTGTATAAGATAAGGATGTTGCCTTAGTGTGGCTTTGAAACTATACCTCTTAAGCCCTTCACAAAACGTGTGTTAAGTGTTACCGGGTCGGCCTAGGTGCTGCGGCTGGCACCGCCGAGCTGCTCCCTTCCCCCAGCGGGTCCTCGAACTGGACTGCGGGCCTCCCCACCGACAACGGCCATGACAGCGACCAGGTCTTCGAGTTCAACGGCACACAAGCAGTGAGGATCCCAGATGGCGTCGTCTCCGTCAACCCGAAGGAGCCTTTTACAATTTCTGTGTGGATGAGGCACGGGCCTTTTGGCAGGAAGAAGGAGACGATTCTCTGTAGTTCGGACAAGACAGGTAGGTTAATGTGCCATCGGGGCATCCGTTGTACTCTAGTGGCCCCCACCGTGGTTGCTGGGGGCGGGGGCCCCTGACTTCCCCAAGAGGCTCCCCCAGGCTGGTTGGCGACACACACGTTCTGTGCTCTGGGCTGGGGCACTGTGTCCTCGAGATACTGCACTATACCCCATGAACTGGGCCCCACGTCTTAGTGAAACCCAAGTGTGTTTGTTTCTCAACTCCGCCCTGGCCCACCTGGAGAATTCCCTTATGCTGATAAAACTATCTTCCAAATCCATTAAGGAAATGGCTTTTATTTCTCCATTGGGTCTTAAACTGGCAATTTACCAGTAGGATTTCTCTCCGCAGACATGAACCGGCACCATTATTCCTTCTATGTCCATGGCTGCCGGCTGATTTTCCTCCTCCGCCAGGACCCTTCAGAAGAGAAGAAATACAAACCTGCAGAATTCCACTGGAAGTTGAATCAGGTACGTGCCTGGAAAACTCGCTGGTTTTGATCTTTCCGAGAGTATAAGTAGGTATTGCAACTTTACACGGGACCGGCTGCTTGGGGGCAGTTTATGGGCAGTGTGTATTTATATTTATGAATAAATATAAAATACAAACTTTTTGCAACCCACGCAGGCGTTTTAGGCCCAGTTCTAGTAACCACAGTGACCATGTTTAGTTTCTTCTAATGACGTTTCAAAAAAACTTTATTATGTGGATGATGGGATAGCAAATTAAATCCTTTCAACTCCTTTCCACCGAATAGCTGTTTTTCATTTTATAAGTGTGTATTTTTTGCATCCAGTATTAATATAAAGAAATTATATGCTTTAAATTCAAAATACCGTGTTGTAATTTATTGAAATAAGCAGCACTTGCTGGGATTGAGATTGGGATTGAGATTGAGATTGGGATTGAGATCCTCGTATTGCTTTATTCATTACATAAAGCCTTGGCTCCTGAACTGTGCCAAGGAGCCCCCGGGGCCTCAGCAAATTTAGGGGTGCCACGGGGTGTTTTAAATGGTCACGGAGCCAGCAGTTAAAACATCTTTCAGACACCACACAAACTACTAGCTTGCGGGAGTTTACAGTTTTGACATTAGGTCACGTCATAGCCCTTTTGATGATAGCATATCTGTGCAAAGCCGCTTTCCCAACAGTTTCTGTGATAAAAAGCAAGTGTCACGTGAAAAAAAACCGACGCGTTACAGGAAACAAGGGGACGCTGTAAACCGGGGAGGCCTGCCCATTGAATTCACAGCAGATCGTTTCTCCTCCTGATTTCGGGTTGGGTCAAGATGGAAACCTGTGGCCCGAGCTTAGTTCTGTCTCGTGGAGTTAGCGGGCCAGAGCCGGCCCCTGTATGCCCGCGGAGGTGGGACACGCTGTCATCCCCAGCGCACACAAGGTAGATCGACGCTCGTGAGTGACGGTGCAGCTGGTGGCATTCGTCTCTTACTCGTGTCGTTTCCGTTTTCATAGAGAATCGGTCGCAGAAACTTTTATACGTACGTTTTTTTCAAGAAACTAAAGAAAGGCACAGTCCAGACAAAACTCTTTGCAGTTTGCGTAGAGTTCGTAGGCCCATTTCTGTTCTAATAACCATAGTCTATATTTACATATTTAGTTTCTTCAGATAACCATTAAAAAAAAAACTTCATTATGGGAAATTTCAGACATACATAAAAGCAGACAGATTAGTGTAAAGAACAACTCCACGTACCCTTCCCCTACCTTCAACAGTTGGCAGTCGGCCAGTCTGGTTCGTCGTTTCCCCCCACCCAGTGTTGAGGCTTGTTGTTACCTCCTCGAGTAAATCCCAGACATGGCAATTCGTTCTCTGTGGAGATAACGAGTGCAGTGTGTGTCTCTAAATGGTAAGCATAACCCTAATTCTTTCTCACATCTTAAAAAAATTAACGGGGCGCCTTGATGGCTCAGTCAGGTAGGCATCTAAGTCTTAATTTCAGGTCAGGCCATGATCTCAGGGTTGTGAGATCGAGCCCTGCCTCGGGCTCCACGCTCAGCATGGAGTCTGCTCTGACTCACTCCCCCTGCACCTCCCCAGGCTTGCGCACGTATGTATGTGCTCTCTCTTTCTCTCTCAAAAAAAAATTTAACAGTTCCTTAATATCGTCAGATGTCTGTGCTCAAATTTCAGATTATTTCATAAATATATATATTTTTAATTTATTTGAGAGCGAGAGCACGAGTGAGGGGGAGGAGCAGAGGGAGAAGGAGAAGCAGGCTCCCCATCGAGCGGGGAACCCGACGCGGGACTCAGTCCCAGGACCCCGAGATCACAACCCGAGCTGAAGGCTGACGCCCAACTGACTGAACCTCCCAGGCGCCGGTCTTATAAATATTCTTATGTTTATAATCTGTTTGAGTCAGGATCCAAACAAGGGGCCATACATGGTGACTGCTTGATAAACCTTTCGGCTTTATTATATAATCTGTAGATTTTTCTCTTCTCTCCTATAATTTATTTGATGACAAAATCAGGTCATTTGTCCCACAGTTAGTTTTCCATAGTGTAGACTCGGCTGGTTGCACCCATCCTTATAGTCTGTACATCTGTAGTGTGGCCTCGAGGCTCGCTCGGGCGTGGGTTTGCATGTTCTTGGGCCCTTTAGGCTCTGTGTCTGGTGATTGTGTTTCTGTGCTGTAGGGAGCCATTGTGCTCCCTCTGTCTCGGTCGTCTGTGTCCTGGGGAGTGTGTCCCTGGGAGGGATTCACGGGAGCAGCCCGTGTTCCTCCGTGTTTAATAGTGTGTCTGTGGCCTTTACACGGAAGGTCAGTTTGGCTGCATATAAAACCTCTGGCTCCCATTTAGGGTTTACAAGAACAGAAGAGGTCTGTTCCCTGTCTTCGGACGGAAGATGCCTCTGCTGCCCCCTGCCGGCCATCCGGTCTTCTCCTTGTAAAACACTCGGTGCTTCCATGTGGGTGACCAAAGGATGCGTTTCTTTTCTTTTTGAAGCCAGTTCTTTTTATGCTTATGTCTTAATTGTTTTGGTTCTGTTTTCCCAGATATGTGGTACACCCTTTGTTTAGTATATAGTTTAAAGCCATTTGGCGTTTCAGGCAAGTTTTTGGCATTGTTGTTAACGATCCTTAGCATGCCCCTCTCCTTACTTTGCTTTTCTTCCCTGGGCACCCTTCACCTTTGGTTGATATTCTTTACCTGTTTTCTGCGTCTGGCACTTTCTATCCGAGTCACTCCTGTTTTGTCAGCTCTTGTCTCAGTTGCTGTAGTCATGAGCTACATTCTTTTGTGTTTTGCATCCCTTTCCTGATGTTTCTGGTGTGTTTTGAGACAATACCTGATCATTTTCATGTTTGTTGCTGGCATGACTTGAAAGGGGGTCTGGAGAGAGATTATTCCAGCAGTTTTCTTTAATTCTCTTAAAAAGTTCCTATGGGATTGAGCTGTGATCCTTTCTCCCCTCGTCATTTTTATGTAAAATTACTTTTCCTGTACTTTCAAAGGAGGGAGTTGGCTAGCATGACCATTTTCCTGGTTTCTGGGCTCGGCCTCCCCCTTCTGCTGTCATAAAGCATCTCACCCGCCTTCTGCTGAGCGGGAGCCCCATTGCTTTCCTCCACCTACACCCATCTCGGGGAGCACCCGGGCACCGAACTTAGGAGGGTCATGGGTGTCGTCTGTGGCTTTGGGCTTTGCTATTCTGATCGCCCAGTTTTCAGGGAAATCCGAAAATTATGCCAGTTCTACCCCTGTCTTCTCAGAATACTCTCAGGGACTTTTGGCTAAAGTCAGTTGGACTTTCAGGTATGGTATCATTCGGCTGAGGTCCACGAGACCTGTGGCAAGAGACGTAGAGGCACAGTAGACACTGCTTTCTGGAGGAGCTAACACCACAAAACTTGTTTTAAATAGAAATAAGCTGAAATTAAGATATTACCTGCCTCAGAAGTGAATTGCCGTGCAATTCCTTCATTTAAAAATGTTTCATATAATCAAGTATATGTACTTACCTGTTATGCATATGAGATAGACATGTATCTGTGTTAGAGGTCTGGTCTTGACCAGTGTTAGAGGTCTGAATTTTCTCTGTAATAAACTCGTAAGGAGCCGCCGCTTTTCTCTGGGGGATATACTTTGGTAACTCCTTCATTTATTGTGATGTTTTTGGTCTGTTGAAGTTCTCATGAGTTCAGTTTTTTAGAATGTGTAGCTTGGGCAAGCTTATTTAGAAATACGTTTTTAAAAACTGGATCCCATGCTGTCTCTTTCTCTGCCTGTCTCTGTTCTCGGGTGCCTGCCTCTTCCTCTTAAGCCAGAGATGAGAGAGCGCTGGGCTCAAGGGGCCTAGAGGCCGCCGACCAGTGCTTTCCCTCGGCAGCGAGGGAGCCGTTCCTTCACGATGGGGAAGGAACACAGTGTAATTTATCCTGCCCTCGGAGCTGTGTGCTCAGTTGATTTAGATCATCACCTTTGAATTGAAAAAGAAGATACATGTGCTCCAGTGTGCCTTATCCTGAGATGGGAGGGGTTTTTCATTTTGATCCAGAAAAGGAGGCATGGCCAGTAGGAGGGCTAAGCCTGCTCCGTGGGAGGCTGTCCGGCCCGCCGATGCCAGAGTCCCCTGGTGTCCGACTGTTGGCAGAGGAGAACTGGGCAGCACCGTCTTCGGAGACCCTGTCACGCGATGAGTGAGCACTGCCCCCTGGTCTAGAAGGTCCTAGCGGTGAGAGTGTTGCTTCAGCCCTTTTGGGCGAGATGTGGTCGAGAAAGTGATAATGTATTTTGTGGTTAGGTTTTTTAAAAATCATTTCCTTTTTCAGAAGACATTATTCCTTACGGGCGACCTGCTGTCCGTATCCAGCAGTATGGCTTTCACTGTTTCCAGATGAGAGGGAAGGTAAACATCTCATGCTCTGCCTTTTCCCTCCCACAGGTCTGTGATGAGGAGTGGCATCACTACGTCCTCAACGTGGAATTCCCGAGCGTGACTCTCTATGTGGACGGAGTTCCTCATGAGCCCTTCTCTGTGACCGAAGATTACCCGCTTCATCCATCCAAGATTGAAACTCAGCTCGTGGTTGGGGCCTGCTGGCAAGGTAACGGTCGCTGGCACCCTCTCCCCGGTCTCAGGACCTGAGTCCCACTTTGTGGCCATGGCAGCGGAAGCAGACTCATCTCAGTGTCTGGCCCCCTCTCCCTCGTGTCCTCCGTCTTTTCGTCCCTTCTCCTGGGCATGGCCTTCCAGGGGACCCTGCTGATGCCGTACTCTGGGGTGCTCAGCAGCCGCGTGTTAGAGGATGAAGCGGCCAGCCCCCTTCGGGGCTGGAGGGAGAGTGCAGTTGAGGGATTGTTTTATAAATCAGTCTGTTTATTGAAAAGTTCACGAAAACCAAGAGGCAGCAGCTGGTCAGGCACAGAATTGTAAGCATACTTTGACCTTGAGGACTGTTCCAGAGCGGTTAGTACTGGCTAACCCAGCAGGACCTGTGTTTGAAGGGACTCCCAAGATGTCTTCGCTGCAAGATCAGGGATGGATGACAACCGCCGAAGTGACAATACCATTTATTTGTACTTTCTAACGGGCAGGCCGCGTGCAGATTATTTTACTCGCGATATCTCACTGATCCTCAACAGTAAATTTGTGGGGGAAAAAGTGGTCTTTAGCCCCGTTTTATAGGCGAAGAAACTGAGGCTCAGAGCCCAGTGTTACCCTGCTGACTAATCTCGGCGTCAGGATTTGAACCCCTGAAGCCAGTGGATTGAGAGCCCGTGGTCTGACGGGTACCCCTTCTCAGGGTAATTGTTTATTAATCTATGAAACAAAAGGCGTACGATTTCCTATGTAAATTGAACGTGAGTTAGCAAAGTACTAGAAGACTAACATTTTGAAATGTTCACTCCTGTGCTTCTTTATTACCACCTGGAGAAACGAGCTCTGGCAGCAGGTTTAGTAACTGCCGTCATTCGGGCTTAGTGACGGGGCGTGCGGCATTCACAGCGGCCCGGCCCGCTGGGAGATCGAGGGGATGGCCGGGGCTACTGTGCTCTGTAGCGACATTCGTACCGGAAGGAATGGTAACCCTCAGAAGTTCATGGAAGTAAGCACGTAATCTTTCCTGCCCAAGTTCACGACCTCACGTGAACCCTCACACTTGATGGGGTCGCCATCCCGCCTGTACCTGCTAAACAGACCTTGGAATATTTTTTCCTCCCTGTGGAAACCTCGTATCTCAGGGTTGGCGAGAAATGGACAAAATAGCCCAATTCCCATGACAGCGTTGTTTTAATTTCAGAGAATTTGAGTTTTTGAATTTCATCATTTTCCTACAGATCCTTTTAAATTAAAAATGTTAAGACAGCCTTTTAGTGAACCTCTTTAGCTGACTCCTAGGTTTAATTTCGGGGACAGTGCGTCTATGAGAAGGTAGAACTTGAGGCCAAGGAACAAGGAACAGATTACCAGGGACGTGGGAATTGTTTTAGTTGCTCAGTCTTTTTTTTTCTTTTTAAGATTGTATTTATTTGTTAGAGAGAGGCAGCGTGCACACAAGCAGGGGGAGGGGCAGAGGAAGAGGGAGAAGCAGGCCCCCTGCTGAGCAGAGAGCCCGATGCGGGGCTCGATCCCAGGGCCCTGAGATCAGGACCTGAGCTGAAGGCAGACGCTTAACAGACTGAGCCACGCGGTGCCCCTTAGTTGCTCAGTCTTAACATTTCAGTCCAGAGCTGCTTCCCAAATTAAATAATAATTCGTGTTTTAAAAATAAGACTAAAAATCTGAATGCAAACCGGAGAGCTTTGCTGCTTGGGTCAAAGTAAAAGCCCCTGTTCTGGGCTGCCTCCGGGGCCTAGTTGGGCCACAGCATCTGTCACGCAATGGCCATCAGCTTCCTCTTTCTACCTCCGCTTCTCATGATCCTCAGCCAGAAAAACATGCCTAAGCTCCCAGACCAGACACACAGCTTCTAAAATGTGTTACCCGGGAGGGAGACCTCCGTCCTCCTTCCTTCCAAATTCACAGTGGAGGGCCCATGCCGTAGCAGCAGCCTCACGCCCGTCAGCCGAAAGGTCATCCCTGACGCGTTCCAGAGGCACCTGGAGGCATGGTGGGAGTGCAGATGCGCACGCCAGGCCTGTCCCCAGGCTGTCTCCACGCCGCTGCAGGCAGGAAATGTGGGGGCCTGTGCCCAGGGCTGGGACGTGCTTCCACAGCACGAACCTGGGAAGTGGAGAGTCTGTGCTCGGTCGCGGGGCGTGGGCCTCCCTGGCCCGACCTTCCTGTCAGAGCACCAGTCCGGGGCCTGCGAGAGGGGTCCGTGGTTGGAGGCCCCAGGCCCACCACCAATGATTCATTACCTGTTTCTCTGGGTGAGTTCCTTAACCCTGGACAGTCCCTTTCTGTTCAGAAAAAGTGGATAAAGTTCATTAACTTCATTTCTCTATGACTTAGGAGTTAAGAGTCTGGACCAAAGTGAACTTGTTTTGAGCTCAGAAAATACGTGCTTTTATATGTTGGCCACACGTAGCAGGGTTTGGATGCTTACTGATGCTGCCCCAGTTTGTATATGCAAGCGTCTTCCGTATCGGAGAGAGGAGCTGCGGGCCGGGGCCTTGCTTGTACTCGTATCTGGCCCGTCTCTGCCGTCTGTGTGAGCGGCTCTTTGGAATGTCCCACCCAGATGCACAGGCCGGGAAGACGGGAGTTCAGTGGACGTGCTTTTGTGCATCTTATTTTGAATTGGGCCTGTGTTTTGGCGAGGCAGATGTGCGAAGAGATAAAAGAAGAATGTGGAGGGTCAGGGAGCAGGGGGTGGTAACGACCACTCCGAGGAGAAGGTGATGGAGTATTAGCTTGCTTGGGGTGCTGGAGGGGTGTCCCCGAGGGGCCAAGATGGGAGGGAATTCTTCCCTTTGTGTTTCATACTCGGTAGGTTCTCAAGACTAATTTTCAAGTTCCAATGTGAAGAGCCTAACCTCTTGGTCCTTTTCTATTGTCTTTGTCTTGCTTTTCTACAGAGTATCCAGCATTTGAAAATGACAATGAAACCGAGCCTGTGCCTGTGGCCTCTACAGGTTGCTGGATCTTTCCCTACGGTTCACTCTTGTGTTTCATTTAAAGACGAGACATCAGTTCATTCCACATTCCGCATGAGATGCCTGAGTTGCATTTTGGTCCCAGACCCCGTCTGAGCCCATGCTTTGCCTTATGCTCCCCACTGCTTCACGGGATTGACCCTTTTTTTGCCCAGTCTGATCCCAGTTGAAGTGAGGGCAAATGAGTCTTTAAAGTCCTGCACTAATGGGACTCTCCCCTTCCCCGCCAATCAAATGTGACCCTGATCCCACTACCGCAGTGCACAGGGCTCCCCTGCTGAAATCTCACAGGCCCCCTCAGGAGGCCACCTCCTGGTTCCCCTGTGGCTGAACCACGACACGGGAAGAGAGTCCTTACTAGATACTCTCTTCTGACCAGTACTAAATTTGAGACACGTGTCTCTTAGAAATCGCAGTGCCCATGATGGCTCACTGTCTGGTGCCCTTATCAGGAACGAGGCGTGCTGTGGACATTGGTCTCTTTCATCATGGCGAGAATAAGTTCTCTTTCACCTGCTCTGGGCTCTTGGCTACCGTCCGCCAAGGGCCACTTTCTGGGTCTCCATTTTCCTGATAACCGTTCCCAGTTACCGTCAGTGGTGGGAGCCGGGCACGATGGGACTCAACCAGAGAGCGGCCGTGCAAGGCCTCTGCCGTGCAGGCTGGGGGAGCCAGTGTCCCGTTAATCGTCTTGGTCCTGCTGGCGCGTGTTCGTTCGAACCCGCGAGTCAGCTCAGTCGGAAAGAGCAGCCCAGAGCGGGTCCCCGCTGATGGAGGAGGCAGTGACCCAGGGGCCTGGCGCTGCTGGAAAATGTCACCAGTGCACCAGGGGGACGGGGGCAGCATAGGCCACCCTTTCCAGGGAGCGGCCAGTTGCGTGGGGATACTCATGGGACCTCGTGGCTTCCGGGCTCCGGGTGAGGGACCCCCAACACCTCTTTTCTCCAGGCCATATGCATGATCATAAACGACTTAATTTCTCCATTGCGCTTCATGTAGATTGCGAGGCTAACAGGATTTGGTACGAACTAACCCGCATGTCCCTCCATCCGGCTGTCACCACTGGTAACACCGCATTGCCAAGCGAAGCAGGAGGCCCCGGGCCATGCGCATAACTGCCTGCTTTGCTTCCCCGTGTTCCTAAGGCGGCGAGCTGCACATGACCCAGTTCTTCCGAGGTAACCTGGCCGGCCTGACCGTGCGTTCCGGGAAGCTCGCCGACAAGAAGGTGATTGACTGTCTGTACACCTGCAAAGAAGGGCTGGACCTCCAGGTCCCTGAAGACAGCAGCGGGGGCGTGAAGGTAACCTTGGCATCGGCCCGCACGGCGCTCCCGACCTCCTCGAGCACGAGCATGCAGGCTGCTGGCGAAGGATCGATACGTGATTGATCCTGACCCGCGCCGACCCACAATACTTCTAACCCTAAATGGGGGGTGGCTTCCGCCGACCAGTCCCCCCTCTGCAAGCACCTGCCCCTGCCAGGTTTGCTCCGCTTCGGTGCACTTCCGACACGTCCAGCGGCAGCTCGCACAGACCCTGCCGGAGAGGAGGGCTCGGTGCCCCACGGCCCCCCATGGCAGATGCCGTGTGCAGGTGCCGGGCCGTCGGGTCACCCACACTTCTGTCTAGCTTGGCTATGAAGTTGGGGGCCCCCATGATCCCCCCTCTTTTGGGCTTCGGTAACTGGCTTGAACTACTCAGAAAACTGTAGAGAATACTTTGCTAGTGCTGGTTTATTATGAAGAACACAACACACAACTCAGGGACAAGCAGAGGGAGACGGTGCAGAAGGCAAGGACACGGGGAGGCAGAGGGGGCTTCCCCGCCCTCTCCAGGAGCGCCACCCTCCCCCACAGGGGAAGCTCCCAAGCCCTGTCCTTCAGGGGGTGTTTCCAGAGCTTCTGTTAGTGTGCACAGCTGGTTCATCTGGCCAGAGGTCTGGGTCGGGGCGGAAAGTACTGGCCCTGTAGCCACATGGGCTCTGTGGCAGCCACTTCCGTCCTGAAACCATCACAGGTGCCCGGAAGCCACTGGTTAACACAGATGCTTGTGTGTTTGGAAGGGGCTTATTACGAGTGACAAAAGGTGCTCCCGTCACTCAGGAAATTTCCAGGGCTTGGGGGCTCTGTGCCAGAAACTGGAGACAGAGACCAAATATATATATATATATATATATAAAGATTTTACTGTTTTTAAGTAGTCTCTACATCCAACATGGGGCTTGAACTCATGATCACGCAGTTAAGTCACACACTGCACCAACTGAGTCCGCCGGGCACCCCTGTATTTCTTATCCCACAGATGCATTCGTGCCTTGGGCATTTACCCTCGAAAACGGGGGTCTTGTCCCTGCAGTTCTGTGGGGTTTCCTCCCCAGCTCCCTGATTCAGGCCGACGCCCAGCTGACCCTCTTTCTTTGACAGAGTGTGTGTGGTTTCAGCTTTTTGCAGTTCGAACCCTTTTTCTCTCCCCCTCTGACCTGATTTCAGATCCATATGAGCCCCAGTCAGTTGGCGTTGACCTTGGAGGGAGACGACGTCGGGGAGCTGGACAAGGCCATGCAGCACGTCGCCTACCTGAACTCCCGGCAGTTCCCCACACCGGGGATCCGAAGGCTTAAAATCACCAGCACGGTCAAGTACGTGCCGATTCTTAACTCTTGAGAAGAAAACATAGATGTAGGTTTTTAAGACAGCCCGACCATCCCTCGTTACCGGAGAGTGTGGGCGGTGGCTGTGAATGGTGTTGGGGGCGCGTTCCTGGCCAGCCCCTGCCTCTGGCCCCCCAGGGGCTTGGGGGGGATCCATGGGTCATCACGTGTGTAGCCTGCAGAACCGCCTCCCGAAGCCCTGACCCTCGCGTCCGCTGTCGCTTGTCGGCAGGTGTCTGAGCGAGGCCGCCTGCATCTCCGTGCCCCCGGTGGACAGCTACGTGGTGGTGCTGCAGCCTGAGGAGCCCAAGATCAGCCTCAGCGGCGTCCACCATTTTGCTCGAGCGGCTTCCGAGTTTGAAAGCCCAGAAGGGGTTTTCCTTTTCCCTGAGCTTCGGATCATCAGCACCATCACGAGAGAAGTGGAGCCTGAAGGGGAAGGGGACGAGGACCCCACAGGTAACAGCTCTGCTGGGCCGGCCGCCCTCCCCTTGGCTCGAACCCGGGTGGCCGACACCCCACGGCTGCTACTTACTTCCTGTCTGCTTTTCTCCTGAGATTTTAAGAGATTTGAATGTTTTCATGTTATTCTTGGGTCTGCTCCTGGAATCTGACCTGCAGTCGAGAGCTCATTGTGCTCTTTGGAAACCCGCCTGGAAAGTCCTTTCCTCTCCGGTGTGATGTCCGGATCTGAGGTGCCTTGTGGAGGCCAGAAGGACCCGGGCCGATAGCAGGGGGCGGTGCTGCTCCCGCTGGCTGCACGGTGGCCCCGCATTCTTGGACCGACCCTGGGGCCCAGTCCTCCTAGACCCATAAGGCACCCCGATTCTTGACGGGGCCTCTCCTGGACCTCTGTCATCTGTCTTTTCAAGGGCTCTGTGAGCTCGAGGCCAGTCAGCAGGCCACCCAGGGTGACCGGCCTGCCTGGGCTCCCCGGCCTCTGCTATGCGTGCTTGGTCGGTTCTTGCAGTTCAAGAGTCGCTGGTGTCTGAGGAGATCGTGCATGACCTGGATACCTGTGAGGTCACGGTGGACGGGGACGAGCTGAACCCAGCTCAGGAGAGCCTGGAGGTGGACACGGCCCGCCTGCAGCAGAAGGGTATTGCAGTGAGCGCCTCCGACCTGGGCGTGGTCTTCACAGGTGAGCGGGCCAGGGCCAGGCTGGGGGCGGAACGGGAGCCTCAGCCCTGCACCCTCCCCACCCCACCCCGCCGTCCTCTCCGAGCTCCGGGAGAGTCCTGGGGGCCATGGCTGAGGAGAGGCTCGGCAGCGGAGGCTCGTCTTCTCCTGGCAGGAAGGGAAGTACAGGCATGGCCCTACTTCCTGTCCTTACGCGGGGGTGGCAGTGAGGCGCGGGATGCCCCCCAGCCCCCCCCGAGCGGAGCAGACGTGCCCGCACACCGGCACTTCTCCCCGCAGCTGGACAGCCAACATGCGTGCCTGCTTGGTCCAGCCGCCCCCGGGCCTGACTCTGGCCTCCCTTGACCTTGGCTTTGACTGCAGCCAGCAGGTCCCCTTGTTCCCCTGTCCCCACAGGTGTGGACACCATGGCCAGCTACGAGGAGGTGCTGCGCCTCCTGCGCTACCGGAACTGGCACAGCAGGTCCCTGCTGGATCGGAAGTTCAAGCTCGTCTGCTCGGAGCTCAACGGCCGCTACGTCAGCAACGAGTTTCAGGTCGAGGTGAGTGATCGCCTCCCACCTGCGGCCCCGACACTTGCAGACCCCGTTTCTAAAGTATTCGTGTGGCACCTTCTGGGGTGCGTCCAGGCCCGCTAGCCCTTCCCGGCCCCGGGGCTGCTGCAGGTTAGACCCGCGCAGGTTTGGGCGGGCCGGGGGCCGCTGGCGTGCCCCTCTCATGGGCGTCTGAGGGGCCTTTGGAAGGAGGTGGTCAGGAGCTAGAGGCAGTTAGTACCTCATGAGTAGAGCCGAGGTGGTGCGTCGAGATTTGACGCTGCTTGAGAAAGAGCAGTTCCCAGGCAAGCAAAGATCCCCTGCAGACTGCTGGCTCGGGGGCGAGGGGTCCCGGCGCGGGGACGTCCCAGGGGAGAGGGGGGTCCCAGCGTGGGGCCGGCCCAGGGGGTAAAGGGGGTCCCGGCACAGGTCAGGGGGAGAGGGTGCTGTGCCGTCTGCTGAGTGTGGGGGCAGCCGCTCACGGCACAGTGGTCAGAGGGAGCTCACCCCGCTCTGACGTCCTCCACAGGCCTGGACAGCAGCCCCTTCATCACTCGGGGCTTCTGTGGTCTGGAGAAATGGGCCCAGAGTTATTCTCAGCAAACGAGTGTCGCCTGGTGACCTCAGAGCGGCCGAGTGCTGAAGTCTCAGCGCTGAGGAATCAATGAGAGTTTTGTTTGAGCCAAAGGCTAACAGATTTGAAAGGAAATAAATGGTTATGATTTGTGCTTTCATGTGGCTGTGGTTTTGGGGAAAAGCAGGGAAATGGGCTATGCCGGGGCTTCTTGAATGACCCGCCGCCGAGGACGGTGCTGGTGGTTCTTCTGGTCTCTTGTGGGCAGATTCTCTCATGCGCTACGGCGCTGTTTCTGGGCTGGGCGACGGTACCAGGCAGTTAGGACAGGTTCTGAGAGCTGAGCCTCGATTTTTCTCTGTTCTCTTCTCCTCGGCTCAGCAGTGTGGGTCCAGGGAACCCCTCGAGTCGCCCTTTGAGTCGCCCTTAGAGTCGCCCCTCGAGTCGCCCTTTGAGTCGCCCCTCGAGTTGCCCTTTGAGTCGCCCTCGTCCCGGTAGCTTCTGCGCTGCGCGTGCGCCGCCGGCCGCGTTCAGGCAGCTGCGTGTGTCTCTGCTACAGGTGAACGTCATCCACACGGCCAGCCCCATGGAGCACGCCAGCCACATGGCCGCGCAGCCCCAGTTCGTCCACCCCGAGCACCATGCCTTCGTCGACCTCTCGGGGCACAACCTGGCCAGCCCGCACCCCTTCGCAGGTAGGACCGCGGGCAGAAGCAGGGCCGTCTGCGTCAGGTCTTCGCGGGGGGCGCCCTCCTGCATCCTGCTGGGAGCCCAGCTCTGGCCAGGATCTGGGATTCTGTGCCCCCGCGAGGGACGAAAGCTCCAACAGGCCAGGCAGTGGCCGGCTCAGGGCTGGAAACCTGTGCTGAGACTTCCCTGCCATCACTTCCTGTTCTCTGGGGTCAAAGCCGCCGTGGGACGGGAAGGGGCAGGACAGGGGCAGGTGCCAGCCTCACCGCCCGGTCTCCCCTCGCTTGCAGTTGTCCCCAGCACAGCCACGGTGGTGATCGTGGTGTGTGTCAGCTTCCTCGTCTTCATGATTATCCTGGGCGTGTTCCGCATCCGGGCCGCGCACCAGCGAACCATGCGGGACCAGGACTCCGGGAAGGAGAACGAGATGGATTGGGACGACTCCGCCTTGACCATCACCGTAAACCCCATGGAGGTAGGTGCCGGCAGGCGGCCCCGCGACTGCACCCCCTGCAGGCCAGGGCCAAGGCGACGCGTGCCCCACAGAAGCTACGTGGCCGTGGCACCCCCATGTTTATGCGGCAGATGTCACGTGACCCACACGACAAGGTGTGAGGTACAGGTGTCCCCGCTCCTCAAGTGGGCCGGAGAGGCCTTACCCCAGCTCGCGCCGCCCCGTCAGGGTAGGAGGGCACTCCCTGCACGTGCTAGACCCCGTGGGTGGCTACCAGAGCTGCATTTTCCCTTCCGTCTGGGATGAGGTGACTTCCAGAACAGTCCAGCCCTCCCTCGACGTGGAGTGTGCCGCGGGGAGTTCCCTCCCTCTGCGGCTCCTGGAGGGTGAAGCGCCGTGGACACCGGCTCGTGTGCGGAGAAGGGGGCCCCGGGGCTCGGTTCCCATGCTGTCTCCTTGTCAGACGTACGAGGACCAGCACAGCAGCGAGGAGGAGGAGGAGGAGGAGGAAGAGGAGAGCGAGGACGGGGAGGAAGAGGACGACATCACCAGCGCCGAGTCGGAGAGCAGCGAGGAGGAGGAGGGGGAGCACGGGGACCAGCAGACCGGGAACAGGCAGCAGCAGCTGGAGTGGGACGACTCCACCCTGAGCTACTGAGCCTGAGGCCGCTCCCCCTCCTCTCTCTGCGTCTGTCCTCCCGGCCCCAGGGTCCACGGTGTACAAAGTCATTCTGGCCAGTAGGTCTGCAGACCCTCCCCGTCGCCGACCATCCGCCTGTGCTTGGTGTAGGCCCCCCGCCCCCCAGCCACGCGCCCTGAACTTACGGGAGGGGCTGCCGTGCTCTCCACGGCTCGCTCTGTGCGCCCCCCTCGCGCCCCCAGAAAAGCTACGATGACCGGACTCGCTGACAAAGGGTTAAAATCGCTCACTCCCACCTCGTAATCCTGTTTCCTTTCTCTCTCTCTCTCTTTTTTTAAAGTTTTTATTTTTTCCAAACTAGTGCATGTATAAAATGGCAGAATGGGGGTTAATATGTAGATGACGAACTGACTTTTTAATATTTTGTAAATAAACTGGGATTCCTCGTGTCCTCCATGCTAGCGTGAGCCAGGACCGGCATGCGAAGTGAAGCTTGAATCACAGCGTAGGAGAGACCCCGCGGGCTCCTGCCCCAGCCCCGCCCCGAGAGGAGAGGGCCCTGCCCGGCTCGGGCCTTGCCTGGTGCACCCCCTTGGCAGGTGGCCAGGCAGTGAGGGGGCACAGACTGCCCCCCCCCCCGGCACCAGATCGGGGATCCTTCTCTGGAGGCTGGAAACGGTCAGGCCTTTCCTTTGGGATTCTCCCCATTTCTGACATGGCAGAGGGGTGGGGGTGCAGGGGTCCCTCCAATGGCCGGCAGCTCCTTGCGCAGGAAGCTGGACTCCTCGTGCGCGGCCTCGGGTGCTCACGGCCTAGATGGTCGTTGGCCCGCTGGTGAGTGTGCGCACGGATGGGGCAAAGCGTCTGGCCACGTGGTTTGGAGGCAGAGCAGGCCCGAGTGGCCCGGACTCAGGACGTCCGAGGACAGACGCATCCAAGGACGCGCTGTGGCCCGAAGGCAGAGTGCTAGCTTTCCCCCCAGCAGCCCCGGAGGGAAGCCCCGCGCCCCGGGAGTGGGGAGCGCTGCTGCTCGGCCTGGCGGGGAAGAAGGAGAGGACGAGTCCTGAGCTAAAACCCCTACGGCACTTTGTTTTTAATTTTCATGTAAAATTTTAGATTTCTAAAACTGGGGGAACATCATTTTGAATCCTGTTCTGTGATCATAACTGCTAGTTTCCAGGACACTGCAGCTGTCCTGCATCGTGTGTGGCCGTCCTCCGCGTACTGTCACTGTAGCTGCTCCGTGTAGACAATGGTCGAGCCTAACGCGGGCTCCGCGTGGGCCGCGTTCCGGGTGTGTATATTGATGCGGTCAGAACGTGTATACACTACAATAAAGTGCTGGTTCTAACTCCAGTGGCCGAGTGTGTCCGCTTTGGTCCTGCTTTTGTTTCAATCCTACATCCGCTTGCTTTTTTTATTTTTTTATTTTTTGTTTTTTCAGGTGCTTTGTTTTGTTTTTTACCTGAGAACACATCATAAAAAGGCTTTTGTTTCTTTAAGTATGCTTTTACCTCTCCCGCCAAGGCTTCAGAGTTCCGGCCTTGAGCCCACATCGGTTGTGTCGAACTCCCCTTCCCCTTACAGAAACATTAAAAGACTTAAAAAGAAAAAAATAGAAAATTCTCTTCTCACGAGGCGCACAGGCCGTGAACCTGAACCAGAACGCCAGGAAGCATAGATTCGTTTAAATAAATAACATAACACAGAGACATACACTCGGCTTTTCCTATTTCCAAAACGGCGAGGTGGGGTGAGTGAATTCAGCACTTAGTTGGGGACAAGAGTGTGGCCGTGGGGTTCTGCGGGTGGCACTCCCTGCTTCTGGACTGCGTGCGCCCTGTGGCTGCTTCTAACCAAAGAAGAAGGTCGGCACCTGGGTTCTCTTTTCTAAAGCCAGGCACCTGTCCAGAGGGCAGCCGCTCCTGGCCCTGCCCGGCCCTGCCAGGCCTTTGAGAGAACAGCCGTGGAGCTGAGCCGGGCCCAAGGCGGCCGCTAAGACGTCAGGCTCGCCTGCCCGTGGGCTTCGAGAAGCCCAGATTCCTGGCCCCCCTCTCCAGAGACGGCCTCAGATGGCCGGGAGGCGCCCAGGGACCTGGCATTTCTAGAGCTCTTCAGGTCCCCCGAAGGCGAAGCCTGAACTGCCTCAAGCCACGTACCGTCAGAGAAGGACATTCCAGCCCAGATAGACCTCGCATTTCTGAGGCCTGATTGGGCAAGCAGGTTAAAGGGGAGAGTTCTGGAGATCAAGTCCTCCCGTCCTCAAAACCGGTTCTACGAGGCCGGAGAGGTAACTGCACAGAGTACTCGGACCTGCGTTCGCCTCGATCCGCGGTGAGCTGTCAAGCTCCAATCTTTTTAATGTCTTGAGGAGCAGTGTATGTTAGGTTTTATGGGGCGTAGGCCATTCTGAGCCATCGAGGTGCAGTGAGTAGTTTGGCTATTTTCTTTCTCACCCGCAAACAAAATCGCTTTACAGCAGAGAGATGAGAGAATTCCCGTACCCGAAAGTCACTTTAAAAGTGGAAAGCAAGCATCCCTGAATCTAGAGGGTACCCAGGCTTCCTCTGGGAGCTGCCCGGCGCTCAGTCAGTGGAGAGCACGAAGGTGGAGGGGGGCACGGAGCGCGGGCGCCCTGTCACCAGCGCGACCGCGCCCAGCCCCGTGAAGCCCAGCGGGAGCCCAGGAGGAAGGCAGGCTTCCCGGCGGCGGCAGGGAGAGCAGTCTTGGCTGGGTCCCGATTCACCAGCTGGAAGACGGGGTGACAGTCCTTGGCAAGATGCAGCCTCGGAGGTGCCCGACTCACAGTGTCTCCCCTTCAGAGCCCGGGGGCGCTGGAGGCTCGGATCAGGGGCGCTGGAGGCTCGGATCAGGGGCGCTGGAGGACGACGCCCCTCCCCTGCTCAAAGGACGCATTTCCATTTATGGCTGTTTAGCTCCTGAAACATTTCAAGTCATAAATAAATAACCAGTGTAAACAAAAGGCAGTGTGTAGGTTCTCGCCCATGGGGCGCCATTCAGGCTCTTCGGCCCCAAAGGACGGCTGAGGGCGCCCGGTGCCCGAGGCGCTGCGTTCGCGGGCTATTGCCTGTTATCTTTGGACACGTTGTGGGCCAGCCAGTTCACTTTAGTCTTCCAGCTCTCCCGCAGGGCTTCGTTAAACTTCACCCGGAAGTGCTTCAGAGCCTCCTCCTCCGTCTTTCCCAAGGCCAGAGAGTCCTGAGGCAAAACAGGCAAATCCATGAGCACAGCCCCAAGGAGGGGAACAACCCGAGTCCCCTGCCCCGAATGTGGTAAATAACCTCCCGAAAGAGTTGCAGGACGGCAATCAGGAGACCGCCACCAGCGTCTCCCCCGGGAAAAGCTCTCTGTTTCTGATCCCAAACCAAAATGGGTCCCCGACCCATCCTCTAAGGAAGATGCCAACTCCAGCCAGGTGCCATGGCCCCCAAAGTCCCCAGGGGGGGACAGGTGGCCTCGCTGTCTGCACTGGAAATGAATTGCAGGGGGAGGGGAGGGGGGCAGCTTTGCTCTGCACAAATGGGGCACCGAAGAGGGGCTGGTCGTGGCTGACCGCCCTCCCAACCCCCAGCTTCTCCCACGCCCACGCTGAAAAGCCACAGGCGGGCAAAGCATCTTTAACCGAAGAGGGACGGTATCTAATCCCGCCCTCCTGTTTGAGCAGAGCCACCGCAGCCGGTGGAGGACGAGAGGGTGGGCCAAGGGAGGTCCCGACACGTCGGCCACGAACCAGGCCACCAATCCCCAGGCCCCGTCCCTGGGTCACGGGCAGCCTGAGGAACTCATGCCGGGAGTGCCCCGTGGGGTCCGCGGTGCTTGCAGGCAGGCCCTGGGGACGCAGGCGCTGGCGGGGCTGCCGGGCAGGGCCCTCCCCCCCCATTTACCTTGAGATACTGGATGTCTTTGGAGCAGCTGAGCTCAGGCAGGCCGGCGGCCCGCATCAGGGCAAAGAGGTGGAGGAACAGCAGCCCGTGGCGTCGCAGGATGGTATAGGCGCGCTCGCAGTAACCCCGGAATCTGCAGGGGGCGCAGGGAGGCGGGGGCCGGGGCTCTGAGTGCTCCTCGCTCGCGCCCTGGAAACAGCCCCCACTCCCTCTGACCGCCGCGCACCCCCCTGCCTTCTCCTGCAGGACCCGACCCTGAGCCCGGTCCGGGAGCCCTCACCTTTCGAATTTCTCACTGTTGTTCGTCTTCCCCTGTTGGATCACGTGCACAAAGTCGTAAGTGAGGATGAAGGGGACTCGCTCGCGGTTGATTCCAAACTTGGTCTTGAAATTCCCCAGAAAGTGGCCAAAATCAATGTGGAACAGCTAAGAAGAGGGAAGGAAGAGCGGTCAGAGAGGAGAGGGTGTGGGTAGGTCGGGGAAGCGGGAGCCCGGAGGGAGAGAAAGCCGGGAGGGCCGCGGGCGCCGCCCACAGGGCCGCCGCTCTGCCCCTACCTGCCCATTCTCGCGGATCATGATGTTGTCGCTGTGCCGATCGCCGATGCCCAGCACGTACGTGGCCACACAGTAGCCGGCACAGGAGAGGGTAAACTCCTCGATGGCGCGATCCAAGGCCTCCCTGTGTATGCGTCGGTGGGAAGGGGGATGAAAAACCAGGTCCACGCCATTTCCCAGCAACTTCTGAGAGGTGGGTCTATGTCCTCTCCCCTTGAATCTGGCCGAATGACGCACTTGGACCAGTGGGATGGGGAGGAAGCGGGGTTGGGCTCCTCCCACAGCCTCGGCCTTAAGCCGCCTGGCAGCTTTCGAAGTAACCTGCTGCCAGGGAAGGAAGCCAAGGCTGGTGCACTCGAGGTGGGGAGGCCACACGGAGACATGGGACTCGGACGAGCCAGGCCCCTCAAGCGACCAGCTGCACCCAGTTGCATGAGTGGTTCCAGGCCAAAGAACCGCTCCACTCTGGCAGCTTGAGCTGCAGGTCTGTGGACCCCTAATATCTGGTGGGTGGTTTTCCGTCCCTAAGGGTTAACTGAGCCCTGGGGGAAGGAGACCCGCCCCAACAGAGCCCACCTGGGCCTCCGCTGAGCCGAGAAGCCGGGAGACTGACAAGGGCCCTGCCCCTCACCATTGACTCCTAAATGGCACCTTTTGGGAAAGGAGAGGGCCTGGGTCCCCGGGGCCCAGAACCTACCCAGGGTTCTTGGACTTGAGCCAGTTGAGCAGGGCGTCCTTGTTGAAGGCAGCTGTGGCCGCCATGTTGCTTTTGTTGAGCTGGATGTTGGCGATGGTGTCTGAGTGAAGCACCACCTCGATGAGGCCCGTGCGGTCCCCAGTGGAGAGGCAGCCGTAGGGGGTCATCCTAGCCGGGGGGGGGGGGGGGGCAGGGTCACAGGCCGTCCCCAGGGCGGCTCGACACTCCGCCCCACCCAGAGGAGCCCAAGACAGCCAAAATAGCCCCTGGAGATGCTGCAAGGGAGGAGGGAGGTGCTGGGGAGGAGTTCTTGACACCCGGAGCTCCATGGGAAGGCTCCCGGCCGGGAGAGACCAACTCCGGCATCCAAGATATGCAGAAGAAACGGCGGCACTTTGGCCGAGCTCGTGTTTGCTCAGAGAGAAATCCGGGTGTTCTGGAAGATGCCGCCGCTTCCCAAGATGGCGCAGGCGGCCAGGGATGCGTGTGGCCAAGGAAACAATGGAGCGAGAGCGATGCCGAGCGCCAGGCCTGGCCTTCTCCACCCTCCCTCTATGGCCCTATCGCCTCCCTTGGCCCTAATTGAAACTGGTCTCCGTCCTTCTTAGAACAACCCCTTTTCCAACGGAGGTGCCCGAGCTGGCTCCGACAGAGGACTCCTCCAAAGGGGCAGGGTCCTAGGCCTGCAGCGAGGACAAGCGGATGACAGGAGGCCTCTCACCTCAGGTCTAGCCCCTCCTGCTTCCACAGGACATCCATGAGCTGGATCATCTGCAGAGTCAGCATGTCCTGGCGGAGGTCTGCGCATCCACCGCCCAGAAGGAAAAGCAGGAGCTTCTGGTGGGCTCTGCACTCCCAGCCAGGCCCAGGCCCGAGTCCCAGGACCCCACCTCAGCCGGGCCTCCCTATCCCCCCAGGGCAGCGCGGCACGTTAGAGGGGTACGGGGCCTCCGCAGAGCTCTCCGCGGGGCCCAGCCGCTCACCGTCCCCGTTCTTAAAGATGATGCCCACGCTGCCGTCACTGCCCGCCTCCTCGTTGCTGTACATCACCCACAGCGGCTTCATCTTGGAGTCCATGAAGGTGCACTGCTCCACGCTGCGGGCCAGAAAGCAGTCAGCAGGGGAGCGGGGGCCCCTCCGCAGGGCCTGTGGCGGGGCGGGCGCGCGGGGCTCACCAGACTTCAGCCAGCAGGGTGCTGGGGTCCAGCGGGGACTGCAGGTTGGAGAGGGCCTCCAGGTAGGTCTCCTGGCGCAGGCACAGGTGCATCAGCTCCTTGGTCTGGGGCTTGGTGGTCTTCTGGGAGCTCGCTTTGACGAAGTCATTGAGGGCCTTCAGCTTGCTCAGCGCCTCGCCCTGCAGGGACAACGGGACGGTGGGCGGGGCGCGGGAGGCCCAGTGGGGGCGGGGCTCCCAGCCTCGGCCCCGCCCCCGGGGGGGGCTCTAGAGGAGCCGACCCGTCTCACCTGCTTCATCAGCACCTTCATGTGGTGGGTGCTGCCCCTGCAGTAGGCCTCCATGATAAGGCCGAAGCGCAGAGCTACGGAGGGCACGTGCATCTCGGAGCTGGAGGGAGGGAGGGACGGCTGAGAACGGCGGGCAGGAACCGGAGGCCAACAGGCCAGGGGGGGTTCCGGGGGGGTCCCCTACCGGAGGTGCCAGAAGAGGAAGTGGCCGATCTTGCGGTTGGCCAGCGCCCGGTCCAGCAGGAACTTGGTCAGCTCGCAGTCGAGGTAGGATTCGTACTTGAGCACCTGCACCAGCTGCAGCAAGTACTGGAAAAGCTCGTCATCCCTGCGGAGAAGGGAGGCCGGCCTCACCTGAGCAGACCCCAGGCCCCGTTCGGTCCTCCCCGCCCCCCCACCGGCACGGGCTCCACCTGCCGGGGCAGAAGGGACCGAACCGCCCTCGCTAGCAGCCGGCGGGACTCACGTCAGCTTCCGCAGAGACTTGATGGCGAAGGAGCCCACGTGGCGGTCGGGGAAGCTGAAGTCCAGCAGCTCCAGGGCGCTCAGCACAGGCAGCTCCGGCCAGGAACACAGCAGGTAGAGCATCTGCGGGAGCCCGCTGGCGGTCAAGGTGCTGGGGGCCGGGCAGGAGGCCCTCCCCCGCCCCCACGCCCGGGCGGCCCCCACCTGGGCCACATCCTCGTGCTTATTCCACTTGGTGACCAGCAGCAGGCGGGCCAGCGCCTCGGGGAAGCGCTCCTGGACCTCGTGCCGCATCTTCCACACCAGGTCCTTCTCGTGCTCGTACAGCTCCCCGGAGCCGCGCCGCTCCAGGATTTCCCGCAGCTGCAGCTGCTGAGGGGGCCAGGCAGGGTGAGCTGCGGCCCAGCCGGGGGTGCCCCACCGCCCCTGGCCCGCGGCTCACCTCCTCCTCGCTGAAGCGCCCGTGCTCCCCGTGCCGCCCCAGCTCCAGAATCTGCAATGAGTGGCCCCATCTCAGCAGAGACCCAGACCCTGGGCCAGCCCTGGCAGGCCCCCCACTCCCAGGGTGGGGAGGCAGGGGGTATGGGTCAACCCCTCAGCACCCCTGACCTTGGGGGCTGCGACTCTCAGTAGTGAGCGCTGTCCTGTGCCAGCATCCCGGGCCTCCACCCGGGGGGATGCCAGGAGCATCTCTCCCACCAGCTATGACAACCCAAAGGGTCTCTGGACCTTGCCCCAAGTCCCCTGGGGAGCCACGTGGCCTTGACCGAGAACCACTGTTTTAGAGCAGTGAGGGTTCTCGAGAGCCAAGGAAGTCCCCAACTGTGCGTGCCAACCAAGCCCCAGCCCTGGGCAACTCAGGGGACGGGTGAGGGGAAGCCCAGAGGCAGAGTCAAGAACAGTCATCTTTAGCCGCGGGGCCTCCGGACCGTCCCAGACCCCGGACGGCGAGGGGGCTGACCTTGTCCAGGGTGGGGTAGTACACAGGGTAGGGGGCCACCTCAGGGAGGCAGATGACGAGGGCCGCAGCGCTCTCCGTGTTGGGGTTACTCCGCACCGTTCCCGTGGGGTTCAGCAGCTCCCCTTTCTCGTCTGGACACAGGGACAGACAGGAGTTGTCTGGGGAATGCCCCCCGCCAGGTGCGCACGCCCCCGCGCCTCCCCCTTCCGCCCGGGCGGACCTGGCACGGAAGGCCACATGTACAGGCAGCATTCACCGGTCTTGAGCTGGTCCTTGTAGTCGAACAGCATGAGGTTGGCCCAGGCGATGGGGCAGTCCTGGGAAAGACCACGGGCAGGTCAGGGCCAGCGGCCGCAGAGCCTCGGCGCGCTCACCGGCAGGACGGGCGTCGCCTCCAGGCCGAGCTTCCCTGCCCTCGCCCAGCCTCCCTGGGGGGAAGCCGGCAAGGTCAGCCACCTCTGGGCTCCCTTCTGCTCCCAGAGGCACCTCTACTCCCCGCTTCTCAAAAAGCCCCCCGACAAATCACACCAGCCCCAGACGGCTGGCCCAGCGCGGCTGTGGGTAAGTCGGTGTGGCTCAGTGGCCGGTCGCATCCTGGGCCTGGTGACTCAGTGCCCAACCCCCCACCAGTCCTTCCCCACTGGCAGCTGACTCGGGACACCCCGCTCTCCGTGAGGACAGTGTGGCTGTCCTTCCAGCCCAGGGAGCGGCCTCTAGGTTCCCCCAGATGCCGCCGAGTCCACCCCTGCTCCTCAGCCCCGGGACCCAGAGCCCTCACCTGGCAGGGATGGCAGCCAGGATGGGAGGGGGGCGTGCGGAGGGAGGGTCGCCCCCATCCCCCCACCCCCCACCCCGAGGTGCAGCCCTGCTGGGAGTGGCCCTGGAGTGGCCCTGGGCCCCAGTGCCCCAGCCTCCCAGCCAGCCCCACCCACCGCCTTCTTGGACTTCTTCTTGGTGGAGCGAGCCTTCTTGGCCTTCTCGATCACGGCGTAAAGCGCAAAGCAGAGACGGGCCATGCGCGGCAGGTCGCAGATGTTGATGTCGAACTCGAGCCGCTGTTTCCACACGGGCTCCGAGCAAACGCTCACCTCCGAGCTGGACACCGTCTTGCACAGCGTCTCGTTGCCGTGGAAGAGCCCGGCCTGCACCACCAGCTGGGGGAGGCGCGGGTGTCGGGGGCCAGGTGCCAGACGCCCCGCCTCCCTCGCCCCTCCGACGTTCTCCCACCCAAGGCTCAAAGTTCCGGAAACGTCCTCATTTCACAAGGGTCTGAATCCCACTTGCCACTCGGAAGAAAGTGGCACCGAAGGGGACAGATGATTGCTTGAGTGGGACAAGGGGCCACAAGGTGAAGGGAAGGGCACCTTCTGTGGGCTTTGCATGGGCTCCCCACGACTCTTTGGGACCCCGGGGATGTCACTTCCCTGCTCGGGGCCTCATTTTCCCCACTCGGGCTTGGGAACTCCAGGGGCCCTTCTCACTCCAAAACCCGCGAGCTCCCTCCACGACTCAGAATCCTATGACCCCCGTGAGCAGGCAAGGATTTCATTCCACCTGAACTCCCCCGCCCTGTCTCTCCAACTCCGCCTCAACAGCCCTCAGGACCCAGGCAGAAAGCAGCCCGCAGCCGGGGCTCCAGGGTGCCGGCAGGGAAACCCAGCCCCGCCTGCCGTGAAATCACAGCGACCAAAAGTGTTCCACCAACAGACTCAAACTTTGTGGGCCCAGGAGTAACGTCCCCGCAAATGGGACAATAAACACCTCCTGGGGACGGAGGGAGATGAGGTGTGTGACCCAGGGGTCCAGGTGGCACGCTTCCCGAGTGCCCCCTGGGAGTCCCAAGGTCCCAGGGCCCAGCCGGAGACGCCCCTCTCCCGCACCTGCCACCTCCCAGACCCTGCAGTCCCCACTTCCCCGGGGCCTGGCCCCACAACTTCCACCCGAGTCAAATACCCAGAACTCGCTAGGCCTGGTTTCTGCGAATTAGCCTCTCTGGCCGGCCAGCCGGCTCCCCTCCCCCCTTCCTGTTTTGAAGCGGCTCACAGCCACCCCAGGCAGGGATGCTGGGTAATGTGGTCAGGTGGCTTTCATGTGACCCCCCCCTTCTTCCTCTGCCACCCCTCCAGACCACAGCCACCTTGTTTGTGCAGAAAACATCCCCCCTCCCCCCAGGAGCCCCCTACCTTCATCCGCTCGTCAGCATTCACTTTGCTGCCCTGAACCAGCTCCACGCAGAAAGGCTGCTCCAGGGACCACAGGGACAAGGAGGAAGGCTGGGGCGGGCCAGAGAGGGGGAGGCAGGGCCGTCAAAGCAGAGGAAGCCCGGGGAGGCTCCGGTGGCTAGCGCCCCTGGCCCCCGGCAAGGCCCGTGGCCACTCGTGGGTGGGGTGCGTGTTGCCGGTTGGTGAGAAGGCTTAGGTGCCCACCCACGATACCACGATTTGCCAGAAAGCCTGCCGTGCAGGTGCCCAGGACCCCCGAGCTCTGCCGGGCATGGCGTTGTGCCTCTCTCTCCAGTGCAGGGGGCAGGAGGAACAGGAGAAGGGCAGCCCATGAGCCCGGCCTGGGGGCTGCCCCGGGAAGCTCAAACAGCAGCCCCCACCCCTGCGCACTGGTGCGTTGGAGAAGGGCCAAGGTTAAGGACCAGCTCTCAACACCCACCCACCAAGGAGCATGGGATGAGGGCCCTGGACCGTCCCCCTCCCCCAGCCCACGGCATTGCCCCTGGGCTCCTCAGACAGCGAGGAG
The DNA here is from genome assembly GCA_028533885.1 of Nasua narica. NCBI lineage: Eukaryota > Metazoa > Chordata > Mammalia > Carnivora > Procyonidae > Nasua > Nasua narica. Next base: position 6,130,137 of record CM052798.1, on the reverse strand, counting down.
GAAGGGATGGAGGGGAGGGGACGCGAAAGGCACCCAGCTCACCTTCTTCATGGGAATGGGCGGTGGTTTTGTGCGTGGTTTCTGGACTTGGGGGGCGGGGTCGCTCTGCTCGTCCCGCATGGCGAGGATGGAGGAGGAGTGCACCATGGTCAGGTGGGGGGTCAGCCCGCTGTGTAGACAGCTGCAGATGTACTGCGATGGGGGGCGGCTGGAGTGAGCGGCCGGCGGGGCAGCCCCGGCCACGCTCCAGATAATAAGCCTCACCCCCGGGGACTCCCCGATGCCCACCAGCGCCGATGCCAAGCCTTCCCGGCCTCTCCTGCTGACCCTTCGCATCCCATCTGACCATCTCCTTCCCCTCCCGCTGACCCATCTCCTTCGCAGATGGAGCGCTCTGTGGGCCCCCGGGGAGCGCAGGGCCCCTCCCGGACCTCACCGCTCACCTGGAACTGGCAGAGGGGGTAGCTGCCGTACAGGTACTCGTGCTTCCCATTCACCTGCAGCGTGTAGTCCTCGGGCTGCTCTACCAGAGGCTGCCGGAACACCGTGGCCTTCTTCCGGAGCGCACAGGCCATCAGCGCCAGCGGCACGTCCTTGGTGGACACCTGGAAGGTGAAGCTCTCCTAGGGGGAGGAGGGAGGGTCAGCCCTCCACCCTCATGGAGGGCCCGTGGCTCCCGGGACGCAGAGGGTGGCCCTGCCTCTTTGTCCGGAATGGGCCCCCCTTCCCCCCACCCCCGAACGTGAGGCAGAGTCTGATGAAGGCACATGGCCAACACCCCAGAAACGTTATCGAACGAATGAATGGACCCATGACCAAGGCCATCTGGTCATTCGGCCTTGCCCAACTTGCCCGGTGGGACATCTGCCTGAGCCCCTTGCGGGCATGGGTGCCCTGCAAATCCCACCCGGCGCCACTGGGAGGAGAGAGGATCCGGGGTGCTGGTGGAGGGCTGGGAAGTCGCACGGGGAAGCATCCCCCCGCTGTGCCCCACAGCCCTGATGCTGCAGATGGGCCAGCGTCCCCCACAGGGGCCACGGGCTCACCTCGCTGCCCTCAAACTTGACGTTGACCAGGAGGGCCCGGTTGGGGACCCTCAGCGTGCCGGCCCCCCAGCTCCGGGCTGAGGGCTCCAGCTGCAGGGGGAAGCTGTAGTGTAGCCAGGCCTCCCAGCCTAGCTGCTGCCGGCGGGCGGCCGCCTCCTCGCAGAACTGGCGCATCTTGGTGCGAAAGGCGTTCACTTCAGGGTCATGCAGGGAGTCGAACTCATGGAGGCCTGGGAGGTGGGGAGGCTGGGTCAGCGCGGGGAGGGGGGAGCGAGGGGGGCGGTCGGGGCTGGCCCACCTGCACGAAGGTCACCTTTGCCGATGAGGAGGCTGATCTGGGAGTTGACCAGCTTCTTCACCCTGTCCCCCTCTCGGGCCACCAGGCGCAGCACCGGCAGGAAGGGCTGGATGTCGCAGAGCCGCCGCTGCTCGTCCTCCAGCTCCTGCTGCTCCGCGGTCTGATTGACGCAGGTGAACACATAGGCCTCGGGGTCGCTGAGCATGTGGAAGAATGGCTCATACTGGGCTCGATGCCACAACACCTGAGGGGACAGTGGCCGCTCAGCCCCTCCAGCCGAGGCGCGCAGGGCCACGCAGAGCCTCGAGGTGGCTGGGGGCGGGCTTCAGTCTGGGGGTCCCACTGCACGACCCCAACCAGAGGGCAAAGCCGAGATCCCCAAACCCTGTCCTCTCCGGACCCCATGAGCGATGACCACATGGGTCCGCGGGAGTCTCCATCGCTGCCCTTCTGCGGAGGGCGCCTGGTCCATGCTAACGCCAGCCCACCGTCTCCCCTGTACGTTCCCCTTGAGAGACGGCCGGCCAGACATGGCCTCCAGGCACTCCCCAGCTAATCATTCTGGGGTCCGTCACCCTGATTTCCAAATGTTGGCAATGAATTCAGAAAAGCTGAGCACATCGAGAGAGCTGTCAAACCCTCTATGGGCTGTGTTCAGCGAGGGCGGTCAGCGGGTGCTCTCAGGACGAGCATCCCCAGGGGGCCCCTGGGAGAGCCATCTAATGGTCAAGCTTTAGTGCAAAGGTGTTCAGCACTCACAGAGACGACGGGAAAGGAGAGACTAGCCCCATTCATCTTCCAAGGGGGATGGATAATCACGGTCCATCAGCACAAAGGGATAGCATGGGGTGGGCGGGAGGGTAGGACCCAGAATCTAGAAATACCTGTATGAACAGGCACAGAAGGCTCCAAGAGACACACTAAGTAGGAAAAAAAAAAACCCCAAGGTATAGGGGTGCCTGGAGGGCTCAGTTGTTAAGCGTCTGTCTTTGGCTCAGGTCATGATCCCGGGATCCTGGGATCGAGCTGCGCTTCGGGGTCCCCACTCAGCGGGAAGCCTGCTTCTCCCTCTCCCACTCCCCTTGCCTGTGTTCCCTCTCTCTCTCTGTCTCTGTCAAATAGATAAATAAAATCTTTAAAAAAAAACCCCAAAAAAACCCAAGACCTATAACAGCAGATGTAACTCAGGCCCATTTCCATAAAAACAACTCGAATAAACGTGGGAATGAATAGAGACCAGGATTTGACAAGAGGAATTAGGGTCAGCAGGCAAAACCTGGTCCGTTCTCCAGTTACTAGAAGGCAGCCACGCCCACTCATTATCGCGGAGTCTAAGGCCACTCTGGCCCACGCTGGCAGAGTTGAGTGTGATAAATACCAGATGGGCAGCAAAGCTGAGAATATCCACCAGCTGGCCCCTCGGATAAATAAAAGTAAGGAGACACTGAAGGCAAATTGGGGTGTGTGCAGGGCCCCGTGTGTTTTGTATTTCTGCACTGTTGGAATTGTAGCAAGAATGCATGTATGGCTCAGAAAAATCAGATTACCCTTAAAATAGAGTTAATCTCATGAGAAAGATGTTATAATGTTCACTCAGAAAAAAAAAAGATCTCAAAGTTCATAATCGGAATTATCACAAAAAACAACACTCCATAGAAAACAGGAAAACAGGGACGCCTGGGTGGCTCAGTTGGTTGAGCAGCTGCCTTCGGCTCAGGTCCTGATCCCGGCGTCCTGGGATCGAGTCCCGCATCGGGCTCCTTGCTCGGCAGGGAGCCTGCTCCTTTCTCTGCCTCTGCCTGCCTCTCTGCCTGCTTGTGTTCTCTCTCTGTTGGATGAATAAATAAAATCTTTAAAAAAAAAAAGAAAGAAAACAGGAAAACAGCCCAAGTGTTAACTTGGTGGTTGTCTCCTGGGTGGCTCAGTTGGTTAAGTGACTGCCTTCGGGTCAGGTCATGATCCTGGAGTCCTGGGATCGAGTCCTGCATCGGGCTCCCAGCTCCACTGGGAGTCTGCTTCTCCCTCTGACCTTCTCCCCACTCATGCTCTCTTTCTTTCTCTCTCTCAAATAAATAAAATCTTAAAAAACGAAAACTGTGGTTGTCTCCTAAGAGCTGGAGCCCAGGTGATTTTTTTTCTTCTTCTACTTTTTCCTTTTTGCCCCAATCAATGCATCCATATTATTTTTGAAATGGGAAAAAAAAAAGAAATTTAATTTTTAAAGAAATCTCCCAGGAAGGGGAGATTAAAAAAGAAAAACAAAACCTCAAGGAAGACCTACTGGTTCTTTCCTTTTTTTTTTTTTGTTCCACTCCCAAGTATAAACTCTTAAAATTCTGAGCTGAGGTCTTGCTCTCTGGCGTGACCCACTAAATCCCACACTTCGCAAGGGGGACGAGCCTTCTGTGAGATCACAAGACGATCTCCGCCGAATGCTTTCCAGATGTCTAACCCTTTGACTCTGTAATCCACCCTGAAAATTATTCAACAGAACCTCAAACTATTTCCAAAGATGATGTTTACTATGATGCCAGCTCTACAGAGAAAAGACTGATAAGACTCTTTAAAGTGGCCAGGCTTAGGGATTGGTCCCAGAAAGGATAGCACAGTCATGGAGAAAAGGAAAAGCCACCATGGGAACCATACCCCGAGGCTCCCACTGGAATCCTGTCCTGATAAAGGGACCAGCTGGATTCAGAATGCTGGCCGGGCTCTAACTATAAGCTTGTACACAAATTTTAGATATTATTTATCTTCTGAAATTTGTTTTATAGCATCTCAGATTGGAGCCTGAGCATCTGTCTTCCCCTCCGAGTTCCAAGCTCGAAGGTCGATATCGTACCTTCTTGATGGTGCTGAGGTTGGCATTCCGGGAAACAGGGAAGTTCAGATAGACCCCCGTGGGCAACAGGAAGTCCACGGCCACACTCTGATTCTCCTCCTTGGTCCAGAATTCCATGGGGCAGTCAACCCCAGGGGGCATTCTGCTCTCTCACCTCTCAGACCCTGGTTGTCCTGAAAAGGAAAGAAAGGCAAAATGAGCCATCCCCAGTGTGCTGGACAGATCCTTTGAAAGGATTCTCTGGAAAATCAAAATGTCAGGACCTTTGGCGGCAGGAGGTTCAGGAAGGAGTCTCTTCCTTGGGCGCCCAAAGCTCGCCTCCCTCTGGGGCCTCGTCCTGTCTGGGGTGGCCTGGGGCTCCTACTGCCCCCCCCCAGACTCTGTCCCTCCTCTCACGACACCTTGCATCCCCCACCACAGTGGTCCAAATTCAAGACACCAACAGACCCATTCCAAATCATTTTCTCTCAGGAACACACACAAGGGAGACCCCGCCACGGCCACCAGCTGGCACACAGAGGCGGAGGATGGCAGGGGTCGTTGGTCTAAAACCCAGGACTCGAGAAGGACCAAATGCTGGAGTTCTTGGAAACTAACTTACTCTTTCTTCCTTCCTTCCTTCCTCCCTCCCTTCCTTCCTTTTCTTTCTTTAAATATTTTATTTATTTGACAGAGAGAGCACAAGCAAGGGGAACAGCAGGCAGAGGGCGAGGGAGAAGCAGGCTCCCCGCAGAGCAGGGAGCCTGATGCGGGGCTTGATCCCAGGACCCTGGGATCACGACCAGAACTGAAGGCAGGTGCTTGACCAACCGAACCACCCAGGCGCCCCTCTTGGAAACTTTCTAACCAGAAAGCAAGTGGCTTAAAAATGGCTCGGCCATCAAACAACTTGTTGAAATACCCCAGCCATACCAACCCACCTCAGTCATACCCACTCTTCAGTAATAAAATGCTATAGTCACAATTAAAGTTCTTTTGAATATCGACCCCCACCCCCACCCAGGCTACCACCATCTGGATTCTGGTTGTTTATAATTTCCATGCATGTTTTTATACTTTGATTGTACTAATATGTATCCACAAACGATTCCCAATATTTTTGCATGCTTTCAAACTTGGTATGAATAGCTCTGAAGAACGTCTTCTGCAACCTGCAACCCACGTTATGTTCTCTAGGCTAATCCTCGCTGATACATGTAGCTCTAGCTTATTCATTGTAACTCATGTGTTATTTCCCTGGGTCAATAAACCACAACTTATTTACCCCTTCTTTTGTTGATGAACCTCAGGGTTTGTTTCTACTTTTTTGGGTTATTACAAACAATGCTACAATGTATATCCTTATACTCCTCGATCTGTGTATATGTAGAGTCGGGATGAGCGTTATCCAAAGAAATACAATGCCAGATGTCAAAGTTACCAGCAGTCACATTCAAAAGAAGTAAAAAGATAAAAATCAAGTTTAGTCACCTATTTTGCTTGACCCAATATATCCAAAATAGAGTCATTTCAAAACGGCCCTCGACATGGCAAAATTACTAAAGAGATATTTTACATTCTTTTGGGGGCGTGAAGTCTTTGCAATCCGGTGTGTATTTTCCCTTAGAGCACATCGCAGCTTGGATCCCAGATTTCCACTAGAAATACTTCATCTCTGTGTCAATGTCGAGCACTTTACAGATGAAAAAGGGAGGCCACGGACTCAAGTTGCTCCAAATAGACTGAAAAGGTTCCCAAGAAATGAGTCGAGTATCCCTTCTTACACTTGAATGAATCAGAATGAAATAAAATGCTTAAAGATGTTGTTCTTCAGCCACTCTCCGCATTTCCAAGTACCCAAGAGCGTCACCTGGCAGGGGGCCGCCACGCTGGACCCTACTGGTCCAGGGGAACCGTCGGATCACAGTCATGACCTAGAACAAGAGCCTCAGCTTTACTAAAGGAAAGCAGTGGTGCCCGTCAGCAACCGGACCAGCGCTGTCCGCAGCTTACTCTGTGTATCTCCATCGGCACTTGGTAGCATCCAATTCACTCCTTTCTGCCAATCTGATGGGCACGGAATGCTCTTCTGTCGTTTTAATTTGCATTTCCCTGATGAGCCATAAAAATATTTATCTTCTGCAAATAGCCTGCTTATAAATTTTGCCCATTTTTTCCTGTGGGGTTGTTTTATTCTTATTGGTTTATAGGGTCTTTAAAAATATACTCTAGGGCGCCTGGGTGGCTCAGTGGGTTAAAGCCTCTGCCTTCAGCTCAGGTCTTGATCTCAGGGTCCTGGGATGGAGCCCCGTGTCGGGCTCTCTGCTCAGTAGGGAGCCTGCTTCCCCACCCTCTCTCTCTGCCTGCCTCTCTGCCTGCTTGTGATCTTTCTCTCTGTCAGATAAGTAACTAAATCTTTAAAAATAATAAATAAATAAGTAAATAAGTAAGTAAGTAAATAAATAAATAAATAAAATATACTCTGGATTCAATTTCTCTGTTGCTTAAATGAGTTGGAAATATCCTCTTTTGGTCCAAGTCATCTTTTCATTTTGTTTATGGTGCCTTTTTTGGAGAAGAAAAAGTTTGTAATGCTGATGTAGTCAAATATTGTCCTTTACGTTCTATGGTTTTTATTCTTTCGAGAAAGATTTCCCTACCCTGGGGTCCCATCCTCCTAGATTTAAATGACTTTGAAAAATAACTGAAAGGGATTGTTTAGTTTGTGAGAGATATTCTTTTGGGGGCACTGCCGACAGGGCCCAGACCTCAGCCTCGCCGAAGGGCTGGGTGCAGAATCCGCCTGGCCAGAAGGACACGCGCATCGCGTGGGCTCGACCATGTTACCACGGCTGGGATCCACTTCCTCTGATTGTAAAACCACATCCTACTTTGGGTTCCTCTTTCTGAGAATGGCTAGGCCAAAGGCTTTCCTTTTGATTCAAAATGGGGGGGTGGGGGGCAGGCTGGAATCCTCCAGAATCCACTTACGACACTACAAGTGCTTCATTCATGCTCAGGAGATCAGAGGCACCTGCGGCCACTCAATCCCGAGGCCAAGATGGGCACATGTGGCATGAGCTCCTTGGGACTCCAGCCAAAGGGGGCGGTGCCTGAGACAAAGGCACCCCCCCCTTGCTCTTCTGCCCCTTAGTGGTGGGGGATGAAGCCTTCAACTACACTCAACTACACTCACCTGTCTGGGATGCATGGACATACTTTCGTGTACAAAGCTCACGCCTAAGGAAGGAAGACCCAGGATCGTGTGGGCAGGACATAACCAAAAGCCAGAGATGCGACAGGAGGAAGCAGGAACCCCCTCTCTCTTTGCGGGGCCAGGACCCAGGTTCAGCTGCCCACAAGCCCCAACCCTCTACGAAGCTCAGACTCATCACCCTGCAATGTGCGGAACAAAGATGCCGACTAACCCAGGGACTTTAGAACCGCTCCAAGAATGCACATGGGTACAACCACTTTGGCAAAGTATCTACTCTTGGCAGTACCTACTAAAGTGAGCATGTGATGCCCTGTGACCCAGCAATTAACTGCACACCTAGGTCTACACTCACAGGAAACATGAGTCCATGTGCAAGGAGAAACACAAACAAGAGTGTGCGTCTAAAAAAAAAAAAAAAAAAAAATGAGCGTGCGTCTATGGCACCGCTCTTCCTAATAGCCGCAAACTGGAAACTTCCCAAAGGCACATCAGCAGTTTAATGGAGAAATAAATGATGGTCTCCTTTCCCAGTAGAATGTTACATAGCAATGACATTGAACCCTCTACAAATACACACAACAATATAAAACAAATCTCATAAACGTGAAGCTGAACAAACGAAGTCAGGCACAAAACACGATTCTAATTATACAGAGGACACAGAGCTCATCTATGTTGGCAGAGGAAGAGACGGGGTGACCCCAGAAAGAGGGCAGTGACCCCAGGGTAAAAGGGCACGAGGAAATTCTGGGTGCTGGTACTTTTCAGATTCTTGATCTGGAAGCTGGGGACTTTTCACAAATTCAACACACGCTCAGTCCGAGTGGTTCAGCTAAGCCGACTTCTGGCCACTAGCAGGGCCGGAGCCTCAGGCCCAGCCAATCAGAGCCCTGAACTCCACCCCTCACCCCACCCCACCTCCAGCGATTGGATTGGAAGGGGAAGGGTCCAGCCAATCACTGTGCGTCCTCTCCTGGCCGCAGTGATTCCAGGATGGGCTTGAGAAGGTCAAATCAGTCCTGAGTCAGTCCTGTGCCTTTGACCCTGGACTTCTTCGGGTACTGCCTCCTCGGGTAGCAGAAAAAAGAGAATATCCACCTAGAGCTGCTGGTGACCGCCTCCTGCTACTCTTTGGGGTGAAACCTGAGAAAAGTCCAGCATGAAGAGAGGAAAGCTCAGCACAGTGTGGTGGAGTCCTGAAGACATCCTTTGAGTCCCTGGATCCAGGCACGTCTGAGGCTATCCCTGGATGTTCAGTTTCATCAGCCAAAAAAAAATCCCCCTGCTTCCCCACCCCCCCCTTTTTTTTTTAACTTAGAGCAGTATGAGTTGGGTTTGTTTGTTTGTTTGTTAGGGTTTGTTTGTTTAGGGTTGGGGTTCTTTGTTTTTGTCACTTGCAGCCACACATTCCATTTTAGGAAGCTTCTAGTGTTTAGAAAGTTCTTTCCTTGGAAATTGGCCTGCCTCTAGGAGCCAACCCTGATCTTTGTGTTGTTATCTAGAGGTACCAAGAGCTGTTGGTCATCTGATGGCTCTTTCTGCTGGATGATGGCCTCAGTACCTCTCTTCTCCCTACAACACAGTCTTTAGACTCTTGCCAAAGTCTGGTACTCTGCTAAAACAAGATGCTGTGGATGAGGCCTGACAGGCCAACTGTAGAAGAACATTCCGGGTACCAGACTCCCATTGCTTAGCCTAATAAAAGCACATCAGCACCTTCCCCCAAGAAAGTTATTCAGCAGTCATACCGAGCCCAATGGCTGCCAACCTTCTAGCTGTTTCTGCCAGGAAGTCAGGTTCTCTCAATAAATCTCCTGAATCTGAATGCAGGAATTCACAATCACTGTTGGCGATTTCATCTCATGGAAATAATTGGCACCCATGTATCACTGGAGTTGATATTTTGCACATATGACCCAGCCTGAGATATATTAAACTATTTATTAAGTGCCAGGAGCAGTGCAAGGGGAGACACAAAGAAGAACCATCACACACTATATCGACACGATGAAGACAGCATCCCAAATGGCGATGTAAGGAGCAGCCTACTCCCTGTGGGGAGGCCAGGAAGAGCGCCTCTGAGAAGAGGACACCGGAGCAGAGACCCAGAGTGGGCCGGTCCTGTCCAGAGCGGATGGAAGGCAGGCCACTCCCACTGGAGCGTAGGCGGGGCAGAGAGGGGAGGACATGGGAGGAGATGGGCTGAAGAGGTCAGCAGGGACCAAGTCCGGGGGAGTCTTTACAGGTGAGGTGCCTGGGTGTCACTCAAAGAGAGATGGGCGGCCTTAGCAAAGGAGCACAGGACCCGATTTGCATCCAAAATGATGCCGCTGGCTCAGTGTGGAAGGACTGGAGAGAAGTAAGCCAGCCCGTGGGGAGTAGGGGTGGGAGCTCGTGCCCCCAGGGATGAGAAAGGCAGGGAATCGGGATGGATTCAAGAGCTTGGCGGATGGGATAGGGGGTCCTGGGGGAAGAAGTAAGGATGACAGCCAGGCTCAGGCTTGGGAGACTGGAGGGGTAGTGAAATACACTGAAACGGGGGAAGTGTGAGGGAGAAACAGACTGGGGACAATAAGGCGCCAAGAGGTCCATTTCAGACACAGTGAAGCTGAGCTGCTTAGTGAATACCCCTGTGAACAGCCGAGGAGCAGTCCCGAGCCTGGAGCCTAGGGGAGAGGTCTTTGCGGTTCCCAGGGTATAACTGGGGGTCAGGAGGCTCCCCACAGAGACATGTGAGCTGAGCTGGTAAGCGAGGGCCGGGCCCACCTCCAGGCACTAGAGGCATCAACCAAAGATGAACCACGAGCCATCCTTCCTTGCTCGGAGTCAGCCAGACCCTTGAGGCCCCCGGCTCTGTCTGTCCACATCTGATACTAACACAGTATAAAAAGAACCAGACAAGAAGGAGCGCGATCCTTCCCACCTTGCCACGCGGGCCAGCGCGAGCCACAAACAGCTGTGTGACGCCGGAGCAGTCCCAGCCGGGGGGCTCCGTCCCAGGAGCACCCCATCCCTCTGCCGGCTGTTCGAGGACGCGCCCAGTTGGACACGCTTCCTCTGGCCTGAGGTCGGAGCCCAGTTCCTCCAGCTGCGGATGTCTGAGTCCTGAGCCGCTTTCTCCCAAGAGTTCGGAAAAGCACGTACGCTCCCTCCGTCCCTCCCAGCCCACAGCAGGGAGTGTTGCAAGGGCCTTAACTTCTTCTCCCCCCTCTCTTTTTTTTTTTTTTTTAAAGATTTTATCTATTTATCAGAGAGAGAGAGCACAAGCAGGGGGAGCAGCAGGCAGGAGGAGAAGCAGACTCCCCACTGAGCAAGGTGCCCAATGTGGGGCTCGATCCCAGGACCCCAGGACCATGACCTGAGCTGAAGGCAGCCACTCAATCAACTGAGTCACCCAGGCATTCTTACCTCTCTTTTTTTAATGAAGTTTATTTTTAACTTGAGTGGAGGGGAGGGGCAGAGGGAGAGAATCGAGCCCAGTGCAGGGCTCGATCTCACGACCCTGAGACCATGACCTGAACCAAAATCAAAATCAGATGCTTCACACGCTGAGCCCCCAGGTGCCTCTAGGGCCCTAATTTATTTCTAAGAGAGGAGGGCAGGCAACGGGTGTCACATCCCAGAGCCACAGTGCTTCCATCAGCCCAGGAATGAGGCGACAGCCCATCCACGAATCCCCCCGGGGCTGGCAGACCAGCTGGCTGGTGGTTGTGCCCAACTCAGGACCCCTGAAGCCTCCCTCTCATTTCTTTGGACGTTGCACCGTGTTAGGGCTGCGAGTCTGTCTCCTGGGTCTGCAAGGTTCCACGTCGCTCTCGTGGCCATCGCAGGTGTGGCTGACACTCCGAGTAGGAGCCGCTGCCCAGCGCTTGTCGACGGAAAGACGGGCTTTCTGGTGCTGGAGTCCCGTGCCCTGGGGAGCAGCTTCCCAGCGGAACGCATGAGTCAGTCGCAGCCGCGCTGACAGTGCAGGGGTGCAGGGGACCAGCAGCGGGGAGAAGGGAAGTTGCATCCTGCTTCTCTGAGCGAGAAACATCCTCGTCCTCCCTGCGGGTGCCCTGAGCAAGACAGGCTACGTACCCTCACCTGTTACTCCAGAGCAAGAGTCTAAGGGTCCCCTCTGGTCACTGCTGTGAATCCGTCTATAGGGAGACGTGCTCTGTCCTTAGAACTTTAGGACAAAACATCTGTCCAAAACCCAGATTTCAGAGCTGAAAGTTACCACCCCAAAAGCTCAAGAGGAATCTCAGAAACGTCTCGAAGGTGGTTACACACATTATCTAGTATCTATCATCAACCCAGGCTGGGAAGACACAGGAGCAGCGACCACTGGGACAAGGGACAAGGAGCCACCTGGGGGGCCTTCTGCACCCACTGCACAGAGCAGCACCCAGTCAGGCCTTCTGACCTGGGCTGATTTTCAGGTGCTTCTCAGCCTCCAAAAGTCCTCCTAATAAGTGTTCTGTTTCCCAGACTCTCATCCGTGGAGAATGAGATGGATGCTTTTCCTGTTGCCTAACTTGGGCGGAAAGTGGGTGCATGTGGGCACTTCAGAGGTGAAGTCCCAAGGTGCTTTACCCAGAGGCCCCACTTCCCAACAGAGTTCCTGATGTTGGCCTTAAAGGAGCCTTCTAGAAACCCCCCACCCCCACCACCACCCCCTCTGGCATCCAGAGAAAGCCCAGAGATCATCCAATAACCACATCCTCCCGGAGACCCTCAGGGGGAAAAGGACATAATGGGCCCCCCTTCAGCCCAGGAGGCTGCAGGCTGCACGTCCTGTTCATTCATTCATTCATTCATTCATTCAGCAAATATTAATTTGAGCATCAGGGAATGTACCCATCGGGAATGCCACAGGGACCATCCCCAATCCTACAGAGTTTTTAGTCTAACAGGAAAAATGCCAAAAAAAAAAAAAAAAGAAAAAGAAAAACAAACAAGATGACGTCAGATAAGAAAAGAGTTGGAATGGAATAAGGGTTGTTCAAGTGAGATCACATTGGAGTTGAGGCCCACAGGATGAGAAAGATCAGGCAAAGATCCATGAAAAAGGGGTCAGGCAGCCGGAACCAGAAGTGCAAAGGCCCTGAGGCAGGAGACCAGGTAGCTGGAGTCAACGACCCGGAGGCTAGATGACGGGGAGAGGCCTTGAGGCCCGACCCTGAAGGGACTCGCAGCCACATGTGGAGCCAGATTTTGTTTATCACTGCAGCGGAAAGCCACTGGAGGGTTTTAAGCAGGGGATTGATATGACCCGACTTGGTGCCCGACAAAAAGTGCTTTGGCTGCAGTGAGGAAAACAGAAGTGAGGTGGGAAAGCCATTAGGCCAGGGCCCCAGGCAAGAGCTGGCAGGGCAAGATTAATGAGGGAAAATCGGGGCCCTACCTCCACCCAAATGCCCCGATCCTCTGCTCTTAACAGCCAAAAAGCAGGCCTTCCAGCACCCCAGCCTTGAAACCCCCCGTCCGTAAGAACCTTCTTGACAAAGAACCGAAGCTATAGACCAGACGGAAAACGGACTGGCCCCGGGTCCCCCCAACGGGGGCAGTTTTAGGACCAACGAGGTGTTCTCCCAAAACACAGAACCTTCCATGAGAGCCACTTCAGGGTATCTCTCTCGGAGACCCGGGAGTAGCAGCATCCTCCGTCCGTCCCTCTGGCCAGCCCAGTTTCTGGGGCACAGAGTCTCTGCACCGCAGCAAAGGAACGGCAGCCACAGCAAAATGGAGGTCTTCGCCACGCAGGCGGTGTCCAGTGGTGGTGAGGTGACGGAGGAACCTGTCTCCAAAGAGGGGAGGGAGGGAAATCTCCAGAAGCCAGCAGCCAGCCAGCCAAGTAGGACGTCCCCAAAACCATGCCCAGGACTAGGAAGACTAGGTCTGGAGGGTGGTCTGACACCCCAAGCTCCCCCCACAGGAGGAAAAGGGATGGGAGGGGTGAAGGCCAAGGACGGATGAATGAAGTCAAGGCCTTATCCTCGTCTGCCCGCCGCTGCCTCCCTGTTTTCTTTGTTTCTTCTATTTTTTAAAAAAAATTTCTCCCATTTAAAAAAAAATGTATTTATTGGGGCGCCTGGTGACTGAGTTGGTGAAGTGTGTGCATTTGGCTCAGGTCGCGATCTCAGGGTCCTGGGATCGAGCCCCGCTTTGGGCTCCCTGCTCTGGTGGGGATGGGGGAGTCTGCTTCTCCCTCTCCCTCTGCCGCTCCCCCTGCTTGTGGTCCCGAAATAAAAAAAAGATTTTATTTCTTTATTTGAAAGAGAGAGAGCGCGTGAGGCAGAGGGAGACAGAGAAGCAGACTCCCCGCTGAGCAGGGAGCCCGATGCGGGACTCGACCCCAGGATCCCAGGACCCCAGGTTCATGACCTGAGCCGAAGGCAGATGCTTCACCGGCTCAGCCAGCCAGGTGCCCCATACTCTCTCCCATTTTAAATGGGTCTCCCTCGAAGCCATATTACTTAATAGAATGGTAACTTTTATTTTGAATATTTTAAAAATGAAAAAAAAAATCCTCAGCGGAGGAAAACCAAATAAACAAATAGACATTGAAGAATTCTGGAATTCTCTGGAAATTCTGTCCTATAAGAAGAGAGAGAGGGAGATGGAGGGAAAGAAAGAAAGAAAGAGAGAGAGAGAGATTCCTGACTTCTTCTGATGTCATCAGAAAAATGAGCCAACTATCTTACCAAAAAAATTCTATCCCAACTATCTCCTATGATGTTCGGTTCATGGCCCACCCAGGGAGGCCAAGGGCCTCACCCAAGTGGAAAATCCCCTGACACCACCCATCAAAATCAAGAGAAAGATCCCTGCTCTAAAGTCTGGTAATTTGGGGAATTCGGGAATCGTCCTAAGGAAGCAATGCAAAGGGGGGGGAAAAAAAAGGTATACATACAAAGATATTCACTTGTGGTATTCAGGAAAGTGGAAAATCAAAAATAACAGGGAAAGTCTGACCACGAACGGGGTGAAGACCGCCATCACAAAGGCACCCATGTACAATACAGAGCACTGTAAATACGCCGCCCACGAGAATGGAACCACAAGGTGTCCCCCCCACTTGCCGCGGCAACAACTGTTTGTGCACAAAACATTTCAGGAAGCACAGAGAAAATGGAAACAGCTATGACACGGGTGGATATGGAAACTATAATGATGATTTCAAAATTTTGTTGTCTAGGAACGTTAGGCAAGCACGTGGTTTTAACAATTAATGAAAGCTAAACTGTTTGCAGCAAAAAAAAGGAGCAGCCCCCCTGCCCTGCACGTCCAAACCTACCGCCCCCCGACTGCTGCTGTTTCTTTGGGTATTTATCTCTAATTTTCTAAATAACCGATTTACACGGATATTTCTCGATTTCCGACTTTTAACTTCTGATCTTAGAAGATGAGATTGTGGCTCTCTGCACACACGCATATATCCTCGCCTCCATCTTCTGAGCACAGTTACGTGATAATTTTTCTGTTAATCGAACTTGAGGACATCTGGGGGGCTCAGTTGGTTGAGCAGCTGCCTTCAGCTCAGGTCATGACCTTGGGCTCCTGGGATCGAGCCTCACATCGAGCTCCCAGCTCAGCGGGGAGTCTGCCTCTCCCTCTCCCTCCCTCAAATAAATAAATAAAATTTTAAAAAAATTAAGTGCTTATATTATTATGACTACATAAACACTGTTTAACACTAAGCCACATAGTATACTCTGGCTTTATTTCCTTTCTTGTTCAACTTTTTGTTATTTCTATAGTTGATAGTTGCCTCACTTATAATTTGCTTCATTTTCTATGTACAAATATAATTCCTTTCTTTTCTTTTCTTTTTAAGATTTTATTTTTTTATTTGACAGAGAGAGATCACAAGTAGGCAGAGAGGCAGGCAGAGAGAGAGGGGGAAACAGGCTCCCCGCTGAGCAGAGAGCCCAAGGTGGGGCTCCATATCAGGACCCCGAGATCATGACCCGAACCTAAGGGAGAGTCTCTAACCCACTGAGCCACCCAGGTGCCCCAAATTCCTTTATTTTCTATGTACAAATATGTAATTCTTCCCTCAACTCCCTAACAGAACTATAAAACTCTTCCTAATACGGTAAATACGTCAGATAATCCACGAGCTTCATTTTTTTTTTTCCTTGGAGATATTCCTCCTGGGGCCCTCAGCCATACTGCTCCAAAATCACCCGGTTAATCTCTACATGAGCTGTGCAGCTGTACTATTGGAACTTTGCTTCACCATTATTATGAGAATTGTCCTCACTTTTCCCTCTACCAGTTAAGGTTCTTGGTTGCAACTAAAGCCAACTCCCACTGATGAAGCAGAAAAGTTGCTGACAGATTATTTGGCTTATGTGCGGCACTGCAAGGAGTTTCACAGCTCTGTTGGAGAGTTTGAGGAAGAATTCGTGATCAGTACATTGCAAACAGCAAATAAAGAGATGAGGTACTCATCAACTCCAGGAAAAACAGAAAGCTGAACCAAAAAAGAAATAGAACTTAGTACACTGGATTCCACGATGCAGGTCTGATGGCAAACTGCCGCTACTGCCACTGATACTAAATGCCAATTTGTACCTCGGCCATTTTTGTGCCAACAAGTTGACCTTGTAGCCCATCATTGCTGCCGCCGTCATAACCACAATACAGCACATGCTTCAACCCCTCCTCTGTCAAAATACGGCATAGGTGCATCTCATCCATGCAGTCTAGGTCACAGGTCCCGGCTACAGGGAAAGCTTGGAAGTCAGTCCTTTTCAGTTCCCATGGTTGGTAGGTGTTTGGTTTTTCCCTCTGCACTCGCAAAACTCAAAGTAAGGTAACAGCTGACATACTGAAAGCTATTTGGGAACGGAGCCAAATGAGAACAAGAGACAATTACATATTGTATCACTTGTTCCGCTTTCTTAGTTTACTCTCATTTTCGTAGCACAATCTCCACTAGTTTCCTTGAATAGCAATACAAAGGTGTGTGTGCGTGCGTGTGCATGCACACACAGAGCTTTGGAAAATTCACATCTACAAAGGTGCCTTTATTCTATTATTTTGCTTGAATGACAATTAGAGAATTCTCGCTCAGGAATTAATTTCCCTTGGAAATTTGAAAGAGGTGTTCCATTGTCTTGTGACTTCTGGTGTTGCTTTTGTAAAGTCCAGTGCCATTCTTTTATCTGATCTTCTAGATGTGGCCCCTTTCCTCCTTGTTGGTTTTTGGCAATTTCTATCGCTGGAGTTTTGAAAGTTCGTGATGACGTCCTGTAGTACATACTTTACTTTTGTGTAGCATGTCTTTTGTTATTCATTGTTGAGTACTACTCAGAGACTCTTCATGTAGAAGTTCCTTCAGTTCTAGAATTTTTTCCTATAGCTTGATAACTTCCCTTTCTTCATTTTTCTCTGTCTTGGGTTCCTCTGAGGTGGATATCAGGAGTCCTGAACTGATTCTCCAATTTTCCTATATTTTCTTTCCTATTTTCCATCTCTGAAGTCTTTTTGTTTTACTTTCTAGAAATTTACTTTTCAATCTCTAGCTCTATTCTATTGAAATTTTTGCTTCTACTATTAGTTGGTGTCGTTATTGTTTTAAGAATTTTTTTTAGGGGCACCTGGGTGGCTCAGTTGGTTAAGCAACTGCCTTTGGCTCGGGTCATGATCCCGGAGTCCTGGGATCGAGTCCTGCATCGGGCTCCCTGCTTCTCCCTCTGACACTCTCCCCTCTCATGCTCTCCCCCACTCTCTCTCTCTCTCTCAAATAAATAAAATCTTAAAAAAATATTTTTATTTTTAGGGGCGCCTGGGTGGCTCAGTCAGTCAGGAGGCTGCCTTCGGCTCGGATCATGATCTCAGAGTCCTGGGATCAAGCCCCGCATCGGGCTCCCTGCTCGGCAGAGAGCCTGCTTCTCCTTCTCCCTCTCTGCTGCTCTGCTTGTGATCTTTCTCTCTCTCTCTGTCAAATAAATAAATAAAATCTTTAAATATATATATATTTTTTATTTTTAGGCAATCTCTACACCCAACATGGAGCTCAAACTCGCAACCCTGAGATCGAGAGTCACACGCTCTAGGGACTGAGCCAGCCACAAACCTCTACTATCACAGTGTTTATATCCCAGAGCCTATTGTTGTTTCATGAGTATTCCTGTTTGCAACAACCACGTTTATGACTTCTGACCCTTTTGTTTGTTTGTTTGGGTCTCTGTCTTTCATGCTAGGGGCTTCCTTCAGTGTGGGATGATCCATAGCTGCCCATTCCAACCTAAAAGAGAGGCACCCCAAGCCGTCTGTGCACAGGTAAAGGCCAGCTGCTTGGCAGGCATCACTGTGAAATGACAAAGTAGCAAGCTAGCTTTCCAAGAGGGTCCCTTCGATGTTAGTATTTGAGGGCCTTTTTTTTCTTGTGAGCTCAGTTTCCTCAGAGAGAAGTTCTTCGAGGCCTCGACCGGAACTAGGCTGTGTCTTCTGGGAGCCAACCAGGAAAAGGTCTCACCATTCAGTATACAAACTCTCCCTGAATCTTTCTGTTCTCAATACAGTCCCTCTCACATTCAGTTGTTCCCCACACAGCCTCCTTCCACCCCAGGCCAGGCCCGAGGTGCTCTGGTTCAACAATGGGAAAACAGGCCTCTTCCACTGGGGTGCAGGAGAGAGCCACCTGACTCCGTGGGCTGAAAGAGGGGTCTGTTGCTCCAACACACACCTTCAATCAATCTTCCAGCTTCCAGCCCACCCTGCAGCCCGTCATCAGGAGCACTGTGGCTCCCACTCTCGGCCCTTTGGTGGGTCCTTGAACACACGAGCCTTCCTCTATCATGACACAGGACATTCAAGATTCTAAGCTTCGCATCTCTTTTACCGACCTGCTTTCTGTCTCTCAAGCGTTTGCTCACCCCTCCTCCTCCCCCATCATTTCCTTTTCTGTTTCCTTAAGGCTTTAGTCCTCTTTGATTCCCTTACTCTCATCTTAGTGAGCTTTTGAAACAGAGCCAGGAGAAACATATGCATTCAATTAGTTGTATTTTCATGGAAGTTCATAATAACATTTAACAATACATAAAAAAGCAAGTTTCCGAAGATAGGCATATAGAAGGCTTTCTGGGAGACTTGGGGGAAGATACTCCTTCAAGGAAACCGTGGTTGTCTCGGTGGGTGGGGGGCAGTTAGGGGAGGGTAGGTTATGCCAATTTTTTTGGCAAACTTTCAACAGTAAATGGGCATTTCTTAATAAATTAAAAAGTATGAGTTAAAAATTATTAAAAGGCATCTGCTGAAACAAGAATCAAAATACTGCTGGGGCCTCTGGGTGGCTCAGTCGGTTAAGCACACGACTCTTGGTTTTGGATCAGGTCACGATCTCTGGGTCATGCGATCGAGCCCTGCATTGGGGTCCTCACTTAGTGTGGAGTCTGACTGGGATTCTCCCTCTCCCTCTGTCCCTTCCCCTGTGCACACGTTCTCTCTCTCTATCTCTCTCTCCCAAATAAATAATCTTTTTAAAAAAGAGAATCAAGATATTGTAAATAGGTAAAGAGTTGTACAGAAGAAACTCTAATCCCCCAACAGAGATCTACACAATCCATGGTTCTTTACTATGTTCCAGGGGGTCCTGGGGTCCCACAGAAGCACCCCAAGGTCTTCAGAGGGTGGCAGAAGTGGGACAGGGTCGCTGAGTGGACGTCCTAGGCCAATCTCTGCCTGGACTACAGGGCACTCAGTTTTCTACTCTATAGATCAAAATTCTGTTTTAATATCTTGATCTTTTTGAAGAGAGCCACACTAACAAAGAAGTTCAGAAAGTACTGACGAAGATCTAGAGAAAATGAGGTTGGGGTGGGGCCGGGGAGAAGCTTCCAAGGATGTCCCCATGCTGTAAGGCCGGGCTCCTTTCCATCAGAAATGACAGGAGTTTCTCAAGTACCTAGACACCAAAGCCAATGCTCAGCCAATGTCAGCCTCTGGCCTCAGTTTCTTCATTTGCACCATGAAAGGACTGCATTCATTTCCCAGCAAATATCCAAGAATTTCTAAGGGGCACTGTCTTACTGATACAATGACTGCCAGCTCTCTGGAGAGACAGACTGTCCCTACCTAAGGACTCTTTGATAAGCATTGCCGAGTTATAAGAACTCAATCCATTCCCTTCCGATGAAAGTTTTCATAGTTTTCTCCCCAAATAGGCCAGCCCAACTCTACCATGACTGAAGCAAGTCAAATAGCTTAGGAACGAGCTCCAGGGTTCCTGGGAGCAGAGCCCGCCCCCCTTCCTTTCACAGGCCGCAGCATCCCTCTCCTGGGGAGCTGGCCCAGGTCTAGTATATGTCCCCTTGTTGGCTCACAGCGTACATCTGGGTCATTCTCTTCCTTCACGTGACCTAGTCCTAGATCAGAAGTCAGGGAGCTTTTCCTTTGGCTGGATGGTCAGGGAAGATGGAGTCTGTTCAAATTCTTAAGCTGTCTACAAAATCACATCTCTTCTTTCCCACACACTGGTCTCCCTCACCCAACCTACCTCTCTGGAATGGTCCAAGAAAGACCAGCAGCAAAGGCCCCTCTGGCTGGCAGATCAAAGATGCTTTGGAATCAATGAGCACCATTCCGCCCCTGCCTCACTCTGAGCTCCTTATCTGTCTGGGGGGGGGGGGGGGAAAGAATGAATGAGTGAATGAATGAAATTTTTAAAAGAGAAAGTCTCACAAAATCTTCTATGCATTCCTTCACAGGACTTTAGCTCAAAAGCGACTGTTTCACCGAGACTCTCATTTTGCAAACCAATCGCATTCTGCTTGATGGGCCCTTCTCCCCACCGCCACCCCAGGCTCCTTCGGTGGTACGATATATAGATATATAGATCTCAGATCATTCTTAGTTATTTGTTGGTTTTGTTTCGTTTTTTGAAGGCAAAGTGAATGATCTGTGCTGAGCTAAGTTCCATTCAACAGCTGTGAAAAGCAGATTCCTCGACTTGAGGTCCCTTCTCAAGTTCTAAATTGCATCCTACAGGAAGATTCATCCCTGCTTGCTGGAGGGGAAAAGGATGGGTGTGTGGAGAGAGGGCCGCCCACTTTCTGCATCCGCGGTGTTTCTTTCCCCCCACTGCCGGCCACTCCTGTAAATAATCTGACCCCAGAGACAGGAAGACACCTGAGCTCCGGAAGCTCGGCCAGCTGGATGCTAGGAATAGGACCCGCCCCTTTCTCCAAACCGCTACCCAGGGCACTGCTACACAGCGGGAGCCCACTGCGCAAGGCTGGTGAGGGCTCTTGAGGAGCAGGGAAGCCTAAATCATTTGTTTCTCCATAAGCAAAAAGCCCACTGCTGGGAAGCCATTGGAAAAGGTGTCCTTTCCAAGAATACACTTCCCAGGGACCAGGCTGGAATTCTCACTGCTGAGAGCCTCATCCCTGGAAGGATAAGGGATGCACCCTGCTGCAGGAGCCCAGGAACGCTGGCTTGCATGGTCTCTTCACTCAGCACCCAGGGGAGGAGAGCTAGGGCTTCCCGAGAGAAATGAGAGGTCAGCGGCAGGAGCTCAGGAAGAAAGAACTTCCATTGCTGACCGATGGAGTTAACAAGAGGACAAAACCCAGCAGTTCAGTCACAGGGAAATGAGACATGATCATAGAGAAAGCACTTTCAAAACGAGGAAACACAAAGCAGAAAGCATGATGGAGCCGAGAGAAGGAAGAGTTAGGGAAAGCAAGAAGGAATTAGTCCTCAGGAATTCAGGTCAGGAAACAGGGAGCTGGGGCAGAATTCACAAGAGGGCGGCCAAGGAGGAGGCTCTTCCCGGAGGAAGGTGCGTCTTCAGCTCTGGCCCCCAGGCCGCCCAGGACCTCAGGATTTGGGTCGGCCGCCCTCTAGCCCTCTAAGTTCAAGGGCAAAGCTTGGGAGGCAACGCCAGGAACGGACACAGCGCAGGATGCTCCGTCCCGAATCGGGGACAGGGGGAGGGGAAGATGCGCACGGCAACTGCTGGGTCCCTGACAAGTAAACAGCTTGCCCTGAACAGGCGCGTCCACGTCCGGAGCCCGGCTGAGGGCCCAGCTCATCCCATCAAGGGCGGCAGCGGGACACCCCGGATCCCCGCCCCCGGAGGCACAAAAGGGATGCACGGAGATCGGGAGAGCATGAACCAGCCAACACCCGAGAATCACAACGCGAGCGCGGCCCCCTGCCTCGGCCTCCCCAGCAGGGTCCGGTCCGCCCCGGGACGCGCGCGCCTCCCCCAGCCCCCACACCCTTGGACCCCGATCGCCCCAGGCGGACAAAGCCTGGCGCTGGGCGGGGCGGGGTGTGCGCAGGGGGGCACTGGGACCCCGCAGACGCCCGCACAGGTGGGCTCCGTACCGGGTGTCGGTGCCGGGGGCGGGGCCCGATCTCCCTGGAGACAGTTGCCCAGGGGACGCGGCGGGCGGGTCCCGGAGCTATGCGAGCCTCCCGGCGGCGGCGCCGAGCCCGCGGGGGCCTGAGGGCAGGCCCGCGGCGCGGAGCCGGCGAGCGGGGCAGCGGCGGAGGGGCGCGGCCCGGGGCGGGGCCCGGACAGCGGGCCGGCGCGGGCGGGGCCGGGGGCGGGGCGCCGGTCGGGGGCGGGGCCAGGACCCGCCGCGCCGCGGGCACCGTCTGCAAATTCTCCCTGTCCCAGCCAGGCGGAGTGTCGGAGAGCCCGCGACCGCGGGGAGCGCAACGGACGCCGCTGCAACTCCTCCTCGACCCCTGCTGCTCCCGCCAACCCCGCGGGTGGGACGTGCGCCTGGAGCCCGGAGCGCCCCAGCCGCCGCGGGACCCCGGGCAGCGAGCGCACGCTGGCCCTGGCCTCCCTCCCGCCTCGTAACCCGAGAATTGAAAGTGCCGTTTGCAGAGGGAGCGGGGGCTGGTGGTCCGCCAAACCGCTCTCCCCTCTGCTCTCCCGGGTTCCCAGGGAGTCACCAGAACCAACGGGGCACTGGACCCCCGTCACTGATCCAGAGCTGGGGTCACCCGCGTAACTGGCCATCCCGGGCTCTGGGCTCCCATCCGGTGTGCGGGCTGTTCCCCAGCCGCTGGGCCTTCCTTTCCATCGGGGTTCCCCTTACAGGTCAGATTCAGAAGGTAAACGGTTTGCCAGGGACCTCCGCTCGTACATCCACTCATCACAACGAACCACGTTCGTGCTGGCGGGGCGTTGGTGCAGTAACCCCCACCCTGCACCTCGCACAGCGCTCCAGTGAATCCACGCATCCCCCTGCGAGGTGGGTGCTGTTTTCCCCCCGGGCTGTAAGTGAGAAACCCGAAGCTCCGAGGGCAGGCTGGTGACCCTCACGGTGCACACAGGTCCGCACGCAGCGGCAGGGCCAGCTTCGGACCACCTTGGGTTTGGTACGGGACAGCTATGCTGCTTGCCCCGCGGTGTCCCGTGTCCCTCAGAATGTTCTTTGGGGTCCACAGCCCTAGACTTCAAGCTTTGCCACCGTGGAGCGCAAGAGGAGAAGAGGAGTGTGAGTTCAGAATCACCCCGGGTGTCCCAGCAGGTGCGGTGGACGTGGTGTGGACGAAAGTGGCTTGAGGACCACTCTGGTGGTCGTCTCCGCCTGCATAGAGCGTTCCAGACGAGGCGCCCCGGGCAGGGCTCGTCCATCCGATCCGAGCCCTCAGAACCTCCCTCCGCGCCCGCGTCGCGTCGTCGCTGCGTCGCCGTATCACCCTGTGCCCCCATGGAGGAAAAGGAGAAAAACTGCCCTAAGCTCCTGGAATCCTGAAGAAGCCTGAGATGAGAGGACCAGGAGGCCGGGTTGTGGGGGATCCCGCCCCCCTCGGTGACCTTTGTGTCCCCGCCCCCAGCACCCGTCAACCCTGTGAGGGCTGGGGTCTGGCATCCCTGGCAT
This sequence comes from Nasua narica, assembly GCA_028533885.1. Taxonomy (NCBI): domain Eukaryota; kingdom Metazoa; phylum Chordata; class Mammalia; order Carnivora; family Procyonidae; genus Nasua; species Nasua narica. Next base: position 6,106,910 of record CM052798.1, on the reverse strand, counting down.
CTCAGGGTGGGAGGAGGCAACCCCCCTTTGTACCCCTGCCTCTATGTCACAGACACACTCACGAACACTCCCATACACGTTCACTCACACACACACACACTCAGGCACAAGCCAAGTCACAAACTCCCTCACACGCACTCAGACACACATGGATGCCCGTTCACAAAGACACACACCCCACACACAATTAAGTAAACTGACACACGATGACACAGACAGAGATCACACACACACACACACACCCATGGCACACATTCACACACCGAACCTCCCCAGCCAACCCACCAGCCCGGCCCATCCCTGGCTGTGCACTCAGCAGAGAACATCTGGAAAAGGCGGAGCCTGGGACACGGGAAGGGGACCGCCCAGGGAAGGGGACCACCTAGCGCACCACCGTCCAACCCAGGGCTGCACTCCCTGGCTTCTTCTTTGCCCTTCACTCCTCCCACCCCCAGCTAGGAAGGGGGAGCGGTGCCGCAGAAGACAGTCGTTAGGAGGTCTGGGTGGTGGAGGGCGGGCCTCCTGCAGAGCTGCCCTTGACTCACCGGCAGGAGCCTAGGGGGTGCGGTGGCGGGGGGCGGGGAGTACAAGGATGAGACATAAGCCACCAGAAGTCACAGCCGGATCTTACTTAGACAGGCCGACTGAGCCGACAGTTCTCTCTGATAGCCATCCTGGCTGGGGGTCGGTAGTATCCACAACACCCCCAGCGGGGAAAGGATAATGACCCCATGCCAGCAAGCTGGCGCAGAGATTCTCTGTGGGCAGACAGGCTTCCGGGTTCCACTCCGCCATCCTCACCCTTTGTGCCCTTCTCCTTAGGGGCCCAGTCCCGCAGACTTCCCTTTCTTTCCAGCATGGAAAGCTAAGTGCAAAGGCAAGGTCCTTTTTTAAAAAAATTTTTTTAAAGATTTTATTTATTTATTTGACAGAGAGAGAGAGAGAGAGATCACAAGCAGGCAGAGAGGCAGGCAGGGGGGAAGCAGGCTCCCCGCTGAGCAGAGAGCCGATGTGGACCTGAGCTGAAGGCAGAGGCTTTAACCCACTGAGCCACCCAGGCGTCCCTAAAGGCAAGGTCTTTATGGGCAATGGAACCCAGCGACATGGCTTGGGGTTCAAACTGGGAGCATCAGGTACTGGTTCCTCTGGAGCCCAGAGGAAAAGCCAGCATTGGAATGGCAGAAGCCACCAAAAGCCATCCTGCCAGTGTTAGAACAATGGACTGAAACTGCGCTAACAAATCCAAAAAGACACATCACATCATAATTTGGGAGAGAATGAGGTGAATTAAGACAGGTGAGTGGAAAGTCTCTGGAGCAGTGCCTGGTGTATACAGTAATTGCTCAAAAAGCGCTTGCTCTCACAGATGGGAAACATGCAAAGAGATGGAGTGACGTGCTCAGCGGGGCAGGGAGGAAAGGAACACCGAAGTGTCCCGATTCCGGCCTCATTCAGGGCTCCGCTATGTTAAATCCTTTCTGAAATACAGATGACCGTCTAAATAAGTTAGTTTGGTGACTAAATAGGTTTCACCACTCTTAGGGAATCAGAGTAAATAGAGAAATTAGAGTCCCGCCTTCCGACTTGCTACAGCCGGAAGATTGGACCCTCTTTATAAGTTCCCAAGGACAAGGCAGGAAACCAGATGAGCCTCTGCTCCCACCTCTGAGAACCCTTGCCAGCTTCTCCCCGCTGCCCACCAATATCCCAACCTCCAACCATCCTGGAATTCTGACGGCCTCTTCCTAGTCACGTGTGGGACTCCACATTGTAGGGGCTTAGACTCTGCCATCCCCAAATACGGCACTTTGGCACACTGCTTATTTTGAATTAAAGGTATTGGAGAAACAGCAAGAACTTCCTTTGTCCCCTTGACAGCAGGAGATAAATCTCAAATGTGAAAGGTACTCCTCCCTGTACAGGGGCAGGGATGCGGTGGGAGGGTGGGGAGGATAGAAGGCATCCTTATCACCAGACAGGGAATTGAGGGCCAAGAAGGCCGCATAAACAAACCTCATCACTTTATCGTTTTACTACCCCAAGCCCGAACCCCTCTGTCTTGTCAATCCTTCGTCCAGTTATTGTTTCTTTATCTAAAAAGTATAAAGCTTCCCACTCTGGTGACATGTTTGAATCTCACATTTTTGGTGGGGCTTCCCGTCCTTTCTTTAGTAATTAAATTTTTCTCCTGTTACCCTGTCTTTTTATCTTTGGGTGGATGGGAAGTTCTCAGCCAAGGATCTAGAAGGGTAGGGGGCATTTATTCCTCCTGCCCTATAGCATTTTGGGGGGCGAACAGGAGATGTAGAGTGGAGAACAGGAATGCTACGGTCAGTAAAAATAAGAGGCAACTAACTAGAAAAAAAAAAACAGTTAAATGTTTTTAATTCTTTTAGGAAAAACAGGAGGACTCTGGAAAACAATCCTCTTCAAAGGGGAGAGATAGTTTCCCTAGTTCTTCACATAATCCCCCCATGGCTTTGTGCCCTTGATCTTTTTACTCTCCAGGCGCGCAGACGAGGGAGCCTAATTACAGGAACGTCTGGCCCCTGCGTTCCTGCCATCTTCACATATTTCCACTAATCTTCGAGACTCTCACCCCCCATTAATTCAAAAAGTGGCTCATCTGTAGTTAAAAAGCGAAGTTAATTAGAATCTGGAGCTTCTTTCTTTTTTCCTTTGGCCAATTCCCCAAGCTTAGACCAGAAAGTTTGCCTTAATTGAGGCTTTCTGAGTTTGTGACCTGGGGTGGGGATGGGAGCAGCAGAGGGGAAAAAATGATGCTGGTGTTCACAGTGTTTAATCTTTCCAGCGTATACCAAAAGCACTCAATGCTTGCAGGGACTCTCAGGCCAAAGGTAGGAGCATGAGCCCTGGTGTTAGGTCTGGATTTGGGAGAGGTGCCTAACCACTCCAGAGCTGTTTCCTCATCTGTACAAGCAGGTGCCCTCACACAGTGCCCAGCTCGGCCAGAAAGGGCAAGGACCGACGGGACAGCCTCTGGAGAGGGGGGCTCCTAGCCAGGACCTCGCAGCCGAGCGTCCCACGACACCCTGCATTCTGCCACCATTTCCTGGAGTCTGAGGTCACTCCAGTTCCAGAATGGGATCCTCGTGGGAGGATGCCACGTCTTAGACTTCTTTATATCTTTTATAGAAGAAAAGCTATTCCTTGTTTGTGGAGAAGATCAATTGGGACTATGTCCTGGGAGAAATTAGGGTAAGGGGGATAAATGGGACCAACGGGGCCCTCATTGTCTGAGTTAAGGCTCCTGGAAGATACCCTGGGGACTCAGGAAATGATCCCCCGCTGCTCCCTGTGAGGCTTCCAAAGCTTCTAAATGTGTTTGAGCCTAAAACTGCTTCTGGCAACAGAGATTCCCACTACCTCCAGGGGTACGAGGCTCAGTTTTTTAAATGCATGGAATCTGCCCCTTTTAACAAGACCTGATCCTGCCCCTCGAGACAAGTCTCGTGGGCCATCTGGGAAAGAAGGTGTCTCCTGCGACTTCCGTGAGATGGTGTGACCCCCGTGCCAAGGTGGGATGAGTCAGTCCCAGCCTAGTCAACATCGGATGAAAGGAAATCCCAAAGCTGGCTCATCCATGTGATAGAAATGCACGCAGAATTCACAAATACCTGGAAAATCATCTGTAACAATTACTCGGTGTGAAGTGGATAATCAGGCGCCCCAAGTGCATAATAATTACAGGCTCAGTCCCCTGGTTACGACACAGAGCCGGGAGAGGTGGAGGGGGACTGAGTGGAGCATGGAACTAGGGAACCCACAGCCGTCCCAAGACTCGGTCCAAGGTAGCCCAGGGGCCCTTCATGAGCAAGCTGGCGGGGTCCTCATGAGGGCCATTTTCCACAAGAAACCATATCCCGGGGCGCCTGGGTGGCTCAGTGGGTTAAAACCTCTGCCTTCGGCTCAGGTCATGATCTCAGGGTCCTGGGATCAAGCCCCGGACTGGGCTCTCTGCGCAGCGGGGAGCCTGCTTCCCCCTCTCTCTCTGCTTGCCTCTCTGCCTACTTGTGATCTCTCTCTCTCTCTCTCTCACTATGTCAAATAAATAAATAAAATCTTTAAAAAAAAAAAGAGGAAAAAAAAAAGAAACCATATCCCATCACTTCCTCCCCTCCCGGTACTCATACCTCTTTGCAGCCCCCACCCCAGGAGAGCAGGATTGCTCTGTGTGACCAAAAGAATCTGGCAGTGATGGTACATCACCTTCAAGACTAGGTTCACAGAAACTGAGGGCTTTGGCCCCGTGCACTTCGTCTCTCTCAACTCCTGCTACGAGGTGAGCCGGCCGCCATGTTGGAAGGACACTCAAGCTGCCCTGGGAGGAAGCCCCCACGGGGCGGGGGGCACGGAGACATCTGGCCACCAGCAGGACAGTCCCCGAGACCTGCCAACAACCGGCTCGAGGCACCTGCAGCCCCAGCCCCTTCTAGATTCTGGACCCACAGCAACTGCGAGATGGGGATCAAGTGTTGTTTCAGCGCCCCGGTGTTGGGATCATTTATCACCCAGCACCAGATGACGAGTGCACCATCCACGGCTGCTGTGTTCCTTGCCGCGTGGCCCAGCACCTGCTCCAGGCTGAGTCCAGCAGACGCCCCATCAGTACCTGGGACGGAGTAAGCATCGGTACAAACAAGCCCTCTACTGTGACTGTATGAGTCAGACATGTTTCTGAAGAAGAGGCAAGAGGCTGAGTGAAAGAAGCTAGCCGCAAAAGACCACATCCTGTATGATTTCATTTACGCGAAATGTCCAGAATAGGCAAGTCCATAGCGACAGAAAGTAGCTTCACGGTCACCGAGTGGGGAGTGACTGCAAACGGGTATGGGGTTTCTTTTTGGAGCGATGGAAATGTTCTAAAATCGATTCCGGGGATGGTTGTGCAACTCTGTAAACATAGGAAAGCCGTGGGACTGTGCACATGAAGTGAAATATAAAGCTTGTTTTATTAAAAAAGGAGGAGGAGGAGCTCAGGCTCCGGTCCCAAGTAGGGAGTGGCACCTAGGGAGGATGGCCACCAGCAAGGCTGCGGAAACGAAGAGGAGGGCTCCCCCTCTGCCTGGAGCAGAGACTGTGGTGCGAAGGATAGCTAACCAATGCCTCGGGTGGGGTGCTCGGCGCCAGCTCCCCGAAACTTGGCCAAAAGGAAGTTTGCCTGCCAATCTTCCAGGGAGACCCTGCCTGGAGCCTAACGTGCTGAGCTTGGTCATGGCCTTGACTTTCCATCCTCCGTAGATGACGCTCCCCACCTGGGATGTGCACCCACCTCTCCTAGCCCCTTCCGTCTGCCAAGCCAAGGGAGGACCCCAAAACCACAGACAGCAACTGTCCCAAAGGTCAGCCAGCCCCGCAAGTGAGCTGACCTTACAGGAGAGAGTCACCAAATGATTCAGGTGAGTAGGTCCTTGCTGAAAGGCCCCCAAAAGGAATTTAAGTGAATTTAAGATAAAAGAAAGGATTTAAACAGCATAGAGTAAACTCATATGTGGTACCTACAAGGTGGTCAAGGCTGAAAACAGAAGCAGCTTCAAAGCAAACTCTTTTTTTCTTAGAGAGCGGTAAGGGCAGCCAGGTAGGCAGAGGGAGAGAGAGAATCTCAAGCAGGCTCCATGCCCTTCGTGGAGCTATTTGTGGGGCTCGATCTCACGACCCTGAGATCATGACCTGAGCCAAAATCCAGAGTCGGACGCTTTAACCGACTGAGCCACCCAGTTGCCCCTCAAAGGAGACTTTGAACAAGTCATTGGGCAAGCATGTTTTCAGTAGCAATCTTTTGTCCCTCCCTGGCCTTTGACCTTGGTTTTGGAGGCAGCACCTCATAATGCAGAGAAGCCAGCGGTTGGACCCAAACAGTCCTTCAGTGCACCCGAATGAGGCTAGGATGAACTTGGGGGACACCCAGGGACCCTCTGACATTATTCTGTGGGATACTTTCTCTGGGGGAGAGGTCCGTGATCTTTAGCAGATTTTCAAAAGGATTTAAAATCTGAAAAAGAGGGGCGTCTGGGTGGCTCAGTGGGTTAAAGCCTCTGCCTTCAGCTCAGGTCATGATCTCAGGGTCCTGGGATGGAGCCCCGCATTGGGCTCTCTGCTCAGCGGGGAGCCTGCTTCCCCCTCAATCTGTATTTTACAAACTTTTCATAACTAGCACTGATCCTATACAATTAAAAATATATAGCATACAGGCATACACACATGTATAAAACATAGCGCATATATTAAAAACATCCACGGGCAAGATCCCAGCCTGCGATGCCCAGAAGATCTAGACTGCCCCCAAATCAAGACCCCCAATTAATTAGTATCTTTTAAAACGGCAAATTCCACTTCCCTCTTCTGTCTAGAACCCCTAAGCTAATCACACACACACACACACACACACACACACACACACACGGTGGCGGTGGAGATGGGTCCCCTTCTCGAGGGTCTCAGCTCAGTGGCAGTGGACCCCATTCTCCTGGGGTCTGGCTCTGCCGCTGGCCATCTACCCAGGCACCCAACACTCCAGTTCCCCATCAGGCCTTGGGCCTCCACGTCCTCCTCCCCTCCTGTTCTCGCGAGACCCCCGATCTGTAGCCTCCTCGTGTTGGGGACGACTAGCGGGGCTCTGAACATCATCCATCGTCGGGTCAGTTCCTCCTCGACAAGTGCCCCCGTGTCACCTCCTCCCCCTCCCAGAGCAGGTGTTCGAGCCCCTTCTGCCCCTGGGGGCTTCCGGGATATATTCAGACTCCGTGGAGAACGACAGCCTTGCGCCGTTTATCTGGGCAGAGCCCATCACCGGGCCCCTGCCACCAGCCCGCAAAGCGTCAGCTGTCTCTTCTGTCTCTTTTCTCATTTATTCGTCGCGCCAAGCCCCTAACGCAGGCTCCGTTTTGTAAAGGAGGAAAGCGGGGCTCAAGGAGGTTACGGCCGCACGGCTACTGCATGAGAGGCAGATGCGGACCCAGGCTGACCCCGGAGGCTGCTGTCACTGCTGGGCCACACGCCTCTCCTGGGTCAGTGCAAAGGAAGCGGACGGGGGCCACTGGCTGAAGAGACACCTGAACCTGCCACTGTTTGTCACCTGCCAGCTCGAGGACCCTCCGACGGACATCCCACAAAAGGCTCAGAAGTCAGGCAAGGAGGGGATTGAGATTTCAGATGCCAGGCCCTGCTTCCTCCGGAGGGAAGGCAGACCGGGGCGGGGCGGGGCCGCGTGCAGAGAGGACCAGAGCCCGGGGTGCCAGCTCTACCCAGAGACGCAGGACCAGCAAGAGCAGGGAAGGTGGCTTGGAGCCCAAGTAAAGTCCTGGGGGCAGAGGCGATGGGTGAGAATGGGCTGGGAAGCCCCTTTACATAGCCTCGCCCCTCCTCCTGCCCGGGGCCCAGATGCCCCTGCCCCAACCCAGCGCCCCCTCCCAAATTTAGCCCCCTTTGGAGACGGCCCCGGCACAGGGGGGAGGAACGGGCCCGCCACTTCCTGGCTGGGCGAGACCGAAGTAAGTTACTACCGGGTTTCCGTCCCTCAGTTTCCCCCCTCTATAAAGCAGAGATCACAGCAGTACTTATCAGAATAAATTTGCATTTTCAAAGTGCCCACAACACGGCCTAGCACAGAGTGGGTGCTACGGAGGCCTTTGTTGCCATTATCATTATCAGACAAAGAAATAGCCCGTTAACAAAGGTGGCGATTCTGAGCTGGGGGATGGGGAAACTCCGAAGTATGGATGCTCGCTGATTGGCCCCATAGAAAAAGAAACCAGTACTGGCTGCTTCCCCACTAGGGCTCAGAGTGAGGCGCTGGCGAATTTCAGCTGGGAGCTCTGGCCTCTGGTCTCCGCTCTGCGATTCCTCCCATCCCTCCGTCTCACCCGACCTCTCCCCAGCAGACTCAGGGGCGAACTGTGCTCCCCACTCCCTCTCCCACCCACCCTGGCCCCAGTCCCCACACACTACCAAGAATCGGATGGGCTTGGTCGGGCCCACAGAAGCTCACGACCCTTGCTCACCTCAGTAATTACACGACGCAGAAGAGGAAAAGCAGATGAAATACGGGTGTGTAAAGAAAGAGCCGTTTCCATGACAATGAAGCAGAATGCTTTAGAAACCCAGCGAAGAGGAGTCCCCAAAACAAACTTTCCGTTGCAGCAGAATGGCCAAGGCATGAAAGACTGGCGGGAAGGAGCAAAGTTCACAGGGACCGTCCCCTGCTGTGGGACTTCTGCAAGGATGACGAGCCAGCTCAGGCTGAAGCCCCTGGCCGTGCATCCGTGCACCAGTGAACCAACGGACATGTATGCATTTTAGGTTAAAATGTCTGGATTTGAGGGATAACATCTTATTTTATTTCTGTTTTAGGTACACTCTATGCCCAAGGTGGGGCTGGAACTCACAACCCTGAGATCCAGACCTGAGCTGAGATTGGGTCGGAGGCTTAACCGACGGAGCCACCCAGGCGCCCCTGGATTTGAGGGGTAGCATTTTAATACTCTCTACACCAACCAGAGTTTTTGGCGACTCAACCAGTGAATCGCATAGGAAAACGGGGCTCCTATTAAACTGTGCACTTCTTGTCACGATTGTGGCCAATCATCCTTCACGCTGCTTTGCCCTGATCCACGCTTTCAAACTATGATGGGAGACGCTGTTGGGAGTAGCGGAAGCCACAGAAAAAACACAATCATCTTCCCAGAGCATCCCTCTGACTCTGTGTTTCGGGGGAGCTCTGCCTCCTAGTAAAATAAACACGGGCTTATCATGGAATCAAATGTAAAATTTACGTTAGTGTTAAAAATAAAACTGGAAGCTTCAAAGCAAGGTCATGGCTGGAGTGGGCTGCGGGAGGCCAAGTTTGTGCATCCCTTCCCCTCTAGGAGAAGCGTGGTCCATGAGGGCCAAGGTCACCGCCAGCCACCAGACCTTCCCCCAACCACTTTCCCACACACTTGCAGCACAGGGGCTCCTGGGATGGCTGCCTCCAGGGCACCTTGCCCACTCGGTAGCCCCCCCGTCTGGCTGCTGCCACTTACAAATGACCTGGCTGACCCAAGGTCCGACGGCCAAGGTCACTGGATGGCAGACCACATGAGCCAGCTGCTCCTGCCGGCCAGGCCAGGCCAGGTGGGCTAGTCCAGGGACTGCTCCCGCGAGAAGGAAGAAAAGGCCCAGAAAGATCTCATCCCGTCACCCCTCTGCTCTTGTTCCCCAAACTCCTTTAGACCCTGAAGGGTGAGAAGAAGCTGGAAAAATGGCCGCCTGAGTGGCTCAGTGGTTAAGCCTCTGCCTTTGGCTCAGGTCATGATCCCAGGGATCCTGGGATCGAGCCCCACATCAGGCTCCCTGCTCAGCGGGAAGCCTGCTTCCCCCCCTCTCTCTGCCTGCCTCTCTGCCTGCTTGCGATCTCTCTCTCTCTCTCTCTCTGTCAAATAAATCACTAAAATCTTTAAAAATAAGTAAATAAAATAAAATCTCTCGCTCCCATAACGTGGGCTGCAAGGAATCATTCGTCTAATGGCAAAAATAGCAGGTTTTGGAGAGCCCATGACTTGGGACAGATTTCTCCTTATTTCTAATCTTCACGATAATCCAGTAGAAGTACTTGTTGCCAATTTTCAGAAAAAAAACCTGGAGGCTCAGAGAGGGCGAGTAACTTGCGAGGTCATCCACGTGTCAAAGCCCAGACCTGGACATGGAATTCTAAAGTCCCGGCTTTTGACACTAACGTGAAGCTTCCTTTCCACTCCTTCTCGAAACGCTGTGCCTTGCGCCGGGCTTCCCACCGGATATATGAAGCCATACACGTCTCAAGAAACGACCACATCGTCCATGCGCTGCTGCGCTTAATTTCAAAAACGACCACAACTCGTCGTGGCTTTCCAAATGACAGCAGCCGGGCCGAACCGCTCAACTGTTGGCCACACCATCCGGTAGGGAAGGAAGATCCGGGACCTAGAGATGCCGGCGCCCGGACCCAGGAACCACCCGAAACAAGAGGTATAGTCTCGCTTGTCCTCCCCTTGGCTCTGAACACAGAGACAGGCGACAGGAAAAGCTGAGGGTTTTCAGTGTTTCTCCCCCTACAAGAAAACTTCTTGAGAAAAGGTTATTGGAGACCTAGATCTCGGTTTCACTAACTTCGTCCTGTCCTCAGACGCCGGTGGACAGCTGAGGAGAACGCCCGCATTGGGCGCGCCCCCGTTCCGCCTGCTTGGCTGGCGTGCCCCTCACCTGGGGCTCCCCGAGGTCTGTCTACTGGAGAGGAGGGTGGCCCCCACCTTCCTCTAAGGGGCTGCAAAAGCAGGCTTTGTGGGCAGCAACCCAGGCTGGCGCCCAAGCCCAGGAGTCCTGCCTTTGAAGTGCCTGCCTCAGTTTCCCAAACTGTTTGAAGGAGCCTCTGGATGTCAGCAGGGGGACAGCCACCAAGATGAGCTCTGGACTTGACCTTTTAGCGAGACTGTATCTGCCATTTGCGCATCACAGAGGCTGTGAGACGACAGGGGCACAGGGTCCCGGAGAAACAGCCCTGCCGGGGGCTCAGGATTCTGGGCAGCCCCGTCACAGCCCTTCTTGTCTCCCAGGAGGTAGGCGTGACCCCGCACAGGCTCCTCTGCTCGCCTTGGGGGGGCTTCCAGCCAAATCCAGCCAGATAGCCAAGGATACCGTCCATTTCACTAGAGGGTGGCTGTCAGTTTCCTTCTGGGACCGTCTGTGTTCAGAGCAGGAAACCCATCCCTGGGCTTAACCTAAATCCCTTTGGCATGTGTATCGTCTCCCTTAGTTGAAACAAGATAAATCTTGAAGGTGAATGGAGACCTGTTAACCTAAATTAGAATAATGGTTAAGGACAATAACAGCTAATATTTCCCGACTGTCAACTACGTGCTAGCTAATGTTCATTATCCAATTTATCGCCTTTAATCCTCGAGACAACCCTACGAATGGGTCGTATCAGCTTCATTTAACAGAAGAGGACACCGAGGATCAGAGAAGGTAAGTAATCTACTCAAGGTCACACAGCTGGCAAGTAGGGAAGCTAAGGTTTTGACTCTGAATCCATCCTATTCCAGAGTTCAAGGGTTTAACCGCGGCATTTCACCGCAGCAAACCTCATGTTATACACACAGCCAGAGCCAAAAAGAAAGCTATTTAACCTCATTAGCAATAAAAGAAACACATTGAAGATGATTACCTTTGGGGCCTCTGAGTAAAACATTTTTTCCCACTATTATTCAACATTAGTGAGTGTGTCGTGAAACTATTATGTATCACTGAGATTTTTTTTTTTCTGGTCCAGTCTTTCTTGCAAAACCATTTAGCAGGAAGAGCCATCAAAATTTTCAGTGCCTTTGATGCAATAATTCTTTTTTTTTTTTCAAAATTTATGTCCTTATTTGAGAGAGAGAGAGAGATAGAAAGAGAGAGAGAGAGAGAGAGAGAGAGAATGCGCGGACTCACGACTGGGAGGGGCAGAGGGAGACAGAGACAGAATCTCAAGCAGAGTCCCCGCTCAGCGTGGAGCCCAGCGTGGGGCTCTGTTCCACGACTCTCAGATCATGATCTGAGGCGAACCCAAGAGTCAGATGCGTAGCCGACTGAGCTACCCAGATGCTCCTGATGCAATAATTCTCCCTGAATATGGGGAATATGGGGAAATGTCCCTGACGGTATTTTAAGAGTCCTGTGTTGGGGGGGGAGGTTTGGAAGCAATATAAATGTCCCACAATGGAGTATACTTGATAAAACAATGGCCTCTCTTAGGACACTTACTATGCAAAGTGGAAAAATGCCCACGAGCCAACATTAAGTGAAGAAAGCAAACTACAAGAGCACATGCCTTGCTCGCCAAACAATTAAGCAAAGGATCACTAACCATTTGATCCCGCAATTCCCCTTCTGGGCATGTACCCAAAAGAATTCAAAGCAAGGACCCGGACAGATACTTGAAAACCCGTGTTCACAGCGGTATTATTCCTAGTAGCCAGAAGACGAAGCGACCCAAGTGTCCGTGGACAGATGTGTGGATAAACAAAACGCGGCATCCACACCCAATGGAAACTTACGCCGTCTTAAAAAGGAAGCACATTTCAAGAGAGGCCACCGCGTGGATGAACCCCAGGACACTATGCGAAGTGAAATTAACCAGTCACAAAAGGACAGAGTCATACAATTCCACCAAGAAGGCACAGAAAGCGGTCGCGTTTGGAGAGACAGAAAGTAGACCGGTGGTTGCCCGCTCGGTGGGGGCAGAGGGCGGGGAAAAATGGTGCCTTACTGCCTCTCCAGGACGGAGTTTCAATTTTGCAAGATGAAAAAGTCCTGGAGATGGGGCGCTGGTTGCACGGCAGCGTGAATGTGCCAAAGGCCACCGAACTGTACGTGGTCAGGATGGCAAAGTTTTTCGTGTATATTTTACAATCGAGACACAAAAATTAATATAAAAACCTGCTAATATGTTATATGTTAGTTAAACACACACACACACACACACACATGCTTACGAGGTCCAACTGTATTGAAAGTGCACCCCTGCAAAACGGGAAGGATCGTCCAGTTGGCAGTGGCTGTGTTGGGACAGTGGGATCACGACCCTCACGGGCCAGGTATTGTGTGTTTCGCCGTGGCATGAAACACGGGACAATATACGAAATCTCACCGGCTGGACAGTATTACTATGCCCGAGTTATTACTATGCCCGAGTTACCGCCCGGATTCTGAGGCTCAGGAGGGTGAAGTGATTTGCCACAGGTCACTCAGCAGATCAAAAGGTTGAGATTAAAACCCAGTCTGGCTGGCTCCAAAGATAATGCTTCTCCTTGCTCGCAGCGATTCCCCCCTGCACCTCTGTGCCCCGCCCCGCCCCACCCCACCAGACTTAAGTGACTTTTCAAAGTTTCAATAACAGGGCTCTGACCTTGCTTCCTTGTTGATAAGAAAAGACTTTCCCAGATTTCACAACCAAAGCAAAGAGTAGCAATGCATACACCCCTCCCTCCCCTCCTGCCCTGGAGGGGGGGGGCTCTGGGGGAGGGGGAAAGGAGGCAGGAGATCAGCCCTGCCCTCCAGAGAGCCCTGGAGCTCTCCTTAATTACACCCCCAGGTCCGGGGGAGCTCCGGAGCCCTCTCAGTACCACCAGCTCCATCCCACATCAGACAGAACCCCAAAACCCAGCCCTGCCCCCACCTCTCCTGCCTGGGGAGTGGGGAGGCTGCTCAACAGAGGGAACTCCGAAATGAGAAGTGCTATGTGGCCCCAACAGAGGGTGGGAGGAGCCCTGGCTGGAAGAGGCCCGAGCAGCCAAAGGAGCTGTTCTTGAAGGGAAGGGGGAAGGTCAGTGGGGGGAGACGGGAGGACTGCCTGGAGGCAGGGGCAATTCTCTGCAGGTGTAGAATTTAGCTTGCAGGCAGCTCCTTCAAGCTTGGGAGTTGTCTTTTCGGCTCTTGGGACCCTGGGGAGGGGGCATGCCTTTGGAAGAGCCCACGAGTAAGGTGGCCACCAGTTCACAAAGCTGGGAAAGGGAAGCTGGAGATAGAAGAGGAAGGGTTGAGACCGGGAAGCAGTAGCCCAGGGCCCAGACGCAGGGGACGCCGGTTCCCTGCAAAGATAACTGTTCAACACCTTCCCAGGAGAGACTGAAAGCAACGTGCCCCTGTCCACCTGCCAAGGGCTGAATAGTGGCCCCAAAAGGATGCGTCTGTCTCTCAACCCTCGGAACCTGAGGATTATTTGGGAAAATCATTATCCAGAACAAGGCTGGCTGCAGGTGTAATTAAGTTAAGGATGGGCCCCAAATCCAGGGACAAGTGTCCTTTAAGAGACAGCAGTAAGACATAGACACTGAGGCGGAATCTGAGTGAATCCAGAGCAATAAGTGGTGGGCGTGGCCATAAGCCCCGGACCTCCGGACCCCCGGGGATCCCCGGAGCCTCCTTGAGCTGGGAGGGGAAGGAAGGATGCTTCCCTAGGACCCTGGAGGGAGTAAGACCTTGCTGACACCTTGACTCAGGACTTCCGAGCTCTGGACCTGTGAGAGAATACATTTTTGCTGCTTGAAGCCACAACATTTGTGGTAATTTGTTACAGTGGCCCCTCTGAGGGTGGGGCTCCCCACCTCTGTCCCCCCTCCCCCACCACTCTCCTGGCATCATCTCTAAGTGGAAAGCATTTTCCCCAAAGGGAGTGAAACAGAAGCTAACTCAAATACCCCGTTAGAAATGCTACTCCCATTCCTCCGATCACTCTCCCCTCGGCCCAGAAAGAAGGCGGTCTTGAGAAGCACCAGTTTCTAGAAGTCCCAACCGCCCCTTATCTGAGGGAACCAGGTTATCACCTCTGGGGAAGGAACGGGGGTTCTCATAGGCCGGGGGAGCTGGAACCCTCGCTGCGCCGACCTCGGGCCCCACAGACTGAGCTGCCCCCAGGCAGGGCACAGTGGGCCCTATTTTGGTAGGACCCACAGAAAGTCACCGTGTGTGTCTGCAAGGAAAGAGTGGGGAGGGAGGTTCCCGGGTTTTTAATCTTTTGTTTTTTCCATCTCGAAACTGGCAGCATTTCTGATATGATTGCGGGGGATTTCCACCAACCAAATTAAAGACAATTCAGTTTTAGCATTAGCTGCAAGGAAAGAGAGGAGGAGTTTTGCAACCCTTGTCATTTATGAAACACTGGCAGTGGCACAGAAGAGAAGGTCCCCCTCCCTTCCTGACAAGTCAGGCTCCTGCCATCCCGCAGCTGGTGGTCAATGACTACATACCTCCGCCATCGGACAGGGCAGCACCCCCCCAGCATACATACCCCTGCCATCAGACACCGCAGCACCCCCCCCCCCGCAGCTGATGGTCAGTGACTACATACCTCCGCCATCGGACAGGGC
>CM052798.1:6052096-6091528 GCA_028533885.1 Nasua narica | reverse complement strand
CAGCACCCCCCCCCACAGCTGATGGTCAGTGACTACACACCTCCGCCATCGGACAGGGCAGCACCCCCCCCAGCATACATACCTCCGCCATCAGACACGGCAGCACCCCTTCCTCCCAATCCTCCTGCAGTGCTTCCCTCTGGACCTGCCCCTCCAACAGCTTTGCTGGGAAACATGGTTGTTCCCTGGGGAGTGTCTGAAAGAGCTTTCTAAGGTCCCACGGTAAAGAAACATTTGGTGGGGCCCCACGCCCCATCACCAGACCCGCAGAAGCAGCTGGCTTCTGGGAGGGAGGAGACTGCTCTCTAAACAAAAATCGTTTTTGAAAAATAAGCCAGCCAAAGGGGAATTGCTTCATGAGTTGCACATTCACTTCTCCCTTTAACTGTGCACCTGAAGACAAACAAGGTGAAGCAGGAAGTGACCCCTCACATCCCCAGTCAAATCCCCACAAACTCCCCGGACGCGGGAGTGCTGCGAGTCCAAGCCAACCAGGCGTGAGGCCTGTCTCTAGTTAGTGTGGATTGCCCGTGCCTCCTGAGCCCCCCACCCACCCGCCTGGGGGCTGAGACCCTCGCGGCCAGCAGAGCCCCTGGGAGGGGGATCTCAATAAACACTTCTTAGACGTAGGAAAGCCAGAGAAAAGTCCCGGTGGAAGGTGACCATCCGCATGGCCTCTGGGACACTTGCCCTAATTCCAGAAACATGCCTATTTGCACAGTGGCCAGC
This sequence comes from Nasua narica, assembly GCA_028533885.1. Taxonomy (NCBI): domain Eukaryota; kingdom Metazoa; phylum Chordata; class Mammalia; order Carnivora; family Procyonidae; genus Nasua; species Nasua narica. Next base: position 6,090,799 of record CM052798.1, on the reverse strand, counting down.
ACTGTTTCTAAACGTGGGCAGAGGAGGTGGGGGGCAAGTGGGGTTCAGAAAGAGGTAAGCTCCTAAGCTCGGATGTCTCAGAGCAGGCAGCGGCCAGCTAGGTTTCAAGAGCCCCCCCCCCCCCCCCGCAGTCCTCCACTACCTGGAGGAGTTTGTGAAAGCAGCAAAAGAACCAACCTCAGCCTGTGCTAGGCAGTGTTCTCACAAGGTGTGATGGATGGAATCCCGAAGTCAAGAAATCAAACCGCAGCAGGGCGTGGAGACGCTAAAGGTTTGGCAAACACCCGCTCTAGAGAGCAGAAGAGAAAGTTCTATTCCCATCTCTTTGTATTTGGTGACCTCCTTAATCAGAGGATTCTTTAAGTCCGCTTATTCACCGAAGTCAAACCTGGTGGTTAATAGAAGGGGCCGCTTTTACCGGGGATTAGCAAGGTGGGTGCCTTAGAGGCTGCATCTCTGAAAGGGCTCCGCCAAGGTCCCCAGGGTGTCCGTACACCAAGCAACTATTAGGAAATGTTCTCCTTAATCTGCAAGCGGGGGCCGTACAGATGATGGGATGCTTCAGCCGGGAAGTACCGGGGTTCTCCACTAGCTACTGCCCAATTGCGTGAGTCCCCAACTTATTTTACTTTTCTGGGCCTTAGTTTCCCTCCACTGGAAAATGGAGGGGACATCATTCAGCTCCTATGACCGCTCTACTGCAAACGCCTATGTAAAAAGGATCGATTCTTTGGGCGGGGTGGGGGGGGGAAGAGTCCCTAGGGTACCATTCACTTGACTAGAACACCAAGGCACTGCCGCGCGCCCCAGCACCGTCCTCTCTCCTGGAAGTGAGCAGTGGGATGAATTTTCGGTTTCAAGGCTCCTTTGGAGCGGCGAACTTTCCCCTCCTCGAAGCCCCTGAAAGAGGACCCTCCCCGCCCACACACACACATACACACCGAGGGCACACCTGTTCCGCATAACCCGCGCGACTCTACGGCACATTCCCGGGGTGGCGCGCGACGGGGCTTTCCGCAGGAACCCCGTAAGGCAGCCCCGCTGGATAGTCTGTTGCGGTTGGAGACCTTCAGCTCTACTCCTTCCAGGGGATCTGAACCAAGTGAAAGCTACTCGGTCACTCGAGGGCTCCGAAGCGCTCCATCTGGAAACTGGGCGGATCCCAAGGATGCCGCGGGACCACCTGATACGTGGACCGCCAGCCTGGGCCACCCCACGCGCGCGACCCTAAGCCTGGAAATCCCATCCCTACCTCGTCCCCTCCGGAGCGCGTTTTTCAGGGCCTCCCATCAGTTCTTTCCTGGCTCTCTGGACCCCCATCTCCCCAACTCCGGCAGAGCACCGCCGGCTATGTGCTCCCGCATCCTGGTCCCCACCAAAGCTCTCCCTGGTCCCCGTCTCCTAAATTTCAAGGAAGGTGCAGAGAAGGAAGCCTAAATAAAAACAGGAAACCCGATTTAAAAAAAGAAGCCTCGTTCTGGCTGAATTACGGGTAAGAGTATTAAAAAAGCGGGGGGAAAAGTCCGGAAATGCAAAGCTGGAGGCGGTTTTGCCGCCGTAACCCGGGCTTAGCCGCAGATCCGGGGGCTGGTCTCCGCTGGCGGCTGCAGTAAACACGCGGAAAGCGCCGCCCGAGGCCCGGGGCCCCCCAGGCGTACCGGGCGGGGCCGGAGGGGGGCGCCCGGCCAACTCGACTCCGGCTACTCCCCAGCCCGGTCCTAGCTCGCCGGCGCCGGGGAGGGCGCGCAGGGCCAGGGCTCAGGGGAGGGCACGCGCCTCTCTCCCCGCGCCGGGGCGGTAACACCGGGCGGCACCGCTAATGGGAGCGTGACCAGAGTGCCCCTACGGCCGACTGGCCAGCGCTCGGTGCAGGGCGCACGCGGCGGAGCGCTGCCGGGTTCCACGCCCCACCGCTGGAAGCGAAGCCGGACAGCCGCCGCCGCGCCCGAGAACTTCTCGTCCGGCCCCGTAGTGCGCACGGTAGCGGCGCAGGGTAGCAGTGCGCGCCCTGGTCCCAGCGGCCACCCCGGGGGGAGGCCACTTGCCCGGCTCTCTCCAGACGCGGGAGGCGCACCCCGCCAGGGCGCACCGCTTGTGGGCACCGAGAGACGCCCGCGAGTCGGTCCCCGAGGTCCCCGAAGCCCCGGGTCCCTGTGCTCTCCCCCACCTCCCCAGACGCAGCCAGAGACGAGCGCTTACCGGTCCCGGCGCGGCTGGCAGGGGCTGGGCGGCTCGGCCCCGCGGCCGCTAAGAGCGGAGGCTCTAGGCGCGAGTGAGCCTCGAGGGCGGGAGGCGGGGCGCGGTGGGGGCGCCCCGCCTCCTGACAGCCCGCACACTCCACTTCCCACTTTGTTTCCTTTTTACTTGCAAAAGGAAAAACAACAGGTCCTCCTGCCGCCAGTCTGCTCCCCACCCCGCCCCATCCTCTCCAACCCCCCAAATCCGCACCCCGTCTGCGGCTGGAGGGGCACCATCCCAGGTGTCTCTGGAACCTGCTTCTTGCCCGTCTTCAAAACAAGTTTTCTTTTTATACAAAGGAAAACAACCAAATAAAGGTCCTAAAGCCCATAACCACCCCCCCCCCATGCCTTCCACATTCACACACCAAGAATTTCCACCGTGGTCAGAGAAAGGCTGGAGGGCCGGAAAGGGAGGCGGTGGCTGCAGCTCTGGGCACCCGGGGAGTGCCCCCAGCCCCAAGAACCCCCGGCGCCAAGGTAGCTGGGCGGGGCGGAGGGTGCGTGAGGCCCAGGAGACCCAGGAGACGGACTGGAGCGCAAAGGCCCATGGGCTCAGCCCTGGAGGGAAGCTGTGGCCTCCACGCTTGGGCAAGTCAGGAGCAAGGAAGAGGGTGTGGGGGGTAGCTGGGTTACAACAGTGGCTTCAAATCCTTCTGGGGTGTGATGGCGAAAGTCAGCCAGTTGCTTAGACAATGGATTAAAGGACCCTCCCCAAGAGATCTGGGAGGTAAAGCACCTGTTCGGTCCCCTTGGAGATATAAGGAACCTGAAACTTGGAAGAGACTTTTTCTACCCAAGCAATACCCTGGCCTCCCGGGACCAGCGTGGGCCCAGCCCTGGCTGCAGCGGCGGGAGGAGTGGAGACTTCCTTGTCCAGCCAGGAAAGGGGAGAGCATTGAGGCAAGACCCACTGGTTGCTAAATGCTTCCAGTGGGCTAAGATCTAGGCTGCAGGCTCTGAATTCTCAGCGGGACACCGAAGCAGAAGCCGGGAGGGACCATATTGTCCCTTTAGGGAAGAATGTTGGGTCTGTCCCCAGGAATGTACCCTAACATCCTACCCAACAAAACATCCCAGGGGTGCCACTGCTCACTGGTCCTTGGCAGAGGTCTCCAGCCCGCTGCCAAGAGCCAGAAGAGAAATGGGCACATCAGAGAGAAAATCTGATGACAGGGTAAGCAGCCTGCCCTGAGGTTTCCAAACACCTGTCCCAGCGCTGCTTTTGCTAGTTACAATTAAAAACAATTTACCTCCCGGCTTTCAGAGTTCGGTGTAAGAAGGGGCAAATGAGGAATGCTTTTTGCCTCATTCAAAAGAAATTTTCATTGAATTATTTGCTGACAGCTATTCACATCATGCGTTGGAACCTGCAAAACAGGGGCCCAAGATGTGCCAGATGCTCAGATATGCTCCACCCATTGGTATCTCTGATCCCTACAACAGTCTCCCAAAGGAAATCTTAGCCCCATTTTACTTCGGATTAGAAAACCGAGGCTCGGGAAGATTTAATCATTCGGGGGCCACACAGTCAGGGTCTAACTGCTCCTCTGACCATGTCACCCTACCTAGGCCCCAGTCCTAGAAGTTTTACTCTCCTGAAAACCCAGCACATTTTCTTTTTTGAGACGGCACCATAGGACTTATCTCCCTCTGTCGCCTGGGGTGCCAGGAGAGCTAAGGCGGACAGTAACGCAGGGCACAGCCATCACTGTCCCTCGTCTCTCAAGTTCCCGATACTTGCCTTCTGTCTTCCTCTCTATGGTTTCTGATCTCTCTTTCTCACTTTATTTTTAACTGTTGTCATGTGTGTTTGGAGGAAGCTACTTCAAGTTCCTTTTGAATCATAAACAAAATAGACCAGCCATGGTGGAGAATTTATAGCACTCCTAGAAGAGAAGGGCATCTTAGCTACATGGAAGTCAATGCCTCATGACCCACATGATAAGGGGTAGGTCTCCCGCCCCATTTTATGGAAGAGGAAAAAAGGTCTCAGTTACTACAAGGGCTGCCGGTCAGTGGATAACAGGCTCAGGTCCACAGAAGGCGCCCTGCAGCGCGGAGGAGCGCACACAGCCCCCCCAGACCTGCTTCCTTCTGCCGCCCTCTCCTGCAGAACTTCCCCTCCAAAAGCCATCCAGCGTGACAGCTTCTCGCGGATGCAGTAAGCATCTTTGTTCGACCTTGAGTGGCTTCACCACTGACACCCACACGTGCCCACAAGCCGGGTTATCTCGGGGCAGCCAGAGCCAAGCTCAGAAGCCCGGTGCAGGGAGCCAGCATGAGGAGCTCACTTCCTCAGCCCCTCCGCGAAAGGCTCCAGGCACCTGCCTGTGTGCCCCTTCCTGGCAGGAAGCCCACTTTGCTGGGGGTCCTTCCCTCCCAAGCAAACGCTATCCGGCTCAAGCCCTTGCGCTTTGGCCTGGGCAAAGAAACGTGGCGAAGCTTCAGGATTAAGAGCGGTTTCCCTGGAGCCAGACTCCTCAGCACCTCCTGCGGCGGAGCTGTGTGACCTCAGGAAAGTCACTTAATTTCTCTGAGCCTCCACTCCTCATCTGAGAAAACAAGGATGCTCGTGATGCCTTTCAGCATTTAGAATTGTTCTTAGAGGGGCGCCTGGGTGGCTCAGTCGGGTTAAGCGGCTGCCTTCGGCTCAGGTCATGATCTTGGGGTCCCAAGACCGTGTCCGCTCCCTGGTGAGCGGAGAGTTTACTTCTCCCTCTCCCTCTCCACCTCCCCCCTGCTTTCTGTCTCTCTCTCTCAAATAAATAAAATATTGTAAAAATTGTTCTTAGAATTACTTGAGGGAATACATAATGCACGGACACTGTGTCTAATGGTACTGACAAGGGCAAACCCCCAGAAAAGGTGAGTTCTCGAGCTAGCCTAGAACAGGGGCTCTGTGCTCCATGGGACCGGATGTGTCTGCTCCCTAATGGCATTTCCCCCAGCAGCACCAGCGGGGGTGACGCACGAACACACTCGCAGACTGGAAACCCGTTCAGCGTGTCAGGTTTACGAAAATGGAATAGAATAGAAATGATCAGATTGTATTCCACTTAGGGAAAGGGGGATACCACTGCCTGCAGCGTTTGCCCCGTTTATAGGTACACGTGAGTATGCATCAACTCAAGACATAAAATACATTTCTTACTGCACGTCCCCGGGGTCCGCGCGATGAGTCAGCTGCAGCCCGGGGCAACGTCTCGGCGGTGGGGCGGGGGCCGGCCAAAGGCATACAGACCAGGCGAGAACCAGGCCAAGGTCAGAAGTAATTCCTGGAAAGTCTGACTTCTGAGGACACAGGCTCGGAGGAGCCCAGAGGGCTGCCCAGGTGCCGGCGCCTGAGAAAAAGAAGACGGGTCCTCGCGGCCCTGGTCCTCAGGCTGTGCCCCCCAGAGAAAGGCTCAGGGGTGGACGGATCGTGCCTCTGTGCTTCAGCCCTGGTCACAGCTGGACTGAATGGTCTGGAAAGACCCAGATGAGGTGGCCCAGGTGAACCAGGCCCTTACGGGGCCAGGCTTGAATTGCCAGAGATGGAGTTTCCCCAAGTAAATGGCGGCTCCGAACCAAAGTTGAATTGCCCGTTCACAAAACACAAGCACTCCGAACCCAGGATGCCTGGGTTCCAATCCCGGCCCAAACTCCTACCCGCTGTGCAACCCTAGGGGGATCCCTCTGGCCCTCCTGACCCGGGGCTAGGGGAGGGTCCTGCCCCCAGCCCCAAGGCAGTGTTCCAGAAACAGCAGTTGGCTTTTAAACATACCTTCTAATGCTCTTCCTAGTCCAGGGCGTGGGGGTATTGGGGGAAGGGAGGTGGTAGGGAGCAGCAAGGTCTGGGGTCATGAGGCTGCATCCAAACTCCTGCCTCCATACACCGGGGGCGACCCAGGCTTTGCAACACTGACTCATTCAGCCCGCCTGCCTGCTACAGTCAGGCGCCCTGGGATACAGCACGGTCCAAGCCAAAGACGTGCCCTCCCGGGGCTCGGGGCTCGGGCTTATACTCCGCAAAGAGAAACTAAGAAGAATAAGATACAGTGTGGTGAGGTAGTCAGTGCTGCAAAGACATAGGAGGTGGGGAGGAGGGGAGAGATGGAGGAGGGGCCGTGGGGGGTCTACAAACACACCTGGCCAGCCCTCAAAACGGTCAAGGTCATCGGAGCCAAGGAAAATTAGAGCAACCGTCACAGCCAAGAGGAGCCTAAGGAGAACATGACAAGCGAGGGTTTCGCAGTGCCCTGGCTGGGCTCCCGGGGCAGAGAGAGGACGGTAGGTGAGAACTAAGGTAGTCGGGATTCAGTTAATAATAACGTATCGATGTGGGTTCCTCGCTGTGACAAATGTACTGTTAGTAGTTAAGATGTTAGCAATAGAAGAGACGAGGTGGGGGCGTATGCGAACTCTCTATCCTCTTTGCAACTTCCCTATAAATCTGAAACTGTTCTAAAATTAAACATTTATTTAAAGAAAAAATAATAGGGCGTCTGGGTGGCTCAGTCGGTGAAGCGTCTGCTTTCGGGCTCAGGTCATGATCCCAGGGTCCTGGGATTGGTGTCAGGGCTCCCTGCGTGGGGGGGGGGGTCCTGCTTCTCCCTCCCCCTCTGTCCCTCCCTCACATCCCCCCTCCACCTGCTCCTGCTCTCACTCAAGCACGTGCGTGCGCGCACTCTCTCTCTCTCAAAGGAATAAATAAAAAATATTTTAAAAAATAAAGAAAAAACAATAGAATGGGGAGGCGTGGGAGGAGGAGAGGGCCAATCCATCCCTCTAGCTGGAGGCAGGGCCTTCCCTTACAAGCCTGGGATACTAGGGTTTTGGGGGGCGCGGGCAGAGTCACAGAAGGGGGGCTGCAGAAAGAAGAAGGCGTGGCCTCATTCCCCGCGCTTGGAGTCTGATGAAGGGAGGAGTGTATTTTTGAGCCTTTTCTGGAGTTGAGACCCTGAGACCCAGCCCTGCCCCAACACCCTCCGGTCTGTTCCCCTCCTCCGTAAGATGGGGCTTAGTACTCCTGCATCAGAGAGCCTGTAAGACTAACAGATCTTTCGGTGAAAGTGGTTTTGGGACAGTCACCGCTTCACGAACAGAGAGCAGAAGAGGGGGTGCTGGTAGAAGCTGGGGTTCGCGCCAGTCCTGAGTTCCACCACACTAACTCCTGCTCCAAAAACCTCCGTCTGTCTGGATAAGTACCCCTCTAGATGGATATCTATCTTTAAAGGCATCGATTCTGAGGAGCAACCCCACGCGAAACCCCAAAAACCTCAATGGGAAGGCATGTGTCTGGTGACTATTTCCCCCCAGACAGGAAAAAGAGAACAAAAGAGCATGCATGCTAAAGAGAGAGAAGAGGCAGAAGGAGAAGGAAAGCCATTTTCTACCCGGAGGGGTCTGGCTGGTGACCTCCAAAAAGGTATGTCCCAGTCCTAAGCCCTGGAACCTGGAAATGGGACCTGATTTGGAAATAGGGTCTTTGCAGATATAATTAAATTTTAAGGATTTTGAGATGAGGTCATCCTAGATTTTCTGGACGGGCCCTAAAGCCAATGGCAAGCATCCCTATGAGAGAAAGACAGAGGGAAAGTCGAGACAGATAGCGGCAAAGGCCATGTGCAGTGGGAGGCGGAGGGTGGAGAGATGTAGCCACGAACCGAGGAACTTCGGGAGCCCCCAGAAGCCGGAAGAGGCAAGGAAGAGTCCTCCCTAGAGCCTGTGGAGGGAGTGGCCCTGCTGACTCCTTGATTTTGAGCTTCTGGTCTCCTGACCTGTGACGGAATCCGTTGCTGGTGCTTGGAGTTCTGCTTTTTTAAGTCTACTTATTTTTATTTATTTATTTACTTTTAGTATCTCTGTTCCCAACGTGGGGCTCAAACTCACGACCCTGAGAACAAGGGGCACATCCTCTTCCAGCTGAGCCAGCCAGGTGCCCCAAATCTCTGTTTTGGTTTTGTTTGTTTTTTTAAACCAAGGGTTTGTGGTGCTTTGTTATAGCGTATATGCCACCGGTAAATGGGACCTCGTGGAAAGCGTTCGGGCTACACAGTGAATGAAAATAGAACTGAGCTGTCCGCGAGCGCCGTTTTCATGCATTACCCTATTTCCTCCCTTGGAACCCTGTATGGTGCATGCTGTTCTTATCCCCATCTTGCAAACAAAGAAACTCAGGCAATGAGGCAGGTAACTCCACAAAGTCACCCAGATGGCAGGAGGGGAATTCCTTAGGTGGCAGCCTTTCCAGGACTCTGAAGTCAGGTGACAAGAAGGGTGTGGGGTTCACTGGACCAGCAATCGCAGGAAGCTGGACCGTGAACCCCAAATGGGAAGAAAATGTGTCATCTTAACCCTCTGGAGGGGCTGCCTTCTCCCCTTGACCAGAACTCTCCAGAGGAAAGCACGGTGCGTCCTCTTAACTGAATAGTGTGCAGCCATTGAAAGTGGAGATTCTGGGGTGCCTGGGTGGCTCAGACGATTAAGTGTCCGACCCTTGGTTTCGGCTCATGTCATGATCTCATTCACGGGTTGTGGGATCGAGCCCCACATCAGGCTCCCTGCTCAGTGGGGAGCCTGCTTCTCTCTCTGCTTCTGCCTGCTGCTCTCCCTGCTTGTACTCTCTCTCTCTCTGTGTCAAATAAATAAAATCTTAAAAAAAAACCCCAGACTGTTGCAAGCTCATTTCTGCCCATAAAATCATATAAAATATTAATTAATTAATTAATTTTAAAAAGTAAAAAGAAACAGAAAGTGGCGATCCTGAAGACCCGCAGCATCATGGGAAATGATGACATCATCAAGGGGATCTCATTCAACGCAGAATTGCCTTGGTCCCGGATGGCCACCACGTAAGCATTAGGAACACACGCGTTGGTAGTCGGAGGTGACCGAACAGTTCAGGCCTCTGGAGAGGAGGGTGACAGATGTTTTGCTTGCCATTTTTCCTTTCTGTTCACATTTTGCCAAATGTGCAATAAAACTGCTGAAAAATGTAAAATTCATTTCCCTTCCCCAGGTCGGAGCTCAGAATCCCTTCTATTGCCATTCACACCAGTACCAAGGATGAGGCGTCGTTCCATTTCGCCTGGGCTCTGGTCAGACCGTGTGACCACACGCTTGCCTTGTCGCTCAGGAGCAGGGATGACAAGGCCGGAGAAGGACTCCTTTGGGAACACCGGTGGCGTCCGGGAAGTCCAACAGTGGATGGTAGGACCTCAGCCGATGGGAGCTCCAGCCTCGGGAGGGGCTAGACGGCGAGAGCACGGTGCTCCTGGGGCACGTCCCCAGCTCCTTTCTCTAGGAATACTCCCCGTGCATCCACGTGGGGATACCTGTGGTCTCCAGTCAGATATGCTAGGCTTGAAGCATGCCCAAGTGGACCCCCATGGCGGCGGCCCCCCAGGTTGGCCACCCACTGGTTTTCTCAGGAAGGCGGAATTAGAACCAAGAGCGTCGTGATTCTTCAGGGCCCTGGAGCTTGGGTGCCGTACACATAAACTGGGGAGCCGTGGGCCACTTGCGCCTCTCGACAGGACTCAGAAATCAGAGAAGCTGACGTGCAGGGACCGAGATTGAGAGAAAACCAGCAAGCGGGTGCACAGAGAGGAAGAGAGGATCACAGGTGAGAGCGACGATTTTGGGAAATTTTTCGGTTCCTTGTCCTTGCATCTTTTTGAGGTTCCCCTGCATTCTTGCCCTTGGGTCCCTCTGAAAGTCCCCAACAGCCTTATGCCTTATGTCCATATTCTGCTTAAAATCTGTGTCAATTTTCTAGGACTGCAGTAACAAATGAGCCCAATCCTGATAGCTTAAAACAATGGAAATTTATTCTCTCGCAGTTCGAGAGGCCAGAAGTCTGAAATGGAGGTGTTGGCCAGGTTGGTTCCTTCTGGAGGCCCTAGCGAGAATCTATTCCAGGCCTCTCTCTTACCTTCCAGCTCTGCCTTCAATTCTTGGCGTTCAATGGCTCACAGAAGCCCCCTTTCTGCTCTCTGCCTCCAATATCACTGGCGTTCTCGCTGTGTGTCAGTGTCTGTCCAAATTTCCCTCTTCTTATAAAGATACCCTATAATGCAGAATGACCTCATCTTAACTGAGTCCATTTGCAAAGACCCTATTTCCAATGAAGGTCCCATTTTGAGGTTCCACGTGAGAATGAATTTTGGGGGGATAATATTTAATCCAGTACAAACTCTCTCCAGTCGGCCTCTGTTTTCTGAAACAACAAAACACTCAGCATTAATACAGCGATCGGCATCAGAAGCACAGCATTGGAAGAAACAGCCCTTCAAGGAAAGTACTGAAACTGGGCGACTTGGGGCAGAGTGAGGGGCAAGGAGGATTTCCTGTCCGTGGATGGAACACCAGCAGCTCTGGAAGGATTTTCAGGGATCTCATGGGACTCAGAACATGGTACCGAAGGGTCCGGCCTATTAGTACATGATTTACTTCTAGCAGCCTTCAGAAGGTGCTACAAGAGGAACTTTTGGGGGCACCTGGGTGGCTCAGTGGGTTAAAACCTCAGCCTTCGGCCCAGGTCATGATCTCAGGGTCCTGGGATTGAGCCCCGCATCGGGCTCTCTGCTCAGCGTGGAGCCTTCTTCCTCCTCTCCCTCTGCCTGCCTCTCTGCTTACTTGCGATCTCTCTCTCTGTCAAATAAATAAATAAAATCTTTAAAAAAATAAAAAAAGAGGAACTTTTGTTCAGGTCTGCACAAGATCAGGGGAAAGCAGGGCACATAGTTAGTGACGTGAAGGGAAATCCCTTTTTTCCTAGAGCCGGTGACAAGCTAGCATCAGATAATCAAGCGCTTGCTACACGTCCTCGGCCCCATTCCCTGCCGCATCCCGTGTCTAACACTACGGTTAGCACACAAAACAGAAAAGTCCGTGAACTTAGCATTGGACTAGGGATATCTGGGAAGAGCCACAGGAGTGAGTAACCCTTAACCTCTAGTCCTTTAGCCTCTCATTGTCAAGAAGCGTGAAGGCAAGCAGGGGTGATATTCCAAGAGATATTAGAGAAAAAACCTTCTTTCCACCCAAGTTAGATGATGATTGCCTCTTCACCTTTAGACTAAAAGATGAAACCAGATGCCATGCTTTGCAGCTGAGACCCCCTTGCCCCCGGGGGATGGCCCAGCCTCAGGCCAAATACTCAACCAGACAGGATTTTGGGATTTCGTGGCCGTGGCTACTGGTAAATAATAGGACCCAAAATAAAATTGGCAGCTAGTTAAGTACACTTCTATGAGGACTGAATCTCTAGGAAACCCTAAAACCTGGCACGTAGGGGCTAGCGGTGTCTTACCCTCGGGGTAATTCCTTTTTTTAAGGATTTTATTTATTATTTATTTGACAGAGAGATCACAAGTAGTCAGAGAGGCAGGCAGAGGGAGAGGAGGAAGCAAGCTTCCTGCAGAGTAGAGAGCCCGATGCGGGGCTCGATCCCAGGACCCTGAGATCATGACCTGAGCCGAAGGCAGAGGCTTTAACCCACTGAGCCACCCAGGTGCCCCAAGATTTGTAATTTTTAAGTAATCTCTACACCCAATGTGGGGCTTGAACTCACAACCCCGAGATTAAGAGTTGCACGCTCTACTGACTGAGCCAGCCAGGCGCCCCTACCAGACACGGATTTCTGACACTTGGAGCCACTTAATTGGCTGGGACAGTGACCTGCGCCGGGGCACGGGGTCAGCTGTAGCTAGAGAACGTGCTCAGGATGTCTGATAATCAAGGGAGCCAACCCGGCCAGCCCCCTGGGGTTGCTCTCACCCCTTCCCCCACCTCACTCTTCGCACTGCACGCCTGCACCGTGGGCTGTGCCTTGCAGCTCCAGACCTCCCCAGGCTCTCTGACTCTGGGCCTTTGCTCCTGCTGTTCCCTTGGCCCGGAGTGCCCTTCCCGAACTCTTCCTTTTACCCTCTTCCTCCTTATTTGCCGGGCCAGTCCGCACAGATACTGCCCCCTGGGCAGCCCCATTGTCTAGAAGGGTCTTTATTCCAGGCCAGGTCTGCTCAAGTAAGACCGTCCGGGCGCTCAGGGCTCCCGGGAGCAGGGCCCCCCCGCGGGTCCAGGCTGGCGTCGGGGCCCCGAGCTCTGTCTGTGTCGGGCACGCGGAGTGTTACACGTGAGAGTGCAGGAATGTGGAACCGACGAATGAATGAATGAATGACCCTAGTCGTGGCTGGACAGGCTCTGCCCATTGGAAGGGGCCGGGGCCTGCAGCCAGGGGAGAGCAAGGACAAGGGTCCTGGTCTTGTCAGTGAGGGCGCAGCACCTTCATTTCCTCCCAGCAGGAGCCCAGCACCCAGTGACCTGGGACCTCGGGAGCCCAGCCTCACCTCTCCGAGTCGCCCCTCCAGCCCGCATTTCACCAGAGATGTGGCCTCAGCCTGGATCAGTCCATCCCTAGGTCCTGCCCCCATGTCTAGGAAAAACCACTGCTTTCAGACGGAGGATGGGAAGGAGGCCCCCTCTGCTCCTCCCACCAGGCAGCCCCCCTGGCTTGCTTCCCAGCTTCCACTGCTGTATCTGTTCCGAGCTGGAGGCCACAGGGGTTGGAGCTTGGCAGATGCCCCCCTGGGATCCTCTGACCCCCAGGGTTCCTTCCCAGGCAGGCCTCCGCCTCCCCCTCACCATCCCCCCCAGCCTGCTCTGAGGAAAGAGCGGTGGTGCAAAATTCGTTGGGGAGAAAAACAGGAAGTGGAGCCCGAGAGCAAAGCCTGCAGCGGCTCTCCCCAGCCTCTCCCCAGCGAATGCGGCAGCCCCCGTCCACCCGCAGCCTTACAGGAAAGCGGCGAGGGGGCAGCCCCGGCCCGAGCTGTGGGGGCACGCGGGGAGGGGTGCGGGTGGGAGAGTCCAGGAGAGACCCCTGGGCTGTATTTTCAGGGGGCTCGGTTTTCAGGTCTGCATTTTACATCTTCTCTCACCTGTTCCCAGCAGCAACTCAAGGTGAATCCACACCCCCCTAGTTTACAGATGAGCAAACAGACTCAGAGAAGTTAAGTGACTCGGCCAAGGCCACACAGCCTTTCCCACGGCCGGGTCATGGCTCCTTGATTCTTTCTCAGACTTTGATTTCTATTTGTGGTGTGTTTTTGTTCTGGGCCTGTGAGCGGGCAGGGGGCGGGGGGGGGAGGACGGAGGGGGGGAGCACTGTTTCTGGCTCCTTCATCTCGGCACATCTAAGCTGGTGGTAAGAAAAGGCTTCTGAGGGCTCATCCCCTGAGATTCGGTTTCCTGCAGCGTGTGAGCGGGAAGGCCCAAGTGCCCTAGTCTCTTGGTTAGAGAGGGGGTGGGGGTGCCCTGGAGGGGAACTCAGCCAGCTGACAGACATGGGGGGGGTGGGCATCGACCCCCCAGTAAAGTCAGGCACCGGGAACCTCAGCTGGGCTGACAGCCCCAAGGACTCAGCACTTCAGGTGAGTCCAGAACTCTCTTTCCCTTTTGGGCCTGGGACTCAGGGTAGCCCCAATCCCATAGTTTCGGGCCTGAGAGGGAGCATCAGACTGAGAGTCCAAGGAGAAGAGGGGAGGTCAGCTCTAGGTCTGCAGACAGGAGTGGGGTGATGAGGCGGGGCAAGAACCTTGTGAAGGTCACCACACCCAATCCCGCAGGCCGACCCCAGCTCTCTGGGCCCCGGGACGTGGTGCCCAGTTCGCCCAGAACAAACGACAGCAGGCAGACTGGGGACATCTGGGGACCCCTGCCAACAGAGTTCCACCCCGAGCCTTTCCTGGCCCCGACTTCCACAGCTCTGAGGCCCTGAGGCGGGAGATCGCCTTTCTGGCCCTCGTTTCTTCCAGGCCTGGGCCGGAGGGCCTTGCCCTGATCTTCACCCACACCTCCTTCCTGACCATTGCCTCTCTACCTCCAGCTACCTCCGGGCATCCTCCCACCTTCCACAGAACCCTCGAGTGGACTTTCCCAGGCCCACCAAACCTGGCCGCCCCTACAGAAGGCACTGCTCCCCCCGGCCCGCTCCCCCCGGTCTCGGAGGCAGAAACCACAGCGTGTTGTGCTGTGGCCTTCACTCACCGGCCACGACGGAGGTGCCCTTCCCAGAAGCCTGGGGCTGTCAGACCGCAGCAGAAGTCAGGGACCGAAAGGCCAGGAGGCAGGGTCCACCTCGAGGGTCCCTCTGCTGCTCTCTGAGTGGGGGGGGGGGCGGGCTCTGCCCCACCCGCTGCCTCTGAGACCCGCAGGCTGGGCCGCGGGGCTGCAGGCCGGGAAATGAGAGGCTCCGGGCCTTTGGCGTCAGAGGTGTCTCTGCCTCTTTCTGCCCTCTTTGGGTAGCTGGTCCCCCTCAGGCCTGAGCTGCACCTCAGGCCAGCGGGAGGCCTTCTTTCCTTTGTAGCGAAGACCCAGCCTCTGTCCCCAGCCAGTCCACATAAAAGGGAGCTATTAAAATGAGGTGTTGTGGGGCGCCTGGCTGGCTCAGTCGGTGGAGCCCAGGACTCCTGATCTCAGTCAGAGTCGTGAGTTCAAGCCCCACACTGGGTGTGGAGCCTACTGAAAATAAATTAATTAAAATAAATAAAAAGTAAAACGAGCCATTATATGTGAAGTGGTTAAAACAATGCCCAACCTTTGGTCAGAGCTCAGTATATGTGTATGATCATCACCATCTAACTGAATCTTTTTTTTTAGATTTTATTTATTTATTTGACAGAGAGAGAGAGATCACAAGTAGGCAGAAAGGCGGTGGCGGGGGCGGGGGGAGGAGGGGATTGGCGGCTCCCCGCTGAGCAGAGAGCCTGATAGGGGACTCGATCCCAGGAACCCAGTACCCTGAGATCATGACCTGAGCCGAAGGCAGAGGCTTTAACCCACTGAGCCCCATCACCACCTAATTTAATCTTTGCAACACTCCTGTGAGGTCAGGATAATGCGCCCATTTTACAGGTGGGGGAAGTGAAGCCACGTGCTCACGTTTAGGCCGAATGGGGATTTAAAGCGCAGTCTGTTGAGGCTTGGACTGGAGGCCAGCTTTGGATGCACAGCGCCCGGGCCCAGCACCACCCACACACCCACCCGGGGCTGCCCCCACCCCCGCAGGAGGACAGGATGGGGTGCGAGGCTGCACCCGGCAGAGAAGCAGAGGTGGAGTCCGGGGCGGGGCTTCCCGGCTGGCCAGTCCCCGTCCTCGCGTGGGGCGCCGACCGGGGCCTCCAGGTTGGGCTCCGGGGGAGCACGGGCGCCACCTGGTGGCGGCGCGGGGGGGTCACCACAGCGTCAGTGGCGCTTAGCCGCGCTCAGTACGCGCTCCCGGCCGCGCGTTTAAACGGCTAAGGTGTGCCGGGCGGGACTGGGCCAAGCTCACCATCAGTGCGTACGGAGTTCCCTTCCCTTCCTGCCCAGCTTCCTCCGGGGCGGGCGCGAGCGCGGAAAGCCTCGCGTCCCTGCGCTTGGGCTGCTGCTGGTTTGCTGGTATCGCGGCGGCAAGCTCATTTTGCTGAAAATGTATGTTTCTCCATGCTTCCTATTCCTTTCTCAATTCCTGCACTAAAGAGGCAGATGATTCCAGAGCCGCTTTCCGGCTGAGCTTGGGGCCGGGCAGCGCAGGCCGGGCCTCTAGCCCTTTCCCCAACCCGCCCGCGGGCCCCTCGTGGTTCGGGGGCCCGGGCCGCTGCGTCTTGCCACAGGGTTTCCCTCCCAGCTCTCCAGCTGCCCCCTGCAGCCCAGTGCCATCTCCACTGGGGCATCTGGCAGTCCTGCCCCCCCCCAATCGAATGGGACCCCAACCTAGCCCGGCCCTTGACTTCCTTCCTGCCTCAGTGAAAGTGGTCCCTCCTCACCCCGTGGCCAAAGCAGAAACCCGCCTCACGGTTCACTTCTCCCTCCTCCCCGCCACCACCGCAGGTGTCACCAGGCCTCGTGGTCTGTGCCACCATCAAGGGGCGGGGCTCTGAGCTTCACTCGCCCATTCAACGCATGTCAAATGCCACCGGACACGGAGCTGTGCCCTAGGATTCCGTGACCAACGTCCCGGCCTCCAGAACATTCAGGTGGGGGGCGGGGCAGATGGTTCAGAAATAAACGGATACATTTATAATACCTTGCAAGGTGCGCGGTACTACGGAGAGCAAAGCAGGGTAGGGGGCCACCAGACCAGGTGTCCCCCGCCTCACCCTGCTTGGGCTCCACACCGCCCCCCTCAGGCAGCTGCTGTCCTCACCCCACAAGTTCCCTTCTGACGCTCTGGGCTACTGACCCCAGGCAAGGATTTCCCCCCTTTTCTCACTCCTCCCTCGGGCTCTGACACCCCCACCCGGCCACCCAGGGGAGCTGCTGGCTGGTCCCCTTCTTCCCGCCGCCCCGCCCCCTGCCCTGTGCCCTTTGGACTGAATCCTAAAGGAGGGAAGGGAAGGGAGGGGAGCAGGCAGAGAAGGTAGTGGTCCCTCAACCGGGTATTTTGAAAATTTCAAACCCTCCAAAAAGCAGAAAGAGTAGCTCGGTGAATGCCATACACCCTAAGGAAAGGCGTCTTCTGATAGCAAAGGAACAGTGGTGGGAACTGGATGGGGTGAGGGAAGGGGGGGTGCCGGCAAAGGGGCGCCGCTGGAGGGCTGTGTGCACAGTCCAGCCACAGGCAGAGGGTAGGGGCAGGCGAGCTTGGCCACAGGCGAGCAGCTCTGAGCAGATTCGGAGCACCTCTCGCCTCCGTTTTGTGGCTTTGTTTCTGTGCAGTAGGAAGCGAGCTCATTGGCTGACAGAGGAGAGGGGAGGAGATGCTGAGAATGAGGGCGGAAAGTGAGGGCGTTGGAAAGTCTCCCCAGGAGCCCCCCAGCACACCCCCAGGAATGGAGCTGCGGGACTGCAGAAGGCCCCTCGGGGTTTGGTGACCACGCAGCCAAAGTGAGACCCATCCGCGTGGCTGCCCTTCTCCTGACGTTGGGCTTTGGTCCCAGCGGGTCTGCACCTGCACCTGCCCCTCCGTCTTCTCTCCCTGCCCCCTGGGCTGCCGCCCCTGCCCACCTGTCCTCACCCACGGAGCAGCTGGTTCCGAACACCCAGCCCAGTTACCCGTCCCCTAGCGACAAGGGCCCATGTCGCAGGCTCCCCGTCTTTGGGGCTGGGGCCGAACAGAGTGAACTGGGTGAGCTGGAGGCTTCCTCCCTCGGCCCTGAGAGGCACAGGGCCGAGTGGTCCAGCCAAGTCCCGCCTGGGGGGCTTCTGATCCTGGCGCAACCAGGCTGGTTCCTCACCTCCCCTGGCCCAGGGCTTCTCTGGCTGAAGCTAGTCTGAGCTGGATTCTCCCACTTTGTCGCCTGGCTTCTGACCCCAGGGTCTTCTCTCTCACAGGTTTGTCCTCCGTGCTCTTCTGCCCTCCCCTCCCCAGTCACTGCTCCCTAAGTACCAAGCGCTGGTTTGTTGCCCATGAAACAGACGAGGCTCCTTTACATTATGGACTTTCCAGCTAACAGCAGCTTCTAAGAGGTAGGAAGCAATACCCAGGCGTGTTTTGTTTTGTTTTGTTTCTGGGAAGAAACGGAGTCTTGGCAGAGTAATTAATTTTTCCAAGGTGAGTGGACCAGTAGCTCACTGGTGGAGGCAGATTTCCACCCATCCCGAGCCTGCCTTCTTTCCGCGGGGTGGCTGGACTCTCTCGGTGCGCCTCCTCTCACGTTCTGGATGTGCACACAGAAGTTACTAAAGTTGGAGCGCTTGTACACATGTAGACTGTCCCGAAGTTTGCAGGAGATCCTCGTGGCTTTCACTGTGCCGCGGTCCTGGTTCCCGGGGACAGCTGTCGTAACCGTCCGGCGAGAGTCCCTTCCTGCCAGCACTGGCTACGTAATCGTGGGGCCCGGTGCAAAATGAGAAGGCGGGGCCCCAGGTTCAAAAATGGTGAAGATTGGGGGTGCCTAGGTGGCTCAGTGGGTTAAAGCCTCTGCCCTGGACTCAGGTCATGATCTCAGGGTCCTGGGATCGAGCCCCACATCGGGCTCTCTGCTCAGGGGAGAGCCTGCTTCCCCCTCTCTCTCTGCCTGCCTCTCTGCCTACTTGTGATTTCTCGCTCTCTCTCTCTCTGTCAAATAAATAAATAAAATCTTTAAAAAGAAATGGTGAAGATGTTCAAGGCGGCACAGAAGAGCAGTGGTGGGAGCGCGGGGTGCTTCTGGACGTGGGGGCTGTGTCGCGGCTGGTCCTCACGCCCCTAAGGCTAGCTCTGCTCGCTGGCTTGCCTCTTCGCACACTCCGAAAGTATGTTCAGGCCTTTAACTGTGTACACAAAGCCAGCCTCCTCGCATGCCATTGGGCGAGCAGCATCTGCTTTTTTATTTATGAAGAATGACACGCGGTGCTGTGTAGGAGGCACGTGGCCTGCCTATCTCCTTCCAGTGCGATGAGGTAGGGATCACAGGATAGGGGCCCAATGTGCTTGTCCCCATTAGGCAGCTAAGGAACGGAGGCACAAGAGGAAGAGCCGCTCGTCCAAGGCTACAGTGTGAGGGGCGGACCGTGGATGGGAGGACAGGAGGTCTGCTCTGGGGTTTTCCCAGCTGACTGACCTCTACCTGGTTTCTCGTGGCGCAGACCGTGGGTGGTGAGCCGATGTCCAGGGCAGCACGCGCAGCTCTGTCCTTGCTGCCAGCGGCTGCCTGATGCTTCACCGGCTGGAGAGATGCCGTCTTTATTTCACCAATTTCTCGAGCTCAGGATCAACCTGCCTTTCTGGGGAGAGGGTGTTTCCACGCGGGGGCCTGGGAGCTTGCGGCCCGAGCGGAGCCCCAGCCAGTGGGAATGTCAAGTCCTCAGGAGAAAGAGAGGGCAGAGCCAGGGAAACGTCTCACCTGGAACATCCAGGAGGAGGAAAGAGCATGGACGGTGCAGGTGTGCACACCCAGGCAGGTGCGGGGAGCGGCGGGGCCCTGGGCAGGGGGCTGGCTCTGGGCTGGGGGCCAGTGCTGGTGGCCTGACAAAATCACAGGAGCTCTGGGCCTCACCCCTGCAGCCGCTGAGAGAGGAAAACCAGCTCAAGCGCAGGGAGGGCTGCGCCCCCTCTCCGAGCGCGTCCGTATGGACCCCGGGAAGGTCCGGGTCAGCCCCCTGCCACCGCAGTAACAAGGAATCACAAAGTCCGTGGCTTGAAACCACACACATGCCTCATGTGACAGCCCCTTGGGGGGGGTGGGGGGGTCTCACTGGGCTCAGCTCAGTCAAGGAGTCGGGGCTGCGCTCCTGGAGGACGCAGGGGAGAATCGGCTTCCTGGCTCTTTCCAGCTATTCAGAGGTGCCTGCGCTGCTTGGCTTGTGACCCTTCCTGCATCTTCAAAGCCACCAGCAAAGAAAGCCTCTCCCAACCTCCCTGAGTCCAACAGGCTCCATGAGTTAGGGGGCAGACATCTTTGGGAGCCATTCAGTGCTCTGCCTGCCACCAAGTCCCTTTAATTAGGTTGGGGGCCACGTACCCGAGACAATGAAAGACTTTTGAAAAACCTCTTCTTTTTTTTTTTTTTAAAAAATAAGCCTTTGGAGTTAGAGTTTCTGTGGTGCAAACTGCGTCCTGTTGGCTGAGTTCTGAGTTCAACCGTAGTCACCCTTGAAACATTGCCTCTGTCCCGATGAAGAACATTCGCGTCACTCCTCGAGATTCCTCAGGCCCTTTTGTATCTATCTATCTATCCTTCCTCCGCCCCGGTCCCGGGTAACTACTGATCTGTTATATATATATTTTTAGTTACAAAACCCAACATTTCCCGAGAACAAAGAATGCCAGTTGGCACAGAGGCCCGATTTCAGTTCATCCAACTTCAGCTGAGGATGGGAAATGGGGGAGCTGCCACCCCCAAAGTCCCCCTACAGGGAGAAGGCAGCTCTGGGAGGGGGGGCCGGGGCAGGGAGAGGAAGGGGGTGGGGCCCAGGTACGTGTTGGAGGAGGAGCCTGGAGAAAACAGCAGTGCCCTCAGGTGTGGGCCCTAAGCTGCAAGTGGCAGGGGACAGTGCGGTCCCCTCTCAGGGACTGGCTG
Organism: Nasua narica; assembly: GCA_028533885.1. Classification (NCBI taxonomy): domain Eukaryota; kingdom Metazoa; phylum Chordata; class Mammalia; order Carnivora; family Procyonidae; genus Nasua; species Nasua narica. The sequence continues at coordinate 6,070,596 of CM052798.1, read as the reverse complement.
GGGGCAGGGAGCTGAGCTCAGGCCGCAGCTCTGGCGGGGCGGGGGGGGAGGGGGGGTTGTGGTGTTGTTAATTAGTATAATTTGTTTGCGTTTTCTAGAATTTTACGAAAATGGAATCCTACCGTAGTCCTCCTTTGTGTCTGGCTTCTTTGGCTTCGTGTGATTGGCGGGGAGACCCGCCTGTGCTGCTGGCTCCGCATTTCTAGGCCGCGTTCCATTCTGCGGGTATCGCGGACTTTGCTTATCCATCCACCCAGTGATGGACATTTAAGCTGCTGTCAGTTTAGGGCCTCGTCAATAAAGCTGCCGTGAATTTCATGCGCGAGTCTCTGTGTGGGGTCTGTGCCAGGACTGGGGGTGCCGGGTCCTGTGGTAACTCGGTGCGCAGCATTTGGAAATCACGAGGGCTCCCCCAGATTCCCGCCCTCACTTGCTGCTATCCATCTCCACTGTTTCTGGCTGTCCCCGGGGGGCGGGAGGTGAGATCTCACTGCGGTTTTGATCTCCATTTCTCTAAGGACTACATGGGTGAGGGATTGCTAGTGGGCACGCGGGGGGAGGGGGATGAAAATGTTCTGGAATTAGACAGTGGTGATGCGTATACAGTTGCGATCAGTTAGGAACCAAGTGGAAAAGTGAAGACATTTGTTGGGGGAAATGCCTAAGAAAAATATTCAAGTGACCGTCCCATTAAGCAATGTTATTATAAAATGACCAGTTCCCCACATTCTGTCATTTAAAAAAAAATAACCTTTCTGGGTTAGAATAGTTTTAGGTTTACAGAGAAGCTGGAACAGAGTTCCCGTGTACGTTTCTCACACCCCACATCTGCTTTCGTTGAGTGCTCCCATCTCACATTGTTGCTGTGGGGCCTCCATCCACATGAACAAACTCGTAACACACTGTGAGTGCAACTCCGTAGCGAGATTCCGTTTTTGCGTGGGATAATATTTAGGAACCGCATACTGTTTGCATGTATCCCAGTGATTTTGTGGGGGGAAAATACCAGTTTAACGAAATCTGTTTAAAACCTGGGTGGCTCAGTAGGTTGGGCATCTGACTCTTGATTTTAGCTCAGGCCATGATCTCAGGGTTGTAAGATCGAGCCCCACATTGGACTCCACGCTGAGCTTGGAGCCTGCTTGAGATTCTCTTTCCCTCTGTCCTAACCCCACTTTGCACTTTTTCTTTTTTTTAAAAGATTTATTTATTTATTTGACATAGAGAGATCACAAGTAGGCAGAGAGGCAGGCGGGGGGGGGGGGGAAGCAGGCTCCCTGCTGAGCAGAGAGCCCGATGCGGGGCTCGATCCCAGGACCCTGAGATCATGACCTGAGCCGAAGGCAGAGGCTTTAACCCACTGAGCCACCCAGGCGCCCCTCACTTTCTGTCTCTCTTTAAAAAAATTAAAATAAATACAAGCAATGTAAGCCTGCAGTTTACTCAGTATAAAGGCAGAAGAAGGGACCTGCTGATTCGGTCTTTTTCTAGATTGTCCCATTGTGCCAGGGGTCACTTGGGGACATTTGTATCAGCCCTACTTGTCAAGTCACCAGGGAGTGCAGTTGCTAGTTTGGCAGGTTTGCGTGAAGGGGCCAAATAAAAATGAAGTGTTAAACTCAACTCCCCCTGCTTCACTCTATTTCATAAAGTCAAAATAGAGCAGCCTGTTCCTCAAGCCTGACCACAGTGGGTTTGGAAGCTGCAAGTTCATGACAAATTGTCAGCGTCCCGGCAAAAAGAAAACCGAAATCTTTGGACAAAACCCAAGCTCAGCAAACCTCTTAGCAGCTGTGAGGAGGGCTCAAGGTCATAAAACGCCCTGACCGGTGACGGCTGCTCTGTAGCACACTTTGCTGGAAAATCGAAGACACGCACCGCACGTTTTAGGGGTGTGGTTCTTCCTGGGTTGGGGCTCCTGCACGTGGAGGAGGGGACACCCTGCAGCTCCTCGCTGGGGAGGAACCTGGGCAGGAACCTGGGCATGGGGGTCTGCAAGTTGGGGCCCTGCCATGTGGATTTGTGCTCATGTGCAGCGTTTGGATGCATTAATCTGGACACTTCCACTAGTATTGAAAGGAAAAGTTCATTTACAGAAATTACTGCTGCAAAAGAGGCCCCGAGGGGCCCCAGAAGCCTGTCCGCGACCCGTCACCTGTGCGGCCTGATTCCGGCTGAGATGCCATAGGCTTTAATTTATCGATTCTCACATGGGATTCAAGCTAATCGACTATTTGATTCAGTTAAGTAGAGGAAAACATCAAACACGGAAAATGCTTCTCCACACATAGATCTGGGACTCAGATCTTTTTTGGTTCTCTAGAAACTGAACGACTTTTAAGTTAAAAAAAAAAATTCACACCTGAATACTCTTATCTTTAGAATCTACGAGAACAAGGAAAAGACCCCAAGTAAACCTCCCCCTGCACCCCTGCGCTGACTGCAGCAGAGAAGCCCCTGGGAGTCACATCAATGGCGTGTAAGAGGTGTCGCCTCTTCTAGCCCTTGGGGACTCTTTCTTTGATACCATATGTGGCCTTTTTTGGGCAGCAACAACTCAGTTTTTGGAGGTTCCCCCAAACCCTGGAGCCTGCACCAAGTGGGAAACCTGGCCCCAAGCAGCTCCTAAGCATTGTTAATATTAGGTCCTTATTCGGCTTTAGGGGGCAGGACAGATACCCCAAGGGTCAGCGGTGGCTTCGTCCCGGGTTCTGTGCCCGTCTGAAGCGAGTGGCTCCCTACCCACAGTCGCCACAGTCCGCGTGCTTCCCCTGAAATGAGAAGTCCGTCCCTGCGGTGGCAGCCAAGGCGATGACCTTGGGCCCCCGGGAGACCATCCCTTTGCCCCTGCACTCCTCTCTGTGAGGGCCTTCCTGCCCGGCCAGCAGATCCAACCGGAAATCCTTCTCTTTGTTAGGGTCACAGCAGGTTGGTGGCCAGACCGGTCAGGACATTCGCAATGGCTGTCCCCCTTCTCCTCCCGAGAGTCCCCATTCTCTGACCCCCAGCCAACACAAGTGCCTCAGCTGTGAATGTGGGTGACAGGCACCTTCCAGGAAGTCACACGGGTTCCCCGGTGACCTCCAGTAGGAGGCTGGAGCTGGGTTTCTATTCTGAACCCCCCCCCCAACCGTCCCGCATGGCCTGGGGACCCTCTGGCCCACAGGTGCAGCTCCGGGGGGTGGGGGGGGGTAGTCGTCAAAGCTTGTGTCATTCAGGCCTTTGCAACCTGGGTACTACAAACTGTCTCAAGACCCCTTCCCTAAGACCAGCCTTCTGCCCCCTTCTGCCCTAACCCTGCCCCCACCTCAAATAGCTCTCCCCCCCCCCCCACCTCTAGGGGCGTGGGTTTCCAGGGTGGGGAGGGGCTCTGGCTGCCTCCTGGCATTTGCTGTTTCTACCTGATGTTCGGACAGTTCATTATTTGTGACTGTTCCTTTAATCCTGTGTCCCCTTGTCCCCCTGTATGGCAAACCCTAGGGGGACAGGAACGAGCCCCCTCATGGAGATGAAATATGTGTGACCTCCAGCCATCCTGGGGTGCCTGGTCTCCGTCCCTGTCCCCGGGCTCAGCCCTGTCTGCTCCTCTCACCCGGCTTTGGGGGGCCCCGTGTGTCTCTCCTGTCACCTCTCCTCGGAGCTGAGACCCAGAAACACCTGCGCACCAGCTGCCTTGGGGACGTCTCCTTCATTCATTCCGCAGTATTTCGTGAGCCTCCGCTATCAGCTGAGGCGTCTGCCCCTGTGGCTTACCTTCCAAAGGGAAGGCAGCCACCATGGGGACCGAATGGAAGCGACAGGACACTGAGGGACAGAGTCACAGGGCGGTCCAGACAGAGGAGGCCTCTCGAAGCAGGCAGCCTTTGAGTGGTGCCTGCGGCTGCAGTGAGGGAGGAGGAGGGCTCGGGGCTGGGTGCCCAGGGGCAGGGGTCCACCGCCGTCTCCAAAGCATCCAATGCAAAAGCTCAAAGCTGAGGCCCCCAGGACCCACGCTCTGCCCTCTCCCCTCCTAGATTAGGAGGGGCCCTTCCACCCAGCCACCTGTGCGTGCCAAAAGCCCAGAGGCCCACCCGGACACCGCTCCACCGCACCTCCTGTCGCCGAGTCCTGTGGGTCGTCCCGGGAATCCGGCAATGTCCTCCCTCCTCCTGTTCTCACTGCACCTGCTCTCCCTTGAACCTGCCGCCTGCCCTGCTGACTGACTCCCCCTTTCATTCTTGTGCTCTTCCAACCCGGTCTCCATCTTGTGCCCCAGTGACCTTTTACAAATGCACATTAGCTCCTGTCACTCCCTTGCTTGAACGCAGCACTGGCTTTCCCTTTGTTCTTCGGATGCAATAGAAAATCCCAGTGCACCTTCACGGGGGACCTCCTGCTCTCCTCCCTCCCCAGGCTCTTGCCACACTCTCCTTTCAATTCTTTGAAAGCTGGCCCCAGGGGCCTTTCCATAAGCACTGCCCCCCCCCCCCATACAGTGACCTCCACCTTGTCCTTGAGCTTCCTCTCCAGCCTCCTGACTATTCGCACTGGAGACTCTCCTGGGATCTCACGGCCTTCCGCTGCGCATGCGCGGACTGTAGGCCTCCTGCTCTAGGTGGGATTCTGCTCACCATCCATGGGCCACTGGGAGGGGGCTCAGGAGAAAACAAGGTCTGTTGCCCCTGTAGCTCTGGGGTCAGGTTGGGGACCGCTGCCTGAGCCCTCCCTCACGCTGTCCCCAAGGACACCTTCCTTGGTTCTGGGTTTAGCGAACTCCTGTCTGCCCCGCCCTCCCAGGCAGCGGGTCTCCCGGTTCGAATCCCTTCACCTCCTGGGGACACGGCCACCTTGTACTTGCCATCGCCACCGTAAGCCCCAAGACCCCGCTCTCAAGCCCGTATTGGAGAAATGAGTGAAATCACTTCCAACTGCAGCCAGGACCCCCCTCCCCACCACCCGAGTGAGTGAACAGAATAAAGACGACGGACTGAGGTATATAGTTCAAAGGTTGGTATCTTTTTTGGTTTCCTTTTTTGCTTTTGTAAAGAAAAATAAGGTTGTGTTTTTTGACTGAAAGAAACATAAGTAAGCCCCCCTCCCCACTCTGCCTGCTCCCTGCCCCTGCGGGGCGCTGGGACCTCGGGTCTCGGGCAGGGGGGCCGAGGGGAGAGGGGCGGGCTTTCTCAGAGCCACAGAGGAAGAGTATTCGGGAACGGAGTTTGGCTTGTTAGGCGAGAAATAAAATTAAAACGCTCGACACACGCGCCCAGTCCACGAACAGGGCCAAGCAGCGCCGCCTCTGAGCTGGAATCGTCTCCGGCCGTCGGACTCGGGGTCCCGGTGCGGCCCCGGCGCCCCATGCCCCGTGTGCTCAGGGGTGGGGGAGAGGCAGGGCAGGAAATAGCTCTCAGGGCAGGAGTGGGGGGAAGAGGAGAGAGGGGGACGTCAGAGCAACTCCTTGCCCACATGGTAAAAAAAATTACTAAAAAAGCACCCAAGGCTTAAAAAAACGAAACCTCCCTGGCAGGGAGAACTGGGGGCATCCCGCTGAGCAGCAGAATGCCTTACCTGGCAAAAATGTGTAGAAAAATAAAATTAAACTTTATCCCTGAATGATAAAGACCCTTCCTCTTGCCCTCACCACCGCTCCCCCCACCTCCCCCACCGGCGAGTCTCAGGATTTACCAAGAACGCCAATCCCTCCCCGAGGGCACAGGCCCGCGCAAGACACAGACGCGGCCCACGCTCGTGCCCGGAGGTCCAGGGCAGCAGGGACGAGGGGACTCTGAGGGCCACATGCACACGCACACTCATTCCTCACACCACTGGGTGGGGGGTCTCTGTGCCAGAGCAAGGGCCCTCCTTCCTCCGCTCGGGGGCAGGACGGGACACCTGGCACAGAGGCAGGGGCGGGGGCGGGAAGAGCCCTCGGCAGGGCAGTGGGAGGGCCTGGGGGGTAGGGTGGGGAAGAAAGCCAGCTGAGGTGGCCTGGAGACCGAGGGAGGTCGCACTGAGCCCACGGTGACAGCACATCGAAAGAGAGGAAGTAGGGTCTCGGGGGCGAAAAGGGGCCAGGTTGGTGGCAGGGCAGGGGGCGGGGTCTGGTCTCCTCGGAGGCCCGCAGGCTGCCCCGGGCCAGTCCTACAGGGCAATGCAGGCTGAGGGCTCCAGCGAGGGCGCTGTGGGGGCTCCATGCACGGAGGCGGCCCAGAAGCGCAGGCCTGGACAGGGGTGGGGCGGGCCCGGGGTAGTGTTCGTAGTGGCACGCGGCTGCGGCCTGGGAAGGTCACTGGAGATAATAAAATGGGGGCACGCGAGGGCAGCAGGGAGGTTGGCGGGGGGGGGGGGGGAGGGGAAGTGCTTACACTAGAACTCGAGGGGCCCTGGGCTGGGGACCCCAGGCCCGCACCTGCCCCGCCTGGAGATCCAGAGGCCAGGCCGGGCCCACAGCTGACGGGACAGGGCGAGACGGGGGCAGGGGACGCCCGTCCTCAAGGAGGCCTGCCCAAGGGCTCTGTCCTTCCCGGGGCAGGGCTGAGGATGAGCAACACAGGACCCACCCCCGCTCCTCCCCAGGGAACCTGAGGTGTGGGACCGGAGCACAGCACGGAGAGGTGGTCCTGGCCCGCAGTGCGGGGTCAGGGGGTGGCCGGCTCCCGCGGCAGTTACAGTAGTAGGGGCCCTCCCGGCAGGCGGGCTGGGCCGTGTGGGAGGGGACCCCGGGTCCCGCAGCCCCTTGGGGCCCCCTGGCTTCGGGATCGGGGTCAGCACCAAACACAAGTGATGTCAGCAGAGCAGACGGGCAGGGAGGAGAGCGACCTCGCGGACCACGCTCAGCCCTGCGGTCTGTTAGGTGAGGGGGGGATCCCGAGGACAGGACGGGCCTGGCGGGGCCGCGGGCCCTGGCGAGGACGGCGGAGGCAGCCGCCAGGGAGGGCTCCGAGGCCGGCAGTGATGGGAGCGGCAGGCACCGGGGTGCCCCGAGCCCCTCTGGGCGCCGGGGGCGCGGGTCTCAGCTCAGCGCAGGGCCTGGTACAGGTAGGCCGAGGCGAAGAGCACGTTGGTGGCCAAGCTCACAGTCAGGAGGCCCCGGACCAGGGAGGGCCCGAAACGACCTTCGAGAGAGAGCGAGAGACGCCGTCAGAGGAGCCAAGGTCCGAGAGACACTGGTGGGTGGTGGGGTCGCCATGCAGCGGACCACCGGCCCAGCCCCCCAGGGGCCTCCCCACCCGGAAGACCCACCCTCCCGGGTCACTTGGTCACTGAGGTGTCTCCTTTCCTGAGCCTGCACTACCAGGCAGGCACTGGGCTAGGGTGACCTGCACTTGTCCCCCGGGGAGGGGTCGGGGGAGTGACCCCCACTGCACAGACAGGAAACAGGGGCTCCAGGGGGGTGAGGAGTACCCTGCCCAGGCTCCGGGCTGGGGTTCCCCCTCCAAGTCTGCACTCAGGGTCTCGCGGCTGCGGGGTCGCACCCCAGAGCAGCCAGATGTGGGGGCAGCACCCCTTTCCGGTCAGCCCAGAACCACCTGTGCACACCGCCCGTCCTCTCCACGCACGTGGCCCCCGCGCTCCCCTGGGGTGACACCCGCCCGCCGCGAGCCTGGAGCTGATCTCACCCCCGCCCCCCGGGGCCGTGCGGGGGCCAGAGCGCTCTGCGTCTGTGCTGGGGACAGGAGCCCGCCCGCGGCACCGGGGTGCTCGAGACATGGCCGGCGCAGCCGAGGAACTACACTCCCACTGCTGCTAGACGTTACTTCGGTCACACCCAAGAGCTCCCGGTGGCCGGGTGGGCGGCTGTGCCAGGCAGACCCGGACCCTGATCCGAGGGTGGGCACGCTGTCTGCCCCGTGGGGCCCCCAGCAGGTGCTGGAGGGTGGTTATCTCATGGTCTTCTGCCCCTTGAGGGCCCGGAGGGCTGTCCCTCTCAGGGTCCCAGACAGACCGGCAGCGATGGGGGGCTGCAGCCCCGCCCTCCTCCCCCCGGTGGGAGCACAGACCTCTCCAGCTGGCGGCCTCCTCTGTGCACCCTTGGGTGGTGGTGTCCACCACACAGGCGGACGACTGGGATGAGTCGTCCTCTTTCTTGATGGACTGGCTACTGCAGGCACTGCCTCTGTCCGGCACCGACCTCATGGCTGCAGAGAGAAGGGGTGTCTCAGTGCGTGTTCACAGCTCACCCCCAGGGACAGATGTGGGGCAGCCCCACCTCCAATCCCAGGACCGTCCTTGGACGTGGCCAGCTGGCCCTGCCCATCCCAGCCCACGTGCCCCAACCCTGGGCAGCGGGAGGCCAGGTCCTCGTTCGTAACCCGGCTGTGTAGCTGCCACGGGGGAAGCTGCTTTTAGACCCGGAGCAGCAAGCTCCGTGGCCAACGGGCGCTGGCAGATGGCGGCCACAGGCAAGGCTTCGGGAGGTGGGGCAGGGGGTGGCCGAGGCTGGGACGTGGGACCTCGGCCTGTGCGGCCAGAGTCCGGACCCACTGCGGCCAGACCTTCTGACGCTGTGACAGGTACGGCAAATTTACACGTGCAGGGGAAAGTCCCACATGGCAAAGGTTGAGGCCTCGTTTTAAAAAGTTTAAAAATGCTTGGCAGAATGCCACCACCTGAGCAAAACAAAAAGATCTGCAACCAGACAGGTGCGAGCGAGCAAGACACGGTGCCTTTCTGATCCATCCCAAGGAACAAAGGCCCCTCAAGGTCAATTGCGAAAGAAGAAAATAGAATCAGGCCACGGAGGGCGATGTCTCTGACGGTTGGAGGGCAGCAGAAGCCAGGCCGGGAGTGTGTGGAGCTCGGGAGAGGGGCCGCATGTGCCCGGGGAAGGCCAGGCCCCGTGCGGCTTCTTGCCGGGTCATCTCACGCCTGCCCGTGACCAGCGCCCCGTCACAGCTCGGCCAGGGGGGCGGTCCGAGGTTCGTACCCACGGTGAGCTTCGTGTCCTGTGCCGGCGATCTCTGCGGGACCTGGGGCGGCTCGAGGGGGAAGAGGCTGCCGTTGTGGGGCGAGGGCTCGTCTGAGCTGCTGGGTGTGCTGGGGGCCTCCCCGGGGGGCGACGGGAACAGCAGCAGCTTCTGCCCCTGCAGGTTGAGCCGGGCCGGGCTGATGAGGGGCCTGCGGTGGCGCAGAGAGCCAGAGCTGGAGGCCACCGAGCCAGCCACGGAGGGCGCCGGGGAAGGGAGCGGGGAGGAGGGGCAGCATCCCGACAGCAGAGAGAAGTAATCTGGAGGGCAGAAGGAGGACAGAGACGACGACTTCCGGTAAGACTGGCGACAAGGCGTGAGTGTCCCCCACTGTCCCAGCTATCCTTGCTGCGGCTGCCTTGTGCCTGGGGCTTCTCTCATAACCCGGGAAGAAAGGCAAGGCTGTAGCAGGAAAGGGGACAGAGGGAAGCCTGCCGGAGGCTGAGGGTGGGCAGAGGACCACAGACCCTTCGCCACATCCCTGCTGCCCCTCGACGGCACTCCCGGTTTAATTAAGGTCGGGGAACCCCAGCCCAGCTCCTGGCGGGGTCCGGAGTGCGCGTCTCCGGCCGTCATCACCGACAAGGGCAACAGCATTCTATCGAATCCTGGAAATTACCACGCCCGTTTCACAGAAGAGGAAAGTGAGGCACAGGGCTGAGACTTGGACACAGGCCCCCGTCAGACCCTGAAGCTCACGCCGGCCACGCTGTTGTTCTGCCCACAGGGGGGAGACCCCACCCTGCTCCGGAGACCCCCGGCCTCGCTGCCCCCCATCGAAAGCGGCGTCCCCGTCCTCCTTACCTGAAACAGGAATCTCTCCAGACCGAGACACCTGAGATGGGGGGCGGCTCCCGCTGAACAGGTAGCCCGAGTCTGGAGCCGAAAGAGAAAGGTGACACGTGTCGGGGCCGTCGTGACGACAGCCGCCCGCTCCCTCCGTTCTCTAGGGCCCGGTCTGTTGACGTTTAACCTTCGTCACTCACGTCAGGCTTTCATGCAAACGGGCTCTCAAGTGACTCCGCGAGCTACCACCCGAGGTCCGCTTCGCCCGCTCTCAGTTTGCGGGGAAAGAAACCCACCCCGGCCCTCCCCCAGAGCCACTCCTTCAGCCTTCTGGGGTCCCCCCTCCGCTAACCTGTGCCTGCCGGCCCATGCTGCACCTCAAGGAGCATCGAACATGCTGCTTTTCCTCAGTCAGGTGCCCCCCAAGGGCAGAGACCCCACCCCACGTATCCTGTGTCCCCCAGCACTCGGCTGAGAGCGGAGAGTGCGACAATCCAGCGGCCGCTGCTCCACCGGCCTGGGGGCCCTGAGGGTCCCTTGGCCACAGGGCGCTGCCTGCACCTTCCCCTACACACCCAAGCCCTGTGTCTGGGTAAGTGTGGCCATGTGGCCTCTGGAACCTGTGCTACGAATGCTCGGAGAGTGTTGTCTCTGGTGGGCCTGAGCGGTAGCGACGCAGGGGTGAGGCCAGAAGCAGGGAGGAGCAGAGGAGAGGGAGGGAGAGACACCCAAGAAACGGGAACCTGGCTACCTGAGCCAAGCAGCTGCAAAACCCCATCCTCAACGCCGCCAGCAGGGAGGCCCCGGGATCCCACCCGTTCCTGGACGGTTCGAGACCGGCCTGCGTCCCACAGAGGTGGCCTGCCGTCCTCGCCTCCAGCCCCACGGGGCAACCAGCAGGCTGCAGGTCCTCCACGGCGGGTGGGAGAGCCTGCCGCCCACGGCTCCTGAGGAGTTAGAAATGGAAGCCCCAGCTCGGCCCCCGGGGCTGGCGAGGACGGAGAGTCCTGCGCGGAGTCTCATCCCCGGAGTACGGGTTGCTCCAGGTTGGGCAGGTGCCGGGCTCCTGGCGCCCCCAGCAGTCTGCCTGCTCCCTCCCCATGTTCTCTTCAAGGGCCGCAGGGTACAGACGGACGTCTCTGCTCAGGGGGGAAAGGAAACGCGTCCGAGTACGAACTCGGGATATAAGCAAGATGGCCTTTGACTACCTTGGAGGAACTCAGCCTCCGGTCATTGCCGTTACCAGTATTCCCATCCCATAATAAGAGCAGCAGCCGCGTCTGCGGAGAGCCCTGCTCTAGAAGCTTCCCTGACGTCATGCCTATCTCAGGCCTGAGGCACAGCCTCCGGTTCTAGACCCTCCAGGGTCACGGGCTGGAGGCCGCTCCCAGCTGACGGCCAGAGGCTCACAAGACCCCCACGGCGCGTGTGCCCTCACTAGCCCGGCTAGAGATGGGAAAGTCTGAGCACCCCTACGTTGCCTCCATCAGACTGGCAGCTGGTGGGCTTTTCTCCGGAGGAAGGAGCGGTGGGGGGGGCTGTTTTTCAACCCTGCGTTTGCCCTACGGGGACAGGAGGGGCAGGAAGGTGCCCCTCGGAGGTAAAGTCCCTGCCTTTCACCCTGTGGGACAATAACCAGAGTCATTTCTTTTTTGGGGGCTTGAACTCATGATCCTCAGATCAAGAGTCCTATGCTCTACTGACCGAGCCAGTCGGGCGCCCCTGTCATTTCTTTCTTTTCTTTTTTTTTTTATCATTTCATATCTTAAAGAGCAAAACCAAAGGCAGCCTTCCCCATCATCTGCACCTCTGTCCCCAAGAGACATCCGAAGCTCCATCAGCCATCTGAAAGCTCCAGCAGGACCCGAGCCGAGCTGGTCGTACACAGGCCTGGGAGCTTGCGCCCCTGTCCCCTCCCTGGCCCCAACCAGTCCCACCCTCACCACCCCCTCAAGGTGGCGCCCACATCCTTGGAGGCTGGGATCCTGCCTCGTGGCTTCCCACTCCCAAACCCACCACCTGGGGAGCCGGCCCCCAGGACGCAGCCCGAGGGGGCGGCAAGCCCAGTCGGCCCAGGCGGCCTCCCAGAGCGCCGCCGGCCCTCACAGAGTGCTCCCTGGGTTCCGAGGAGGAAACACCAGATTTAATTTATAATTGACTTCCCAAGAAGATTCTGCTGCAAAAGGTGAAGGATGAGACAAAGTTTCTTGGGACAGGGACCAGGTCTCGGTCGTGCCAGGGCCCGCGAGCAGCCAGCACTCAATAAACGTGGGCAAATGTTCCAGCCCCCAATCTCTCAAAACAACGGCAGTCGTAACGACAGTAAGAATGGTGGTAAAAGACCATGGTCAATATGTGTGGACATCTACCGAGCGCCCGCTGCCCTTCTAGAAGGTGCTTTGAAAGTGTCACCTCGGGCCCCTGGATGGCGCAGTTGGTTGAGCGACTGCCTTCGGCTCAGGTCATGATCCCGGACTCCCGGGATCGAGTCCCACATCGGGCTCCCAGCTCCATGGGGAGTCTGCTTCTCACTCTGACCTGCTCTCTCTCACTCTCTCTCTTTCCTAATAAATAAATAAATAAAATATTTAAAAAAAAAAGAAAGTGTCACCTCGTTTGACCCAAACATCCACAGGCAGGTTCTGCTACCAGCCTCGTTTTCTTGGAGGGAAACTGAGGCTCGGAGAAGGAAGGCAGCTGCTGAGCGGACGCAGCACCAGGATCTGACCCCAGTTTCACCCGTCTCTACGGCAGGAGCTCTAAGCAGCCTCCTGCCCCGCGCCGCGCCCCTTACCTGCCCGCGTCAGGGAGGGTATGGTTCCCAGCGAGAGGGCCCGGCTGAGGCGGCTTGGCAGCGAGGAGGGCGAGGCCCGCCGCGGAGACCGGAACAGCTGCTGGTTGGCGAGCGGCAGGAAGCCGGGTGGGCTGGGGATGAACAGAGACGGCGAGGGGCCCGCGCTCGGGCAGGGCACGGCCAGGCTGGGGCTCACGGGGCAGAGGCCAGACGTGTCGCGTGGAAAACACCTGCAAGAGCCCGTCGGGCGCGGGAGAGAAGAGGAGGGTCAGCCCCGGGAGGCTCCGGAGGCGGCCTCCGCCCAGGTCCCGGCCCCTCTCCCCTGTGCCAGGTGGGGCCGGAGTCAGGGTCCCGGGAGGCGTGCGTTAGTTGAAGCGGAAAAGCAGTCCGACCACATTCACGCCATTAGGAGCGGGTGGCTGGGAGGCGCCAGCGTGACCCAGCCCTCCCTGCATGCCCCCTCCGCTCCCCCTCAGCTTCACAGCAAACTAGTTCCACTACTAGTCTCGGGATTAAAGTGACACTGTCGCCCTTGCCAACCTCGTGCCAACCCTTCGCCTTGAAGCGCAAATGTCCAGGCCCATGCCAGGCACTCCGTGAAGGCCAGAGGCCTTGGGAACCCCCGGCCGCTGGGCGCTCGGGGCCCAGAGCCTCCTGACAGTGCGGCTAGGCTCGGGGAGCCCCTGCACCCCAGGGCCCGGCTCCGGGAACCCCACTGCTGCTCTCTGGTCTCGTTCGCTCATCTAAAGCCCCTTGCAGAGCGGAGAGGGAGGTGGCCAGGCTCGGGGACCCCCGGGAAGCGGCTCTTGGGGGACACAAGCCTAACTCCAGCTTAGAAAAGGCTAGTAAACGATCGCAAGGCTGCCCAAAAGACGGAAGGTGACAGTGTCTCTTTAACTCGAGAATGGGACAAATCACACAACAGGACCCGGTGGCCCCAAGCCAGATTGTCAACCATGCGTCTGATTAAGGCAACCGATTACAGAGGGGGGGAGGGACAGAGGCAGTTAATACATTAGTCTGCCGTCCGGACGGAGCTGGGGGGTCCAGCCTTACCTCAGTCCCAAGGGACAATTGGGGCCATGGACAAGGTGCCGATGGATGGGCAGGCCGGCTCAGGCCCTGCAGCAGAGCCGGGGGCCGGCTAAGGGACCCACCCTGCGCCCCTCGCGACCAAATGCTCGGGGCACCATTAGCTGAGCTACACTCTGATCTCCCTGTTTTTCACGCCCAGCCCTTGCTTTAAACAAGTTCTGGCAGGCAAGCGTGGGGTCCACCGTTGCCCTCCTAGCGACAATCATGGGACCTTTTTAATGCCTTCCAAAGTGCCAGGAGACTACCTGGATGTCAGAAGCAAACGCGGGGCCCCTGGGTTTGGGAGACGTGGGGAAATCGTGGCAGGAACTCATCAAGCCTGTCGCCAGAAGGGTCTGGCCAGCTCTGGGCTGGACGCGCCCGTGCTCCACACACTGACTTGTCCTGCCCAAGCCCGTCGGACCCCCACCCCCTGACCCCCCCGACACCTGGGGAAGGTTGTCTCTACACAGGTGGGTTTTGTGTTGTCACCGCAGAACCGTGATACCACGCGGCAGGATGGTGCCACCACCGTGGGGGACGAGGTGGAGGGTGGGGGGCCGCCCCCCTCACTGCGGGGGCGGGGCAGGCACACTGGGACCTCAGATGGCGTGTGAAGTTCCGTCCCTGCTGGGGCCTCCTCGGGGACCCGGTGGCGGCAGGGCAGGCCTAGGCCTGTCCGGCAGAGGGCACTGGGACCAGGCGGTGGGCCTCTTGTGCCCACCCCCACCGCAGAGCCCATGACCCAGCCCCCCGCCCCCAGCGAGTGGGGGGAGCGGCTCCACGGTGGGATGCGGGGCTCAGAGGTGGTCAGCTGTGCCCAGGAGAAGCTTCCAGGCTCTTTCCAGCTCTTCCCTGCTTTTCCCGCTCACACCTGGGGCCGCCCCAGTGCTTAGGACTCGAGTCTCTCAGCCATCTGCCACGGGGGCTCTTCCCCATCTCTGACTGCACTGAGGATCCGGTTCTCTGGTCTGACCCCTCCTGCTGGGATGCACAGTGACATCAGTCGCCTAGCAAAGCCTCGTAAAGTGCCAAGGGAGCTCCCGTCATGGCTCTGCCGCAGACGGGCCCCGGGAACCTCTGCCAGGCCCCAGGGAGCTCTAAGGTACCGACGCTTCCTTTGACAAGCACCCCCCGCACCTGCAAACCCCATCTCAGAGAGGCACTCGGCCCCGAGTCCAAGTCTGCACGTCCACGGGCATCAACGAGTTCTGGGACGGGGCGGGCGGCTGTACCATGTCCCATTGGACGCTATGGGGCCACCCGGTCTTTTTGGACCCAATCCCAGTCTGTGATGGGACGGAAGGAGAAAAAGGACTACATTTTAAGCAGCTGTTTATTGAGGTGGGGGAAGAGAGGACCCGGCAGGGCAGGGAGGACAGCCGGGCCCCGAGCCGTTCGGGGCCCGTGTCGCCAGCACCCAAACCTGACTCCCGTGGGCACGCCTGTGCCCTGAAGTCCCCTGCCCCGGCCCAGAAGCCTCTGAAGGAACGTGAAAGAACAAACAAGAAAGACATGGTGCCTGACGCCCGCCGGTGAAAGCACAGCCCCGGAGGCATTTATTGAAAATACAGCATGAAACACACGACATCTACGGCCAGGAGTTACGGTTACAGCAAAGACAGAGTCACCGGCCAGTCCTCCGCAGGTCCACTACACGACCGGAGAGGGCGAGACACGTGTCAACACTCACGGACAGAAGGGACACGGGCTCCTCCCTGGGCGGGTGCGTCGAGGCCGTTGCTCAGCCCACGGTGGGGACCCCATTCTCGGAGCGAGAAGACAGCCAAGGGGGCCCCCCTCACGTCTTGGAGACAGTCACCCTGACCCCAGGTGGTCTCACAGTCGTCCCCAGCGGAGGAGACAGGGGTCCCGGGTAGAGCGACACATTTCCAGTTAATAAGCCACGATCCCAGTGCTGCCTGCACTTCCTTAGCTGTTGCCAGCAAACTTCAGAAGGTGCTGGAATACGCTCCAAGTAATGAACTTTGAAGGACAGACAAGTAGTTTTAAAAAGTCACACAGAACTCTAAAAAGCCCCCGAAGCCGCGCATCTCCTGAGGGTGACTTTCCCTCCCCACTAGAGGGCAGGAAAGACATCTGCTCAGCAGGGGCTCCTGGCCAGCAAGGGAGCTGGTTGTGGTTATTATAAATAATTTAACTTAAATACACACATACACACAGATGTCCTGCTTCTATTCAGCGCCAAGAAAACCAGTCATTAGCATCACAGTCGGCTTCCTTGAGAACGGGCGCTTCCGCACGCAAGGGCACGCGCAGCCAACAGACCACGGGCCCTCGGCCTGGCACCCGCTGCCTCCTCTCCCCTCCCCGGCAGGCTGACTCGGGCGAAGGGCCGGGCGGTGGGCCATCCCACCCCCCCCCCACCCCCGACAGCCAAGCCAGGCCCGCAGGGCTCGCTTCCCGCTCCGCCTTCCTGGCCGGTCACCCCGCACCTCAACCTCCACAGAGAGTAAGCCGAGCCCAGCGGGCGGGGGCCTTGACCGGGGCCACACAGCTAAGGCGGCAGCTCCAGACTGCCCCGCTTCCCCGGGTGGCCGCACACGCGCGTGTGTGTGGCTTCTCAGGGCCCCGTGAGCACATGAGGACCATGACGGCGGGGCCCAGGCTCCATGAAGGTCCTGGCTAGGGTGCTCTGTCACCTGCCCCTCAGGCTCAGCAGGGGGCCCCTCGCTGAGCGTGACCCTCACAGGCATGTCCTCTGCTTTGCCTTCCCCCGGCTCCAATATGGAAAGGGGAGCAGCTGGTACCCTCTGGGGCCCACGTGGAGGGGGACTGATGCCCAGTGGTAGGGCACACCAGCCCTGGGGGAGGCGTGAGAGAGCAGGATGGGGGCAGCCTTGGGCCCGGCCGCCTGGTGGGACGGCACTCAGAGGCGGCACCCTAGGCTAACGGCTTCCTTTGGATGCGGGTGGCACTTTCGTGTCCACGCCAAGGTCAGCACTCAGGGGCCCTGGAGAAAGGTCCACCTCTCATTTTAGACGGTAAACTGAGGCCGGGAAGAGCCTGAGGCCAGGCTGGAACCAGCTAGTGACTAGCAGGCGTGCTCCCTGCCCCCCAGCGGTGGCTCTGGCCTACACTCCTGCCTGCCCCCTGGGGAACTTTTTGGAAAGCAGGAACCTCCACAGCCTCTGGGAGTGGCGCCGGGAGGCTTAGCGACAGGCCAGAAAGGGACAAGGTGACAAACGACCTGGTGTCACATATGTCAGTCCTGGGCCCCTGCCCCGTGGTATCTGCAGGGAGTCAGGACTTTCCCCAGGCATCATACACAGGCCGAGTGGAGGAAATGGGACATCCCAGGCACGGGGTAGGGGAGTGGGCCGAGAGCACTCAGGTCTCCGCTGCCAGCCAGGTGGGGCAGCCTCTGCTTGGGAGGCCCTTTGGCCGGGGCGGGGGGGGGGGGTGGTGGTGGTGGTGGAAAGACACACGGACGACGATGGGACACACACGGAAGGCTTTGCCACCGGGATTGGGCCCTGGCTTTTAAGGGCAGAGCCAGCCGCGTCTTGGAAGAGGAAGCAGTGCGTGCGTGCCCTGCTTCTGTCCAGCCCACAGCGGTGCCCGGGAAACAGATGACCAACGGAGAGACGTTCGGACGGCCCCCTGGGTGAACGCCCCCAGCAGCCTGGCTTCTGAGAAGACACTCGCTGACCACAGGAGCCGCAGGATTCTCTACTGTCCCCCTCAACAGCCTCGGCCCACACGCTCAAGGTCAGGCCCAGTCGGGACCCAAGAACTGTGTTCTCCGTCCTGGGGAAGGAGGCCGAGGGGCCACGGATCTCAGGAAGGTCTTGGAGCCGGAACTGAACATAGGCCCGGGGGTGCAGCCCTGTGTCCTTGGTTCTCCGGCTCCGTGAGGGTTGGCCGGACCATGGTCACAACCAGAAGGGCAGGCTAGGGAAGGGATATGGGGACGGGAGGGGGGGGGGGTCTGGCCCCGACTCAGCAGCACCTGCCCGCGCCAAGCAGCCCAAGGAGGCCATGCGGCAAGGGCCCAGCCCCCAGCCACTGTCACCAGCCCGAGCCAGGGGCTCAGGGATGGGGCAAAGTGAGAGGAGCAGTGGACACAAGGACCTGACCCTCACCCCCGGGGTGAGCAGTGGGAAAGGCGCAGCCAGGGCGGGGCTCCTGGAGCTGCCAGCTGGAGGCCTTGGGTCAGAGGGAGGCTGTGTGGGTGCCCCCCGAGATCCAGTCTCAGGGCGGGGGGGAGGGGTCTTTGGCCAGAAAGACAGCGGCAGTGGTGGGCAGCTCGAGGGCACTTGGGAGGGTGGCTTGGTGGTACCAGAAAGGACGGGGGGCTCCAGGTTGGGCAAGGGCAGGAGTGGGGCAGGTAAGACGCAAGTCAGAGGGGCCCTGCTCCAGGCCTGTCCGTCCGTCTGTCCTCCCCCCGCAGTCACTGCTGCTTCTCTAACCTTCGGGGCCGGAATCTCCGCGGGCCTGTTGCCTTCCTTGTGGCCACGGCTGCCGTGAAGCCCACCAGGCAGCACAGGGACGTGGCGCTGAACTTGAGCGTGTCCAGCCAGCCAGGTGAGGCGGCCTGCAGGTACTGCTCGGTCAGGTGCAGCCCCAGCAGCAGGGCCCAGAGGCAGGTGGAGAAGGCGTCGATCCTCCGGAGCCTGCGGGACAGAGGAATGGCGGTCAGGGCCCAGGACGGAGAGGGGAAGAGTCTGCTCCCTCCAGCCTCCCGTGTCCCTCCCTGGTCCCGCTCAGAGCAGAGTCCGGGGCCACGAGGAGAGCGGGGGCCTCTGATTCCCACTTCCAACCCCCACGCGCTGATGACTCTGCATGGGCCTCCGGATCCCAAGCTAGAACCCTGGGCTACAGACCCTCCCTCAGAGCCCCGAGGTGACTCGGACACTGCTCACTAGTCTCCAAGTGCC